>JAWXYG010000004.1:50960822-51560822 GCA_034222035.1 Acacia crassicarpa | reverse complement strand
TCTCCGTCGCCTCCACAGTCCTTCCATCCTCCCGTGGAGATGATGAAGATCACCAAAAGCTCCTCTGGCTGCTTGGTGCGCGGGCTTCTCTTCCTATGCATCTTGAACCACGCTGCTCCTGCGTTTTTCTTCCTTGCGTGGTGTTTCGAATGTCTCTGACTGCGTCCTTCGTCTGAATTGTCGTTCCTCTTTATATAAATTCTTCAATGTTTTTTTCCTGGGTCCACGCACTGAATCCACATATCTTCTTCTCAATCCCATATAACATAATATATTATATTATATCTAAAACACATCATTTGGCCAGTAGCTTTTGCAATTCGTCCATGCTGATACTTAATGTAGGGTCCACGCCATCAATTGATATATATAATATATTGCAGTTTATTGACGTAGATGTTGATGCTTGCCTGATGCTATTTTATTGGATTCTTTTTTTATCTCTTTCTTCATATAATATTTCCTGCAAAGAAAATAGGATATTAATAGATTTTATCTTATAATATTCTTATCCTATATTTAATTAAAAGATAAATAAATATATAAAAGATAATTAAATAAGTATAACATATTAATAAATTTAATCAATATATATCAGAATCTATACTTATTTAATTATAAAATATCTACTTATCAATCAGATCTTGCCACAAAAATAAAACAAGGAACAAACTTCATAGTCAAAGACATTTAATGAACATAGAAGGAATAAATGTTATAGTTAAAGACTTAAAGTTTTCAAAGAAATCTGCATATATATGAATATTACCTTATGAATTGACTCTTTTGTAAAGTCATATCTTCCCATATCCCTTCTTGATCATCACTTCTTGTGCCGGGTTCATTATCCGCTTCATCTTCTTCATTCATGTCCAGTAGAGCTACTGACCACATTTTATTTTCTTGATCGGTGATACAGAATACTTGTTTCGCCTGGTCTGCCATAATAAACGGTTCATCTCCAAAACTTCTACCATTGACATCGACTAATGTAAATCCTAGCCAATCGATCCGAACACCATTTTTGACACTAATCCACTTGCATTTGAAAATGGGAAATCTAATTTTCACATAGTCCACCTCCCATATCTCTTCAATAACCCCATAATATGGCATGACTGCCAATAAAGGGCTCTTGTCTTTCGAACTGGAGAAGTGCATAGATTCAGCCTCTAACATAACACCACTGTTCTAGACTGTGCTCCTATCATCTAGGGACTTCGTGTAAAATGTATAACCATCGATCACATACGAATTCCAACTTATGACATCAACCTCAGGACCACGTGCTAACCATTTGAGAAAATCAGAAACACATTCCTCCCCCTCGACCTTTTGTTTGAACCAGTGTGCAAAAGTTCTGTTATGCTCCCTAATCAACCTTTGTTTAGTCATTCGATGATTTTCTTTCCTCACAACTTCTTTATGTGCAGCTATACTGGCTTGGACTTCATCAACATTATTCAAGATGTATAAGTGGACTTGTGACAATTCATCAGGATCCACAGTCTTTACTGAAGTCCCTCGCCTACCCCCTTCAGCATGCTGACATTTTGGAAGCCCAATATGTCTTTCTTTGGCCAAATAATTTTGACAAAATTCCATGGCTTCTTCAGAAACATATTTCTGAACAATCGATGATTCTGGACGATATGCATTCTTCACGTACCCTTTAAGGAATTTCATAGATCTTTCAATTGGGTACATCCACCATAAATGGATAGGGTCACACAACTTTATCTCCCTCACTAAGATGAACAATTAGATGAACCATGATGTCAAAAAATGTAGGAATAAAAACCTTCTCAAGGTGGCACAAGATAAGATATCCTTCATTCTCCAATTCATCCAAGTTTTCAATCTCAAAAACTTGACCACAAACCGCAATGAAGAAGACACAAAGTCTGGTCAAAATGACTCGAAGATCATATTCAGCGATGCCTCGAATAGCTATTGGGAGTAGCTGTTGCATCAAGACATGACAATCATGCGATTTTTGGCCTACTAATTTTAAGTCCTTCATCGATACAAGCCTCTTAAAATTTGAAGAATACCCCGAGGGAACTTTTGTGCCATGTAAACACTCACAAAAACTTCATTTCTCATCCTTAGACAAAGTGTGAGAAGCTGGGGGACAATAATTTCTCTTCCCATACGGCCTTGGATGTAACTCTTCACGTATTCCCATTGCTTGCGAATCCAATCTTGCCTTCAAACCATCCTTGGAACTGCCTTGTATGTGGAGAAGCGTGCAAACAATACTATCACATACGTTTTTCTCCACATGCATGACATCGATACAGTGTCTCACATCAAGATTGCGCCAATAGGGAAGATCGAAGAATATAGATCTCTTTTTCCATATATTTGTATCTTTTCTACTCTTGGCTGTCTTACCGAAGATGACAATGATATTTTCCACCTTCTTATAAACTTTCTCTCCAGTTAATGGCACCGGAGCATCTTCATATTCTTGGCCACCAAAGAAGGCTTTCTTTAATCGACGATATGGGTGGCCCCGTCTAAGAAATCTCCTATGTCCAAGATAAACCGTCTTTCTTCCATGTTGGAGTTGATGCTAGCTTGTGCCTTTTTCACAAACTGGACATGCTTTATGGCCCTTTACACTATACCCTGACGAGTTACCATATGTTGGGAAGTTGTTTATAGTATAGAATATCATGGCTCACAATTTGAATACCTCCTTCTTGAAAGAGTCAAAAACTGTTAGTTCTCTATGTGTTTTGATGATAATCAACAATTGTAAACATGTTTTGAAGTTTTCAAATCTGTTAAAAACCATCTGTCAATTGGAAAGTCGAGTATAGGATTGTATACTCGAGTATTGGATTGACAATGGATTGCTCAAATGCATTTTACAAGTCAATACTCAAGTATTGAAAGCAATACTCGAGTATTGAAGTCACAGAGAGCAATCAAGTTTTTGAACTCAAGTGCATACTCGAGTATTGCACTTACATACTCGAGTATAGGTCATCTAGAGAGGATTCCAATTTTTTCAAGTTGAGTCAATACTCAAGTATAGGAAGCTATACTCGAGTATTGGAGTTACAGAGAGCAAATGATTTTTCAACTTGAGTGGATACTCGAGTATGACACTTGTATACTCGAGTATAGGACTTAGAGAGAGCAAACAAATTTTTCACCTTGAGTGAATACTCGAGTATTGGTATTACAGAAAGCTCTCAAACTTTTATAACTGTTGTATACTCGAGTATAGGTTTTGGATGCTCGAGTATTGGGCTCTTACATTGTTTTTCAACTAAACATCTGTTTATGAATACTCAAGTATTGACATGGAATAACTTCACAATTTTTGAAAGTTGAATCAATACTCGAGTATTGATATGCATACTCAAGTATTGGCCATACAGAGAGGTTATCCATTTGTTAATGATTTGAATACTTAAGTATTGGAATGAATATTCAAGTATTGAGGTTTTTGAACTTAAAAATTTTCTCACAAAAAGTTCCATACTCGAGTACATACTTACATACTCAAGTATGATATTGGTTTTCAAAGTTCAAGTCACGATGGTTTGCCTTTTTAAGCTGCATACTCGAGTATCAGATTGGATACTCCAGTATTGACACTAGTACACAGTGACATACTCGAGTATAGAAGAACATACTCAAGTATAGAGCATTGACAACTGATTTTCAAATTACACGAATTTGTAAAACACTTTCATTTGTTCTCAATGCTTCCATTTATCATTCACTTATGTTCCCAGCTATGTTTAACCAGTTTGGTAAGTGAATTTCAGTTGACATAGATGAAGATTATTGAAGGTCAAAGGCAAAAAGCAAAAAGTGCTCAGAGCATTTAATGCACTTCAGTAAATTAGCCTCCTTTTGGTTAATCTACTGAGCACGCCTTCTCAACGGTAAAGAATGCTTTCTTCATCAAGTAAACTCTTCTCCAATGGGCAAGTCCTTAGAGAGCCACCTCAGATCAATTAATCACCAGGATTAGTTGGAGATTAAAGACAGAAGCTGACCAAACTTAATGCTAATTACCTACAACGGTTGGATTCATTCTTCAACGGTCAATTAATGCTCTCTAGATATAAATAGAGTGCATTGAAGTTTTCTCAACAACTTTGAACTACCCAGAACAACTGAGAGCGAAATTCATTAAATGTTCATTCAATACTTTCAGTTTTTCCATCTGTATTTGTGAGCTTCAATGATTATCACTATATACTCTTTGAGAGAGTCATTCTTGTTATTATTCATTGATTGTAAAGAACCACAAGTCAGGGGACTTGGTGGTTGGGATAATTGATTGCAACTTGTAAGGGGGAGTGAGTTCTAGAGAGAGAACTACTCTTGAGTATAGAGCTTGTAATCAGTTTGTGAGTTTAGTGGATTGAAAATCCCAAGTGTGGCTTGGGGACTAGACGTAGGTCAAGGATAAGACCGAACCAGGATAAATCGTTGTGTGCAAGCTTTCTCTTTTCTATTTCTCTGTTATACCCTGTTTTCTTTAGCTAAAAACAGAGCCATTCTTAAAATTTTTTAAAGATACCCAATTCACCCCCCTCTTGGGTATCAAGCTCCATTTACATTTGGTATCAGAGCAAGGTCTTCTCTTAAGAGCTTAACATCTCGAGAAGGATCAACATGGAAGGAATTCTACCTGATGGAGCTTCTATCAACAGACCTCCCGGTTTCAATGGCGAGCATTATTCATTTTGGAAAGCTAAATTCAAGGTGTTCGTCATGGCTACTGAGTATGGGCTCTGGAGGGTGTTCGAAAGAGGTGATTATGAGCCTTCAACTGTGGAAGATGGTGTGAGAGTTCCAAAGCTTGAAGAGGAATATGATGAAAATGATCGAAGGAACGTCACTCTTAACAGCAAGACGGTTCTACTTCTTCAAAGTGCTCTAAGTCAACAAGAGTACTTTTGTATTTGCACTTTGCCTTCTGCAAAACATATGTGGGATGCTCTAGAGATAGCTCATGAAGGCACAGCTGGAGTCAAGCAAAATCGAGTAAATACTCTTATGACAGAGTATGATCTTCTTCGAATGAAGCCTGGCGAATCCATTGGAGAATTTCAGCTTCGGTTCACTCATCTCATCAATCAACTCGCAGCTCTTGGGAAAGAATATGATCAACCGGTCCAAGTGAGAAAGATTCTCAATATTCTCAACAAGGAATGGGAGGCCAAGGTCACAGCTATAGAAAAAGCTCGTGGAGAATCAATGACATCTGTAGTTGCTCTCTTTGGTAGCTTATTTGAATATGAAGCAAAAATCAAGTTCAAGAAAGGACTTGATGAGGTTCATGGGAAAAGCAAGGAATTGGCTCTCAAAGCTACAAAAGAAGCCAAAGATTCTGACGATGAAGAAGATGAGGAAGATGAAGATGAAGAAATTGGAATGCTGGTACGACGCTTCAAGAAATTCTACAAGAAGGACCAAGTATTCAAGAGGTTTCAGAAATTTGGGGTGATAGCTCTTCCGATGAGGATGAAGGAGAAAAAGCAAATATATGCTTAGTTGCTGAGGAAGAAGAGCAACATGATATAAGCAATGAGGTATATGAATCTCAACCTTCCTATGATGAACTATTTGCTGAATACAATCTTGTGCAAAAGGAATTTGAAAAACTTGCAGAAAAGTATTCTGGTTTGAAAAAGAAAAACGTTACTCTTGAATTGCAAGTTCAAAAACTTTCTTCTCTCGAAATCTTGATTTGTCAAGAGTGCCCTGATTTAAAGCAAAAGAATTTACATCTTACAAAGGCACTCGAAAAATTTACTAAGGGAAGTGAAATGCTTGATGTGATTTTGAAACAACAAAGATTTATAAATGATAGATTAGGCATTGGTTACAAACCAAATCTTGATAAGAAGAAAGGTAAAAAGAAGAATGATGAAAAATCTTACATGAGCTATTTTACAAAATCAGTTCATTGTTCTAATCCCTTTGCACACTGTAACTATTGCAATAGGAAAGGTCATTCTACCTCTTCTTGTTTTCATAAGAATGAAAGAAAAGCTAAACCTGCTGGGAATTATCAATGGGTACCAAAAGGAACTTATGTTCCTAAGGTCCAAGCTAACCCTAAAGGACCCAAGAAAAGATGGGTACCTAAAACTTGATCCTTTGTGGATTGCAGGTGTGTCTTAGAGCATCAAGACCCAACAAATGGTACATCGATAGTGGATGCTCAAGACATATGATGGGAGACAAATCCAAATTCCTTTCAATCAAGCCTAAAGATGGTGGTAAAGTCACATTTGGAGGAGACCAATCGGGAAAGATTGCTAGCATTGGTGAGATTGGAAACAATAAAGGACCACTCATCAAAGATGTCTACCTCGTAGAAGGATTGTGTCACAACCTCCTCAGTGTGAGCCAAAGCACCGACAAGGGTAACTTAGTTATCTTTGATTCTGATGAATGCTTAATTGTTAAAAAGGATTTGATCTCCATAAATGATTTGAAAACAAAAGCTTTATTTAGAGCACCTAGAGATGGTAATTGTTATACTCTCAACCTCTCTAATAATGCTTCAATTTCTGAAAATTGTTTTGTGAGTAACTTGAATGAGAGTTGGCTATGGCACAAGCGATTAGCTCATGTCAATATGTCTCAACTTGACAAGTTGCTGAAAAAGGACTTAGTGATTGGCATTCCCAAACTTAGTTTTAAAAATGATTTGATTTGTGAAGCATGCCAAAAGGGAAAACAAACTAAGTCATCTTTCAAAAACAAAAATGAAATATCTACTAATAGACCATTGCAATTGCTACATATGGATCTTGTAGGTCCAGTAAGGGTGAGGAGCCTTGGTGGCAATCTATATACTTTGGTTATTGTAGATGATTTCTCTAGATTTTGTTGGACTATTTTTCTGTCATCTAAAGATGAAACATTTGATAAGTTTGTTGTATTTGCCAAGAAGGTCCAGAACGAGAAAGGATTTTCAATTTCAGGAATAAGGACTGATCATGGTGGCGAATTCGAGAACAATGCCTTTGCTGAGTTCTGTGACAATATGGGGATTGACCACAACTTCTCAGCTCCAAGGACTCCACAACAGAATGGTGTTGTTGAAAGGAAGAATAGAGTGCTCACTGAGATGGCAAGAGCAATATTGAATGAGAACAATATTTCACAAGTGTTCTGGGCTGATGCGATGAACACCGCTTGCTACATCTCAAACCGAGCTTACTTGAGAAAGAAGTTAAACAAGACTCCATATGAACTCTACAAAGGAAGGAAGCCAAATTTGAGCCACCTACACATCTTTGGATGCAAATGCTATGTGCACAACAATGGTAAAGAAAACTTGGGTAAATTCAACTCCAAAGTAGATGTAGGAATATTTATTGGTTACTCTAATAGAAGTAAAGCATATAGAGTCTTCAATACTAGAACTAAGGTAGTAGAAGAGTCTGTACATGTTGTGTTCGGTGAAAAAGAAAATGATAAATCCTTGAATGATGAGGAAGAGATCATTTTCAAAAATCAATTCTTTTTGAAAACTACTCCTACTTCCCCTGAAAATTCTGAAAATGTTTTTGAGGCTGATCCTGAAAACAATCTTGAAAATCCTGATCAGTCACAGCCAAGAGCTTGGAAATATATAAGGAATCATCCTTTAGACCAAGTTATAGGTGATGTGAATCAAGGAGTAAGAACTAGGAATAACGTTTTGAATGAAGTAACCTTTTCAGCATTCATTTCGCATATAGAACCCTCTAAAATAGATGAAGCCCTTTCAGACAATGATTGGGTGATAGCTATGCAAGAGGAGTTACATCAATTTGATAGAAATCAGGTTTGGGACTTAGTACTTAGACCCAAGGACCATCCGGTTATTGGGACAAAATGGGTATTTAAGAACAAACGTGATGAATCTGCAATCATTGTCCGTAACAAGGCAAGATTGGTTGCAAAAGGTTACAATCAAGAGGAAGGCATAGACTATAAAGAAACTTATGCTCCAGTAGCAAGATTGGAGGCCATAAGAGTTCTTCTAGCCTTTGCATGCACTAAAGGTTTTAAACTTTTTCAAATGGATGTGAAAAGTGCATTTTTGAATGGTTTTATACAAGAGGAGGTGTATGTTCAACAACCTCCAGGTTTTAAAAATGATCAATTTCCGAATCATGTTTATAAACTAAAGAAAGCACTGTATGGTCTTAAGCAAGCTCTTAGAGCTTGGTATGAAAGATTAAGTCAATTCCTACTTAATCAAGGATTTATTAGAGGCAAAGCTGAGACAACATTGTTTATCAAGAAAAATAAGTTGAATGAAATTCTAATTGTTCAGATTTATGTTGATGACATAATATTCGATGCTACTAATGATGCTTTGTGTGAGGAATTTTCAAAGACTATGCAGGGGGAGTTTGAGATGTCCATGATGGGAGAGCTCAATTATTTCCTTGGGCTGCAAATCAAGCAAAGAAAAGATGGGATATTTATTTCCCAAACCAAATATCTGAATGATTTGCTGAAGAAATTTGGGATGGACCAATGCAATGAGGCTGACACTCCTATGAACACAACAACTTCATTGGATGCTGATGAAGAGGGCAAGGACTTCAACATTACAAAGTATAGAGGGATGATTGGATCATTACTCTATCTCACAGCGAGTCGCCCGGACATCCAATTCAGTGTTGAGATGTGTGCAAGGTTCCAATCCGCTCTAAAAGAGTCCCATGCTGAACATGTGAAGAGGATATTCAGATATCTCTCAGACACGAAGACTCTTGGACTATGGTTTACCAAAGGTCAACCGGAACATTTGGTGGCATATTCAGATTCAGACCATGCCGACTACAAGACCGATAGGAAGAGCACAAGTGGGCAATGTGAGTTCTTTGGCAACTCACTTGTGTCCTGGTTCAGCAAGAAGCAAACAAGTGTAGCCGTCTCATCTACTGAAGCTGAATATGTGGCCGCATCAAGTTGCTGTGCACAAATATTGTGGCTCAAACAACAACTTGATGACTTGGGAGTCCACCTCAAAGAAATCCCAATATTGTGTGACAACACAAGCACAATAAGCTTGGCCAAGAATCCGGTACAACATACAAGAACCAAGCACATTGATGTGAGGCATCACTTCATAAGGGATCATGTCCAGAAAAGAGATGTCAAAGTTATGTTCATCCCAACTCATCTCCAACTTGCTGACATCTTCACAAAACCTCTAGCCAAAGAACAATTCAACTTCATAAGGAGAGAATTGGGAATGGTAAATCTCAATGAATTGTAAGCAATTCTCATCCAATTTAATGTTAGTTATGTTTTTGATGATTAATTTTTACTAACTTAAGCATCGGAGTGTATAGCTATAGTTTTTGCAGGATGTTTTTGGCTTTTCAGAAGTTATATACTCAAGTATTGGTCATAATACTCGAGTATGGAGGTGCCAGAAAGCAAAATTGAAGTTCAGAAGGGCTATACTCGAGTATGGATATGGATACTCGAGTATCCACAAGGCAGAGAGCAACCTGGTGAAAAAGAGACTCAATACTCGAGTATGTAAGTGGCATACTCGAGTATGGACCAGACAGAGACCAAAGCTGAGTTGAAGAGTTTTAATACTCGAGTATGTAAGTGACATACTCGAGTATGGCTATCGGGGTTTTCAAAAGTTCACCTTACACTTTTGAAGTCCAGGTTGGTATATTTCCTTCAATACTCGAATATGTTAGTGAAAGTATGCAATACTCGAGTATAGAGTTTCAATACTCGAGTATAGGTGCGCGTCTATATATACTGAGACTGTTCATGTTCTTCATTACTCGCATTTATACTCAAGTATCCCTAGACGTTCTCTCTTCCTCTCCCACTCTCTCTCTATAACCGTTGTATCCTTTCCTTTTGCACTCATAAATCCTCTCGAAAAGCCCTCCAAATCACTTTCCCGTCCAAACCCTAGCTTCCAAATGTCGAAGGAACAAGAAAAATCCGATCAACCTGCTTCTTCTCAGCCTCAACGCCTACCGAGGATGAAATCCATTCCACAGAGGTTGCAACACGGCATTGATCGCTCGATTCGAGGAGTAAGCAAGAATATCCTTGAAGCCGCTTCTCCTAACCCCAAGAAGAGGGGTGTAACGATTAGAGACCCGGTTCCGTCTTCGACAAGGAAGAAGAAGAAAGTAGCCGAGCAAAGCAAAGCCGAGGGCAAGAAGAAAGTGGTCCCGAAGAAGGTAAGGACGAAGAGAGCCACTATTGTTATCACTCCTCCTTCTGAGTCATCTGCCACTGCTTCTGAGACCGAGTCTGAGGAAGTACCTCCAGTCATTGCCAACGCGGTTGAAGAAATAAAGCTACACAAGTCGGCTCCAGACGGTTTCACCATAGCCTCAGTACCTCTCATGCTAGCGCTAAGTGCCAAGTTCAAGGACCAGTTCACAACCCGAGGGTTCTGTGCGGTTGTCTCTGTTGATTTGGCCTCAGTCTACCAAGAGTGTAATGTGGATTTGTCACCTTGGTTCGGGCCCTACGAGTCCTTTGTTTCAATTGAGGCAGCCTACTATCCGGACCTTGCAAAGCTCTTTTGTTTCAACATGGTGACGGACAATATCTTGAACTTGGACGGTGAGTTGGATGAGGAACAAGTCACAACAACTGTCAAAGGTGTCAAATTCACCTTATCTACACCATCCTCAACCGAATCCTCAAGGTCACCAATCCTCCTCTAGCCATCACTTCCACGTACACCAATGAGGAGGTGTACTCCACTTTGGTTCCCGGTAAGGAGATACCTGATGATCAGAGAGCTCACCTATCATTCAAGCCATCTGACATGTCTCCTATCAACAGAGTCATTTGGTACATATACTCGAGGAACTTCGTGCAGAAGGGAGGAAGCTTTACACACCTGACACAGAAGAATTACAGATTCTTCACGGCCTTTGTCAAGAAGCACCCTCTCAACATTGTCCAGTGGATATTTAAGGAGATGAGTCAGTTCAAATTCGTCTCCCAGAAGACTTCCTACATACCATTTCCGTCTCTCGTGTCACTGATACTATTTTACCACAAGATATGGTATGTTGGGCCTCCGGAGAGCATGAAGTACATCCCGGCCTTTGGCAAGTCTCAGTTTAACTTTATGAAGATCAAATTCGAGCCTGAAGGTTCCAGTCAGTCCAGAGCTCCTCAGAGATCACAGGCCCAAGCATCTCAGTCGATGGCACATGAGGCATAGTCTGCTCCTCCTCCACCACTAGACTTTGATGATAGAGTTAAAGAGATTGTGGATGCTGCCATTGCTTCGCTTTTTGTCAAGATGCAGTTTGAATTTGGCAAGCTGGGCGCTGATATCAAGATTGGACTCAATGAGGTGATTGATGGTCAAGAGGATATGAAGACTCAGTTGGCTCAGTTGAAGGAGCAGTCTGAGAAGAAGCAAGGAGAGATTTTTGATCAACTGATCGACTTGGATGCCTAGCTATCCATTACATTGACTACTGCTGCTTCGGCCCGGGACAATATTGACAAGCTGATCAACCACTTCGACCTTGGTGCCTCCTCTTCTACATTCGGCTTTACCACAGCTCCTACCACATCCACCTCCATTCCAGAAGCCCAGCCATCCTCACCATCATTCGCATTCCCCAGTCCACCTCACACTTCATCATCTCCCGCCTCCTCATCCACTCCATCCACTGTTGTTCTCACTTCCCCATCTACTCCAGCCACACTGATTCTACCTTCACCTATCACTCCCTCCACTGAACTTCTAACAAATCCCCTTCCATCTCCAGATACTCCAACTACTGAGCTCTTCCAACCATCCTCTCCCGTATCCACATCCACACCAGCCATCATTCTCTTACCTCCACCTCCCACTTCCTCTGATATTCCTTCTGAGCTCTCCATTCCTACTGATCCTCCCCACATTGATGATGCCAAAGGGGGAGAAGGAGAGAAGGACGTTTAGGAGAGAAGGACGTTTAAGAGAGTAGTCTAGGGAGAAGAATTTGAGTGTGTTTGTGTTTTTGATGTGTAGTTTGCATCTTTTTTTATTTATTGATTTTCTGATATCAGTGGTCTTGTAGCATGTTTTTATCATTTCTGATATCAACGATCGATGCATATGCTGGTTGATGTTTAATGAATGTATCTTTTGGCTCATGAATTTTAATTGATTTCTGCTGCTACACTCTGAGTTGTTTGCAAAATTATGATTATACAAATGTTCTTAAGAATTCCACTTGCACACTTTTTGAACATTTGGAACAATATCAGAAACTTTCATTTCAAAAGGAATCACTCTCTCAAATTCTTTTAAAAGGTTGGTTTACAAGTGTTGTCATCATCAAAAAGGGGGAGAATGTTAGTTCTCTATGTGTTTTGATGATAATCAACAATTGTAAACATGTTTTGAAGTTTTCAAATATGTTAAAAACCATCTGTCAATTGGAAAATCGAGTATAGGATTGTATACTTGAGTATTGGATTGACAGTGGATTGCTCAAATGCATTTTACAAGTCAATACTCAAGTATTAAAAGCAATACTCGAGTATTGAAGTCACAGAGCAATCAAGTTTTTGAACTCAAGTGCATACTCGAGTATTGCACTTACATACTCGAGTATAGGTCATCCAGAGAGGATTCAAATTTTTTCAAGTTGAGTCAATACTCAAGTATAGGAAGCTATACTCGAGTATTGGAGTTACAGAGAGCAAATGATTTTTCAACTTGAGTGGATACTCGAGTATGACACTTGTATACTCGAGTATAGGACTTACAGAGAGCAAACAAATTTTTCACCTTGAGTGAATACTCGAGTATTGGTATTACAGAAAGCTCTCAAACTTTTATAACTGTTGTATACTTGAGTATAGGTTTTGGATACTCGAGTATTCGGCTCTTACATTGTTTTTCAACTAAACATCTGTTTATGAATACTCAAGTATTGACATGGAATAACTTCACAATTTTTGAAAGTTGAATCAATACTCGAGTATTGATATGCATACTCGAGTATTGGCCATACAGAGAGGTTATCCATTTGTCAATGATTTGAATACTCAAGTATTGGAATGAATACTCAAGTATTGAGGTTTTTGAACTTAAAAATTTTCTCACAAATAGTTCCATACTGGAGTACATACTTACATACTCGAGTATTGATATTGGTTTTCAAAGTTCAAGTCACGATGGTTTGCCTCTGGAAGCTGCATACTCGAGTATCAGATTGGATACTCGAGTATTGACACTAGTACACAGTGACATACTCGAGTACAGAAGAACATACTTAAGTATAGAGCATTGACAACTGATTTTCAAATTACACGAATTTGTAAAACACTTTCATTTGATCTCAATGCTTCCATTTATCATTCACTTATGTTCCCAGCTATGTTTAACCAGTTTGGTAAGTGAATTTCAGTTGACATAGATGAAGATTATTGAAGGTCAAAGGCAAAAAGCAAAAAGTGCTCAGAGCATTTAATGCACTTCAGTAAATTAGCCTCCTTTTGGTTAATCCACTTGAGCACGCCTTCTCAACGGTAAAGAATGCTTTCTTCATCAAGTAAACTTTTCTCCAACGGGAAAATCCTCAGAGAGCCACCTCAGATCAATTAATCACCAGGATTAGTTGGAGATTAGAGAGAGAAGCTTACCAAACTTAATGCTAATCACCTACAACGGTTGGATTCATTCTACAATGGTCAATTAATGCTCTCTAGGTATAAATAGAGTGCATTGAAGTTTTCTCAACAACTTTGAACAACCCAGAACAACTGAGAGCGAAATTCATTAAGTGTTCATTTAATACTTTTAGTTTTTCCATCTGTATTTGTGAGCTTCAGTGATTATCACTATCTACTCTTTGAGAGAGTCATTCTTGTTATTATTCATTGATTGTAAAGAACCACAAGTCAGGGGACTTGGTGGTTGGGATAATTGATTGCAATTTGTAAGGGGGAGTGAGTTCTAGAGAGAGAACTACTCTTGAGTATAGAGCTTGTAATCAGTTTGTGAGTTTAGTGCATTGAAAATCCCAAGTGTGGCTTGGGGACTGGACGTAGGTCAAGGATAAGACCGAACCAGGATAAATCATTGTGTGCAAGCTTTCTCTTCTCTACTTCTCTGTTATACCCTGTTTTCGTTAGCTAAAAACAGAGTCATTCTTAAAATTTTTTAAAGATACCAAATTCACCCCCCTTTTGGGTATCAAGCTCCATTTACAAAAACATCAACACCTTCTTCCCATAACTCGTTCAAGTCTTTGATCAAGGGCTGAAGGTAAACATCAATGTCATTTCTGGGTTGTTTTGGTCCCGAAATCAACATAGATAGCATCATGTACTTTCATTTCATGCATAACATAGGAGATAAGTTGTAAATAATGAGGAGTACGAGCCATGAACTATGTACGCTGCTAAGGCTTCCATATGGATTCATGCCATCCGTGCTAAGGGCAAGCCTAAGGTTCCTAGGTTCTTCGCCGAAGTTGGGAGATAATTGATCGATTTTCTTCCATTAAGAAGAATCGGCTGAATGACGAAGCTTTCCATCAGAAATCCTCTCATCTGCATGCTACCGCAAATTTTTTGCATCATTTTCATTCGCAAACAACCGCTTGAACCTTGACATGATTGGAAGATACCACCACACTTTTGCAGGCCCCTTATTTGACTTGTACCTTGGGGTTTCACATATTGGACAATTCTGCTTCTCTTCAAACTCTTTCCTATGCAATACGCAGTCATTCGAGCATGCATGGATCTTTTTGTACTCCATCCCCACTGGAAAAAGTATTTTTTTAGCATCATAGTATCGATGCGACAACACATTATCATCCGGAAGCATGTCCTTAAAAGCCTCAAGCATTTCAGAAAAACTCTTGTCGCTCTATCCATGACGTGCCTTCAAGCTTACCAATTTCAATACAGCATTCAGCAATTGGTATTTTGGACACCCAGGGTATAGCGGGGTCTCTGCATCACTGCACATATTGCCATATGCATGTGATTGTTGAAAGGCCTCTTCTCCTACATCACGAATAATGTCCTCTATGCGATCATCCATATCCGTGTCATTATCATCAAAGGCCACTTCCCCATCCTCTATGCGATCATCCATATCCGTGTCATTATCATCAAAGGCCACTTCCCCATGTTGAGACCCACTTGGTATTTTTTCACCATGCCATACCCATACTGTATAAGTCTTACAAAATCCATGACAAATTAAATGTGTGCGTATAACTTCAGGGCTTAGTCGCCTCTCATTCAAACATTTTACACAAGGGCAACAAAACTTCCCATTATCAACATTGGCATTTTGTTTAGCAAATTCAATAAAGTCCCCTTACCCCATTCTGATATTCAATGCTCGTCCATAAATCATTTATCCAACTATGATCCATAGTAGAATTCCTATAGACGAAAAGATTTAACATACGTAAAATAAGGCAAAATAAATGCATAACGAATAATCACTTTTGGTCATGAATATCACAGTGAATCCAAAATAAAATATCACGAAGCAAAATAAATGCATGATGAGGAAATTAAATGCTTCGAATGAAAGTCTTGTGGACTCACCTGTAGTATATAAATTCAAATGCGAAATAAGAGTCTTTCTTCTCCTGCCACGAACGTTGATGTTGGAGACAGCAAGAGTACCCTAAAAACATTTGTTGGTCAGTTGGGTAGGTCTCAAGTGCAAATATAATCTTCAAAATAGAATATTCATTAACAACAGAGAAACCCACAAGAGCATTTCATCGATTTCATTCAACCCATGAAAAACCCAGAACGATAAGTAGGAAAACCATGAAGTTATATAACCGAAACACCTCTTACAGCTTGGTCTATATACGTTTAGCTGAGGAACCAGAAAGTGATTGTCGAGAGAGCAACACGAAGCACCGACGGAGCAAGACACAAACACTGGAGACAGAACCTCCTCAGTAATCACTTTAGGCACGACAAGAGAAATTCAAAGAGGGAAATTTAATTTTCCGCGCGATAGAGACAAGTTTTTGTATTTGAAATTTTTTAAGACCGACTAATTATAAAGCATCCGGTCTTAAATATTTTTTATTAAATTTTTAAGTATTACTTTTAAGACTGAATTATTATCCTATCCGGACCTAAATATTGGTATTACTTTTAAGACCGAATTATTATCCTGTCCGGTCCTAAATATTTAAGACCGGAGTTTTATAATACTCTGGACCTAAGTTTTTATTATTCATTCGTAGATTTTATTAAGACTGGTTAATTATTAGTAGACGGTCCTAAATATATAACTTTATCTAAAAACTCTGAAATAAATTCCCAATTATTTTTTTCAAGAAAAAAGTATTGGCTTTGGCGAGCGCAGCAACTGAATGAATAAAAATTAAAGGAAAACTGGAGTTAAATTTCTTAAATTACTGGAGAATATGAACAAAAAATTAAAAAGAGACAAGCTTATGGTTCTTAATGCTATTATTAATTACTTGAATAATGCCGTACACATTGCAATTAAAAAAAAAGTAGAAAATTATCAAAGCTTATTATCCTTCAAAGCCTTGGCGTTATCGGCGTGAGCAGCATTAATTTCCCGCCGGATATCAGCAAGTTCCCGTCTTATTCATATCAGGTCATTAGAGGAAAGAGGAGGAGGGTCAGCGGTAGGCGCGCTGGGGCCAACTGGTTGCAGAGGTGGAGCAGGAACCTCTTCATGGTCGGAAGGCTGGAGGGGGGTACGGCAATCTCTTCATCATCAGAAATAACAATGGGTCCAACAACCCGAGACTCTTCTGTTTGAATAGAACGCACTCTCGATGGAGGAGGCGCACCGTATAACGATCGACGGAAGGCACGAGCATCAAGAGTAAGACCACCCCTACGAGCGGTTCTCTTGTATCTAACCATGGTTTGAGCAGTTGGCGCAAAGAGGTATGAGGAGTTTATTAATAAAGGCAGAGAGCAGTTCTTAGAGTAGCGCAAAGAGGTACGAGGAGTTTATTAATAAAGGCAGAGAGCAGTTCTTAGAGTAGCGCAAAGAGGTACGTAGTTTGGAGTTACGAGGTAGTGCGGAGTTAATAAGGTGTGTTAAGGACAGAGAGGTATGAGGACTGAGGAGTTAATAAAGGTAAAGAACAAACGAATGGTCTACTTTACGAACGAGTTTTATAAATATTATTTATTTTTTAAATGAATTAATTTTAAGACCAACCTTTATCATTTCTCCGTTCCTAAAAGTATATTATTTATTTGTTTAATCAATTAAATTACTTTTAAGACTGATCTTTTAACAGTTTTCCGGTCCTAAAATTCATTTATTTTTTTCCTATTTTTTAAAGTAAGATTTAATTTTGTAAAAAATATTAGTTTTAAGAACGGATCTTTTACAATATCAAGTATTAAAAGTTCATTGTTTCAAATTCCGATAGCAAATTCGTATCCTTACACTCTATCAGAGGATCTCTTTGGCTTCCAGATAAACTTCCCAACTAGGCGTTTGCTCGTATTCTGATGAACTATGCGTCTGCTCATTAAAGGTTCCGGCGTTTCACTCCGGATGGGTTCTCCATTTAAACCAGTTGTTACTTTACTTTCTTTACATTCTTCATCATCACTTCTACAATGGCTGCTCCACCACCCCAAGGTCCTCCACCACCACCAGGTCCTCATTTTCCTCCTCCCGCTGGGCTTAACAATCCGTACCCTCCTCCGCTGCCTCCGAACCCAACCACCAAATAGCTGCTACGCCACCTCCTAGTCCGCGTCGATCATATAGATCGACGACAGGGCCAGTTTTTTCAGGTCTACAACACTGTCAACAACAAGATCAACGTGATACTCGACGCCCAAGACGTTGAGTGCAATCCGTTAGATGACAACGTCACCGACCTCTCCGACGACTCCCTCCCTTCCGACAATGATGGGGAGAAGTAAATATTTTTATGTTTTTTTTGTTTATCATGTACTGCGCTGCCCCCCACGGGGCAGCATTAAAAAATCTATGATAAATTTGTTACTTTCCTATTTCGGTCGCCATTATCCTTCTCAGTACATTCTTTCTTTTTCCGATAAAGAGGAAAAAAACAAAACATTGTCCTCGTGTGTATGATCAACATTAAAAACTCGCAATTAAAAAAATCCAACGATATACAATTAAGATCCAACAAAAAATTTTTTCTTTTTCCGACAAGAAGGAAAAAACAAAACATTGTCCTCGTGTGTATGATCAACATTAAAACTCGCACATTAAAAAATCCAACAATATACAGTTAAGATCAGACCAACAAAACAAACACAGTGACAATTCTTCTCAAGGTTGGACTGTCGCTGTCCTCGGTGTTACCTCGCATGATTAGAAACAAAGTGTTTTTTTCAATATCTCCCATCTTTTTCAGACAAAAAGAAAAGGGACAAAGAAAAGGGAAACCAGTAATCTAAATCAGGAGAGGTAACATCGACTACAATGAAGGACCTAGCTTGATCAGAACGCCAGAACCTCGGTTGCCTTGAACCCTAATTAATTTGTCCGAAAACGAGTCAACTCTATTTAAAGGAAGACTATTAGGAGTGGACGGTAAAAGGAGATACGGTCCTAAAAGTCTCGAATACTTTTAGGACCGTCATTTTACAATATACGGTCCTAAAAGTCTCACCAATATTTAGTCGAATACTTTTAGGACGGGAATTTTACAATATACGGTCCTAAAAGACTCATATTATTTAGACCGAATACTTTTAGGACCGGAAGTTTAAAATATGCGGTCCTAAAAGTCACGAACTCTTACTTATTTACAACTTCATGAACCTCAAATTTCAAGCACTAAATAGCTATATCCACCATCCAATGTCAGAAACCCAAAATGGACACAAGAAAATTGTTCGAAAAATTAAACAAATTTATCTATTGAATTTTACATTGCCTGGGTATATATACAAATGAATTGTTTAAAAAAATAATTAAATTTACAGAAGATTATTGTTGCTACAGGATATTTACAAATGAATACATCATTAATTATTGTCCTGACTTTAAGATCAGGTCATACACATATTCACAAAACAAATTGCGCATGTGCTCGAGTTCAGCATCCGAAAAAGGGGCAGGGCAGTGAAACATCTGTAACATCAAAGACAAAAACTGAATTAACTTGCGTTCATATTTCATATGTAACATTAAGCCAGAAACTAAATTAACTTGCTTGCATGATATGTAACATCAAATATTTACCTTTGAAAATAATTTAGTATTTCCTTTAGTGACAATATCATACATGTGTTTCATGATGTACTAACCACATAAGTTGGACTCCTTTGGTTGCCGATGGGTCTAAAAAGAACAAGAAATATATATATGAGTAATATATATCTTACTGACCAAGTTTACAAGGCAGTGTGCCAAGTGTACAAATATTGTACCAACCTCTGGTCTGATCCATTTAGGCTCTTTGGCCTGATAAGAATGCCTTTAGAGTGCGTCGATCTGGAAGGTCCTCATGGCACTATCATCAAAAATGCATATTTATCAATGTTCAATGAAAATTCACAACAGAGATTTCAGACAAGAGAATCAAAATAACATGCTTACTCGTTGATGGTCTGCATCAACGCAGGCACTGGCGGGCTGTGAGTGGAGCATAAGAAGATAACTTTGTTTTCTTCCATGCACATGATGACCAACTGCCAGTGGTGGCTGAAAATTCACAGCCGTAAAGTATACTCAGTGACATATATATATAGTAGAATTAAGTGAATTGTAGACAAGATTTGTGATATGTACCTATGGAAGAATGGAAAAGAACACCTTTCTTCTCACTTGACACAACCTGCTTGATATGTACTCTTGTCTTTCCTCCATGGTTGTTTGACTTGAATACACAGGGCACAAGAATCCAAAATCGTTGCTCCTGCCCTTATTCTCCAATTTTTGATGCAAGAACCTACAATAATTACATCGATCAGGGAATTAGTATATGTATGTGTATCTAAACAATGCATTTAAATTATGTACTCATAGAAGAACATACTTACTTCATCCAAATTTGAACAATTGCATCACTAAGCTCCTGTCTAGGAAGCAGCAGGGACTCAATATCAACGGTGTCAACTTGGACTGGTAGGGGATGAGGGACGCCTACTACTTCATCGACAGACCATTATTTATCTTTAAAAACTCCACTTTTCACCATATCATATATTTTTTCCCGGCCAGTCAACTTAGTAGTAGCGGATTCGGCTTGAGGAGGGGATGGAGCTTGAGGAGGGGAGGAGCTCGACGAGGGGATGGAACTTGAGGACGAGGGGTTGAAGCTTCAGGAGGAGTACAGACATGTACAAGCTTCACTGGCCAAGAGATGAAGGTTCCCTTGACATCACTCACAAGCTTCAGCTCATCAGTTGGAAGAGGGAGAGGTGCATCAATGATAATCTTTTCAACTGACACTCTGACTTCATCATCAGACATTTGTTGGTGGTGTACAGTTGATCCCAATAAGTTGTGGACAGTCCCTTTTGTAACTAATAGTAGTCTATCATTATGATCAGGATCCTCCACATAAAGGTCACAAGGTTGCTCTGACTGTCCAACAATGTAGCTCCCTCCAGTGCTCTGCTGCACAGTTGCAGGTGAGTGTGTGAATGTTGGTTATGATTAGTTTTGATGATGTCTATGATTAGTTTTGATGATGTCTAATATAGAAGCAAAAATTTTATATAATATATTTATCTCCTACATTGACTAACTACTATGTTTAATGTAGATTAGTTCAAGTTGAATTATAAAGAAGATTAATCAAGAAGGAGATAAGGGATTAATGAAAAGAAGAAATTGCAGAGAATGTCAAGGAAGCAAGAAGCTATCAAAGTATTTTGGGAATAATCAAGAAGAAGAGGAAATATTGAAGAAGATAAAGAACTTCCAGAGAATGATAAGTTCAAGTTTAATGAGAGAGAATGATAAAGAGAAGAGGAGAAAGAAAGATTTGAATTGTGGAAAATGATCAAGAAAAGAAGAAAGAAAGAAAGAACTTGATGAATGGAATGAAAATATAATTATTCAAGTTATTATATTGACGCTAGAAGTCTCCAAGATCATATGGAAGTTCAAATGGCTCAATTCATAGTTAAAACAAGCAAATATAAGGTTTAGGATGAGAAAACTCGAGGTTTGAGTATAAACCCCGAGGTTTGAGTGTCTTCATCATTTTTGCGATGTCCTGAACTGACCGTCAACTTTCAAAAGCCATATCTCCCTGGTCTAAACTCTGTTTTGGTCCGTTCAAGTCTTGTTGGAAAGCTATGTGTGTCTACTTTCCAATGGCACCGATTTGACCTCAATTGGATTTGTGGTTTGTGAGATACACCCAAAACATTGAAGCTTGGTTCTGACTATGACGGTGAAGTTTGTGTCAACTTGTAAAATTCATATCTCCTTGATCTGAACTCCTTTGGACTTGAATCTTTGTCACAAGTACATGTTGGATGTCTAGTTTGATATGCCGTTCGTTTCATGTCAATCCGAATCCTGGTTTGAGAGATATCATCAAATTACCAAAGGTCGCCAGAAGCTGAACGTGGAATAGAGTGTACCAGAGTTGCTGATAGTGCTGAAACCTTGAGGTTTTGACTGAAACCTCGAGGTTTCACTTGTAACCTCGAGTTTTCACTTGCAACCTCGAGGTTTGCTAGTCCAGAGACACCAAAAATATTGAAGACACTCAAACCTCGAGGTTTATACTCAAACCTCGAGGTTTATACTCAAACCTCGAGTTTTCTCATCCTAAACCTTATATTTGCTTGTTTTAACTCTGAATTGAGCCATTTGAACTTCCATATGATCTTGGAGACTTCTAGCATCAATATAATAACTTGAATAATTATATTTTCATTCCATTCATCAAGTTCTTTCTTTCTTTCTTCTTTTCTTGATCATTTTCCACAATTCAAATCTTTCTTTCTCCTCTTCTCTTGATCATTCTCTCTCATTAAACTTGAACTTATCATTCTCTGGAAGTTCTTTATCTTCTTCAATATTTCCTCTTCTTCTTGATTATTCCCAAAATACTTTGATAGCTTCTTACTTCCTTGACATTCTCTGCAATTTCTTCTTTTCATTAATCCCTTATCTCCTTCTTGATTAATCTTCTTTATAATTCAACTTGAACTAATCTACATTAAACATAGTAGTTAGTCAATGTAGGAGATAAATATATTATATAAACTTTTTGCTTCTATATTAGGCATCATCAAAACTAATCATAGACATCATCAAAACTAATCATAACCAACATTCTCCCCCTTTTTGATGATGGCAAATACTTAAAGAAAAATATGTATAAAGAAATATTAGATGTAACAATGCAACATATTTTTCTTGTCATTCTCTCCCCCTTATTTGTCATTAGCAAAAAGTTGAAATAAAGAAGAAATGCTTAAAGAGATAAATATGAAACCATATTAGAAAGAGTCAAAGAAATTGATTTTCTTTCCTTGATTTGAAAGTGTTTTCATTTATTATAAGATGTAATTTGGAAGGTTTTGATGAAAACAAATTTGAGAGAAGTTAGAGAGGTTTTTAAGACAACTTTCACAATTAGAGCATATAGATACTAAACATGTGCAAACTTTCTACTTGAATATAAAAGGGTAGAGTTTAGAAATGCTCATGTTGGTTTTGCAAATTGATGGATGATCGATGAAGTCCATTTGATTGCTGCATGAAATTCGATTGTGTTGCTGTGGTCTGAGATGAAGCAGTGATGTGAGATTCTTTGAAGAGGCTCAATAGCAGGATCATAAATATCTTGTATGATAGGATGAAAGTACTGGCTTCTTGTAGATTATCGCATTTGAATGAATATGATCAGTACTCAGCTTCCATCCTTTGCTTTTTCTTCAAAGATCATCTATGTAGAGCATATCTCAGCTTCATTGATTGATCACCAAAGTTGTAACACATAACCAAATCTCCTGCTATGAATTGAAAATTTTCTTTGCAAAAATTTGTTAGTGCAACAAGATATCAAAGTTTTCAAGAGTGAAATTAACTCATCATCAAAACTAACATAAGATAGTGAATGCAGTTGAGTATGCTTTAAAAGGATTTTCTTCAAATAAAGGAAATAAGCTTTTGAAATATAAAACACATATGAATGTAAAGCTCCCCCTTAATGAATGCATGGCTAAAATGTGAAGTTCCCTTTCATGATACCAAATAATAATGAGACACCAAATGTTATGAGGTTTGGAAATATTTTTGCTCACAACATGGTACCTCAGAATTGAAAACTTCCAAGTTCACTTGGGTGGACTTGAATTTGGTATGAAGAAATCACTTATGCTTTTTATGATGATGAAAGAGTTTTAAAGCATAAGGATCATTTTAAATAGATGATTATGCTCAAGTTAAGACTCATGAAATAAAATGAAATGAATACAATCAAGTTAGCCTGAAAAGTTATGAGAGAGCAGAGAAATGATTTTGATATATGAATATTATTTCAAAATACAATACCTCACTTGAATAATATCATAATTACTCAAGTTAATCCTCTGTAGTCCATAGATGCATTACTAGATAGCTATTATCCATTGTTTTGAATGCATTTTAGAAGCTGAAATCCTGAAAGAGCTTTGTATAGGATTAGTTTCTGCTCATAGCTTCTCATCAAGCTAGCATGCTCCTTATCATCTTGGTTCCTTGAACGATACACCCTTTTTCTTGCCCTTTGAAGGTGGTGAATGTGAAGGATCATTCATAACTCCTGGAATATGCTTATCAATCCCGTAATGAAGTCGAGTAGAACGAGACTTCTTCCTCACTGGTCCCAAACCTCGAGGTTTTCTCCAAAACCTCGAGGTTTTGCTGTCTGTCATTTGTGAGTTGCTCTCTGTCTCATCCAAAACTTGAGGTTTTCACTGAAAACTCGAGGTTTCTCCATTCTGACACACTTCAGTGGTGAACATACACCTCCAAACCTCGAGGTTTGCTTATGAACCTTGAGGTTCTGCCTTTTGACAGCAAAACCAGATCCTGTATAAAATTTATCTATACATTCCGACGCTTAAGTTAGTAAAGTTTAATCATCAAAACATAACTAACATTGAGTGGAGGCAATTTTCAACCTATTGGGATTAAACATTCCCAAACTTTCTCATGATAAAACCGAATTGCTCTTAGATGAATATGTCATTTCCAAAGTTGTGCATCGCAGATAAGCTTATCTAAATGATTCATAAATTCGAACAAACACATAAGCAAATAGATGATGCAAAGAAATTCATTCTTCCACGTCAACTCAACGTTGAAGAAAAACTCAGAGAATCAATGTATCCGTTAAGTATGGTGGTAGTTAAATTCCAATTTGAAATATCATGAGAGCGCACTCAAATCATGCATATTCTCAAAACATTGAGATGCATTTTCCAAAAAAAAATTTTGAATCATGCATTTCAGAAATTTTAAACTTAGAGAATTATGCACAAAATCACTTGTGATTCATTACCAATCTGGACTTCAAAAGTATATGATGAACTTTTTGAAAATCCACAACCAATACTCTTATGGAATTAAGTCATATGATGTATGAGCAAAGAGTATAACAATCAAAGATCAAAACGTAGTTTTACCCAATCAATTAAGTTCAAGCCAATGAATCATATAGGGTAACAACCAAATGATATCAAGAAACGTTAATTTTTTTAATAACAATTTGAAAGTACACTTTATGCAGAGAAAATGTCAATGATAAAATACATGTAAGTTTCTGCATAGAAAATCTTATCCACGAAGATAAGCATTTTTCAACTTAAAGATCAGATTTTCCAAGAATGATAATAAAATGTGCAAGACACTTCAAGTTTTTGAATGTTCTTTCAGAAACACGATAAAGCATTATGAAATCGAAGTTTTGATGAATGAAAGATTCATTTTTGAAACATGTTTGAAAACAATGCACATTATAAACATATTGAAAGTCAATAAGTTTAGTGAATATATCAGCATGCTTCAGTTTTAAAAAAATGTTGAACATTGAAGTTAACATGATGAAGAATTTTTGAAAAGCCAAAGTCATTAAGCAACAGCCTTCATTCATCGAATCTTAAAGGACATAATACAATGAGTTTGGAGCTGATTCTTCTTGCATTGGATTCTTACCTTGAGCTTGGACATGTAAACTTGAGTTTGAGGTTTGGTATTCTGTCTTAAACTTGAGATTTCATGAAAACACTCAAAACCTCGAGTATCTCTTTTCAACCTCAAGTATTCTAGCATACAGAGAGCAAACTGGTTTTCACAAGAATGAAAACCTCGAGGTCCATTTCTAAACCTCGAGGTTGGGTCTCTGGTTCAAAAGTTTAGGCTTTGCAATCTTTATGCAAACCTCGAGTATGGATTTGAAACCTCGAGGTTATCGGGCTCCAGAGGAAAAATGAACTTTTAACCAAGTCTCAAACCTCAAGGTTTCTTTTGAAACCTCCAGGTTTGAGGTTGTTCAAAGATTTCTCAAAGGTTTCTTTACAAAGGAAACCTCGAGGTTCACAAGGTAACCTCGAGGTTGCATGTTTCTGAAACTGAATCTGCTTGAGTTATTCAAGCAAACCTCGAGGTTTGAGATGCAAACCTCAAGGTTTCTAGCCGTTACTGCAGATTCGAATTTGGGAAATCTGTAATACCTTCTTGTTTGATCTCAATGCTTTACATGATTATCCTATATTGATTCTAGATATGTTTAACTATCTTTCTAGTGAGTTTCAGACAGATTAACGAAGGTTTATTAAAGGATTAGAGCAAAAGCAAAAAGTGTGTCAGAACAATAAATGCTCAAGCCCAGAAACTTGCTTCCTTTGGTTAACCCACTTGTACACGACTGCAAAAGACTAAAAGGAAGATTACTACAACAAGCAACAACCTCTCCAATGGATTTATTGCCAGAAAGTCATCTAAGAACCAAGTGACAATTGGATTATGCATAAACAAGAGAGAGAAGGTGTCCAAGGTGGAACCAACTCACAGCAGAAGTCTCCCAACGGTTCAATCCAAGTTACAACGGTCATAAACGGTCACATACCATTCTCCATCTATAAAAGATATGGATTCAAGCAGAAAAACGTAGAGATACAAGTTTACCATGCCAAAATGCTGATACTTTGCTTCTACATCCTTTTCACTCTGTTTTACATGACTAGATAGCTTAGAGAGTGAAATGAATTGTATCTGTACTTCAGTGATCATTTATTCATTCCTTTGAGAGGAAAATTATTGTAAACACATTATCTTTCTGAGAGTTACTCAAGATTGGGTAATCTTGAGTGGGTTGTACATTGTGTTGATTACAATTTGTAAGGGGGAGTGAATCCTAGTGAGAGGATTACTTCGAGTACAGAGTGTGTAATCAAGCAGTGTTTTGATTACAGATTGTAAGGGGGAGTGGATCCTAGAGAGAGGATTGCTTCAATTACAGATCGTGTAATCAAGCTTATTGAAGATAGTGGATTGAAAATCCCAAGTGAGGCTTGGGGACTGGACGTAGGTCAAGGAGGGCCGAACCAGTATAAATCTGTTTGCAAGCTCTTCTTCCTTATCTCTTACATTTCCAGCATTTACATTTGTGTATTTACCAATTGTTTGTGATCTTATCTTTATTACTCAAAGATGAATTTCCTGAATTGTGAAAATATTTCAAAGAGTGGAAACTTTTATACTTCACCCAATTCACCCCCCCCTCTTGGGTTCAGTTGGAACTTACAGTGAAGGGAACACTAGTCTCTGGACGAGAGCTCAAAAACAGCTTCATCTGATTCAGTTCCTCCCTCAACTGGCTCATATCGTATTGGTACCTTGCTTCTTTAGCCGCTGCTTCCTCATTTAATTTGGCCACTGTCTATTCCATCTCCTCCCGGGTAACCACCTCTTTCCTATGGCGTTTGGCAGATGAACCAAAGAATTCCTTCAGGCCTACCCATCCTCCAATCCCCCTTACACGCCCACCATGGTCCGATTTTCTGGTGGCAACAGTCAGAACATCACTCCTCCCGACCGACACAAAAGATCCCTCTGCTTCTTTCTTTTTAAGATCTTCCTGTAAGGTACAGATAACGAGAAGCTTAGTAATGAAACATGTTTAGTAACTAAAAAATAACAATAATAACGATACTTACAATTTTTTCAGCAACTACACGAGTTTGTTCACTCGTGTAGGTGCCGCTTGGCTTTTGCCGAATGTGCAACCACAACTCCTCGCGACGTATTGGAGATGGCGGACCATGTACCACAGAAGGATTGGATTCTGCTTCATCTTCCAATCTCTTCCGCTTGGCCGCCATCAATTCCTTTTCAGTCTTTTCATATCCGCCGCGAGAAGCCCTATGCAGGCAATCATTCTTTCTCCCTATCTCCTGTGCTTTTCCCCTTCTTTCCTATGAATCAGAATTGAAAATAACTATTAATTATGAATTCCAGCCATCTCACTAACATAAATTAGAGAACTTTTGCTTGATATGAACCTCAAACACTAGTCAAATTCACTTGATCAAGTTTCAACATTTTATTTAAGAAAGATGTTGATAGGTTAAAAAACAAAAGAAAATTATGCTTACAAAAGAGCTATGTTTTGTACTGCTAGGTAGATAGGTTAAGAAAGAAAAGAGAATTATGCTTACAGAATAATACAAACTTGATCCTTTTTAAGGCATCCAGTGGGATCATCAGTCCACATTAGACAATAACAACTGGGTATATAAAGTTTCCCCCTTTTAAGACTATTCATTTCCTCATTTGCAAGACAAACCATTACACAATTACCTCCTTAGTATTTTACCTTTTCAGGGTTTACATATCAGACTTGCATAGACAAAGGCAGGAAATGTATACTTCTATTCACACACAAAACAATTTAACTAACAGGATTAGATGAACAAATATAAGCTCACAGGTTATATAAGCAAACAAAACTAAATGTAGACTCACCAGAGCTTCAGGAGTGGTCCGCAGCAGAACAAATTGTCGCCAAATTCGTTCACCAATAAATGTGTACTGTTCCCAAGGCTGTTTGGTAGGCGGAACCTCGACAAAAATATACGTGTTAGTGAGAGAGGTCTTAAACTTCCTCCACCGATCAGCACAATAAGACAATGTCTTGTCTTTTAACCCCTCAGAGTCAGGGACAGTGTATGTAAGCCGGATAGTGTCCCAAATAGGTTGCTTTACTGTGTCAAAGTCCACTTTTTTCAACTCATCAGTCAAGATGATAACCTTGCTACGTGCAAGATAGCCGACAAAACTATTATATTTGCTTTTATTTGGACCGACAGGTTGCAACTTTTCATTGAACTGAATCTCAAACCTTGACCCACAAGTCCGACTTAGGGTTACATCCATCATTCGTGTGCCTCTTCTACCACAGTGTGCAGGGCGGTTACGAGGCACATTGTCAGATGAAGAGGGTTCGTTCTGACTCACACCAGTAACTGGCGTTCTCGGAACACGAATGACGTTCTCGGAACATGGTTACAAGTCGTAAGGTAACGTTTCGCAAAGATATATTTGGCGCTTTATTTTTTAGACCGAATGAACAACAACGATGGTCTTAAAGGTTAAGTTTTAAGACCGTCCTTTGTTAAACTCCGGTCTTAAAAGTAATAAACTATTTACTACCGCGCAGATTTATGTCCGGTCTTAAAAGTATAATCTTTAAGACCTCCTGTTATAGATATCCGGTCTTAAAAGTTTTTATTTAATTTTTTCCTTATTATTTTGGATCGCAGAAAATATAAGTTGGCCTATTCGAGATTTCTCTTTAAAGAAATTTGATATTTCAATTTTTTTAATAACATTTTGAAGACCGTTTGTTTTTTAAGCGGTCTGAATAATATATTTAAGACCCATTGGTAAACGATTCGGTCCAAGAAGTTTTTTATATTTACAAAACTGCCACCGGTCATACCTTTAAAGTTCTTTATATTTACAAAACTACCACTGGTCATACCTTTAAGACCGAGGCGTCAATAGTTCGCTCTAAATGAGGCGGTCTTAAAAGCCTTTTTTGCACTAGTGACTTCAATATTTTAAATTACAAGTAATTAAATAAATGAATTATTCACATTACCTTTATATTTAAAATTATATCATCCCTCAATTTTAATTAGCTAGTGATCAAGGAACAATTAAACAATTTGAAAATTAATGACAGAAAGCAAAAATTATGGAGAAAATATAGCCACGAAGAATTTTACAGCGTTGTCGTCGATTGATTTTACTTAAGCTATTTTTATTCCACCCTTGTTCTTCAGCGTTCCCTTGATTTGCATGATAAAATAATGAAATATGCAAATGTTGTTATGTGTACTAGTAGTTTATCGATCCCTCAAAATATTGGAGAATATAGAGAGTTTGATTAAAGCAATTTAGCATTTTTTTTTAAAAAAAAATTTATCTGGATATTTGATCATTCTAAATATCTTTTCTGGTAAATATTATTTCCTCTATGTCTTTCTTTCTAAGTTTATCTATCTTTTTTCACGGGAGGTATAAATTCAAACTTTTATAACTACAAGAGTATAATACCAACCTTTTTTCCCCTTATAAATAAAAGTTTGGTAATATTATCTCAAATAAATTATAGAATGGTTTATAAAATTTTTTATCGGAATTAAAGATGTTTTTTATTAAATAAAATTTTTAGTTTACTTTAAATATAAAAACTCATCCATAAAGGTATATTTAAATTAATCAAATTATATTCTAAAGAAAGTTTAAAATTGAATTCAAATATCTTGTTAATTTAATTAAAAACCTAAGCTAAAAATTATCCATAAAAATTAAACTAAAATTAAGAAAAATGGTAAGAACCTGTCCTTGAAAACCCAAAAATTACAAAGCAGAAGCGGATAAATGATAAACAAAAGAAAAATATATTAATTCTCTATGTGTTTTGATGATAACTAGTAATTAGAGTAAATACCTTATTTGGTCCCTGAAAAAAATCACGGACTCCTTTTTGGTCCCTCAGTAAAAATAACTCACCCCGTAATCCCTGACCATATTTGGGACACTTCACTGCATGTGTCCACTTCAACCTGGAAGGACTAACGTGGACGGTTTTTGGATTTTACAGGGATTACGGGATGAGTTATTTTTACTGAGGGGCCAAAAAGGGGTCCGTGATTTTTTTCAGAGACCAAATAGGGTATTTACTCTAGTAATTATAAATTCGAATAAGTTTATCTTTGTTAAGTTAAAAACTTGCTGTCAAAGACAATCAAACTCGAGTTTAGATTTGTCAAACTCGAGTTTGACCTTGACAGAGAGTAATTCAAGTTGTTCTAACTTAACCACACTCAAGTCTTCTCATGTAAACTTGAGTCTATCCTTGACAGAGAGCTTTCAATTATTTTTTAATTTGACTAAAGTCAAGTTCAATATGTCAAACTCGAGTTAGTGATTGCCTGAGGGTTTTAAAACATTTTTCATCTTAAACAAACTCGAGTTCAATATGCCAAACTCCAATTTGTGCTAGGCCGAGAGTTTTTTAAAGAATTCACTCTTTTTAAGAAAACTCGAGTAAAACTTGTTAAACTTCAGTTTGTGCCAGATCAAGAGCTTTTCACTATATTTTTAACTTAAGAAAACTCGAGTTTGATTTGTTAGTTCTCTATGTGTTTTGATGATAACTGACAATTGTAAACACAAGTGAAATTTGTCTTTGGTAAATTGAAAAACTTATTGTCAAAGGCAAACTTGAGTTTTGGTTTCAAAACTCGAGTTTTGACTCTGACAGGGAGTTGTTCATTTTCAATGAACAAAGCAAAACTCAAGTTTTCAAGGGAAAACTCGAGTTTTGGACTTACAGAGAGCACTTAGTTTTTTCACTTCAAGACAAACTCGAGTTTTGACTGGAAAACTCGAGTTTTGCATTATACAGAGACTTCTCATTGTTTTCTAATGAAGACAAAACTCGAGTCTTGATTTGGCAACTCGAGTTTTGGCCATACAGAGAGTCTCTAACATTTAAACATGTGCAAACTCAGTTTCGACTTAAAAGTCCAGGATTTCACTTTGCCATGAGTTTTCCTAAGTTTTCTCAAGTTATGAGAAAACTCAAGTTTTGACTTGATAGAAAGTTTTCATGTTTTCCTCAGTTTTTGAAAACTCCAGTTTTCTTAGAAAACTCAAGTTTTGACTTGGCTCAGATTTCTCAATGTTTTCATACTTAGGTGAAAACTCGAGTTTTGTTTTGGAAACTCGAAACAAAACTTGAGTTTTGGCCAAGCTGAGAGCTTTGAACATTTTCAATGTTTTGAAAACTCCAGTTTTAGATGAAAACTCCAATTTTGATGTTTTGGACTAAAACACATTGTTCTCATTAAAAGTCCAAAACTCGAGTTTGGTTTTGGAAACTTGAGTTTTGGGTTTCATTCAAAAAATTTGTTCCAAAGCTCAAATCGCGACTTTCCTCTCTAGATGGAGGAAACTCGAGTCTTGATATAAAAACTCGAGTTTTGCTTAAGTGCACTGTTGAAAACTCGAGTTCAGAAGAACAAACTCAAGTTTCTGTCGCAGAGTTTGAAAATCGAATCTGACAAATTTATGAAACCTTCTTGTTTGATCTTAATACTTCCCATTATCATTCTTCTATATTCCTAGCTATGTTTCACCACTTTGTTAGTGAGTTTCAGATGATTTAGAATATGTTTATTGAAGGTTAAAAGCTAAAGCAAAAAGTGACGTCAGCACATTAAATGCAAAACCCAAAAAGTTGCATACTTTTGGGTAATCCTTCTGCACATGTTTACAAAGGATTAATGTCTACTTTCCACATCCAGTAGCTGCTATTCCAACGGATTAATATTCAATAAGTCAACCCTAAACTTCTGTGCAACTGGATTAAGTAAAGAGTAGAGAGAGAAGAAGACCAAGGCTTAACCTTATCCTTGTCTAATGAAGGCAACGGTTATATTGAAGATTACAACGGTCATTTAATGCTCTTTTGATATAAATAGATCTGCCTTCAATTCTTCTCAACTAACACATCTGCTAAAAACGAATTGCATTCAAGTCGACACTTATTCTTTCAGTTTTCACTTGTAAAGTATCTTATGATACATTAAGCTTCAATGTTTATCATTATCCACTCTTATAGAGAGTTTCTGATTGTAAATCATTTATTGTAAAGAATCACAAGTCAGGAGACTTGGTGATTGGGTTCATTGATTATAACTTGTAAGAGGGACTAAGTCCTAGTGAGAGAATTACTCTTGAGTACAGAGTGTGTAATCAATTGTGATAGTGAAAAATCCCAGAGAGTCTGGGGAATGGACGTAGGTCAAGAAGTTGGACCGAACCAATTTAAATTCTTGTGTCTTGCTTCTCTTCTCTATTCTCTCTGTTCACCTTTGTTTTTATTATTCAAAATAGAGTACTGCGAAAAAGTTTTTAAAATCCTTAATTCACCCCCCTCTTGGTGATTTAGCTCCACTTTCATGAGTTTTATGGACTTAATCTTATTTTCGTTTTGAAAAGTCTCAAACTCGAGTTTGTCACTTAATGATTCGAGTTTGCATTTTGTTCAAAGTGTTCTTCAAAGCTCAATCGCAATGTTCATTTTCAAAAAGAACTAAACTCGAGTTTGGGGAATTAAACTTGAGTCTTACACTTGAGTGAAATATTACAAACTCTAGTTTGCTCAAACAAACTCCAGTTTAAAGCGTTTTATTTTCAAATCAGTTTTCTCGAATTTGCAAAATCTTCATATGTGATCTAGATACTTCTTATCATCACTCATTACTATTTCTTACTATCTTTCATCAGTTTGTTAGTGGGTTTCAGATGATCAAATGAGTATTAGAATGAGGATTAAACATAAAGCAAAAGGTGATGTCAGTACATTTATTGAGGAGAAAACTTACTGGTCCAGAAAACTTAGCATCCTTTTAGCAAATCATTTTCTGGACTTTGTAAAGATTTAAATGCTTTCTTTCCTTTTATAAAAGCCACATCATCCAATAGATTTATTTCAAGGAAAGTTAACAAGAATGTCTAAGCATCTGGATTAACTCAAAGCGTGAGAGAGAATGGACCTAGTTGCAATCTAACAGCAACATTAATGTCACCAATGGCTATATTAATGTTTCCAATGGTCATTTAATGCTTCCAACATATATAAGCTAAAGCATTCAATTCTCAACAACAACTAGAATACAGAAAACGAAAAGCTATCAAGTGTTATTTGCATTTTGGTGTTTTCTACTCAACTGTAAAGTATCTTCTGATACATTGATCCTCAATATTTATTTTATCTGCTCTTTAAGAGAGTTTCTTATTGATTATCAATCACTGTAAGAATCTCAAAGCTGTAGGACTTTGAAGTTGGATTATCATTTTACAACTTGTAAGAGGGAGCGTATCCTAGTGAGAGGATAACTTTTGAGTGCAGAGTGTGTAATTGATCTTGGTGTTAGTGATAATCCTAGAGTGTCTGGGGATTGAACGTAGGTCAAGAATTAAGATCGAACCAGTATAAATCTTTTTGTGTTAAGCTCTTCTTCTCTATCTCTGTTTTACCCTGTCTTGATTATTTGCTGTTTGGGTGATTCTGTTGATTATGATTAGTTTTGATGATGTCTAATATAGAAGCAAAAAGTTTATATAATATATCTCCTACATTGACTAACTACTATGTTTAATGTAGATTAGTTTAAGTTGAATTATAAAGAAAATTAATCAAGAAGGAGATAAGGGATTAATGAAAAGAAGAAATTGCAAACAATGTCAAGGAAGCAAGAAGCTATCAAAGTATTTTGGGAATGATCAAGAGAAGAGAAGAAAGAACGAGTTGGGTTATGAAGAATAATCAAGATTGGAGATTAAAGAAAGAAGAACTTGCTAAATGGAATGAAGATACAATTATTCAAGTTCTCATATTGAAGCTAGAAGCCTCCAAGATCATATGTAATGTGATCAGCCCTTCAGCTCCACTCTGTTCACGTTCAGCACGGGCGACGTCTGGTAATTCGATGATATCTCACAAACCAGAGATCGGATTGAGACGAAACCAAAAGAATTGGAAACTAGACATCTAACACGTATTGGTGACATAAATTCATGCCCAAAGGAGTTCAGATGAATCATTGATGAATTTTACAAGTTGTCAGAAAGATCAGCGTCACAGTCAGGAACAGCCTTCGGTATTTTGAGTATATCTCACAAACGACAAATCCGATTGAGCTGAAGTCAGTGGCATATGAAAACAGACTCATAGAGCTTTCCATCAAGAGTTTAACGGACCAAAACGGAGCTCAGACCAGAGAGATATGGCCCTTAGAAGTTGATAGTCAGTTCAAGTATTGCTCAATTGCATTTTATAAGTCAATACCGCAGTATATGGTGCTATACCGCAGTATTGGACTTCAATACCGCAGTATAGGGTGCTATACCGCAGTATTGGACTTCCAGAGAGCTATCAATTTTTTTTTAGTAAAGTCAATACCGCAGTATAGGGTGCTATAACGCAGTATTGGACTTACAGAGAGCAACCAAATTTTTCAACTTAAGTCAATACCGCAGTATAGGGTGCTATACCGCAGTATTGGACTTCAATACCGCAGTATAGGGTGCTATACCGCAGTATTGGACTTCCAGAGGGCAAGCAAATTTTTGAAGTAAAGTCAATACTGCAGTATAGGATGACATACTGCAGTATTGGACTTCCAGAGAGCAACCGTGTTTTCAAAACAAGCCAATACCGCAGTATAGCTATGTATACTGCAGTATAGGGACATCCAGAGAGCAACTAAATTTCTAAGTTAAGTCAATACCGCAGTATAGGGTCCTATACCGCAGTATAGGGTCCTATACCGCAGTATTGGACTTCCATAGAGCAACTAAATTTCTAAGTCAAGCCAATACCGCAGTATAGGCATGTATACTGCAGTATAGGGCCAACCAGAGAGCAATCAAATTTTCTCACCCAAGTCAATACCGCAGCATGTATTTGGATACTGCAGTATAGGCTCTTACAGAAAGCTCTCAAAATTTTATAACTATTGCATACTGCAGTATAGGTTTTCATACTGCAGTATTGGGCAATCACGGGGACTCTCAACTTTGACAAAAACTCGCATACTGCAGTATGTTAGTTGCTTACCGCAGTATAGAGCATATCTTTCAAAATCATTTCACGAGGTTTTTGTCTCTGGAAGTTGCTTACTGCAGTAAAACTTTGGATACTGCAGTATGGACACTTATGCGCAGTTCCATACTCCAGTATAGAGGAACATACTGCAATATACAACGGTCAAAATTGGTTTTTGAATTACGCGAATTTGCGAATCATTATTGTTTGATCTTGTTGCTTCCATAATTCATTCACTTATGATCCCAGATATGTTTAACAAGTTTGTTGAGTAAATTTCAGTAAGATCAGATGAAGATTATTGGAGGTCAAAGTCAAAAAGCAAAAAGTGAACAGTGCATTAAATGCACTTCTGCAAATCAACCTCCTTTTGGTTCATCCATCTGAGCACGCATTCTCAACGGTCAAGAATCATTTCTTCATCAAGCAAAGTCTACTCCAACGGGCAAATTCTCAGAGAGCCACCTCAGATCAAATTACCACATGGATTAGTTGGAGTTTAGAGAGAGAAGCAGACCACACTTAATGACAATCAACTACAACGGTCTGATTCATCCTACAACGGTCAAAAACGGTCACACATCATTCTCTACCTATAAAAGACATGGACTCAAGCAGAAAAACGAAGAGATACAAGTTTACAATGCCAAAATGCTGATACTCTGCTTCTTCATCATTCTCACTCTGTTTTTCATATCTAGATAGCTTAGAGAGTGAAATGAATTGTATCTGTACTTCAGTGATTATCCATTCATTCCTTTGTGAGGAAACTTATTGTAAACACATTATCTTATTGAGAGTTACTCAAGATTAGGTAATCTTGAGTGGGATATACATTGTGTTGATTACAACTTGTAAGGGGGAGTGAATCCTAGTGAGAGGATTACTTCGAGTACAGAGTGTGTAATCAAGCAGTGTGTTGATTACAGATTGTAAGGGGGAGTGAATCCTAGAGAGAGGATTGCTTCAGTTACAGATCGTGTAATCAAGCATATTAAAGATAGTGGATTGAAAATCCCAAGTGTGGCTTGGGGACTGGACGTAGGTCAAGGAGGGCCGAACCAGTATAAATCTGTTTGCAAGCTCTTCTCCCTTATCTCTTACATTTCCAGCATTTACATTTGAGTGTTAACCAATTGCTTGCAAACTTATCATTGTTGATCAAAGATGAATTTCCTGAATTGCGAAAGTATTTCAAAGAAAGAAAATTTTTATACTTCACCCAATTCACCCCCCCTCTTGGGTTCAGCCGTAACTTACAGATTCTAATTTTTTTAAAAAAAAATCCCAATTCACCCCGTCTTGGTGATTTCCTCCATTTACAGAATAGTGATCTTAAAACCAATAACCCAATGAACACATATTTTGAAAACCACTAAGAGGATTAAAAATTTAAAAACATTCAGATCCTGCTTTTATTTCCTCTTTAGCATATTCCAATCTTGTCATTTAGATCATCTTCACATTAATACTTATAGCCCAACTTCAAAGACAGACCAAATTTGATACCAATGTATTCAAATTCCTAATGAAATGCATCTTTGAAGGTTTGCCAATTTTAAATAAATTTTAGATTACTTAAAAAGATGTATAAAAATTCAGCTTAATTTTATGACTATGAATGCATGGTTTTGACACTACTGTAACTCTGTAAGGAGGGCTTTTTGGCCAACCATTGAGGACTTTTGAATTGGATTTCTCTTATTATCATTTTCTCATTGTTATGGATCTCAGAATTTGGACCCCAAAGCCCAACTCCTCATGTCAACCTCCAACGACAGTTATGTCCACACAGGCTATAACCGCCCAACCCGGGACAGTTGATAACTGCCATCTCGGGACGGTTATCTATTCTCCTATAAATAGGAGATCCCTCCACTGGTGAACGGTACATGTTATTCATCCATTCTGAATTCTCACAGAGCACACACCCCCACACTCAGTGGCTAAACGCCGGAAATAAACTCGAACTACGTTGGCTTTGATCCCTTATCTAGGGTACGTAGGCCCTAGGCGTTGTCCTAGTTCAAGCCAGTATAACATCGACATTGTTCACACTCAAACATTTGGCGCCGTCCGTGGGGATCAGAAAGGTTCGACCACAAGGTTTTTAAGTCACGCATATGATGGCAAGAACAAAATGAACTTTAGCAACCCGGCACACTCAAGTGCCAGAAGAACAACAAGGACAGCAGATGGAACAGGCGATGCAGTAAAATCCTACCGATGTTGACATGGATCAAGTAACAGTGGAGACTGAAGAAGACGTGTCAAACACGGCCAATTCCCCCATCCCTGAAAACGACGCTTTAGAGTGCGAGAATGCCCCGGTCCCTCCGGACGATCCACAGGTAGAAATCCAAATTACTAACCCGGACATTCGCTTGTTGTAGAACACTATAGGGTCCATCTTGAGCAGAATGGACGGGATGGAAAGTCGTCACAACCTTCAGATCCAAGAAAATGCTCGAGTACAAAAGGAAGAGATGGACCGACGTGATGCAGAATGGCGGAGGCTTTTTGAATAATACGCCGGGCAAGTTAATAATCGGAACACTGGGGCTGACAAGGATAACGCGGGACCGAGTTGACGCAGCTCTCCCTCCCACGAAGCGCAACAAGAACGTGGAAGTGACAGAGAAAGAAATAGAGATCAGAGGCGCTCAAGGCCATCTAGGGAAAATGGCCGAGATAGACAAGCCAGGCGGTCAGCGGAAAATGGCTGCGATAAAGAACGAAGTCGGACTACCACCAGTCATGAAGAAACTGATGGCACAAGGCAAGATCAATCGTCATCTAGGACGCAAAGGAAGGACAAACAACCGGTCAGAAACCCGAGTTCATCCCGGGATCGTGCTACATCTTCCTCAGCATACTCAAGTTCGGATGATGATGACAAAGTGGTAACTCCTTTTACCAAAAAGATCATGGCAGCGCCTTATCCGAAAGGCCTGGACACAAAGGACTTTCCCAAGTATGATGGCAGCCAAGACCCGCAGGTTCATCTCGGCAACTTCAAGATGGAAATTATGGTGAAGGGATACTCGGGACCAGTCATACCACGTTTATTTGCAAGAACTCTGTGAGGACCTGCACAGATATGGTTTAACAGTTTACCAGCAGATTCAATCCCAGACCTCAAAGACTTGGAAAACAAATTTCTACTTCACTTCGCCCCAAGTCGGAAGCAGCCAAAGACAGAGTTTCAACTCGATCAAGTACGACAGGCGCTTGGAGAAGCTCTCCAAAAGTACTTGCAACGGTTTAACAGTACCGCATTACAGGTTCCCGGGTTGAAAGAGGACGTGCAATTGCATTGTGTGATGGCGGGTCTAGATAAAAGTTCGCCACTAAAGAAATCAATCATGAAGCGACGCCCAAAATCGCTGACCGAGTTTCGAGATCGCACAAAGCAGTATATAGAGATGGAGCAAATGGAAGCAATGAATCAGTCACCCAGAGAGTCGTTTAAAAGACCCCCTCCCCGAGGAAAAGACCGATATAATTCAGACAGGCAACATGCCCGAAGTCGGGAGAAAAAGCCTCGAGGAAGTCAAACAGAAGGAAAATACGACAGGTATGCGCCGTTGAAGTTGCCTCGGGCCCAGATCTGGAAAGAAGTTTCCTTAACGGAAATGAAGAATGTGGAGCGGCCGCGGCCAATGCGGACAAATCAACCCCTAGACAGATCCCGATACTATGAATTTCATGACCAGAGTGGACACACGACAGAAGCCTGCTGGGATTTGAGAGATGCAATTGAGAAGTTTGTCCGAGAAGGAAAACTCTGCCGATATGTAATACAGACTCAGGGCCGGCAAAACAAACGGCAGAATAAGAGCAGGAGTCCACCTAGAGAACGGAAGAGGCAGGATTGTAACAAAAATGGACGAAGCAACGACGACGATTTCCCCGAGTCAAAGTATGTTTGCAACGGGATCGTCAGTGGTTTTGGGGGAGGAGGAGACTCTTCAAATCAACGGAAGAAGTATTTAAAGGAGGTCATGTCAATTATTGACCGACCCAAATTCAAAAGAGACATAAAACCAAATGAACCGATGTTGGGATTCTCACAAGAAGACTTGAATGACGTGATACCCGGACACAATGATGGCCTGGTGATCACGGGAACAGTTGATTGTTGTGAAGTCAGGAAAATGTTTGTGGACAACGGGAGTGCTGTAGACATTATTCTTTGGGATGCATTCAAGCGAATGAGACTGGACTCCAAGGATCTAAAGCCATGTAAAACTACATTGACCGGGTTCAATGGAGAAGACACCCGTCCGAAAGGGTTTATTGACCTCAAACTAACTCTGGGAAACAAGGAAGCTTTCAAGACCGAGATGGTTCGGTTTGTGGTGGCAGATTTCCCCTCGCCGTACAACATAATATTGGGAAGGCCGACTATCCATGCCTGGAACATGTTGGTATCATCAAATCACCAGAAACTAAAATTCATCAACAAGAAGAATCAAGTCGTAACAGTTAAAGGAGATCAGAAGGATTCTCGGAAGTGTTATTTCGAGGCAGTCCAAGAAGGCAAGTCGGCTAACAAAGGAAAAACGTCTAGCAGCGCAGTGCAGGTAGTTGAGCTAGACCTAAGGGAGGAGGATAAGGCGCAAAAAGCCAAGCCAAGCGAGGAATTAGAGGATCTCGTCCTAGGGGAAGATCCTGAACAAGTCACAAAGATTGGGAAGATGTTAAATCTTGAAGTTCGTGCAGAATTAAAGCAGTTTTTACAGAACAACAGGGACGTGTTTGCATGGAAACCGTTTGAGATTCCGGGAATTGATCCCGAGTTTTGCTGTCACAGGTTGGCCATTCCACCAGGGTCAATGCCGGTAGCGCAGAAGAAAAGGAAGATTGGCACAGATCGAGGACAGGCTCTAGACGAACACGTCAGAGAACTACTAGATGCTGGATTTATAAGGGAGGTACAGTATACCACATGGCTATCGAATGTCGTCATGGTAAAGAAGCCCAATGGCAAATGGCGTGTATGTGTCAACTACAAGGATCTGAATAAGGTGTGCCCAAAAGACGCGTTCCCCATGCCCAACATTGACCAGCTAGTTGATCAGTCTTCTGGGTTCCAGTTGCTCTCATTCATGGATGCATACTCGGGATACAATCAAATTGCTATGCATCCCAATGACCAAGATAAGACTGCTTTCATCACTAATAATGCCAATTATTGTTACAATGTGATGCCTTTTAGTCTTAAAAATGCAGGAGCGACGTATCAAAGAATGATGACCCAAGTTTTCAGAGACCAATTGGGGAAGAATGTGGAACTGTACATTGATGACATGATAGTCAAATTGAAGGAGCAGAGCAGCCATGTCCAAGACCTAAGCCAGACATTTGAGAAGTTGAGGAGGCACAGAATCCGACTAAACCCGGCGAACTGCGCCTTTGGAGTACCCTCCGGAAAGTTTTTGGGCTTCCTGTTAACAAGTCGGGGCATAGAAGCCAACCCGGAGAAATGCAGAGCGATCCTGGAGATGAAGGCCCCAACAAGTAAGAAAGAAGTCTAGCAGTTAACTGGAAGGTTAGCGGCTTTGACGAGATTCTTACCAAAGTCGGTTGAAAAATCACTCCCCTTCTTCAAGTTACTAAAGAAACAGGCTCAAGGAAGATGGAACTCGGACTGTGAGAACGTGTTCATCAGGATCAAGCAATGCCTATCTTCCCCACCAGTGCTGTCAAGACCTGAACCTAATGAAAAATTGATTCTTTATTTATCAGTGGGAGAAAAAGCAGTGAGCGCGGTGTTGGCAAGAGAAACCGGTCAAGAACAAAAACCAGTATATTTTGTAAGTCGGACTTTACAGGGGCCCGAGATAAGATACCAGAAGCTTGAGAAGATGGCTTTCGCCTTGTTGACAGCGGCATGACGACTACGACATTATTTTCACGGCCATTCTATTGTAGTCCGGACGAATCAACCACTTCGGCAAATCTTACACAAGCCGGACTTAGCAGGAAGGATGACGAACTGGGCAATCGAATTGTCCGAGTTCGATATTGTCTATAAGGCCCGACAAGTAATTAAATCACAAGCTTTAGCCAATTTCTTAGTGGAGTCGACTTTCGTCCAAGAACAAGAAGCAAGAACAGAACCTTGAAGAGTCTTCGTGGATAGCTCATCAAATTTACAAGGTGGTGGCGTGGGGGTCATCGTGGAAAACCCGGATGGCGTCGCCATAGAACCATCCCTATGGCTAGATTTCCTGACGTCCAACAATCAGGCTGAATATGAAGCCCTACTAGCAAGACTATCTCAGGCAAAAGAAAGTGGAGCCTAAAAGGTGCATATCTCGACAGATTCACAGTTAGTGGCATCTCAAATTCAAGGAACTTACCAGGTGAAGGGACCATTGTTGGCTAAATATCTAGCCAAGGTCAAGGAGATCATAAGCCAGTTTGACGAGGTGACGGTGACACATATCCCAAGAGGGGAAAATACAAGGGCCGACATCCTGTCAAATTTAGCAAGCACCAAATGCCCGGGAAGCTTGAGAACAGTAGTCCAACAGAATCTTCCAAAACCAAGTTGTATAATGCTGATAACAAACTCAGAGGACTAGAGAAAACCAATTGCGGATTACTTGGAGCGAGGAATTATTCCCGACGATGAAGTGCAGGCAAGAAACTTGGTGAAATCGGCAGCTACCTACACGATGGTGGAAGACCAACTTTACCGAAAGGGAATACATGCACCTCTGGCGAAATGCCTCGGGAGCGATCAGGCCCAGTATGTTTTGGTGGAGATTCACGAGGGCATCAATGGGTAGCGTATGGGAGCTAAGGCACTTGCACGGAAAGCTGTTCGAGCAGGATATTATTGGCCTACGATGGCCTAGGACGCCAAAGACCACGTCCAAAAATGTGAAAGTTGTCAAAGACATGGAAAGATCATTAGGATCCCGCCATCTGATTTGCAGGCAATCACTGCACCGTGGCCATTTTTCAAGTGGGGCATGGACCTGCTAGGACCTTTCAAACCAGTGCCCGGTCAGTTGAAATGGCTTATCGTGGCAGTGGATTACTTCACTAAATGGGTAGAGGCCGAACCATTGGCAACAATAACCTCGGCCAGAACACAGAAGTTTTTCCAGAGGAGCATTATCTCACGGTTCGGAATTCCAGCAGAAATAGTCACAGACAACGGGACGCAGTTTGCGGACCAAGGATTTCAGAAGATGATGTCTGACTTTCAAATTAAACATCATTTTGCTTCCGTGGAACACCCGCAGTCCAATGGCCAAGCGGAGGTAGCAAACAAAATAATAGTGAACGGGCTGAAAAAGCGAATGGAAGAAGCCCAGGACAATTGGGTTGAGCATCTATATTCAGTATTATGGGCATGTCGGACAACTGTGCAATCATCCACAGGAGAAACCCCTTTCAGACTTACTTATGGTTGTGAAGCTATGATTCCTGTGGAAATCGGTGAACCCTCCTTGAGGAAATTACAAGTCACTCAAGAACGAGTTAACAATGAAGCCTTAGCTGCCGAGTTGGACATGATTGATGAAGTTCGCACTGCTACTCACTTGAAGGATGTGGCTACAAAACGACTTATCACGGCTCGCTACAACAGAAAAGTCAATCCACGCTCTTTCAAGGAAAACAACTTAGTACTCCGAAGAGCTGATATTGGCAACAGAAATATCCAAGATGGAAAGCTAGCAGCCAACTGGGAAGGCCCCTACAGGATCAAAGAGCGATTTGGAAAAAGCGCTTATGTTTTGGAAACCCTGGATGGGAAAGTGCTGAAAAGAACTTGGAATGCTGATAAGTTCAAGGCTTACTACAGTTAAAGTTATCTGTTACGAAGTCTAGTTCATTATGTTTAGTTGTTCACTTGTCAAGTTCTCTCTTTCAGAAAGTTCAATTGCGGGATCAAAGCTCGCCCAGTATTGTATAAGACTATTTGATGAATGAAGTGATAGGCTACAAAGCCGAATTCAGTCTCATTCAAGCTATTAGAACATGTATGAACCTCGAGTTGGTTCATAAATCATGTCACTTAAACACATATATGGACCCCGAGTTGGTTCATAAATCATGTCACTTAAACACATGTATGAATTCCGAGTTAGTTCGTAAACCATGTAGTGATGAAAACGCCAGCGGAACAATCCACCAAATTCGAGTCTAAAATGACCGTATAGCGGTCGAGCCGCCAAAAAAAAATGCGAACGGAACTCGGGTTGGATAATTCGTGCTTACCGTCTCGTGAAAATGGCCATATTGGAAGACATGCACGAATATTGCAAACGCGTATTTTCGTGAATCATGTAACTCGGCAATTTAAATGCTGAAAATAAATAACCAAGGCACTTCAATCGACCTTGATCACGTCGGTTGTTTGCCCAAACCAAAAGAAAGCAGTTTGACAAAGATAAAGACTCGGGAAAATATATTAGCAAAAGTCAACTGTTTACATAACAAAGTTAAGGCCCAACACGGGCACTGAATTTACAAATCAAAGCAAAGGAAAGAGCAAATCGGATCAGTCAATAGCCATCTGGGCCATCAAGAGGCTGTTGATCCCCTCCAGTCTCCTCGGGACCTAAGCTAGTTGAAGGAGCATCCAAAAAAGGAGCCGGGTGAAACATCCCGCCTTCAACATAAGCATTTACGTGCGCTTTTTGCAGATCCAAAGAGAATTGGGGATTCAAGAGTTGGGCTTGCTCCAAGGCGTTCTCAAAAGCATCCACCACGCCTGTCTTCAATTTAGCCACGTCATTATTGGCAAGTTCAAGAGCTGCTTGACTGGTCTCAAGGGACGACGTCAGCTTGGCAACCTCGTCTTTGTACTTCGTCAACGAAGCCAAATCTTGCTCATGGACTTGAAGGTGGTGGGTGACCTCGGATTCGGCCTTATGGAGTTTATCACACAGAATAATGATTTCATCCGACAAGCTCTCCTTCTTTGCCAGTGCAACATGAAGTTCCTCCTGGGCCTGAGCTACGTGGTTATCTGCCATCTTCTTATCGGCCTTCAAAGAAGCTATCTCCGCTGCTTGCTCTCCAACCAAATCCTTGAGTTGTGCAGCAAGATGACAGACGCCGGCATTCCTCATATTCCAATGCTCCAAATCCCTTAGCTCTTTCAACTCCAAAGTCGACAACTTTTTCTTGTTATAATAATGAGAGGGAACTTGGAGACCCACACGTAACCCAGAAGGAATTTTATTATCCCAAAGATATGACTTCGGGAGTACAACAACGGACCCGGAAGAAGACGTCGGAACCTCGGGAGCCGCTCTCTCAGGCTCAGGAACAGGAATGGTAATAGGAATGTCGGCTTCAACCTCATCCTCTGGTTCAACCTCGATCTCAAGAACTTTTTTCTTCCGCAGTCTCTTGGTTTTCTTAGCAAGGGGAGGATCAGATGACTCGGGAGCCGAAGCAGCCCTTTTTGCGGCAGGCGTCATGGGACGAGATGGTAATGGTGCCGCATCCGAACGACGATTGGTGACATCAAGATAATCGGGTCTTTTTCCCATTGGATCACCTGAAAGAAGGAGAAATGAGTTAGATAAAGTTCAAAGACAATATACTTCAGAAACATTTGAATTAACTATCATACCCGTAGGGGGTGATTTCCATACAAAAGAAAGTATGTACTCGGCCGAGTCCACTAAGGGCTCTTTATTGACCGAGGTGGAAGTGAAAGCAATTGCGTCTTTCTCCTGGGCGGTCATCTTGAATAAAGGGGTCAAAAAATCCTTGGCCTCAAATTTATGGTGCTCTTCGGTCCAATACAAAGGGAAACGACCTTCGAGTTCCCCAGAGGCCGAAGTCTGAAGAAACCATGGGACACTCCTGGGTTTGGCGGAAACCTTAAAGAATGAATTCTTAAAGCCTTTCCACGAATCTGTAAAAGGCTTGAGGAACTTACGACCAAGTGAAGCTCGGAGAGAAGTCCATCCAAATTCTAACAAATCACCGTCTGTTGAGAGATTGGTCTCTAAAGGGACAAAAAAGTAGCAGAACACGGGCACAGAGCAGACTAAATCAAACTTATTACAGAAACTTTCAAAAGCAACGGCAAACGCCCAGCCATTGGGATGAAGTTGGGAAGGAGCTAGATGAAAATGATGGAGGAGCTGCATTTGGAAGTTAGAAAAAGGGAACTCCATTCCAAGTCGGGTAATGACATTTTTATAAAAGAAGAAAAAATTGGGTTCCTTTTTGGAGCGCCTGAAAGCCACCGACTCACTGGTTGAAGGCTGACTTACGACGTACTCGTCCCCGCCTCGGATTACGCGAGCAATAGCCTTAGCAGACAACTTGTTTTTTGTATCGGTAACGACTTTGCTCACGGCATATCGGTTGATTATAGCCATTTGTGAAGAACCAGAGGGAGCGGACTCACCGGTCTCAGATTGGTTTGTTTGATGAGAAAGAGAAGACATAAATACCTATACAAGACAAAAGGAAAAGAGGCTAGGTCAGAACTCGGGAATACCTGAAGTCACAAGATTTACAGGAGTTTGAGATGCTGAAGGCAATAAAGGGGTATAGGCGACAGCGGATCTCCAAGGCCTTTCGTTACAACGGCAGCGATCCAGAATTAACTCGGCTTTTCGATCAAAACCCTGACGAGCAGACTCAATAGCTTTGTACATACACTCTTTGCAAGGTGTAATAACCTCGGATTGGTAAGTCGAGGCAGAAGCATCAGGAGCTACATTTTGAGGAACTAAGGGGCGCGTCGAGGCGGTAGACAGAGGTTGAACCACACGACCTTGATGGGATCTTATGCCTCCGCCACCTCGGGAAGAACTCCCACCTCGGGAAGAACTAGCACCTCGGGAGGAACTACCTCCTCGGGAGGATCTGCTACCATGAGAGGGACGAAGCAGATCTTCCATTTTTTCTTTCTCAGTGGGAAGAATAGACCATAGCCAGAGTTTGGTTCTGCCAGGAACTCTTTGTAGCAATTCTCTATCCTCTTCCGGGATGGGCCGATCGTACATATCTACTAATGGAGGCCAGGGATCCATCTTTTGAAAAACAACTAAAATACTAAATCGCAAGCAATTGGGGATTGTTAAGCAGATAAGCGGAATTTGAGAATGAAATTCAAGAACATGTAGAAGCATTCAAGAACATGAAAAATCACAAAATGATACAGTGAAGATGAAGAACAATGGCTCTAAATTTCCCAGAATTCCCAATATCTTAACGACTCAGACAAGGAAGTCTCACTATGGTTCTCGGCAATTTCCCTTTTTCGGAGAGGAATTCAGAATCATCATCGTCTTTTAAAATACCCAGCAAGAACATATGCATATTTCAAGAACTAAGACCCAGAAACACAGAAACGACGAAGAGCGGTACAGGGAATTTGAAAAAACTACTTGAAAACTATTTGAAGGTAATCCTTATTACAGATGAACAAATCCAAATGCGAGGAGGAAACTTACTTGCAAACTTGGAGAGAGATGAAATCTGGAGGGGAAAGTATAGAGAGCACTACTCTGCAAAGAAAGAACTTAATCAGATATGAAATGCGCGAAGGTGAAGTACGGATGAAATCGACAATGCACTTGTATTTATAGAGAATCCAAAGCGTGTGACGATTTGATATCCAAACGTTTCACCGGTTACGAGGTGCCAAAAGAAACGACGGTATAGGATTCAAACAGATGATTTGAAATGAACCGACGGGGTCAGGGCTAAACCCTACTAAAACCCTAAAAAGTAATCATGACGGATGGAATATGATGTAGAGCATTAATGAGCGCGGTAACCGAAGGCGGCTTTTCGAAAGACGTGTCGCTTCAGATTCGAAGGAAGTGGTTACATGAAACGGCACCCCAAACTTAAAAATAAAGATAGACGAATAATCATGATGAGTATGACCACGGACATTTTGGCAATAAACATGTCGGTAAACAACACACCTCGGCAGAAAGGATCTTTGACAAAAACTGCAGATTTAAATCCCAGAAAGTCGCGAACTCGGTACTCAGATAAACATAACTCAGCATTTAGATCGAGACAATCTCGAAAACTCACGAATATGCATAACCGACTTTAGAAATACCTGAGGCAAGACACCCATGCCAACAAGGAGAATCATCAAACTCGGACTATTCTTCGTCGGGCTCAACCATCAATACATCCCGACAACCCAGAAACCTGAGTTGTCGGGCTGGGGGGCAACTGTTATGGATCTCGGAATTCGGACCCCGAAGCCCAACTCCTCATGTCAACCTCCAACGACAGTTATGTCCACACAGGCTATAACCGCCCAACCCGGGACAGTTGATAACTGCCATCTTGAGAGGGTTATCCATTCTCCTATAAATAGGAGATCCCTCCACTGGTGAACGGTACATGTTATTCATCCATTCTGAATTCTCACAGAGCACACACCCCCACACTCAGTGGCTAAACGCCGGAAATAAACTCGAACTACGTTGGTTTTGATCCCTTATCTAGGGTACGTAGGCCCTAGGTGTTGTCCTAGTTCAAGCCAGTATAACATCGACATTGTTCACACTCGAACACTCATCATCCCTCATAATCTCTAAATCATGTCTATCCAATTAATTTAAAAAGTCACAATACTACTCTAACTTTTTTCTCATCTTCTCAATCAATGGTCTATATAAACTCATGACGGATAATGGGGAAATAAGATCATAAGAGGATCTGCTTCCGGGCTTTTCATGTTGGTTGTTGGAGGAGAACATATAAGAGCGTCCTTGTTTGTCAAAATCACTTCAATCGGTTTGCTATGATATGCAAAATGGAAACAGACAACCAAGTCAAGCATGCGAAACTTTAAGGAAGTTGACAAAATGGAATTTCTTGTTGGGTTTTCAGCATCTGACTATTGGCTTCTCAATATTTCAACGCGTACATGTGATTATTCAAAACGGCGTAAGCCTGAAAATTGGAGATAAGAGCACTTTTAATTATATACCATCTCCAATTTTAATTATATGAATTCTTTTATAGTGCAAATTGCATTATAGAAGTGTTCATATAATTAGAACCCAAACGAGTATATATAAATGAAGCTGGCAATAAAGCGCATGTTTGGTAACATACAAATATACTCTTTTAGTCCTACTTATAGGATAGAAAGAATATTTATGTCCTAGTTATAAGGTAACTCATTTAATTTTTATATAAACTTATATATCCTTAATTTATTGTTGTCTTAACTTACCAATATAATGTAAATTAAATGAAGACAAAATTGAAAAGTCTTAAACTTTTATGATAGAATTAATAAAGTTTAATTTTTTTTAATCTACGTGAAATGTATTAAAAGTGACTTGTAAATAGGATAATAGTAATTAAAGGCCCATTTACCCGAATGAATGGTTGGTTGAATTTTATTTTTTACAGTGATTCTTCGTCTCCAACACCGAAGAGTCTTATTCTGTAGCGCCAGCGAAGCTTTCTTCTTCAGCAATGAACCCTTGAGTGAAGCATTTTCATTTTTGCGTGTTAGGAGTGTACCAAACAGATCCCATTGGGAATTAAGATTACGTGCATTCTACTCTGCATGCACGTGTGTGCGCTCATCTGTGTCCCCCATGCATCACACAAGGGAGTGAAGCATCTAGGAAAAATAATACTACTTCCGGTCCTAATTATAAGAGCTAGTTGATACTTTCTTTTTGGAGAGATTAAGAAAACTAAATAAAATACCTAATCATTTCATATATTGTGTATTTTTAGATTATATATTAATTTATTACTCAAACAAATTAGTTTGAAGAAAAAATAAAAATAAAAATACTCTAAAGTAATTTAATTAGCCTTCTTAATCTCTCTAAAAAAGTCAATTAGCTCTTATAATTAGGACCGAAGGGAGTACTTCCTCTAGTCCTAAATATAAAACAAAGTGGACTTTTTTCGAAGAAATTAAGGAAATTAAACAAATCCCCAAATCATATCATATGTTTTTTACTTTTAGATTATATATCAGTTTATAAACAAAGAAAAATAGTTTAGATAAAAAATGACAAATATAAATATTTTAAAGTAATTTAATTAGCTTCTTTAATCTTTACAAAAAAAAAATCAACTTTGTCTTATATTTAGAACCAGAAGGAGTATATATTTATTGAAGAGGCTCAAAAGATTTATAATTAGTCAAAATGACATAATATTAAATTATAAATTTAAAAATGCTAAGCCACCTCAAATTAACCTCCTGCTCCTATATTTCCTCCTACATTTATTTTTTTTTTTTCAAAAAAAGCTAAAGCTAATCATATTACTTAAATGATATTTACTAAATATTCAAATGACTATATTATTTTATGGTAACACACACATGTCTATTAGCCTTTCGACAAACTTTCACTATTTGCACCGCTACTACCAATATGTCTCTTAATCCCTTCAAATCAAAGAGGAATCTTTATGATATAATGCTATTAGAATTAATACCGCCAGAGTCAACACTCCTCACGGGAGGTATATCTAATTTATATTTCCTCCGGTACTAATTATATGTCCAAATTGACTTTTTAGAAAAATTAAAAAATTTAATTAAATTACTTTAGAATATTTATTTTTTCTCCAAACTAATTTATTTGACTAATAAACTCAAATATATATAATCTAAGGATACACAATAAATAATATGATTAAGTCAACATGATTTTATAATTATGAGCAAAGTAAACATTAAAATAGGCGAAGTCTGTTTATCTGAAGAAGCAGAACAGGAAAGGGAAAAAAGGAAAATACAAAATCATTCCCAACTGTTGGAGAACATAGCGCGAATGACAAAACAAAAATAGAAGAACAAGTAAATCAAATATCACTTGTGCCAAGAAAATTCTCATTAACAAAGTAATGCAAGAAGAGACTTCATTAAGCCATTTGACTAAAATATCGCATCATATTTTATAAAGGGAAGTTTAACTACACAATTTAATTTCCCAATCTGTGCACAGCGTTCCACCAATCCAACTTTAGACTTATTAAGGAGCTCTTTGAACTGATATCAATCAGTCCCTAAATCTCCACACCAAACCGATTGCAGGGAAGCAGCATAGCACAACAGGAGGATAAACTCAATTTTAATATCAAAAAATTATAAGAAAAAAGAAAATCACCTGACGTTTTGCTTGAATCCACCAAGAAAAAGGAAACTGGAACCTAGTTATCATAGGAAGATAAAATATCTTTCAAGCCCTGTGTTCGATTCTTCCAAGTCAAAGTTGGCCGGGTTGGGGAGATAACATCCTTAGACTTCCTCAGAACCACTTCTTTGTCAAAGGTTTTGGTTCCCTCTGAATAAGATTGTGACTGTAAAACCAATTCCATTTGCTGAATATAATTTCGATATCCTGATGATGCACCTGTTGGGCATACCCCACACCCTTTGAGACCCAAAACTGGAACTGGACCAGGAGTTTTAGCAATGAACTTTATTTCAACTGATTCATGATTAGTGGTTATCCTATCTTTACTCTTCTCCTCAATTATCCTTTGAACATCTGAAGGAAGCTCCGAGATATACCAGAGACAAACATGATCTGTATGGAGGATGCCAATATGTCTGCAAAAGTAATACATCATCCCCTCCAAAACCTCTTGGCCATCACTAAAATACCAGTCAGTTTCAAAGTAGAGAAAGGATTGAGGGTGAGAAACAACGGCGCAAAAGATGAAAATCCAATCCTTAGGTTGTGGGATGGAGGAGAGATCGATGGTGACAGAAGACTGAGTTGACTTATACATGAACCACTCGGGAACTTTGCTCCCCGGATATACAAGTTGAGCTTGCATAGTCCAAGAACTGCCTTTTTCAACGGCTGATACAAATTTATCCATCTCAAGTAGCGCTTTTGCTTCGATAGCTTTGATTGATTGCCAATCCAATTTCATGCAATTTCCAAAGTGGAAGCATACTTCATCTTCCAATGTGACTGTAGGCATTGAAGTTAACTTTAGGGACTCAAGGACTGTGCAGTCCCTTGCAGACAAGTTTTCAATGGAGGGTGGAAGTTCTGGTAGAGATTGAAGCCTTTTGCATCCATCCAACCTAACACGTTGTAGCCTCACAAGATGCTTGATGCTCGCAGGCAGTGTTGTCAAACTAGTTGACCCGGTGAGTGATAACTCACGTAACGATGACAACAAGCTGATGTTCTCAGGCAGTTCATATAAGTTGCTGCAATTATTCAGCGACAAATTTTCCAAACCGCGTAACCTATCTAATAGGAAATGCAGATTTGATGCTAATTTGTTGCAACCAGAAATACTAAGAGATCGAAGACCACTAAGGTCAATTAACTTGTAGGGGAGATTTGTGAGACTCTGGCATCCGTCTACACTCAAATTTTCAATGTTGCCAAGATGCCCGCTTGATGAGCACAATTCATCATTGATGGCTGTGTTTGAAAGAAAAAGATCTAACCTTTTATCTGACGTTACTGAAAACTCTCTCAGCCTTGAACATCCACTGAGTGCGAGAAATGTAAGTGATTTTAGAGGGGTATTGCAGGTGAGGCTAGTAAGGGCTTTGCAATCTACAAGCCTTAAACGGATGAGATTGGGTCGAGTTAAAATTGATGGGTGAACACTACGCAACCTTGTACAAAAGCTAAGATTTACATTTCTAAGAAGCTTGGCCTTTGAGAAATCAGGAAGCTCCACCAGGTACTCTGATTCACTAAGGAGAATCTCCCTTAAATTCGAGAGGTTCTGTAACAATCAAATGAGAAGAGATTCCCCGTAAACAAAAAATTGTTGACAAATTTCCAAACACCATTTGAAGAAAAATATAAATATACCTGGACACCATCCCAAAGTTTTGTAAGTTTGCTGTTGAACATTTTCATAGTAACAATGTTTTCAGCCGAAAATGTTGCCGGCAATGACTTCGAAGGGTAGTAATCCCAACGCAAAAGTCTAAGCTTATTGGACAAAAATTCAACACCATAGGGAAAATGTAAATTCCCATTTCCAAAATTAGCTTTATAAAAATTGAGAAATTTCAGATTGTTCATTGAGGACAAGGTTTTTGCACTTAAATGCAGATCTTCAATTTTTGCCACATTCAGAGTTATGCTTTGAACGGCTTTAGTCCCCTGCAATATAAAAGTAGCATATCAGATAAAAGCAGAATATAATTTGTAATTATATAAATATCGGATTTTAATTCTTACCATGTCATGTTTTAATACATGACATATCTCATTAGCATCCCATAGTCTACTACGATTTCCAGGATTATCAACAGATTCTTCACGAACAATTTCCCAACCCATTTCTTGTATTAAATCATGCATAGATATTCTTGCCTTTCTGACAGTTGATTCTTTAACTCCAGTTATAAGAGCTTTGTCTAGCAGGACTTTCAACCCAATGATTGTTGAGAAACCACAGGCATTTAACAGAAGTATTATTTGCTCTGTTTCATATCCTTTGAAAAAACAAGCAATATATAAGAAAATGTTCTTCTCTTCCCTATCTAGTTTATCATAACTCAATCTCATCACATCTTGAATTTTTGCATGTGGCATTTTTTTTAGCTTCTCAAGTTGGCTCTCCCATTCCTCCTTGCTTTTTCCATAAAGAAAGGAACCCAAAACTTTCAAGGCCAATGGAATGCCTTTCGCATAACTAATCACCTTCCTTGATAATTCAATCCACTCAATGTCTACATAAGTATTGTCAAAGGCATTCAACATAAGAAGTCTAGCAGCATCATCAGACATCAGTGGCTTAACCTCGTATATTTCATCAACTCTTTTAGCAAGCACTTGTTTATCTCTCGTTGTTATTAAGATTCTGCTCCCAGATCCAAAGCAATCAAGTGCTCCTACTAAAGTTTCAAGTTGATCTGAGTCACTAATGTCATCGAGAACAACAAGAACCCTTTTCCGAAGAAGCCTTCTCCTTACGAAAGGGGGCATGCCATATGGGGTGCTAATTTGTAAATCATTCTCTTTGAGTAGTGAAGAAAGTATTTTATTCTTCAAATAAATAATCCCACTCTTTTCAGTTTCTTCCCTCACGTTTGCCAAAAAACAATGCCCTTCATATTCAAAACAAAATTTATTGAATATTGCAGCAGCGATAGTTGTCTTGCCGATACCGCCCATGCCCCAAATTCCAATGACACGAACATCTTTTGACCCTCCATCCATTAATGATCCTAATTCTGCAATTCTTTCATCAATTCCAACAAGATTTGTGAAGTCACTTCGGTACAAAATAGTTAACTTTTTGGATAAAGATTTGGCAATTTCTTCAATGAGCTCAGCCTCGTCCCTATAACCATGAGAAATTAAAATGAGTATGTGAATTCAGTGACATCATTACATAATGATATAAACTGATCAAGGAAGAGAACTTACCCATAATTTGATGAATGAAACCCAGATAAATTAGCAGCCTCTTTCAAACATGATCTCCAAATTGCCAACTTTTCCTTATAATAATGTTTGCCATGTTCTGCTAGAGCGTCTCCATAAGACCCTTTCTGATGTCTCACATGTGAAGGGTCTATGTTATAGAAAACGGGAATCATAATCTGTTTTTGCTTCTCCATACAGTCAATAATCTGCACAAGTTCTTCTAAGCACCACTTTGAAGAAGCATAGTCCTTTGAAAAAATTATCAATGAAATAAGTGATCCTTTAATAGCTCTTAAAAGCGCAGGTGATAATTGATCTCCACTTTCATGTTTGTCATCTATATAGGCCTCAATTTGCTTCTGCCTAAGTTCCTTTCTCAAATGGCTGAGAAAACCTTGACGTGTGTCTGTGCCTCTGAAGCTGATGAAGACATCAAACTGTATACCCGAAAACTCAGACAAAGATCCCATTAGAAAGAACAAAGCACAGACGAAGGTTGTCTATCTCACAGGTAAATCTTGGCTTGTAAGCAACAGAAGAAGAGATGAGTTTAAGCAGAAAGAAAATGAAAGAAAGGCATAGGGAGGGAAAACAGAAGCCACAAGAGCTAAACAAATAGGATGAAAAACACAACTGCCAGGATGTTTTGGTATTGGATGACCCAAGAAGGAGTAATTAGGAGGAAAATGATAAGATCAGACTGTGTTGGTCTTGGATAAGGGTGTTGAGGTTAATAAAATTCAGAAAGGCAGCCATAATCACCCAATAGCAATACCCAAATTACATACTTAACGATATATGTGGTCTGTGGCCGGTTAGACAGAAGAGCACCAAAATATCCGAGAAAGAGGCAAAACTGTTTAAAAACAGGGTGAAGCACAAAAATATAGATGTGTTTTTTTTAAGAGAAATGTTGAATACCAAGTATTTTTTTTATAAGCAAAAATGATTATATGGTTATAAATTAGCTGCAAAAACATTTTTTGACTGTTAAGTTTGTTTTTTTACTGACTGGACGATGATGTAGGTTTCAAGGTGATAAAATATACATGTTATTTGGCCAAAAGAACACCCAACACTAAGTAATCTTTTAGGTGTAAAAATACCGTTTGACCATTAGTTTGAATTTTTTTTTTTATCTTTTTAGTATTAGTGAGTATCTTAAACTATTTTTTTTAGTACTAGCCACTACCATGAAATAGTTTTTTTAAGATCCTAAAATAATTTTTTAAGATCATAAAGCATTTTTTTAGTACCTGTCAGTACCCTGGAATATCTTTTCAAGATTCTAAAATAATTTTACAAGATCATGAAGTAGTTTTTAAGTATCAATAAGTATCCTGAATTATCTTTTTAGTACCTGTCAGTATGTTGAAGTTTTTTTTTTTTTTTTAGTACTAGTCAGTACCCTGAAATATTTTTTCAGGATTCTAAAATAATTTTTCAATATCATGAAGTACTTTTTCAGTCTTGTAGTAGTTTTTCTGTACTAGTCAAAATCTTAAAATATTTTTTTAAGATCCTATATTTCATGTGGTACTCAATGGTACTATTTTTTTCACACAGAAAAGTCAAACTTAACGGTCAAACAATATTTTTGTACCTATAAAAAGTACTTGGTGTTGGGTGTTATTTTGGACAAATCACATGTGTATTTTTGCACCTTAAAAGCCACGTCATCGTTTAGTCAGGAAAAAAAAAACCAAACTTAACAGTGAAACGGTATTTTTACACCTAATTTATAACCACGTAGTTACTTTTACCCATAAAAAAATTAGTTAGTGTTGGAGTCTTCTCCAAAAATAATAATAAATGTATTTTTACCCCATAACCCTTCAAAATATATCCTGAAAAATAAACCCCAAATCAGCGTCACTAATTTCACAAATATCAAATCAGATCTGTAAAGTTTGCTAATTCAGCCATATGCACGTCTATCTTTTTTCTACTTCCCTCCCTCTACTCCCTCCCCAACATTCTTAGGAATTAATAGCCTTAGGAATTATTTGGATATAAGTTCCTTGTGTCTCATTCATAATACTTATACACATTTTGTACACATTTTGGACAGGGAGTTTTGGTAAAGCAAAACCAGGATATTACACATTTAACCAGTAGTTCCTATTGATCCCTATAGAAGGTTTAGCTACGCATGCACATTGTTGTCAAAAACTAATATAAAAACGTAAAAACTTACATTTTTAGTAGAGTGATATGTGTTAAATTATAAGTAAAAACTGTGTGAAAACTTTAAATTATAAGTTTTTTCTGTTTTTACTTAAAACAAATTTTTTTTTTCAGAAGAAGAAAAAGAAGAAGAAAAATCATATTTTCATTTATCCAAAGTTGAATCATTTAAACCTGTCCTCCAAAGCCATAAAATATGGATCTCATTACACTTTCAATAAAGCCATTATATATCTAAGAACCTCTCCCAATCTTGTAAAAAAGCCTTGTATCAGTATGGACTTATCCAAAGTATATATTCTTCAACCACTATGGAGGAATCTAAGATTACCCAAATATATTAAGGATGCTGTAAAGAATTATTTTGGGATTGTAACCCAATATATCGTCTTTATAACATGTTACTCAACTGTAACAAATATAACACTAGAAAAATTTTACCCTTCAATAAACCTAATAAGGTTAGGAACAACTAAGAAGCCAATCAAATATGAGCTGGAGATTAAAGAATACATTGAGGAAGAACAGGATTTCTAGTATCAAGACTATAATTTAATATTTCAAGGAATGAATAAACATATAACTTCAGAAGAAGCTGAGTGGGTTTAATTAATGGGACCAACAACTTGTACTTATTTAGTTGGAAGAGTAGGCAGACAAGTAAAATCATTTTCATTGACAAAAAAGAAAAAAAAAAGTAAAATCATTTTCATAGTGGTATGATAGAAGATGAATAAGATGGGGAATCCAGAAGAAATGACAAGAAGAATATGCCAAGTATTTTTCGATTATGCTAACTATAAATGCAATTATTGTGCCAATAGAGAAAAGACAGAAAAAGATTGCAAAGAACCACCGGTAGATTGGAATATATTTCAATAAGTGGCAGAAAAAGAAACGAGAGAGAGAGAAAAAAGGACAAGAAAAATGACAGACAAAGAAAGTAGAACCATGTGAAGAAAGAAAAATAAAAATTCCAAAAAGATAAAAAGAAAAAAAAGAGTAACTAGAGTTGAAAAAAGTAGTCAAGATCAGTTGTAAAATATAATTAGGGTTGGGGATTCCAACTCTATATAAAGGGATGTAAATTCTTTGTAAATCATCGAGAGAGAAAAATTAGTTCTCTCAAATTCTCTCTGTAATCCTACTGTTTTCAATAAGAGAATTAATTCCATCTCTATAGGGGTTCTTAAAGCTTTAGATATATCGCCAAGCGCCTCGTAGCGTGATGACACTAGGCCAGCCTTAGGAGCTGGCCTTCTTCCTTGTTTAGGGTTCGAGCCCTGCCTCCCCCTCCCCTCACTGGCTGTATCAAAAAAAGCTTTAGATATATCAAGGAAGAGTAGCATAGATATAAGCTATGCGTAACTAAATCTTCTATATAGGGATCAAAGGTGTAGTATTATCTTAATCCAAAGAGTAATGATCTTATAAGGGAACTATTGGTTATTTGTTCATATGATATGGAAAGCTAGTTACACCTCCAGTAAGAAACAAAAGAAAGTTGTGCTGAAATAGTTTGAAGGAGGAAGGTCTGAGCTCCAAGAGGGAGGCTCCGTAACAATATCTCTATATGAAAAAGGACAAATATCCTTCTATCACTCGGATCATTCACAATTAACCATCTGGTCTACCATCTCTTCATGAGCATATAGCGCGTGAACACACAAATCAATGTTATTAATAACCAAAATTTTGTCGATTGATCTTTCAACATTATTCTCTATTGTTTTTTGTCGATTGATCTTTGAATGTTGAGTTTTTTTTTTTTTTAAATGTAGATATCCTATCATATATGTATATGTAAATAAATATGATTGCAAGTTTGGTATTATTAAGATATAAATCATATTTATGGTCCACTCATTATTTTTCATTAAAATAAAGTTTTAAATAGAGCCATCGAATAATATGTAAAGACAATCCTAGAAAAATATGAGACTTGTTACGGACTGGCCCAAAGGCCCAAATCCATAGTGTGGCCTAACAGAACCAGGAAGTATGATTCATTGATCATGGGGGAAGATCTGGTATCTTAACAAGACACAATCTATTCACATCATATCGGCATCCCGGGATACTCGCCCCGGATATCGCGCTAGGCCGAGATATTCGCCTCGGACACCTCTATAAATACAGAGGTCGACTAACCAGGTGCACACGTTCTAACTTATGCTCACTTTACATTCTGTCACACAGAGCACAAACACCACCCCCTTGCTAAAGACTACCGTAACGGTTATGAAGACCGAGACCGTGACAATTATGAAAACCGAGACAGTGACGATTATGAAGGCCGAGACTTTGATGAGGACCAGCACTCAGATGAAAATCGAGAGGTAATAAAAACACCTCGGTCACGTGGTTCCCTAAGGAAATACAAGATGAAGTATTTAGAAGGGTCAGGCGAAACCCCATTCTCCAGAGCAACGGCCATGGCACCTTACCCGAAGAATTTTGATTTGGCCGATCTACCAAAATATGATGGGACCCAGGATCCACGTAATCACCTTGAAATATTCGAGAAACTGATGTGGGTTTGATCAATTGAGGGCCTGGTCATCTTACGGCTCTTCTCAGCCACACTGACCGGACCGGCACACAAGTGGTTGAGTTCCTTACCCAACAATTCCATTCAGAATTTTGAAGACCTTGGGCGTAAGTTTGAGTTGCACTTCACCACCAGTAAAAAACAACCAAAGTCTCAGTTCACGTTGAGTAAGGTGAAACAAAAAAAAGGGTAAGACGTTGCAAAAGTACCTGGACTGGTTCAGAGACACGGCAATGCAGGTATGCTCGCTTTCTGAGGAGGTCCATGTGCATTGTCTCGTCAACGGTCTGGACCCAACAACACGCCTGGCAAGAAGTCTGTGCAAGAATCGAGTCTACTCACTGACTGAATTCTACACCCATGCGAAACAATACCTGGATGTCGAGCAGATGGAGATCGCCAACACGGACGAACCTGAAAAGGTGAGGAATACATCGCCCGATGCAAGGGATTGGGCGGACAAGCAGAAGGTCGAGCCCCGAAGACGCAACAGAGACAGCCGACCCCAGCAAGAGAGGACGGATAATAAGGCGAAGTACGATAGCTACACCCATTTAAATGTCCCACGATCGCAGTTATGGAAGGAGGTGGCTCAGACCGAGATGAAAAAGGTGGGAAAACCGAGGCCTCTCAGAAACCGGTCTACTACAGATCGGTCAGAATTCTGTACATTCCACAACTGCCCCGGACACACTACTGACGAATGTTATGAACTTCAGGACGTTATTGAAAAGTTCGTAAGAGAGGGGAAACTTCGTCAATACGTAATCAAAACCCAGGGAAAAAAAACGGCAAGCAGAGTTATGGCGGCCGAAGTAGGAGTCTGGCCGCGGACTCATGGAAACCAGAGAAGAAACGAAAGCCCGGCTCTAACGACAAGTTTCCTGAGGTTGAATTCCAGTGCAACGTCGTCAGTAGAGGGTTTAGAGGAGGTGGAGACACCATAAGCCAACGTAAAAAGTACCTACGAGAGGTCCTGACAGTGAGAGACCTCCCGAAGTTCAAGGACGGCCCAACGAAGCCGAAACCACCTCCATTGGTTTTCACCAACGAAGAGCTAAAAGATGTCATCCGGGCCACCAGGACGGACTAGTTATCACCAGAACCCTGGTAAATTGCCGAGTCAAACGAATCTTCGAGGATGCAGGGAGTTCGGCCAACATCATAAGCTGGGATGCATATAAAAGGATGCACCTCGATGTGGAAGACTTGAAGCCATGCAAAACGACCCTTATCGGGTTCAATGGAGAGCGTTCCTTCCCAAAAGGTTATATCGACCTCAGACTGACCCTTGGAACCAAGGAAGCATTTAAGTCAGAACGGGTAAGGTTTATAGTGGCTGACTTCCGCTCCCCTTACAATATTATTCTGGGCCGACCGACCTTACACAGCTGGGACATGCTAGTATCCACAAAGCATCAGAAGCTGAAGATGATCAATGATAAAAATCAGGTGGTTGAAGTGTCTGGGGACCAGAAGGAGTCACGGCAATGCTACTTTGAGGCCCTCCGAGTCGAGGAAGGAGAACCATCATCCCCGCCTCGGCTCGGAACCCACGAAGTGATGGCCGAGGTCGAGAATGATAGGCAGCCCCGGCGGCCTGTTAGTTCTCTGATGGTTTTGATGATTGCCAACAATTACAAACAATTATAGAGGCTTTGCTCTTAAGTGTCAAAAACTCTGTTTAAGAGCAAACCTCGAGGTTGGTATTGTAACCTCGAGGTTTGGACTTACAGATGCTTTAAAAATCAAGTGTTTTGATGATTCAAAACTTGGTTTCACAAAAACTATGTGAAACCTCGAGGTTGGCAAGTTAACCTCGAGGTCATGGTCACTTTAGAAAATCTCAAGTTTTGAACCAACACATAAACCTCGAGTATTAAAAGCAAACCTCAAGTTTTTAACTCATCCAGAGAGGTCATGGTTTTCAACAAGCTTGAAAACCTCGAGGTTCATATTTCAACCTCGAGGTTAGGCACTTTGTTTTGAAACTCAAGTTTTCAAGAAAACTCATAAACCTCGAGTTTTAGTTTGCAACCTTGAGTTTTCTGACTTACAGAGAGCAACTGGTTTTTCAAAGAAATGAAAACCTCGAGGTTCTGTTGTTAACCTCGAGGCTAGCCCCTTGAATCAAAATATTGACTTTGCAAAGTTTGAAACCAACCTCGAGTATGGATTTGCAACCTCGAGGTTATCGGGCTCCAGTGAAAAATGAAATTTTTGAACAAACTTCAAACCTTGAGGTTACCCTTGGAACCTCAAGGTTTGTGAGCTTCTGAGATTTTTGAAAAGGTTTCTTTTGAAGAGAAACCCCGAGGTTCATATGCCAACCTCGAGGTTACATGTTTTAAAATCAGTATTTGCCTGAAACCTTCAAGCAAACCTCGAGGTTGGATGAACAAACCTCAAGGTTTGTAGCCGTTGCTGCAATTTCGAATTTGCGAAATCTGTTATACCTTGTTATTTGATCTAATTGCTTTCATACATCATTCACTCATGTTCCCAGATATGTTTAACCATCTTTCTAGTGGATTTCAGACAGATTAACGAAGGTTTATTGAAGGATTAGAGCAAAAGCAAAAGTGTGTCAGAACATTTAATGCTCAGCCCAGAAACTTACTTCCTTTTGGTTAATCCACTGGTACACGGCTATAAAAGATCAAAAGGAAGATTACTACAACAAGAAACATCCTCTCTAACGGATTTATTGCCAGAAAGTCAATTCAAACTTAATGACCAGCTGTATTATGCATAAACAAGAGAGAGAAGATGCCTAACCTTGAGCCAACACTCAGTTGATGATACCCAACGGCTCTATCAAGATTGCAACGGTCATTTAATGTTCTCTAGCTATAAATAGAGTTTATTAATTCCTTCACAAGTTGATACACCAACTCTGAGCGAAAATTTACTAAGTTCATTTATTGTGTATTAGCTTTCATTTGTAATAGTATCATTTTGATACTTAGTGCTTCAGTGTTCATCTATCTACTCTTTGAGAGAGTTTCTTCTGTAAAATCATTTATTGATTGAGATAACTACAAGTCAGGGGACTTGGTAGTTGGGGTGTATTGATTACAACTTGTAAAGGGGAGTGTGTTCAAGTGAGAGAACAACTCTCAGTACAGAGTGTGTAATCATTATTGTTGAGTCAGTGGATTGAAAATCCCAAGTGAGGCTTGGGGACTGGATGTAGGTCAGAGAAAGGACCGAACCAGTATAAATTGCCTGTGTCAAGCTTTTCTTCTAATCTCCTCTGTTCTGCTCTGTTTTGAGTGTTTAAATACAGAACAAGTTTTGAAAATTGTAAAGATACCCAATTCACCCCCCCTCTTGGGTATCAAGCTCCAACTTTCACAGCCGGTTAATATGGTAGAGCTAGATCTCCGAGAACCAGAAAATCCACGCCCAAAGCCGGCAGGAGAGCTTGAGGAATTGACCTTGGGGACGGATCCCTCCAAGACAACCAAAGTCGGCGGAGATATGAATGTGGATTTAAAAGTGCAATTGATCAAGTTTATAAGACAAAATCAGTACGTCTTCGCTTGGACATCGGCCGAAATACCCGGGATCGACCCACACTTTTGTTGCCACAAGCTTGCCATATGGCCGTGGTTGAAGCCAGTGGCCCAGAAAAAGAGGAATATCACAGCCGACAGACAGAAAGCCCTTGAGAGTCACGTAGAAGAGCTCCTAGCGGCCAGATTCATCAGAGAAGTGCAATATACCACCTGGCTCTCAAATGTGGTCATGGTGTTAAAACCAAGTGGCAAATGGAGGGTGTGCACTGACTATACCAATTTGAATAAAGCATGCCTGAAGGACTCCTACCCAATGCCCAACATTGACCAGCTCGTTGATAACTCGGTCGAGTACCAGCTGCTTTCCTTCATGGACGTCTACTCCGAATACAATCAGATTGCCATGCACCCAGACGACCAAGAGAAGACTGCTTTCATGACCGACAAGGCCAATTATTGTTGCAATGTCATGCCGTTTGGATTGAAGAATGCCGGAGCCACGTACCAGCACATGATGAACCGGGTCTTTGAGGACCAAATCGGGTGAAACGTGGAGGTATACATTGACGACATGATTGTGAAGTCAAAACAACTAGAGGATCATATCCGGGACCTGGAACAAACGTTTGAAAAATTAAGACGACATCAAATCAGGTTGAACCCAGTCAAATGCACCTTTGGAGTTCCCGCTGGGAAATTCCTAGGTTTTATGTTGACGAATCGAGGAATTGAGGCAAACCCGGACAAGTGCAAGGCTGTCCTAGACATGTTAGCCCCAAGGTCCAAGAAGGAGGTTTAGCAATTAATGGGTCGCTTGGCCGCCCTGAGAAGATTCTTAGCCAGATCGGCAAAGAAAGCACTGCCGTTCTTTAAATTATTGAAGAAGGAAACACAAGGAAGCTGGAATTTAGACTGTGAAGCAGCATTTGAAGAAATTAAGCGATGTTTGGCAACCCCTCCGGTGCTCACAAAGTCGGAGCAAGGGGAGACCTTGTTCTTGTACTTGTCAATCGGAGACGAGGCCGTGAGTGCCGCCTTGGTAAGAGAAACCGAGGCCGGGTAGACACCCATCTACTTTGTGAGTAAGGAGTTACAAAACTCCGAGTTCCGATACCAAAAGCTGGAGAAGGTGGCTTTCACCCTACTGACGACAGCAAGACGGCTTCGGCCGTACTTTCAGGGACACCGGATTGTAGTCCGAATCAGCCAGCCAATCCGTCAGATATTGCACAAACCCGACTTGGCAAGAAGAACAACGAGCTGGGCGATCGAGTTGTCTGAGTTCGACATCACGTTTGAAGCCCAGCATGCGATCGAGTCACAGGCGTTGGCAGACTTCATTAGAAAGTTGACCCCGGTTGTAACGAATGATGAAATTTGGAAGGTGTTTGTTGACGGATCTTCCAATGCAAAAGGCAGTGGAGCAAGAGTCATCGTCGAGAGCCCAGAGGGGGTCGCAACCGAGCATTCCCTCCAGTTGGAGTTTCCGACCTCTAATAATCAGGCTGAATACGAGGCCCTCCTAGCCAGGTTGTTTCAAGCAAAAGATAATGGAGCCCGAAGAGTCAAGGTGTTCATTGACTCACAGCTTGTTGCCGCACAAATCGACGGCAGCTACCAGGCGAAAGGACCGTTGTTGGCTACGTACCTGAATAGAGCGAAAGAAGTCATGGCCGAATTTGATGAAGTAATTGTTACCCATATCCCAAGAGAAGAGAATACCAGGGCCGACATCCTATCTAAGTTAGCAAGCACCAAAGGTCCGGGTAGTCATAGAACCATGATCCAGTAGAATTTGGCCGAACCGAGCTGTGTAATGACTATCTCCGCAACTATCAATTGGAGAAAGCCAATCAAGGACTACCTAGAAAGAGGCATCATCCCAACGGATTCCACTAAAGCGAAGAAGTTGATCAGGGAGGCCGCAATCTACACCATGGTCGATGATCAACTCTACCGAAAAGGATTGCACTGCCCAATGATGCGATGCCTAGGTGAATCCGAAGCAAAATACGTGTTGGCCGAGTTACACGAAGGCTGCAACGGCCATCACATGGGGGGCAAGGCTCTTGCAAGGAAGGTGTTACGCGCCGGTTACTATTGGCCGACCATGAAGGAGGATGCCATGGAAGCTGCCAAGAGGTGTGATAGTTACCAGAAACATGCCAAGATTATATGGCCACCGCCAACCGAGTTAAAAGGCATGTCGGCCCCCTGGCCCTTCTACAAGTGGGGCATGGACATCCTCGGACCGTTCAAGCCGGCACCCGGACAGTTTAAATGGCTTATCGTCGCTGTTGACTATTTTACCAAGTGGATTGAAGCGGAGCCATTAACAACGATCACCTCGGCCCAAATAATGAGGTTCTTTCGTCATAGCATTATCGCTCAATTCGGGATACCAGCTGAAGTCGTCACTGATAATGGGACCCAGTTCATGGACCATAGATTCCAGGCCTTAATGTCTGACTTAGACATTAAGCAACACTTCTCCTCAGTCGAACACACGCAATCGAATGGTCAGGCCGAGTCAGCCAACAAAATCATCCTGGACGGACTAAAGAAACGCATGTCAAAGGCCGACACCAACTGGACCGAACAGCTTCACAGCGTTCTGTGGGCTACAAGACGAGTGTACAAACCTCAACCTAGGAAACCCCATTCCGATTGACTTATGGTTGTGAAGCAATGATCCCGGTGGAAATCAGACAGCCATCATGGAGAAAGATAAGAGCCAAACAGGACGGGCAAGCGTCAAATGACGACGCCTTAAAGACAAACTTAGATCTAATTGACGAGATCCGAGTCACTGCACACTGCCGGGAGCTTGCGGCCAAGCAACTCCTCGTGGCAAAGTATAATCGGAAGGTTCGGCCACGGTCCTTTAACCAGGGGAACCTCGTACTCCGACGAGCCGATATCGGCAACAAGAATGCCCGAGATGGAAAGCTGGCAGCAAATTGGGAGGGCCCTTATCGGATCAAAGAAAGACTCGATGGTGGAGCATATGTTCTCGAAACCCTGGCACGGAAGCCGGTCAAGAGAACATGGAACACCGATAAGCTAAAGATCTATTACAGCTTGGTCTCGGCTCGACTCGACAGACACTGACGCTTACTCCGGCTACTGTTTGGTTATTTTTTAAAATTCTTAAGTTTAATCTGTTCTTTATTTTTCATTTGAATTATTCATGACTATTTGTAAGCTCTTTAGAGCTATTTTTTAATGAAGGATCCCATAAAGGAGATTTATCGATGCGCACAAGTAATTGCTTAAGCGTGACACCAAGGCCATTAAGACTGGTCTAAAATCCGACACCGAGGTCCTTACACCCGGTCACTAACAAAAACCATCTAGATGTATGACATCGGTCGTTGTACTCCGACGTGCATTGGTTAGAGCTCGGCGAAAATGCCATACGTGGCCTTCGCGAAATTGACGCGTCAATGCTCGCCCGATCTAAGTAAGCGGGTTGTCATTCCAACCCTGATCAGGTCAAAATGTTTGATTAGTGGTTATGGACACCATGGTTGAATATGTGACAGCATCGCCCTTATTTCGGTTACCATTAAATTTTCCGACTAGTCAAGCCGGAACGAGGTAGTGCGGTTAAGTTAACACCCTTAGAGGTTAAAACATACAACCCTGCCCCATCCTCCCACACGTAAGTGTTGGTCGAGTAAACAGACATGTATTTACTACAGTCAATAAATTTCTAAACTAAGTTTAGAATTTATAACATGGCAAAAGGATGGAAAAAACAACTCATTCATTGTCATAATAAGTTATACAAAACGGCATGAACGCCGCTAATGTTTACAAAAGAGGCACAAGACGCCCACAAAAACAAAGTATTAGAACTTCAAATTAACTAAACGGCCCAGCCTCAGGACCCCTTCTTTCGACCTCGTCTTCCTCTACCACCTCCTCATCATCAGATTAGGACCCGCCGGCTGGAGGAGACTGGTACGAAATTAGGGCTCCGTCCTCAACAAAGGCGCGGAAGTCGTACCCGTCTACGTTCAGGGCCACGCCGGGGTTCAGGAAGCGGAGTTGTTCCAAAGCCTCATCAAACCAATCCTTGGCGGTCTACTTCAAGGTCTCGGTCGTCTCTTGGTACACCTGCTGCTCTGCGGTCAGAGCCTCCTTGGCGGTCTGAAGCTCGGAGGTCAGAGAAGCACGCTGCTTTTGGAGGGTCTTCACCGCATCCAAACTCTCGCCCAGCGCCTTTTGGGCCTGGGCCCACTCAGAGGCCGACTTCTCTGCCTCCTCCCGCGAGAGTTGAAGCTCTTGAGCCGCCTTCACAGCTGCGGCCTTGGAAACATCCTGCTCGGCTCGGGCGATGTCCCGCTCCTCCTCAAGGACCTTCACCTTAGCCTCACACTTGGCCAAGGCCTTTTTCGTCGACTTGGCCTCCTCCAAAGCCTTTTGTTTAGCCGCCACCTCTTCCTGCGACCCTCTCAGCCGTCTGTTTTCGGCATCAAACAAAGCATACTTCTCCCTCACAAGAATAAGGGCTTGAAGCAGCCCAACGGATTTGCATAAGTACCGTTGGGCCGCATGCACCTCATCCTCGCTTGGAGGAGACAGCGGTCGACTCTCCATAAATTGTAGGGGAGGAAGGAATGCGACGTCCAGCTCGCCGGTAACCCCCTTCTCCCAGATGAAGCTGTAGGAAGCACAGAAGAAGGACCAGATGACTTGGAAGGGGGAGGTGGAGGAGGCAAAGGTGGCGGAGGTGGCGAGAGCACGGAAGCCGAAGGAGTAGTTGCGATGTCCGCAGACACAGACTCGTCCACAGACACGATGACCTGTTTTCCCTTTGAAGCTTGAGACACAGCTCCCTGAGAAGGCTCGGAGGGGATGGAAGGAACAGACCCTTGGCCATCCGAGGCCTTAGCTTTCGGCTTTGGGCGCAGCGGCATCGGCCGAGGTGGCCCGTTTCCGACTCTGTCGACTCGGTGAAGACGCGGCTGGATTCACCTTCGCCAGGTAACTAGGAAGGGCCCTCATGTCTTGAGCTGAAAGACAAATAAAGCAAGTCAGGGATAAAAACAAGTTATCAAAACGAAAGTGTAAAGATAGTCAGTATCTTATCAACGAAGAGACTCCTACAAGTTGAGGGGAGTGGTCTCGAACCATCCCCGGAAATGAAGAAAACCGCGCTCTAGACACCATACTTTACCACGAAGGCATCCAGCCGGGGCACGGAAAGGATCGACTCCGGTAGGAGATCATCGCAGGAAATTTAGAAAGACGAGGGAGCAGCCTTATGATGGTATTCCATCCAATACAGAGGAAAGCGCCATTCAACGTTCGCGGCCTCAACCCCATTCAAAAACCAGGGTTTTTGACCAGGCACGGCGGCAACCTTGAAGAAGGCACTTTTAAACCTCTTGAAGGAGTCTGAGAAGGGCTTCATGAGTTTCCGATCTGGATGGCAGCGGAGAGATACCAACCCTTTCAATTTGTCGCCCTCTTTAGGGGAGTTGGGGGTGAAGGGGCCGAAGTAATAAAAGAAGAGGTTCGTCGAACAGGGAATTGGGACGGGAAAGGAGCGGCACAGTTGCTCAAATGCAACAAGATAGGCCCACCCGTTCGGATGAAGTTGTGACGGGGCGAGTCTCAGGTGTAACAGGGCTAAGATTTGGAACTGGGTGAATGGGAAGTGAACGCTGACTCGAGTCAGGCAGTCTCGGTAAAAGAAAAAGAAATTTGGATGACCTACTTCCCGTGTCGAGCAAATAGGCTCGTCGGCCCCCGGGCGACAGACGACACACCCATCCATGGCAGGAAGTTTCAAGCGCGCGATGTCGGTGTCCGACATCAGCGACTGTGTCTTCAAAACTTCATGAGACACCCAGTCAAACCTCCGACATAGAGCCTCAGGAGGATTAGAAGAGTCCGAACCCTCGGCCTCGGACCTTTGGTTGGAAGGCTGAGATTTGGGAGCCTAAACCTATAGGCAAAATAAAAAACAGGAATATTAGCAAAGTGAGGGAATACCTGGCGTAAATAAATCTGCAAGCGATAATGGCGGCGGACTCGGACAAAGGGGGGCACTAGAAGGAAGGCCCAAAGAAGGCCGATGCCGGCAAGAACTAAGTATGGAAGAAGGCCTGGCATCTCCACCATGCGCTATGAGAAAGGAACTCTCAGCAAGGCAATTCCAGCAGGGCCCGAGGTACCCCTCAAGATGAGGATCCGAGCTCGCAGAAGGAGGACCCTCATAGAAGTTGAGCGGTTGAGCCAATAAGGCCGGAGGCCTGGAGTTGGCGACGGAACTGATCCCGACCTGGACGGCTAGTGAGAAAGGAACAATGCGTGCAGGAGTACGGGCAGGAGGAGGAGGAGGAATCGGAGCTCTAGCAGCAGTAGGACAAGCCCCGACTCGTCTCGGATGACCGACCCCACCTCGGAGTAAAGGGGCTGACCTCTCCGCTTCTGGAAGTTTGGTTCCAAGAACCAAGTAAGAAGCTTGTGGGAAGCGAGTGCGAAGAAACTCCTCTTCCTCAGGGGTTAATATTGATCTGGGTCTAGGAAAATTTCTATCTCTATCCATAAGGGAGGAACTAAGAACCTAGAAACTAAAGGTCTTATGTCGAAAGCGAGGCAAATATAGGAATAAATACGGGATGTGTCAAAGCAAGCAAAACCCAGAAAATGGTTTGAAAAGCTTACTCAGTAAACTAGAAAGGAAGAAGAGTAGGAGCATAGATGACAGACCAACAGATATATAAACGGTAAGAAGTAAAGTTATACCGTAAAAAAAGTAAAGAAGAACAAGGGAAGTACCTGTGTGAGTAAGAAGAGGGAAACTTGAGCTTTAGAAATGGAGAACAGCGGAGTTTTGACAGAGGATACGATTCTACAAACCCAAAGCAAAACCAGAGAAAAGCTGTGATGAAGTGAGTGTAGCGGGAAAAAGTAAGGAGACAAATGCGAAAACTTACTTAATAGTTATGACAGGGCAGTAGAACGTCGGGGGCAATTAGGTCTTTGAACGTAGACACGATGGGATATGCACAGCATGACATGGGAGCATTAAATGCGTATGCAAATCAGGACACGGATAGGCGCGACGGTTGCAGACTTCCCCCAATCAAGGCGTGCCAGGTGTAAAGTCGCAATTATGGCGCATACAGAAGGAATCCCGAGCGACAGGCCGAATGCCAAGGGGCAAGGAATGCAGATCCGAGGTCACTGTTAGGCATCTCAAACCGGCACGGATAAAGCAACCACCCCGGACAATTAAAGTAGAAGTAAGGCACAACGCTTCGGCATGACAACGGGAGTTAAATCCTTCAGTGTCTTGAGAAACAAGACCTCAGACCTGAAACTACCTTTACAAGCCGCGATAGTTGAAAGCCAATCAGGCAGAAGTAGAGGCCCTGGACCTCAACAAAGGCCGGGGGCATTGAACACCTCAGCCGTCCAGAAGCCTGAACAACCAAGCTGGGGGGAACTGTTACGAACTGGCCCAAAGGCCCAAATCCATAGTGTGGCCCAACAAAACCAGGAAGTATGATTCACTGATCATGGGGGGAGATCCAGTAGCTTAACAAGACACGATCTATCCACATCATATCGGCATCCCGAGATACTCGCCCCGGATATTGCTCGCCCCAAATATCGAGCTAGGCCGAGATATCTGTTGGAAATTATGTCCTAGGGGCAAGTCATTGTACCTTAGATATTTATGCTATTTAAGGAATTCTCTTTAAGTTATCCTTTACGTTTGCATGTTTGTATTGATAACTGTATCCTTGGATATATCTTATAGATTATCCTAAATGTCCATGGTCGGTCGTCTACGCGAGAGCGAAGATGAGATAAGACCAGTATAACTTTGATGAGGTATGGAGATACGACTCAAAGTCATGGGCACTTGTAAGAGTACAAGGTGCTGGACCGACCCACTATGAGAAAGCTGCATGGATTAAGTCATAAGCTTATCTCATGTATAACCGCGTCACAACGCCCTATGACCTGAGATCATCATAGATTCCTACATGATGAGTCACTAACCTTTGACCTAGTCAAAAGTCACCTTTGACCGGGTGATGATAAAGGCTCGGATCGGGATCAGTGGTTTTCATGCGGAGGAATGTGAGTGGTCAAGATGGGATTTGTCCCTCACATTTGTAGAAAGATAATACTGGGACCCTCGATGAGTGAGTCTAAGAAATGTATGGCCATACTGTGGTGGAAAGGAGTTTCCATTTCACTTATTAGACTACTCGAGAATCGAGAAAGTAGTGGTCAAGAACAGGAAGTTGACATTATCCATGCCTTATCCTTGACCAAATTATCGCGTGACAAAAGGGACGTGACATGGTTGTACGATAGGTTGTATCGTGTCATCGATCCCCATGTGAATTGGGTAATCGCAATGTCTTGCTAGAGGCCGCTTGCGACTTGTAGGCTGATAAAGTGTTGACCCACTGCCAATCTCATATGGGCCCGCAGGGTCGCACACAAGAATAACCCAACACGAGTAAAAGTGTCCAGATTCATTGAATCTTATATTAATCTAAGATTTAATAAATACTGAACTTAATCTGGGGTGAATATATATACGTGTGTGTATATTAAATTCAAAAATAATATAATAATATTATTTAATGGAGATTATAATATTATTGTATAATATTTGTTTTGTATTTAATTTATTTGATAAATTAAATATCTAAACCAAATAGAGATATTGTATCTCATTTAATTTTCGAATAAAGATATCATGTATCTATTTAATTTAAATTGAGATATAGTATCTCATATTTAATTAAATAGATAGATATCATTTCTCGGATTTAATTTATAGAGATAAATTAAATCAGAAGGCTTTTAATTTAGATTTAATCTAAATTCAAGATTTGAATTTCAGATCTGGCTTTTAATTCAGATTAAAGTATATATATTAGATTAGATCTATTAGATAGATTTAATTAATATATTTTAATCCAGACTCAAAATTCGAATTTCAAAATTAATGGGGATTAATTTTATATATAATACGCCTATCGGGTTTAGAAAAACCTACGGGACTTTTTGTCGAGCGTATTAGAGAAAGCCGCGAGAAAACCCTAGAGTAAAAAGTTGAGAGGGACGCAAAACTCAAAAAGGCAGTAGCATGCTACCGTAGCCGTGTTCGGGGATTGTTCGTGTGGATATTGGTAGAGGAAGCCGATTCTAAGAGTCGTCTTCTGCTGATCGAGAAGGTAGCTCACCTATTCAAAGAGAACAAGACGCGGACGAGTTCACTACAAGTAATATTCGGTTCCTTAACCTTGATTTAAACACGCTTGAGTGATCTTCGAGACGGGATTCGTAAAAATTTTAAATTCGCTGTATGTATGGATCCCAACAATACCCGCCTCTGACACCTCTATAAATACAGAGGTCGACTAACCAGGTGCACACGTTCTAACTTATGCTCACTTTACATTCTGTCACATAGAGCACACACACCACCTCCTGGCTAAACGCCTCCAATTATTCATCGAACTACGTGGACTTTGATCCCTTCAAAGGGTACGTAGGCTCTAGACTTGACACCTAGTCAAGTCTAATCAGTCCTGTTATCAGAACAGAACAAGACCCTTCAAAAAAAAAGGAAGAACTATACATAACTGCTTCATCTATACGAGTCGGTTATCTCACTTTTATGGATAGGTGGGTGCAATAAATACTTTGTATTTTTATTTTATACATACACACATATGTATGCATGTAATTGAAACTATGGCAATTTGGTGGATGATATGCAGCTGATTGTGGACCCAATTTCCATTGAAGACCGTGCGCAAGTCAAGGAAAAAAATAAAATAAATATCAATAAACGTTTGCACATGGTTAATGATGGCAATTCGATGGATGATTCGCAGATAATTGTGGGCCAGTTTTAAATGATCAATTAATCAAAACCCATGCCACAAAGTACTTTGTTGACTTGTTTGCCGAGGAAAAAGTGCAGCAGTCACCGCTAATTTGTGGTGCCTCATATCCGAAATTGTTGGAGGAGCATGTTAATATATGTAGAAGGAATGTAGACGAAGCTGAGATCAGAGGTGCATTGTTTAGTATGGGGGATCTCAAGTCTCCAGGCCCCGATAGGTTTAACGCTATATTCTATCAACACCAATGGAACACTGTCTGAGAGTCTGTTGTTTAGTTTATGAAGCAAGTATTTCGGAACCCTGAGTTGATTGGTAATGTGAACGGAATGCTTATTGTTTTAACTTGGAGTCTTTTCATGACCTTAGGCTAATTAGTTTGTGTAACGTCACTTAGAAACTAGTTACCAAGATTGTGGCGAATCTAATGAAGGGCTTTATGGCCCATATGATCACTCCTAATCAATGCAGCTTTATGCCAGGGTGCCATAGTTCGGATAACATAATTGTGGCCCAAGAGGTGATTCATTCTATGTGCACGATGGGAGGGAAGAAGGGATATATGGCCATTAAAATTGACCTAGAAAAGACATATGACAGGGTAAATTGGAAATTTTTGCTTAATTGTCTCCATGAGATACAACTACCTTGAACCCTTATCCAAGTGGTGAAGCAGTGTATTGGTACTGCAAGGTTGCAACTTCTCTGGAACGGGAGTAAGGCGGAGATGTTTCAATCCTCTCAAGGTGTTAGACTGGGTAATCCTCTTTCGCCTTATCTATTTGTGATTTGTATTGACAAACTGTCACATATGATTCAAGACAGATTGGTAAGGGAAGCTTAGAAGCCAATCAGACTTACGAAGAAAGGCCCCCTATTTCTCACTTGTTCTTTGCAGATGATATTATTCTGTTCACTGAGGCATCCCTCCAACAAGCTGAGCTAGTACGTGAATGTTTACTACAGTTCTGTCAGTGCTCGGACTTAAGGTCGACTTCTCCAAGACCTGATTTTTCTATTCCAAGAATTTCCATTATGTCAAGACCTCTGAGATCAGCTCAACACTTGGATTTACCCCAACTTCAAATCTAGGGAATACCTTGGGGTGCAGCTTCATCATACAAGGGTCGGAAAGGATATTTTTCAAGCAGTAGCAGACAGGGTTAAGGAGAGAATTTCTCTGTGGCAACCAACGTTTTTCTCTCTAGCTAGGTGATCTACTCTTATTTCTGCTATGTCTTCAACTATTCCTACTTACTCTATGCAAACCTCACATTTTCCTGATAATGTATGTGAGACTTAAGATAAACAAAATAGGACCTTTCTGTGGGGTGGAACTATGGAAAAGTGGCGGATGCATTTGGTGGCATGGGATGAGGTGTGTATGGTGAAGAGGCGGGGTGGTCTAGGACTCAGACATGCACAGTTTCAGAATCAAGCACTCCAAATGAAGCTGGGATGGAAGTTAGTGACACAGAGGGATGCACTCTGGGTAAGAGTAGTTCGAGATAAGTACAAATGCGGGGAGGACCTTCTCCCTCGTTTCTCCTCGAAGAAACCAAGCTCGAATGTACAGTCAGGAATTAAGAAAATGTGGATAAAGTCCTTAGGGGTCTTGAGATTAATTAGGAATCCCTCTCTATGAAATGGAAAGGGGAGAGAAATGGTGAGTTCTCAGTAAAGTCCGCATATAGGGAACTTTCATGGGAGGCAATGGATCCTGGGTTAGATTGGACTCGAGTGTGGAAAGTCCGCGGACCTCAAAGATGCAAGACACTTTTTTGGCTGCTAGCTAAGAAGAGTCTCCTTATGAATGCCTGTCGGATGAGGCGAGGCCTGACTTTGGATGTGAGTTGCCCAGTTTGTGGGGTAGGTCTAGAGGACATTTTGCATGTGTTTAGAGATTGTGTGCATTCAAAAGCTCTCTGGAGGAAGGTGGTGGGGTCGTCTCAATGGCGTATGTTCTGTTATATGAACCTTTCAGATTGGTTGTGGTGGAATCTTCATGGGAAATCGGAAATTGGTCGCCAGTGGGCTTTGAAATTTACTGTGCTATGCTGGTGGTTATGGCATCAGAGGAATTTGTATGTGTTCAAGAGGAAACTTATTCCCAATGAAACTATATTGTCTAGTGCTGGCGCAATGGTAGAAAGCCTGACTCGCACGAATGATCATCTAGCGGGGTTGCAATTTCAAGGCACTACTTTGGCACCAAGTCGTGAGTCTTGGCGACCTCTCGAAGGTGACTGGGTGAAGGTCAATGTTGATGGCACATTCTCTGCTTTAGCTATGAAGTCTGCTTGTGGGGGTTTGGTCAGGGATATTGTCGGGCGTTTCATTAAAGGATTCATACATCCTCCCAAGGGTGGGGATGAATTAAATGCAGAAATCTGGGCGTGTCTTATGGGTTTAAGAATGGCTTGGACTATGGGGTTGAAGAAGGTTTGGCTGGAAACTGATTCCACGGAATGTCTCAAACTTGTACTCCACGGGGGTAATGAAGCCTATAGGGATTTTGACATTCTCCACGAAGTTTCATTGATGCTACATATGGACTGGGATACTAGGGTTACACATGTGCCTCGTTCATGCAATTCTGTGGCGGACCTCCTCGAGAAGAGTGGTTTGGAGTCACGAATGGGCCACCACAAAGTTTACCAGCCATCTGAGGATCTTATAAAGATTCTTAGTAGTGATTGTAATGGGAAAATATTGGAAATTATGTCCTAGGGGCAAGTCATTGTTCTCCATTTAATTATCATTTCATTTGCATGTTTATAGTAATAACTATATCCTTGGATATATCTTATACATTATCCTAAATGTCTCTGGTCGATCATCTACACTGGAGCGAAGATGAAGTAAGACCAGTATGACTTTGATGAGGTATGGAGATATGAATCAAAGTCATAGGCACTTGTAAGAGTACAAGGCACTATGAGAAAGTTGCATGGATTTAGTCATATGCTTATCTCATGTATAACTGCGTCATAACGCCCTTTGACCTAAGATCATCATGGATTCCTACATGATGAGTCGCTGATCTTTGACCTAGTCAAAAGTTACCTTTGACCGGGTGATGATAAAGGCTTGGATTGGGATCAGTGGTTTTCATGTAGAGGAATGTGAATGGTCAAGATAGAATTTGTCCCTCACATTTGTAGAGAGATAATATTGGGCCCCTTGATGAGTGAGTCTGAGAAACGTATGGCCATATCATTATTAGACTACTCAAGAATCGAGAAAGTAATGGTCAAGAACAGGAAGTTGACATTATCCATGCCTCATCCTTGACCAAATTATCGCGTGACAAAAGGGAAGTGACATGGTTGTATCATAGGTAGTATCGTATCATCGATCCCCACATGAATTAGGTAGTCGCAATGTCTTGCTAGAGGCCGCTTACGACTTGTGGGCTGATACAATATTGGCTCACTGCCAATCTCATATGGGCTTGCAGGGTCGCACACAAGAATAGCCCAACATGAGAAATAATGTCTAGATTCATTGAATCTTATGAATGTCTAAGATTTAATGAATACTGTTAATCTAGAGTTGATAAATATATATATATATATATCATATTATATTGTGATATAAATTCAAAAATAATAATGATATTATTTATAGATAATAATATTATTATGTATAGTATTTAATTTATTTGATAAATTAAATAACTATAATAAATTGAGATATAATATCTCAGATTGAATTAAATTGAGATATAGTATCTCAGATTTGATTAAATAGAAAGATATCATATCTCAGATTTAATTTATAAAGATAAATTAAATCTATAGGCTCATAATTCGAATTAAATAAATATTTTTGATTAGATCTGTTGGATAGATTTTAATTAATGTATTGTTTTAATTCAAATTTGAATTCAAGATTAATTAGATTAATTTTAAATATTTTAATACGCCTCATTAGGGTTTTAGAAACTCTATAAATAGATATTGATCTAGTCGTATTGAGAGCACGAATGAATTAGAGAAGCCACGAGAAACCCTAGAGATAAAAGGAGAGACGCGAGAATACTGAAGACGTTAGCACGCTGCCGTTTGTGTTCAAGGCTATTCCTATGGACACCGGCAGAGGGAGGAAACTCGCAAAGTCAGCTCCTGTTTGATCGAACGAGATGGCACCATGTTTGAGGCATATGATGGTCGAGATGCACGAAGAGAGAGATGTGCACCAGATCATATTGAACGAAAATCTCAACCCTTCGCATAGGTACGTTTTTCGGACAAACCTTGATTTAAACGTCATTGATAGATCCTCCGATAGGATTCGTAAAAATTTTATAATTCTGTTGCGTGTATGGATCCCAACAAAAAAGCATTCCCACTGATAGGTAGATGAGGTCTCTCTTTGTTATAAAATAAAAAATAGAAAAAGAAAAAGAAACTACCTAAGCAATTCTTTCGCTGAGAAATATGCACAACCCACACAAATTCACTTGTGTGCCAAAAACTTAGTAAAATCACTCACACGGTATTGTGGTATATCCTATTATAAATAATATTACCTCCGGTCCTAATTATAGGACATATTTAACAGATTTTGGAGAGATTAAGGATATGAGTTAAATTAATTAATTTTACTCATTTTCCTAAAATGTCTTTCTATAAATATAGTTAATTAGCTAGTCACTTCTCTGAGGCTATATGTCAGATCCAACGTATTTTATTCTAGTACAAACCTAACGCATATTGATTCCTAACACTTTCAACTTTGACCTGGGCAAAAAAACCCAACTCATGTTTTTTCATGTTGTGCTATATTAATTGAGGTGTATTATTGAAGTGGTATTTTAGAAAGAAATTGACAAAATAAGAATGTTGTTCTATAATTAGGACAAAAATGTTGGTTATGATTAGTTTTGATGATGTCTTATATAGATGCCATTATTAAAAGCAAAAAGATTGAGTAATATAGTTATCTCCTACATTGACTAACTACTATGCTTAATGTAGATTAGTCCAAGTTGAATCATACAAAAGAATCAAGAAGGAGATAAGGGATTAATGGAAAGAAGAGCTTGCAGAGGTTGTCAAGGAAGTAAGATGTTATCAATAGATTTTATTTTGGAGGATAACTAAGAAGAAGAGAAGAGACTATAGAAAGATGTTATCAAAAGAACTTGCACAATATAATGGGAATATCAGAATATGAAGGAAGCAACACGTTCTCAAAGGATTTTGGGAATAGTCAAGAAGAAGAGGAAATATTGAAGAAAATAGAACTTGCAAGAGAATGATAAGTCCAAGTTGAATGACGGAGAACTATCAACAAGAAGATCAATAAAGAAGTATTGAATTAGAGAAAGAAATTGAATCAAAGAAGATGTGAAGTCAAATGATATGGAATGATCAAGAGAAGAGAAGAAAGAGAGAGTTGAGTTATGAAAAATGATCATATGAAGAAAGAAAGGAAGAACTTGCTGAATGGAATGAAGATATAATTATTCAAGTTCTTATATTGAAGCTAGAAGCCTCCAAGATCATATGGAAGTTGGAATGGCACAATTTGGAGTTAAAGTCAGCAAAAATCAGCTTCAGGATGAGAAAACTCAAGTTTTCAAGTCAAAACTCGAGTTTCCTGCTTTGCTACAATGATTTGCTCTTCTAGTATGAGAAAACTCGAGTTTAAGACTCAAAACTCGAGTTTAGGAGTCAAAACTCGAGTCAACCATCTCAAAACTCGAGTTTCCAGTGTCTTCAGCATCTCTGGCGTCTCTGGACAAGCAAAACTCGAGTTTCCAAGCACAAACTCGAGTTTAGGACTCAACTCGAGTTTCCAAGTGAAAACTCGAGTTAACAGCGTGATCAGCTCTTCAGCAACTCTGTTTCACGTTCAGCTCGGGCGAGGTCTGGTAATTCGACGATATCTCCCAAACCAGAGATCGAATTGAGGTAAAATCAGTGGCATATGAAACTAGACTTCCAATGCATCATTTTGATATAAAATTAAAGCCCAAAGGAGTTCAGATCAAGGAGCTATGATTTTTACAAGTTGCCATAAGAATCAACGTCACAGTCCAGACCCACCTTCGATATTTTGGGTGTATCTCACAAACGACAAATCCGATTGAGCTGGAATCAGTGGCATATGAAAGTAGACTCAAAGGTCTTTCCATCAAGAGTTGAACGGACTAAAACGAAGCTCAGACCAAGGAGATATGGCCCTTGAATGTTGGCAGTCAGTTCAAGAAGTTGCGAAAACGCTCAACAAAGTCAAAACTCGAGTTTGTAAGTACAAAACTCAAGTTTTCGGGTTACAGAGAGCAACGAACTTCAGAGTATCTTCCGAACTCGAGTTTGTAAAATCAAAACTCGAGTTTTGATCAGACATAGAGTAATCTGGAGTAACACAACCTCAAAACTCGAGTCTTGCAAATGAAAACTCGAGTTTTCATCTCAGCTTCAGAAAATCAAAGTTTCGAAAATCCTGATTCTTCTTATAAATATCCAGATGATTATCCAAATGATTTATAACACTTCTTAACATTATTTATATCATTTGTGTACAAGTTTCAGGTGATTAAACGAAGGATTAGAAGCAAATCTCAAAAAGTCAGATTTGTGCCAAAACATTAAAAGCTGTGCAAAAGTTCTAACGGCTATATTTCTTTATCCATCAGTCATTGAATCTTCTCAACGGTCATATATTGATCTCTACCTATAAATAGAAGACAGATTCAAGCAGAAAAATGCGGAGAAACAAGCTTACACTTCCAACATGCTGATACTCTGCTCTCACACCATTTGCACTCTGTTTTTCATGTTTAGGTAACTTAGAGAGTGAAGTGATTTATATTTGATCTTCAGTGTTTATCTATTCACTTCTAAGAGAGAAGATTTATTGTAATCATTCTATTCTTCTGAGAGTTACTCAAGATTGGGTGATCTTGAGTAGGAAACACATTGTGTTGATTACAACTTGTAAGGGGAGTGAATCCTAGTGAGAGGATTACTTCGAGTACAGAGTGTGTAACCAAGCAGTGTGTTGATTACAGTTTGTAAGGGGGAGTGAATCCTAGTGAGAGGGCTACTTCAGTTACAGAACGTGTAATCAAGTTGAAAGAAGATAGTGAATTGAAAATCCCAAGTGAGGCTTGGGGACTGGACGTAGGTCAAGGATTGGGCCGAACCAGTATAAATCAATTTGCACATTCTTTTCCCTTATCTCTTACATTTCCAGCATATATGGTTGAATGTGTATACATATTTAAATGTCTAATTATTGCTTTGTAAACCGATTTTAGTGAGTTACGAAAAGATTTTCAAAGTTCCTAAATTTTTATACTTCACCCAATTCACCCCCCTCTTGGGTTCAGTCGGTTCTTACAAAAAACTAACTCTCAAATATTGTCATATAATTAGGATCAGAAGTAGTAATATATTAAATAATTTATTTAATCTAGTACGGGAAGCTTCCATGTGTTACGTAAGTGGACATTTGTTAGACTAGACTATCACCCAAGAGGGGAGTGAATTAGGTGTTTGATAAAAACTTTGAAAATCTTTTCACAACTTATTGAAAGTAGTTTGTATGACAATAATGATTTATAAAACAATAAACAATCATTCAAACATATATGCTGGGAATATAAGAGATAAAGGAAGAGAATATGCAAACTAAGATTTATACTGATTCGGCACAATCCTTAACCTACGTCCAGTCCTCAAGCTCCACTTAAGATTTTCAATCCACTATCCTCTTATTTAATCTGGGCACAAGAGAAGCCTTTACAGTCTTACAAGTTCACACAAGCGCTTGTGAATACGAATCTCTCACTAAGATACTCCCCCTTACACACCGTAAGGTTACAGTCTGTTTCCCACTCAAGATCACCCAATCTTTAGTAACTCAAATGATAAGATGATTACAATGAATCTTCTCTTTCTCAAAAGTGAATGAATAAACATTGAAGTACAATACAAATCATTTCACTCTTTATAATGAACTATATATATAAGCATTAAGAATAGAGTTTGTATGAGATAGACGTTAGATTCATAAATTTGGCATTTCGACAGTGCAAGCTCTTCTCCCAAACTCTTGTATCTTGAATACTTCTCCTTTTTAGTTAGTTGCAACTTATGACCGTTGAGAAATTCCTCCAATTTAGAATATGACCGTTGGAAGAAATATAGCCGTTGAAGCTTCTGACGTAATCATCTGCTTTTTGATAATCTGCAATTAATCTTTCATTGAATCATCTAAAACTCATCAATAAACATGTTTAGTAGCATTGAGTATAATAACGAGTGATGATAAGAAGATATGAAATCACAATCATTGATTTGAAGATTACAAAAACGGTGATTTCAAAACTACAAAGGCTAACTCGAGTCATACTATGCTAACTCGAGTCACAGCTTCATCTTTGGATGTTTCTGTAACAACATAACTCGAGTCATACTATTCTTAACTCAAGTCAACATCAATTTCACAAATAGAGAATATGTCTCTGTATCAACTTGACTCGAGTCATTCTCTTCTGACTTGAGTCACAATCATTTTCATAAATATTGTCGAGATAAGTTTCAAAAATGATTTAACACAAAGCTTAACTCGAGTCACTAAGTGATGACTCGAAAGAAGGAGTTTTCCATGACTCGAGTCATCATCACTTAAGTCGAGTTGTTACCTTTTTGTTTGTTCCAGAGTGTCTGTCTTGATATTACTTATTTTGTCTTCTTTCAGAACATGGGCAAAATTCCAGAAACCATATCTCTTCGAATATAACTCCAAAGATAGCAAATGACCTATCCCCAGAAATCTCTGTCTTCTTTCAAATTTCGCTAGTTTGAGCTCATTTGGATGTGTGGTTTGTGAGATACACTCAAAACATCGAAGCTTGGTCTATTGTGTGACGTTAATTGATGTGCCAACTTGTGAAATTCATAGCCCTCTCATCTAAACTCCTTTGGTCTTGAAACTTTGTCTCAATGATGCATTGGGAGTCTAGTTTTATACAAATTTGGTTTCACCTTAATCCAATCTCTGGCTTAGGAGATATCATCAAATTACCAGACCTTGCGCATGTTGAATGTGAAATAGAGGTGAACAGAGTGGCTGGAAAGCACTCTAACTCAAGTCAACTATGTCTTGACTCAAGTCAACTTGTACTAGAGCAAATTAGTGTAGAAAACAATACTAAGTCGAGTCAGTTAGTGGCCAACTCGAGTTAACTTGTTCCAGATGACCAAATCACTGTACCAAAGTGGTAAACTCGAGTTGTGAGATCAGGACTCGAGTTGTCTCATCCTAAAGCTCATTTTTGCTTATTTTAACTCCGAATTGAGCCATTTCAACTTTCATTTGATAATGGAGACTTCTAGTATCAATCTAAGAACTTGAATAAAGATATCTTCATTCCATTCAACAAGTTCTTTCTTCCTCGATCTCTCATCTTCTTCTTGATTATTCCCAAAAATCCTTTGACAACGTCTTACCTTTGTGACATTCTTTGCAAATTCTTCTTTCTGAAATCTCTTATCTCCTTCGTGATTATTACCCATAACTCAACTCATTCTTTCTTCTCTTCTCTTGATCATTCTCCACAATTCAATTTAGACTAATCTACAATAAATATAGTAGTTAGTCAATGTAGGAGATAAATATATCATACAAGCTTTTTGCTCTTAATAATAGCATCTATATAAAGACATCATCAAAACTAATCATATCCAACAACATTTAACTTGTGACACAAGTCAATTGACAGCCAATTCCCTCTTCTTTTTCTTCTTTTTCAAATTCGTGTCTCTACCATAATCTTGTGCCCCTCATATTATGTAAGGGGTAGATATATGTAGATTTGCTGAAGACTATGATGACTAGTAAAAACGAATATGTTAAATTTAAACCTTTATCAATATATTTCCTAAGAGTTTTATTAACTTCAATATTTTAAATTACAAATAATTAAATAAATAACATTATTCATATCACCTTTATATTTAAAATTTTATATTCTCTCAATTTTAATTAGTGATCCAAGAACAATTAAAAAAGTTGAAAATTAATGACAGAAAGCAAATATTATGGAGAAAATACAGCCACGCAGAATTTTACAACGTTGTTGATTGATTTTATTTTTAAGCTATTTTTATTCCACCCTTGTTCTACAACATTCCCTTGATTTGCATGATAAAATAATGAAATATGCAAATGTTGTTGTGTGTACTAGTAGTTTATTGATCCCTCAAAATATTGGAGAATATAGAGAGCTATATTAAAGCAATTTAGCATTTTACAATTTTATCTAGATATTTGATCATTCTAAATATATTTTCTAGTAAATATTATTTTCTCTATGTCTTTCTTTCTAATTTTATCTATCTCTTTTTCACAGGAGATATAAATTCAAACTCTTAATATGAACTCAAACATATTTTTCGGAGTTCTATTCAATGACTGGGTTAAAGTAAAAAATATTTACGCAGAGTCTGCCTAGATATTCACCCGGTATTAAACCAGGTATCATATTCATTAAGACTTTTAACTAAACCTTCACACTATATTTCAGTGTATTCCACCAAAATTCGATCCAGAGTAATGGCAATTTGTCATGTGTTCAAACTCAATTTTTAACCAATGTTTTAAACATTTCGACCTGATAGGGTCTAAATGACGATTCACTTCTCTACCCCAAAATAAAATTTTGATGCATCATTACTACGTGACCATATTGCTATACTGTCGCTTATCTAAAACCGGGTTCAACTTTTCACAGTTCATTTATCATGCTTTTTCTAAAACCAGACCAGGCTGCATTCATTCACAAATGGCATACTTCGAACAATTTGAAACATGAGCCATCGTAACTATCCTGGAGCTGCTTTAAATGGTCCCAACAAATTCATGCCCCATTTGAAAAATGACCATGGAGCCAAGATAAATTTCAATTCTTTTTTTTTTGGGGGGGGGGGGACCAAATTATTTTGACGTGTTTCTAACAGCTATTGTATTTTAGAACATGATCCTTCGAATCCACCTCCATCGTTAGCTAGTAATAACCAACTCATAGAGCTTTCCTGGCCAATGCCTTGGCACCCATGTGTTGGTCGTTAATTCCTTCGTGGATCTCAACTAGAACATACTTGGCCTCCTTTGAGTTCAGTGATAAATATATATTTTATAATTAAATAAGTATAGATTCTCAGATATATTGGATTGAATTTATTAATATTTTATACTTATTTAATTATCATTTATATATTTTTCTATCCTTTAATTAATTATAAGAAAAAAGGGCTATTTATATATACAATCTACTTATATCCTATTTTATTTTGTAGGAGATATTATGTGATCTAAGAGAGGAGAAAATATAAAAAGGCAAGAAGCATGATCACCTGGGCAACAAATTAAATTGAAAAGGATATAATATAATATATTATTATATTATATTAAATTGACCAAAGATTTAGATGGAAGAAAAGCAGATCCGCATAGAAGTAAGAGAGACACAAGCCAAGCATTATATATTAGAGAGGATGTAAGTTCCGGCTGAACCCAAGAGGGGGGGTGAATTGGGTGAAGTATAAAAACGTTCTTGCTCAAAAGGTTTTTTCAATTCAGTGCTTTTATCTTTGAATAACATAAGTAAGTTCACAAACAATTGATAAACACTCAAATGTAAATGCTGGAAATGAAAGAGATAAGGGAGAAGAGCTTGCAAACAGATTTATACTGGTTCGGCCCTCCTTGACCTACGTCCAGTCCCCAAGCCACACTTGGGATTTTCAATCCACTATCTTCAATAATCTTGATTACACGATCTGTAACTGAAGCAATCCTCTCTCTAGGATTCACTCCCCCTTACAATCTGTAATCAACACATTGTTTGATTACACACTCTGTACTTGAAGTAATCCTCTCGCTAGGATTCACTCCCCCTTACAAGTTGTAATCAACACAATGTATTTCCCACTCAAGATTCCCCAATCTTGAGTAACTCTCAGAAGAATAATGTGTTTACAATGAGATTCCTCTCAAAGGAATGAATAGATGATCATTGAAGTGCAGATACAATTCATTTCACTCTCTAAGCTATCTAGTCATGTAAAACAGAGTGAAAAAGATGAAGAAGCAGAGGTTCAGCATTTTGGCATTGTAATCTTGTGTCTCTACGTTTTTCTGCTTCAATCCATGTCTTTTATAGGTAGAGAAGAGTCTGTGACCGTTTATGACCGTTGAAGAATCAATCAGACCGTTGTAGCTGATTATCTTTAAGTTTGGTCAGCTTCTTTCTCTAATCTCCAACTAATCCAGTTGTATAATTGATCTGAGGTGGCTTTCTGTGGATTTGCCCGTTGGAGAAGACTTTGCTTGTTGTAGTAATCTTCCTTTTAGCCTTTTGCAGACGTGTACAAGTGGATTAACCAAAGGAAGCAACTATCTGGGCTGTGCATTTATTGTTCTGACAGTTTTTTGCTTTTTGCTCTAATCCTTCAATGAACCTTCGTTAATCTGTCTGAAACTCACTAGAAAGATGGTTAAAAATATCTAGAATCAATATAGAATAATCATGGAAAGTATTGAGATCAAACAAGAAGGTATTGCAGATTTCCTAAATTTGAAATTGCACCAACGGTCACAAACCTTGAGGCCAACCTCGAGGTTAGCCTGAAGGTTTCAGGCAAATTCAGTTTCAGAAACTCACAACCTTGAGGTTGAAACAGTAACCTCGAGGTTGGAAACTTGGTTGAAAGAGCATTTTTCCTCTGGAGCCCGATAACCTCGAGGTTGGAAATCCATACTCGAGGTTTGCTTCTGAAATTGCAAAGTTCAGTTCTTGAAAACAAGCCTCAACCTCGAGGTTGCAAACTTGACCTCGAGGTTGTCATTACTTTGACAACCAATTTGCTCTCTGTAAGTCATAATACTCGAGGTTGAAACTCCATACTCGAGGTTCAGAGTATTTTCATGAAATCTCAAGTTTAAAACAGAATACCCAACCTCAAACTCAATTTTACATGTCCAAGCTCGATGTAAGAATCCAATGCAAGAAGAATCAGCTCCAAACTCATTGTATTATGTCCATTAAGATCGGATGAATGAAGGCTGTTCTTGATCAGCCCTTTTTGCGTTGTCCTGAACTGATTGTCAACTTCCAAAAGCCATATCTCCCTAGTATGAAATCCGTTTTGGTCCGTTCAAGTCTTGTTGGAAAGATATGTGTGTCTACTTTCCAATGGCACCGATTTGAGCTCAATTGGATCTGTGGTTTGTGAGATACACCCAAAACATTGAAGCTTGGTTCTGACTGTGACGGTGATGTTTGTGTAAATTTGTGAAATTCATATCTCCTTGTTCTGAACTCCTTTGGACTTGAATCTTTGTCAAAAGTACGTGTTGGGAGTCTAGTTTCCAATGCTTTTGGTTTCGTCTCAATCCGATCTCTGGTTTGGAAGATATCATCAAATTACCAAAGGTCGCCAGAAGCTGAACGTGGAACAGAGTGCACCAGAGTTGCTGATAGTGCTGAAACCTTGAGGTTATGACTACAACCTCGAGGTTGGCACTTGCAACCTCGAGTTTGCACTTGCAACCTCGAGGTTGGCTGGTCCAGAGACACCAAAAATGCTGAAGACACTCAAACCTCGAGGTTTATACCCAAACCTCGAGTTTACTCGTCCTGGACCTCATATTTGCTTGATTTAACTCTGAATTGAGCCATTCCAACTTCCATATGACCTTGGAGACTTCTAGCATCAATATAAGAACTTGAATAATGATCTCTTCATTAAATTCAACAAGTTATTCCTTCTTCCATCTCCCAACTTGATCATTCTTCATCAATTAACTTGGGCTCATCATTATTTGCAGCTTCTGCCTTCTTCAACATTCAGAACATGATGAAGCTTCATTTCAACTTTTGCAAATGCTTTCTTTCTTCCATCTCTTATCTCCTTCTTGATTATTCTTCTTAATTTAACTTCAAATAATCTACATTCAATATAGCAGGTAGTCAATGTAGGAGATAACAATATTACTCAATCTTTTTGCTATTAAGAATGGCATCTATATAAGACATCATCAAAACTAATCATAACCAACATTCTCCCCCTTTTTGATGATGGCAAATACCTTATGAAAAATATGTATGAATGTAAGAATACATTAGATACAACATATTTTTCTTACCATTCTCTCCCCCTTATTTGTCATTAGCAAAAAGTTGAATTGAAGTTATCAGAAAACGACTAATTTTGCATTTCAACACAAGTTGATCAGAGGATGACAGTAGATAAACATATAAACAACTAGAAAAGTATTCAATGAACAAACTTCATAAACACAGAACTGATATCAGAGAGGATAAATACTCTGATAATCACTGATATCAGAACCAATTACTACAAAATCAGCAAAATACAATGAAATGCAATGAGACACAACACCTAGAACCTATGCACCTTATGCATGTTAAAAGAGTCAAAGAAACTGATTTTCTCTCCCCGATTGAAAGTGCTTTTCATTCTAAATATAATGTAATTTGGAATGTTTTTATGAAAACACATTTGAAGGAAATTGAAGAAATTTTCAAGAAATCTTTCACAATTAAAGCATGTGGATACCAAACATGTGCACAATTTCTACTGAATATAAAAAGATAGGGATTAGAAATGCTCATGTTGGTTTTGCAAATTGATGAACTATCTGTGAAGTCCATTTACTAGCTTTGAGATATGTGATGTGCTCTAAATAGCCTCTGGGATGAGACTAAAGTATTGGCTTCTTGAGTTGTATCTCATCTGAATGAATATGATCATTAGTACTTCAGCTTCCATCTTTTGCCTTTTCTTCATAAATCATTCATGTAGAGCACATCTCAGCTTCAATGATTAACCGCCAAGACATCTTTCCCTAATTTAATAGTTTTTCCTTGTAGTGCGTTAAGGAAAATTGTAACACAACAAAATCTCCTGTTATAAATTGAAAACATTCTCACTCAAGTAATGCCGTAATTACTTCAGTCATAATCATTTGTAGTCCATAGATGCATCACGGGCTAGCTTTTATCTGATAATGTGATCAATACTGAAGCTCTCCCAGATGTGACTAAGCTTCAAGATGAAGAGTCACTATAACCATCAGTTGTTCTGAATGCATCTTAGACGCTGAAATCCTGAATGAACTTTGTATAAGATTAGTTTCTGCTCATAGCTTCTCATCAAGTTAACATGCTCCTTATCATCTCGGTTCCTTGAGTGACACTTCCTTCTGGTTGCCCTTTGACATTCATACCTCCAACCTCGAGTTTACCTCTAGAACCTCGAGGTTCCACTATCTGTTTGGATGAGATATCTTCTCTGTCTGCCACAAAACTCGAGGTTCCACTTCCATACTCGAGGTTCCATCCTTCAGGAACCTTGAGATTTTGTTTGACACTTCGTCAACCTCGAGGTTGGCTTCTCAACCTCGAGGTTCTGCCTTTGACAGCAAAACCAACACCTGCAATAAAATGAATGTTCTTTGGTACTCAATGATTCTTGAGTCCACACAAGATTAGACATGACAACTCTTACACTCTTATAGGATTAAACCATATGACGTATGAGCAAGAAGTATAACAATCAAAGATCAAAATATAGTTTTACCCAAACAAGATCAAGCCAATTAATTGAATAGGGTAACAACTAAATGATACCAAAAATGTTATTTCTCAATGACAATTTGTGAATACACTAGATGCAGAAAAGATGTCATTGATGAGTATAGAAAACCTTATCTATAATGATAAGCATTTATCAATTTGAAGTTCAAATTTTTCAAGAAAGATAGTGAAATATGCAAAGTATTTCAAATCTTGAATGATCTTTAAAAAAAAAAAAAAAAATGTGATGACACATTATGAAATCAATATTTTTCATACATGAAAGATTTTTGAAACATGTTTGAAAACAGTGGTCATTATAAATATGATGGAAGTCAATAGGTTTAATGAATATATCAATATGCTTCAGATTTGGAGAACATGTTAAACATTGAAGTTAACATGTTGAAGAATTTTCAGAAAAGCCAAAGTCATGAAAGTAAAGCATTATCAGGACATGCTTAGAACAACATAAATAAGCTTAATGACTTTGCTATTGACCAAGAGATAATCTTGCCTTAGAGAGTAGAGTATCGAACATATGAGAGCATTCAAGGCAAGAATTATGAGAATACAAAACTAGTTACTCTAAACATGAATGTGGACAAATAATTATATATTAGAGTAACACAAGTAGTACTAGGATTCATAGACTATGAAACACAGATTCTTTAGTCCAAATGACTAAAGTTCCAAAGAATTATCCTAGAAAGTTATTCCATATAATGGTTAATGCACATGATGCATTAATGAACATTCATAATATTTGGAATAGCTTAATCAATAAGGTTTTATGCAACAAGCATAAGTTTTCACATACTGAATTCATTTCTGGAAATTAGCTTGAAACTCATATATGATTCACTTATTTGACATAAGGTCCTACCATTTAGAGAATGAAACATAAGAGTTCAAGCAAAACATTGAATTCTATAGATCAATATGTGAATGACAGGAAAAACTCAATTGGACACATTTGAAGCATATCTACCATTCAATATACAATGTTAACTTCCAATTTGAAACATTATTTGAATGCAATCAGAGTATGAACATTTTTCAAATCATGCGTATGCATTTTCACAAAACAGAGTGAATTCAAATTCAAACAAGTTTTAGAATCGCGCATAACAAAAGAGTAAACTCAGATGGTGAAACATCAAACTCAAGTTCATCTTTTTCTTCAGACTTTCATTTCTTCTTCGCTTGTTGTGGATTTGAATTTAGCTTGTCAGTGTCAAGTTTGCTTCTCTTGGTAGCAAACTTTAGCAGGATTTCAGAGGATAATAATCATCCTGTATGAAAATCACATCTAGATTCTCCAATACTTAAGTTAGTAACCAATTAATCATCAAAACGCAGAACTAACATTAAGTGGAGGCAATTCACAATCTATTGGGATTAGACATTCCCAAAATTTCTCATTATCCAATCGAATTGCTCGTAGATGAATACGATATTTCCAAAAATATGTATCACAAATAATCTTAGAAATTTGAGTAGATACATAAGCGAATATGTGATACCAAGAAATTCAGTGTTCAATGACGATTTGAAAATACATTCATGGAAAATATGTCATTGATATGAACTTTTCATAAACTATGCAAATAGTTTTCAATATCTCAAACATCAATCGTGATAATGTTATATGAGATTGAGATGTTGATGATATGAAAACTCATCTTTGTAGAAGTACTTAGAGAAACAATGCATTTGCAAAGTATGGTGGAAATTGAATTCCAATCTTGAGATATCATTTGAATCAAAACATGCATATTTTTAGAAACATTGGAATGCATTTTCCAAACACAGAATGAATTGTATTTAAAAAAAAAAATTCTTGACTTGTGCATCTCAGAAACTTTCAAGTCAGAAAAATTATGCACAAATTCCCTTGTTATCCATTAGCAATCTTGAAAACATTTTTAAGGTCACAAGTAATTGATTGCTTAATGGTATACAGTATTGGACAAGTATACATTACCCAAGAATGAATTTCACATAAACACAATATGGGGTAAGGAATAGATATCACCATAATTCCTCTTGTTCTCATAGAAGCTTGCTTGGTTGAGATGGATTGGTGTATATAACTTCTTTTTCGGTGTTCACCATCATCATTAAGCATAGCTTGTTTGGCTTTCTCAAGGCTTGAATCATTTCTCTATCTTTCATTCTTGAGAAGCTTTCTTTGATCCTACAAAATCGTATAAGTCTTTTTCTTTCTTGGTATCCAATCTTGGATCCAATCATCGTTAGCTTGTAGGAACCAAAATTCACATGCTCTTATGAATATAATTAATTTAGAATAATTGAGCAAAATGAGTTGAGCATAGCTTTATGCATGAAAGATATATTTTTCAACTCATAATGTGTGCATAAAGAGTTAAGCTATTAAACATTGTAAACTAAAAATATTAATAAATCTATCAAATAGATTTTCAATTTTAAAAATCGTTTTCAATGTTCATTCCTACTATCCAATGTGTAAAACCTCAATAAATGTTCTAGATAATAGAGTAGGAGGTTTTACCAACATGTACCCTTTCCCTAGGTACTTGGAGGATTAGCTTTGCATACCCATTGACTCTTTGGTGTCTGCAAAGTCTTCACATAAGGTACGATCTTCAAGTATCTTCTCCTTGACACTTGAGAGGTTCCCTTCTTTTTGTTCTCCTCAAGGTAGTTGTATGGTACTCTTTGGTAGTTTGTTCTTGAGGGAAGATATACTTCTCTAGCTTGTACCCTTTGCTTCTTTTGATGTTTAAGACTTGTAGGTTCAGCAATGGGTGCCATAGGAGTTCTCTTGCTTGATATAGATTCTATGATCTCCTTCTTTGGTGCATGATGAACTCTTGGCTTCTTCTTCCTCTTCTTTTGACCTTGATGTCCATTGATATTCAAATCATCCTGCAAACATGGAGTACTAGATGGACATTTCGGTACCCACTTATACTTGGGTCCTTGATTGTTAGTATTGGACCTTGATTGTCCTTTAGCAACCCAAATAAATTTATTTCTCACATTAGAATTTCTCCTAATATAGCATGTATGAGAAATATGTCCAGATTTTCCACAATAATTGCAAATAATAGAATTATGCTTATTATGAACAACTTTGCAAGAATTATGTGGTTCTAGTGGATGCAATCTCAAGTGACTCATGTTTGTGAATTCTTTCTTCCTATATGAGTTTCCAGCATGATTGAAAACGTTTTTGTTTTTCAAAATAGAATCAGTCAATGGTTGAAAAACAATTATATGTGACTGTTCAAAAACATTTTTCTTATATACACAAGAAGAATTGGAGTTGTTTACCTCATGTGCATCTTGAGCTCTAGCTAATGATTGATCACAATCGTCTATGAGCTCATCTTGGGAATCCTCCTCCTCTTGTTCTTTTGTGTTGGCTGGACCATGGTAGCGTTCTGAGATTTCTCCTTCTTCATGCTCCACCTCCAATTGTTCATCAATCATGGATATGCAATTTATAATTTCTGATGAACTACCAACACTATTAACTTCAACACAATTGTTAGAGCCATAAATAGAATCAAGAGTATCCCAAATATCTTTAGCACTAGAACAAAACTTGATTTTCTCATAATCATTTTTTGTCAATGCACTATAAAGGATTTTCATTGCTCTAATATTCAATGAAAACATTTTCTTTTCCTTTTCTGTCCAATCCTTTCTTGGTTTGAAATCATAGACATTTATAAAAACATTCCACATATCAAAATCAGTTGCTTTGATAAAACTAGTCATCCTAGCTTTCCAAAACCAAAAATCAATATCTTTGAAAAGTGGTGGAATGGTAAAATCAAAACCTTCTAAAAGCGAAGAACACCCAAAATCAGCCATTGAAACTCTTGAGACGGTTAAGTCCTTTAAACAAGAGCCTAGCTCTGATACCAAATGTAAGTTCCGGCTGAACCCAAGAGGGGGGGTGAATTGGGTGAAGTATAAAAACGTTCTTGCTCAAAAGGTTTTTTCAATTCAGTGCTTTTATCTTTGAATAACATAAGTAAGTTCACAAACAATTGATAAACACTCAAATGTAAATGCTGGAAATGAAAGAGATAAGGGAGAAGAGCTTGCAAACAGATTTATACTGGTTCGGCCCTCCTTGACCTACGTCCAGTCCCCAAGCCACACTTGGGATTTTCAATCCACTATCTTCAATAATCTTGATTACACGATCTGTAACTGAAGCAATCCTCTCTCTAGGATTCACTCCCCCTTACAATCTGTAATCAACACATTGTTTGATTACACACTCTGTACTTGAAGTAATCCTCTCGCTAGGATTCACTCCCCCTTACAAGTTGTAATCAACACAATGTATTTCCCACTCAAGATTCCCCAATCTTGAGTAACTCTCAGAAGAATAATGTGTTTACAATGAGATTCCTCTCAAAGGAATGAATAGATGATCATTGAAGTGCAGATACAATTCATTTCACTCTCTAAGCTATCTAGTCATGTAAAACAGAGTGAAAAAGATGAAGAAGCAGAGGTTCAGCATTTTGGCATTGTAATCTTGTGTCTCTACGTTTTTCTGCTTCAATCCATGTCTTTTATAGGTAGAGAAGAGTCTGTGACCGTTTATGACCGTTGAAGAATCAATCAGACCGTTGTAGCTGATTATCTTTAAGTTTGGTCAGCTTCTTTCTCTAATCTCCAACTAATCCAGTTGTATAATTGATCTGAGGTGGCTTTCTGTGGATTTGCCCGTTGGAGAAGACTTTGCTTGTTGTAGTAATCTTCCTTTTAGCCTTTTGCAGACGTGTACAAGTGGATTAACCAAAGGAAGCAACTATCTGGGCTGTGCATTTATTGTTCTGACAGTTTTTTGCTTTTTGCTCTAATCCTTCAATGAACCTTCGTTAATCTGTCTGAAACTCACTAGAAAGATGGTTAAAAATATCTAGAATCAATATAGAATAATCATGGAAAGTATTGAGATCAAACAAGAAGGTATTGCAGATTTCCTAAATTTGAAATTGCACCAACGGTCACAAACCTTGAGGCCAACCTCGAGGTTAGCCTGAAGGTTTCAGGCAAATTCAGTTTCAGAAACTCACAACCTTGAGGTTGAAACAGTAACCTCGAGGTTGGAAACTTGGTTGAAAGAGCATTTTTCCTCTGGAGCCCGATAACCTCGAGGTTGGAAATCCATACTCGAGGTTTGCTTCTGAAATTGCAAAGTTCAGTTCTTGAAAACAAGCCTCAACCTCGAGGTTGCAAACTTGACCTCGAGGTTGTCATTACTTTGACAACCAATTTGCTCTCTGTAAGTCATAATACTCGAGGTTGAAACTCCATACTCGAGGTTCAGAGTATTTTCATGAAATCTCAAGTTTAAAACAGAATACCCAACCTCAAACTCAATTTTACATGTCCAAGCTCGATGTAAGAATCCAATGCAAGAAGAATCAGCTCCAAACTCATTGTATTATGTCCATTAAGATCGGATGAATGAAGGCTGTTCTTGATCAGCCCTTTTTGCGTTGTCCTGAACTGATTGTCAACTTCCAAAAGCCATATCTCCCTAGTCTGAAATCCGTTTTGGTCCGTTCAAGTCTTGTTGGAAAGATATGTGTGTCTACTTTCCAATGGCACCGATTTGAGCTCAATTGGATCTGTGGTTTGTGAGATACACCCAAAACATTGAAGCTTGGTTCTGACTGTGACGGTGATGTTTGTGTAAATTTGTGAAATTCATATCTCCTTGTTCTGAACTCCTTTGGACTTGAATCTTTGTCAAAAGTACGTGTTGGGAGTCTAGTTTCCAATGCTTTTGGTTTCGTCTCAATCCGATCTCTGGTTTGGAAGATATCATCAAATTACCAAAGGTCGCCAGAAGCTGAACGTGGAACAGAGTGCACCAGAGTTGCTGATAGTGCTGAAACCTTGAGGTTATGACTACAACCTCGAGGTTGGCACTTGCAACCTCGAGTTTGCACTTGCAACCTCGAGGTTGGCTGGTCCAGAGACACCAAAAATGCTGAAGACACTCAAACCTCGAGGTTTATACCCAAACCTCGAGTTTACTCGTCCTGGACCTCATATTTGCTTGATTTAACTCTGAATTGAGCCATTCCAACTTCCATATGACCTTGGAGACTTCTAGCATCAATATAAGAACTTGAATAATGATCTCTTCATTAAATTCAACAAGTTATTCCTTCTTCCATCTCCCAACTTGATCATTCTTCATCAATTAACTTGGGCTCATCATTATTTGCAGCTTCTGCCTTCTTCAACATTCAGAACATGATGAAGCTTCATTTCAACTTTTGCAAATGCTTTCTTTCTTCCATCTCTTATCTCCTTCTTGATTATTCTTCTTAATTTAACTTCAAATAATCTACATTCAATATAGCAGGTAGTCAATGTAGGAGATAACAATATTACTCAATCTTTTTGCTATTAAGAATGGCATCTATATAAGACATCATCAAAACTAATCATAACCAACAGAGGAGACCTAAATCAAAGGGACCGTATGAAAAGAGCCAAAACAATTAACATATAGAGATTACGGACGCACAGAGAGAACAGACTCTGGACAGCAATGGCTAAGTAAGAGAGGCATTCCGGTTCTCTTCATCATCTCCACGGGAGGACAAGAGGACTGTGGAGGCGACGGAGAACACAATCGGCAGCTTCATGTTCTCCATCTGTGGCTCACCATCAACTGAATTAGAGGGAGCACTTTTCTTTTTTTTGGATACAAGGCGATAGGGGAGGGGGGATCGAACCCAAGACTGGGAGCACTTTTCTTAATTTCAATACTATGCTCCTATTCCCTTTCCCTTTGATTTTTAGTATGGTTTTGAACCTTGTGTTGTTTCAAAGGATTTTAATCTAACCATTGTGACTAATTTCTTTTCAACCTAGAGGAGTTATGAATTTATTTGTGGATTAGATTTTATTTTCATTGTTTAATTATAATTAATATTAATTTTAGTTACTTAATCTTGTTTAGATTTATTTATTTAATGATGGGCCATCATTGAATGTGAATTTGAGCATTATGATTTACCTTGACGAAGGAAATTTTAATTAGGCTATGAGATTAAGTAATATGAGATTAGATTACGATTTAATTTGTGATTAGGATAGACATGTACCTAATAGCCCCATATAATTGTTGGAGAATGTGTTCGAGTTTTATTGCTTCTTAAGTAATTATGTTAGACATAACAAAGTACACTTAAGAGAGGATTGTAAGTGGACTAGTAGGCACTTATAGTTATTTATACTTGAGATTAACAAAATTGATATTAAGGATAATTAAATTACTGAAAACATGGTTCATGAAGCTAATAAGGGATAAGTGATTTTGGGTTGCTCGTTTGATTATTGTGGTAGTTTATTATTTTAATTTTAGTTTTAATTTCTTTTCTCTTAAGTAATTCAATTTGGTTTGCTTAACTTCAACGAAATTGTAAAATTAATGCTTAACTGAAGTTTGGGTACTAAATCCTCATGAGAATAATACTTTTCTTATCACTTTATTACTTGATACGGCCCGTATACTTGTGGAATTATAGGCTATAAAGTTTTTCCCTACCAAGAAAATGAAAAGGAAAAAAAATTAAAAAAAGGAAAAAAAGGAAAGAAAAAGATCCATTTTTTAAATTATTTTTTTAAAAAAAAAAACAAGATACTTACAAACTCAAACTTAAACTACTAATACTTAATCTATTCCAACCAAAACAGTTGTGGCACACAAGTCCCCGGCAACAGCACGAAAAACTTGATAAGGCAAAACTTTATAGCCTATATCTCTGCAAGTATACGGGTCATATCAAGTAATAAAGTAATAAGAAAAGTATTGTTCCCACGAGGACTCACTAGGACTACAAAAGCGTACTTGGCCAGATTCAAACGGATTCCATAAGCTCTCAGCTTGTCAAACGTCTGTTCTACATCTCAAACATGACTAGCGGGGTCAACCGACTTAATGATCATGTCAATCAATCTAAACTTTTATATTCTTGTCGAGCTGGTCTTCAAATACTCTATTCATCATCCTTTGGTATGTAGCCCCCACATTCTTTAGCCCATAAGGCATCACATTATAACAGTAGTTAGCCTTCTCAATGATGAAAGTCGTCTTCTCTTGATCCTTTAGGTACATGGCTATTTGGTTATATCTGGAATATGAGTCCATGAAGGAAAGCAATTGGAAGCCAAACGAGTTGTCAACTAACTGATCAATATGGGCATCGGATATGAATCCTTAGGACACACTTTATTCAAATTGGTGTACTTCGTACACACTCTCCACTTCCCACTGGGTTTCTTCACCATAACCACATTGGATAACCAGGTGGTATACTATACTTCTCGAATGAATCCGACATCCAGTAATTCCTTCATATGTTTTTCTAAGGCCTGTCTCCTCTCTGGTCCGAGTTTCCTTTTCTTCTGTGCCATCAGAATTGACCCTAGATGAATGGCCAATTTATGACAACAAAACTTTGGATCAACTCTGGGTATCTCCGACGACTTCCAGACAAATGCATCTTGGTTCTTTTTTCAGGAACTCTTTCAACTTGGCTATAACTTCTGGGTCCAATATTTTGCCAATTTTGGTTACTTTCCCCGGCTCAGTGCCCAACGCAAGATCCTCCAACTCTCCATCTGGCTTCGGTCTCATAATCTCAATTTACTAGTTTACTTCGCTGACTTGCTTTGCCCATGCTCGCATCCTTTCTCCTTTTCGGATTCGGGGTAGAAAGGATGGGATGCCTTCACCTTCTTTGATCGTCGCAAAGTAACATTGTCAGGATTCTTTATGATCTTTCCTGATAGTAACGAGTTTGTTCTTGTTACTTACCATCTTCAACTTTTGATGCTTGGTGGAGACCAACATATCCCAGTTGTGAATAGTTGGCCTTCCCAAAATTATGTTGTACGTGGATGGAAAGTTGGCAACGATGAACCTTACCCATTCTGACTTGAAGGCTTCTTTCGTTCCCAGCGTTAATCTAAGATCGATATACCCCTTAGGACGAGTGTCTTCTCCATTAAAACCTATGACGGTTGTTTTGCATGGCTTCAAATCTTCTTGATCGAGGTTCAACCTTTTGAAAGCATCCCAGAGGATAATGGCTGCGAAGCTTCTAGCATCTATGAAGATCTTCTTAACCCGGCAATTCATTAGGGTTCCCATAACCACCAAACTGTCTTCATGACCTGGGACTACGTCCTTCAAATATTCCTTAGTAAAGCATAATAAAGGAGGTTCCAGCTTGTTAGGATCTTCTTTGAACTTCGACTAGTCCCTTATTAAAAGGACCTCCCTTAAGTACTTCTTTCTCTAGCTCACAGTATCTCCCCCTCCTTTAAGAGCTCCGCTGATAACATTACAGTCAAACTCAGGTTCTGGAAATTCGTCATCATGACTACCTGATTTTTTTTGCTTCTAGTCTTTCCTATTCTTCTCAGGAGCTGGGCTCTTACTGCGATCTCTTTGCTTGAGCTTATTATTATTCCACCCTTGGGTTTTTATTACATATTATTGCAGTTTTCCTTCTCTGACAAATTTTTCCACAACATCCCTTAGATCCCAGCAATGATTTGTAGTATGTCCTAGTCCATCATGGAATTTGCAAAAACAAGATTGATCCACACCCGCTTGGTTTCTTCATCTTGGTTAATGCTGCCTCCCTCCCAATTTGAGAACGCGCAACATTCAGAAGAGTGTACCTTTCATACTTTGTTTCGTGTTTGCCACCTTGGAATTTATTATCCGGGTTTCTTCCATGGATATCCTGCCTTTGACTTCCCGGTTGTTTCTTCCTTTTGGGGGTAGACTCCTCCTCCTCTCTTTCACCGTAGCATTGGCGATCTCCATTTGCTCCAATTCCAGATAATTCTTTGACTGAGTTCAGAAATCCACCAGGGTCTTGATGGGATCCTTGTAAAATGACTTTCCCAACTGAGATGATCCATCTAAGCCAACTATGTTTGAGTGCACATGCACATTTTCCTGCAATCCATGCATTTACATAGCGTCATCTTTAAAACAATCCAAATACTTCTAGAGTGTTTCCCCTAGTTGCTACTTGACCTTGCCGAGAGTGAACTTGGACTTCGGGTGTTTTTTGCTTGTCGCAAAATTCAGCAAGAACTTTTCTCCCAAATCTTCAAAATTTTGGATTGACTTTGCAGGCAAAGTGTGAAACCATGCTTGCACAGCTCCTCACAATGTTGCAACAAATAATCAAGAAATGATGGGCTCATTGAATCCCCTTACATACATGTCTATGTCAAACGTATTAAGATGAGCTTACGGATCCTGACTTCCATTATATTTTGGTAAATCATTTGCATCAAAATCTTTTGGATAAGGAACACTGGCAATCTCACCAGTGAAAGGACCGTTGTTATACTTCCCCCTACTGTACTTTTTCCTATATTTTCCAAGAGCATTTTGTGTCTGAGGTGGCACATCCCAGCTTTTATCCCGGTTGTCCTCTACATGTTGGTTCAGTTGTGTAGGGCGCGAACCCTGAACTTCAGGCATTCGAACTCGGGTGATTGGACTTCTAGCCTCAACTCAAGTGGAACCCATGGCATTAACTCGGGAAGGGTTATTATCATTCTGACTCTCCTTTTCTCTCCTCCTGTGCTCCTCATCCTAGTTTTAATTACGAGCCGAGATTTCAATTTTCCTTAAATGCTCCTCCAACAACTGCATTATTCTAACATCCTCTTGCCTCTGGAGATTGTTGAGGTGATCCATCTCCTCCATCGCCTTAACGTAGCATTGAGTGTGGTTTGCATGAGGCGAATGTCTGAATCTACAACCGGGACTTGCGGAGTAAAACCTTGCTGCTAGACTTGTTGAACAATCGCATTCTGTGGGGTTGCCGCAAACGCTAGGGAGGATGTTGTGTCTGATACATCTTCTACTGTAACGACATTAAAATCTGGAACCACCGTACCCTCAGGTTGCTACAAGGGTTGAGGGTGTTGTTCCTGATTCTGTTGCAATGGATTTTCAAGCAACAGCCCGATCAAGGGCAATTGACTACTACTTCTTGTATTAACCATTGTCAGTTGCAAGAATCAAAATTTATGGATCCCTACGATCAGCGCCAATATTCTATATAAGAACAACGGATGTCTAGCCATACTTAGCTAATATGTTGATATTGGATCAGATAACTCACTCCCATATATCTATGAATTAGATACCCAAGAGAATAGCATATCACTATACACGAATAGGCGTTAGCCAAAGGGGGTGGTGTGTGTGCACAGTGATGACATAATAATAAATGAGATTGAATGTGAGTACCTTTAAGTTTTACCTCTTATTTTTAGGGTTTGGACTCATAGGCCTTGTGCGCCTTATAGCTCAAATACTATGCTGCCATATCTAGGTCAAAATCCTTGATTATAGCCTTGATTATAAGTCGGTTAGGATCTTCCTTCATTATAGGCGGATTCTGATATGGATTGCCCATTGTTAGGCCATACCGTAAATGAGCCTAATATGAGTCCGTAACACACATTTTATTAATTTTTTTTACTAAATTAATCTTATTGATATTCCCTAAAAAGTAATCAAGTAGCCGAGGCAAGAGGAAAGAAAGGAATTAAAAAAAATAACCATGGTGTTTTTTTAAAAAATATATCTTTTTAACCAACTTAACTAACATCCTTAATCTACTTAAATTAATGGTTAAAGTGTACTTTTAGTCCTTTAAGTTTTATATAAGACGTACTTTTGATCTCTTAACTTTATGAAGTATACTTTTGATCCTAAAATTCTAACATTGTTAATGTTGCTAATGGAAAACTTATAAGATTAAAGGACTAAAAGTATACTTTAGTCTCAATTAATTAATTAGGTCTTTCTTTGCCCGATAGTTAATTAGGTTTTACATTAAAGGCCGGAAGAGTAATTTGAAGAGAAAGTAAAAAGAATTAAGAACTACATGGGGCCGTAATAGACCATCAATCAATCAAATATATGATTAAAAACTTGTAAAACCCAATTCATTAAGAAATGGCTCGGTTCAGGTTTATCACTTATATTTGGATCACTAAAAGATATATTGGTGTATTAATATCCCAACCGATAATGCCCTAACAACTTTCCAGTTTATATTTCTAAAAATCTCCCTCCATCAACGTATTAATATCCCAATTAGGTACTCATGTGTTTAAAGAATTTTTTTTTCCTACAATTTAAATAAATAATTTTTTTTTAATTCTATATGAATGCTTCACTTCATTTTTAAAAAAAATACTATAGCTTTTTTTTTGCAAAAAAAAAAAAAGCATTTTTATTTCAAAACCTATTTAATCAACCTTAAATCCTATGGGGCCTAGCACTTAATAAATACTTTCAATACCCTAACTACATCTTAATATTGTATGTTATTAATGATAGTCATCCCACTTTCAATGGGAATTAGTGGATTGACCAAGGTTTTAGAAATCAAGTTTAGGGCAATGTATTAATGCAAATATATATCACTCAGGTAAGTCATTGTTGACCAAAAAATTTGATCTTATACAAGTCAATTTTTTAAGTAGTAAATGAAATTGTGATAATTTTGGCCCTATTAATTGTACCCCATAAATTTTAAAGATGAGAGAGAAAATAAAGAGTTGGAAAAACATTTCTTCATAAATGAGGAAAAACTTGAAAATTAATCTCATAATCATTGAGTTAATTAAATCTCTTCGCTATATAAGATCTAATTAAAAATAACTTACAAATAGGACCGGTAGCATAAACATTTCAAAAAGCATGCACATGTGTGTGCTTGTCCGTGTCCCTCATGCATCACACGAGAGAAACGTCTAGGAAAAATAATATATATTTATTGAAGAGGCTCAAAAGATTTATATTATTTAGAATGACATAATATTAAATTATAAATTTAAAAATGCTAAACCACCTCCAATTAACCAGCCTGCTCCTATATTTCCACCTAAAATTAAAATTAAAAAAGCTAAAACTAATAATTGTATTACTTAAATGATATTTACTACATATTCAAATGAATACATCATTCCACCTATATATCCAGAGTTTTAGAAAATTACATTTTAGCCCTATAAAAAATTCAATATTTTTAATTTTTTCCCCACATAGAGTTTCCTAGAAGGATTAAAATGAAAATATTGAAATATTTATAAGTCTGAAATATAATTTCATAAACACCTAGGTTCATATATGTAATTTTCGCCCGCCCTAATTACCATCCCTAGCTCCGCCCTGCTTATACATAAGCAAAAGAGGGGTGGGAAGCCAGTCAAAGCTGGAATATAGCTCTGATTCTAACTAAACTCAAGCATACACCCATATATACCTTTTCGTTTTGGTGGCATACATATAAAATATCACGACATAGACAAATTCCCAAAGGTATTCGTACAACTATAAAGCACCAATACTCTAAAAATTTATTTTCTAACATCTTGGAAACACCGTATCGGAATCAAACATAAGAATCAAACCAATATTACTTGAAGTAACATATCGACATCCTGTATCAAAAACGTATCGAAAATGCCATATCAAAATCGGTGTTTCATAGCCGTACGGCACCCAAAACGCAAAACGTTATTGATAGTAAGCACCAAAATGTTATGGGATGCACAAACATTATTGTTGCAATATAATGACTCGGCTTGAATTCCTCCACTGCACTGTGAGAATCTGGCTTGTATTCTTTCTCAAGTACAATTCCAACTCACCGGTTATAGATTGGCCCATGGCGAGGGCGGTGCGGACTAAAAAGGCCAGCACTTCGGTACCGAACCTTTTTTTACATTTTAAAATATTTTATTTTTACAAATAAATGGTAAAAAGGAATATGTTAAATTTAAACCTTTATCAATATATTTCCTTAGAGTTTTATTAACTTCAATATTTTAAATTACAACTAATTAAATAAATAACATTATTCATATCACCTTTATATTTAAAATTATATATTCTCTCAATTTTTACAGCGTTGTTGATTGATTTTGTTTTTAAGCTATTTTTATTCCACCCTTGTTCTACAACATTCCCTTGATTTGCATGATAAAATAATGAAATATGCAAATGTTGTTGTGTGTACTAGTAGTTTATCGATCCCTCAAAATATTGGAGAATATAGAGAGCTATATTAAAGCAATTTAGCATTTTTTGTACAATTTTATTTGGATATTTGATCATTCTAAATACCTTTTCTAGTAAATATTATTTTCTCTATGTCTTTCTTTCTAATTTTATCTATCCTTTTCACAAGAGATATAAATTCAAACTTTTAAAACTAAAAGAGCGTAATACCAATTCTTTTCAATAAATGAACGTTTAATGCAAATATATATCACTCAGGTAAGTCATTGTTGACCAAAAAATTTGGTCTTATTTACAAGTCAAGTTTTTAAGTAATAAATGAAATTGTGACAATTTTGATCCTATTAATTGTACCCCATAAATTTTAAAGATGAGAGAGAAAAAGATTTATATATTTATTGAAGAAGCTCAAAAGATTTATATTATTTTGAATGACATAATATTAAATTATAAATTTAAAAATGCTAAACCACCTCCAATTAACCATCCTGCTCCTATATTTCCACCTAAAATTAAAATTAAAAAAGCTAAAACTAATAATTGTATTACTTAAATGATATTTACTACATATTCAAATGACTATATCATTCCACCTATATATCCAGAGTTTTAGGAAATTACATTTTAGTTTTATAAAAATTTCAATATTTTTAATTTATTCCCTACTAAAGAGTTTTCTAGAGGGATTAAAATGAAAATATTGAAATATTTATAAGTTTGAAATGGAATTTCATAAACACCTGGGTTCATATATATAATTTTCGCCCGCCCTAATTACCATTCCTAGCTCCGCCTCTGCTTATACATAAGCAAAAGAGGGGTGGGAAGCCAGTCAAAGCTGGAACACAGCTCTGATTCTAACTAAACTCAAGCATACACCCATCTATACCTTTTCATTTCGGTGGCATACGTATAAAATATCACGACATAGACGAATTCACAAAGGTATTCATACAACTATGAAGCACCAATACTCTAAAAATTTATTTTCCAACGTCTTGGAAAACCGTATTGAAAACATCGTATCGGAATTAAACATAAGAATCAAACCAATATTACTTGAAGTAACATATCGACATCCTGTATCAAAAATGTATCGAAAAAGCCGTATCGAAATCGGTGTTTCATAGCCGTACGGCACCCAAAACGCAAAACGTTATTGATAGTAAGCACTAAAATGTTATGGGCCGATGCACAAACATTATTGTTGCAATATAATGACTCGGCTTGAATTCCTCCACTGCACTGTAAGAATCTGGCTTGTATTTTTTTTTTTTTTTTTTGGTAAATAGAATCTGGCTTGTATTCTTTCTCAAGTACAATTCCAACTCACCGGTTATAGATTGGCCCATGGCGAGGGTGGTGCGGGCTAAAAAGGCCAGCACTTCGGTACCGAACCTTTTTTAACATTTTAAAATATTTTATTTTTACAAATAAATGGTAAAAAGAAATATGCTAAATTTAAACCTTTATCAATATATTTCCTAAGAGTTTTATTAACTTCAATATTTTAAAGGAAAAATGATTTCTCCTGTCACTGGAGATAAAGTTATCTCCAGTAAACCCAAAACTACGTCGTTTTAGATTAATGAAGGGTATATTTGTAATTTTAGGTGAATTAATGAAGGTTGTTTCCGTAATTTTGTTGATATTTTTATCATATGAATTTTACCGAAACACCCTTCATTAATTCACCTAAAATTACAAACACACCCTTCATTAATCCAAAACGACGTAGTTTTGGGCTCACGGGAGATAACTCTATTTCCAGAGAAATCATTTACCCAATTTTAAATTACAACTAATTAAATAAATAACATTATTCATATCACCTTTATATTTAAAATTATATATTCTCTCAATTTTACAGCGTTGTTGATTGATTTTGTTTTTAAGCTATTTTTATTCCACCCTTGTTCTACAACATTCCCTTGATTTGCATGATAAAATAATGAAATATGCAAATGCTGTTGTGTGTACTAGTAGTTTATCGATCCTCAAAATAATGGAGAATATAGAGAGCTATATTAAAGCAATTTAGCATATTTTGTACAATTTTATTTGGATATTTGATCATTCTAAATATCTTTTCTAGTAAATATTATTTTCTCTATGTCTTTCTTTCTAATTTTATCTATCCTTTTCACAGGAGATATAAATTCAAACTTTTAAAACTAAAAGAGCGTAATACCAATTCTTTTCAATAAATGAACGTTTGGTAATATTATCTCAAATAAATTATATGATTATATGAATGGTTTCTAATAATTTTTATCAGCATTAAAGATGTTTTTTTTTATTAAATAAAATTTTTAGTTTACTTTAAATACAAAAACTGATCCATGAAGGTGTATTTAAATTAATCAAATTATATTCTAAAGAAAGTTTAAAATTGATTTCAAATATATCTTGTTAATTTAATTAAAAGCCTAAGCTAAAAATTATCCATAAAAAGTAAACTAAAATTAAGAAAATGGCAAGAACTTGTCCTTGAAAACCCAAAAATTTCAAAGCAGAAGCGGATAAATAAAAAGAAAAATATTGATATTAAAACCAATAACCCAATGAACACACGTTTTGGAAAACACTTCGAGAATTTAAAATTCAAAAACACTCAGAGGCTTTTATTTCCTCTTTAATATAATCCTTCAAACTCCAACAAATTCAAAAAGATATTCTTTTTTTATTAATGACAATTTAGTTAATATCTTTTCTCTAGTCTCGTACTCTCCCCTCAGGCTAAGGATATAATGTAAATTAGATGGTGACAAAATTGAAAAGTTTTTAAATTTTATAATAGAATTAATGAAGTTTAAGGATTTTCTTAATTTCTGTGAAACATATTAAAAATGACTTATAAATAAGATAATACTATGTAGTAATTAAAGGCGTGTTTACCCGAATGCCTGATTGGTTGCTTCTTTTTTTTTTTAACAGTGATTCTTCCTCTCCAACGCCGAAGAGTCTTGTTCTCTGGAGCTAGCATAGCTTTCTTCTTCAGCAACGAACCCTTGAGCCAAACAGAGCCATGCATGAATTAAGATTACATTGCATTCTACTCTGGAAAAGTCTTTTAAAGTGCCGTTTGACCTAGCTTATTTTCAGTTTATCTTATGTTTATAAGTAAAAGTTAGGCCAAACAGAATTTAAAATAAGCTCTTATATTATAAGAGCTTATTTTACAATGAAGAAAAAAACTCTTAAAAAAAAAGTTGGTGAGAGGAGCTTATTTTAAGCTCTCTTTTTTTAAGCTCTATTTTTTCAAGGGAAAATTTCAAATAAATACCACCACCGTTGACCGACCACCACCACCACCGCCCGGCCACCACTTCCGCCGGCCGGCCACCACCTCCGCTGGCCGGCCACCACCACCGCCGCCGCTGGCCGGCCACCACCTCCGTCGGCCGGCCACCACGGTATATTTTATAATATACCTTTTAAATTAATTTTGATTAGAAAAAGTATTTATAACAAAATTTTTGCCAAACAGCTTATTTTAAATTTCGACTTTTAAGTAACTTTTAATGAAAAATTTATATAAGCACCAAACAACTTTTAGCTTTTTAAAATAAGCTCTTTTTTTTTAGCTTTTACTTAAAAGTAGCTTAAAAGCTAAAAATAAGCTAGGCCAAACGGGCTCAAGGAACGCAATTTGCTGTTTCTTCAGTAATCGCAATTAAGATTACAATCTCAAACTGGCTTGTCCTATTAAAGCAAAAAAAGCAGGTTCTTAGTTAAATCAAACACCCTTTCTGCCAAAAAAAAAAAAAGCTTTATTGACAGAGTAACGCAGCAACAGTGTTGCAGACCCAAAATGAAATTGAAGCTTGAAAACTTTATATAATACTCCCTTATGTGCTTAATTTAGAACGTAATTGGGGAGTTAACATTGTTTTAAATGTAAAATCTATTTCAAATTTTATTAATTTTTTACTAAATTAATCCTATTGATATTCCCTAAAAAATAATCAAGTAGCTGGGATAATAAGAAAGAAAGGGATTAAAGAAAATGACCATGGTGTTTTTTAAAAAATTATATCTTTTTAACTAACTTAATTAACATCCTTAATCTACTTAAACTAATGGCTAAAGTATATTTTTAGCTCTTTAAGTTTTACAAAAAATATACTTGTGGTTCTTTAACTTTTTAAAGTATACTTTTGGTTCTAAAATTTTGACACTGTTAATATTGCTAATGGAAAACGTTGACACAGCGAATTCAAGTGATGACTAATAACATTTAATTACACAAATTTTATATATTCTTCAATTTAACCATATTTTAAATTTAAGCATAATAACATTTGATCAAACAATCATCACTTAAATTTACACTGTTATCATTTGAGTTTGTATTTTCCGTTAGCAAAATTAACGGTGTTAGAATTATATAATTAAAGTATACTTTAGCCTAAATTAATTAATTAGGTCTTTTTTTGCCTGATAGTTAATTAGGTTTTAAAATTTTAAGACAAAGTAAAAAGAATTAAGAACTACGTGGAGTTGTAATAGACCACTTACGTCCTGTTTATAAGTCGTTTTTTATCAAAAAATTTGATCTTACATACAAGTTCAGATAGTAAACGAGATTGTGACAATTCTACCCCTATTAATTGTACCCAAAATTTTAAAGATGAGAGAGAAGAAAGAGTACAAAGAAATTTAAAAAAAAACTCCTGTATAAATGAGGACAAACTTAAAAATCAACCCAATAATCGAGTTAATTACATCTCTTTGGTATGAGATTTAGTTAAAAATAATTTATAAATAAGACCAAAATGGTAGCATAAACGTTTTAAAAAGCATTCATACACAAGGAGTGAAGCGTCTAAGAAAAATAATATATATATATATATATATATATTGAAGAGGCTCAAAAGATTTATAATTATTTAGAATGACATAATATTAAATTATAAATTTAAAAATGCTAAACCACCTCAAATTAAGCCTCCTACTCCTATATTTCCGCCTACAATTAAAATTAAAAACGCTAAAACTAATAATTATATTACTTAAATGATATTTACTACATATCCAAATGACTATATTATTTTATGGTAACACATGTCTATTAGCCTTTCAAAAAACTTCACTAATTGTACTACCTGTATGTCTCTCAATCCCTTCAAAATGGCAAAGTCTGCGTATCTGAAGAAGCAGAACAGGAAAGGTAAAAAAAATACAAAATCATTCCCAACTGTTGGAGAACATAGCGAATGACACAAGAAAAATAGAAGAACAAGTAATCAAATATCCTTTGTGCCCATAAAATCCTCATTAACAAAGTAACGCAAGAAGAGACTTCATTAAGCCATTTGACTAAAATATTGCATCATATTTTATAAAGGGAAGCTTAAATACACAACTTAATTTCCCAATCTGTGCACGGCGTTCCACCAACACAACTTTAGACTTATTAAGGAGCTGCTTGAGCTTGATATCAAACAGACCCTAAATCTCCACACCAAAAAATGAAAAACAAAAAAAAATCTTAAACCGATTGCAGGGAAGCAGCATAGCACAACAAGAGGATAAGCTCAATTTGAATATCAAGAAATTAAAAGAAAAAAGAAAATCACCAAACCTTTTGCTTGAATCCAGCAAGACAAAAGAAACTGGAACCTAGTTATCATTGGAAGATAAAATATCTTTCAAGCCTAGTGTTCGATTCATCCAAGTCAAAGTTGGTGGGGTTGGGGAGATAACATCCTTAGACTTCCTAATAACCACTTTTTTGTCAAAGGCTTTGGTTCCCTCTGAATAAGATTGTGACTGTAAAACCAATTCCATTTGCTGAATATAATTTCGATATCCTGATGATGCACCTGTTGGGCATACCCCACACCCTTTGAGACCCAAAACTGGAACTGGACTAGGACTTTTACCAATGAACTTTATTTCAACTGATTCATGATTAGTGGTGATCTCATCTTTACTCTTCTCCTCAATTATCCTTTGAACCTCTAAAGGAAGCTCTGAGATATACCAGAGACAAACATGATCTGTATGGAGGATGCCAATATGTTTGCAAAAGTAATACATTATCCCCTCCAAAACCTCTTGCCCATCACTAAAATACCATTCAGTTTCAAAGTAAAGGAAGGATTGAGGGTGAGAAACAACGGCGCAGAAAATGAAAATCCAATCCTCAGGTTGTGGGATGGAGGAGAGATCGATGGTGACAGAAGACTGACTTGACTTATACATGAACCACTCTGGAACTTTGCTCCCTGGATATACAACTTGAGCTTGCATTGTCCAAGAACTTCCTTTTTCAACGGCTGATACAAATTTATCAATCTCAAGTAGCGCTTTTGCTTCAATAGCTTTGATTGATTTCCAATCCAATTTCATGCAATTTCCAAAGTGGAAGCATACTTCATCTTCCAATGTGACTGTAGGCATTGAAGTTAACTTTAGAGACTCGAGGACTGTGCAGTCCCTTGCAGACAAGTTTTCAATGGAGGGTGGAAGTTCTGGTAGAGACTGAAGCCTTTTGCATTCATCCAAACTAAGACATTGTAGCCTCGGAAGATGCTTGATGCTCACAGGCAGTGTTGTCAAACTAGTTGAACCAGTGAGTGATAACTCACGTAACGATGACAACAAACTGATGTTCTCAGGCAGTTCAAATAAGTTGCTGCAGTTATTCAGCGACAAATTTTCCAAACCGCGTAACCTGTCAAATAGGAAATGCAAGTTTGATGCTAACTTGTTGCAACCAGAAATACTAAGAGATCGAAGACCGCTAAGGTTGACCAACTTGTAGGGGAGATTTGTGAGACTCTGGCATCCATCTACTTTCAATTGTTCAATGTTGCCAAGATGCCCACTAGATGAGCACAAGTCATCATTGATGGCTGTGTTTGAAAGAAACAGATCTAACCTTTTCTCTGATGTTACTGAAAACTCTCTCAGCCTTGAACATCCACTGAGTAAGAGAAATGTAAGTGATTTTAGAGGGGTATTGCTGGTAAGGCTAGTAAGGGCTTTGCAATCTACAAGCCTTAAATGGATGAGATTGGGGAGACTTAAAATAGACGGATGAACACTACGCAACCTTGTACAAAAGTCAAGATCTACATTTTTAAGAAGCTTGGCCTTTGAGAAATCAGGAAGCTCAACCAGGTACTCTGATTCACTAAGGAGAATCTCCCTTAAATTCGCGAGGTTCTGTAACAACCAAATAAGAGATTCCCGTAAACAAAAAATTGTTGACAGATTTCCAAACACCATTTGAAGAAAAATATTGATATACCTGGACACCATCCCAAAGTTTTGTAAGTTTGCTGTTGAACATTTTCATAGTAACAATGTTTTCAGCCGAAAATGTTGCCGGCAATGACTTCGAAGGGTAGTAATCCCAACGCAAAAGTCTAAGCTTATTGGACAAAAATTCAACACCATAGGGAAAATGTAAATTCCCATTTCCAAAATTAGCCTTATAAAAATTGAGAAATTTCAGATTGTCCATTGAGGACAAGGTTTTTGCACTTAAATGCAGATCTTCAATTTTTGCCACATTCAGAGTTATGCTTTGAACGGCTTTAGTCCCCTGCAATATAAAAGTAGCATATCAAAGAAAAACAGAATATAATTTGTAATTATATAAATATCGGATTTTAATTCTTACCATGTCATGTTTTAATACATGACATATCTCATTAGCATCCCATAGTCTACTACGATTTCCAGGATTATCAACGGATTCTTCACGAACAATTTCCCAACCCATTTCTTGTACTAAATCATGCATAGATATTCTTGCTTTTCTGACAGCTGATTCTTTAACTCCAGTTATAAGAGCTTTGTCTAGCAGGACCCTCAACCCAATAATTGTTGAGAAACCACAGGCATTTAATAGAAGTATTATTTGCTGCGTTTCATATCCTTTGAAAAAACAAGCAATATATAAGAAAATGTTCTTCTCTTCCCTATCTAGTTTATCATAACTCAATCTCATCACATCTTGAATTTTTGCATGTGGCATTTTTTTTAGCTTCTCAAGTTGGCTCTCCCATTCCTCCTTGCTTTTTCCATAAAGAAAGGAACCCAAAACTTTCAAGGCCAATGGAATGCCTTTCGCATAACTAATCACCTTCCTTGATAATTCAATCCACTCAATGTCTACATAAGTATTGTCAAAGGCATTCAACATAAGAAGTCTAGCAGCATCATCAGACATCAGTGGCTTAACCTCGTATATTTCATCAACTCTTTTAGCAAGCACTTGTTTATCTCTCGTTGTTATTAAGATTCTGCTACCAGATCCAAAGCAATCAAGTGCTCCTACTAAAGTTTCAAGTTGATCCGAGTCACTAATGTCATCGAGAACAACAAGAACCTTTTTCCGAAGAAGCCTTCTCCTAACAAAAGGGGGCATGCCATATGGGGTGCTAATTTGTAAATCATTCTCTTTGAGTAGTGAAGAAAGTACTTTATTCTTCAAATAAATAATCCCACTCTTTTCAGTTTCTTCCCTCACGTTTGCCAAAAAACAATGCCCTTCATATTCAAAACAAAATTTATTGAATATTGCAGCAGCAATAGTTGTCTTGCCGATACCGCCCATGCCCCAAATTCCAATGACACGAACATCTTTTGACCCTCCATCCATCAATGATCCTAATTCTGCAATTCTTTCATCAATTCCAACGAGATTTGTGAAGTCACTTCGGTACAAAATAGTTAACTTTTTTGACAAAGATTTGGCAATTTCTTCGATGAGCTCAGCCTCGTCCCTATAACCATGTGAAATTAAAATGACTATGTGAATTCAGTGACATCATTACGTAATGATAAAAACTGTTCAAGGAAAAGAGCTTACCCATAATTTGATGAATGAAACCCAGATAAATTAGCAGCCTCTTTCAAAGCTGATCTCCAAATTGGCAACTTTTCCTTATAATAATATTTGCCATGTTTTGCTAGAGCATCTCCATAAGACCCTTTCTGATGCCTTACATTTGAGGGGTCTATGTTGTAGAAAACGGGAATCACAATCTGTTTTTGCTTCTGCATACAGTCAATAATCTGCACAAGTTCTTCTAAGCAACACTTTGAAGAAGCATAGTCCTCTGAAAAAATTATCAATGAAATAAGTGACCCTTTAATAACTCTTAAGAGCACAGGTGATAATTGATCTCCACTTTCCAGTTTGTCATGTACGTAGGCGTCAATTTGCTTCTGCCTCAGTTCCTTTCTCAAATGGCTGAGAAAACCTTGACGTGTGTCTGTGCCTCTGAAGCTGATGTAGACATCAAATTGTATACCCGAAAACTCAGACAAAGATCCCATTAGAAAGAACAAAGCACAGACGAAGGTTGTCTATCTCACAGGTAAATCTTGGTTCGTTTTAGTAACAGAGGAAGAGATTAGTTTAAGCAGAAAGAAAAGAAAAGAAAGGTATAAGGAGGGAAAACAGAAGCCTCAAGAGCCAATCGAATAAGATGAAAAACAAAACTGCACCAAGATGTTATGGTATTGGATGACCCAAGAAGGAGTAATTAGGTGGAAAATGATAAGATCAGACAGTGTTGGTCATTAAGTTCATGGATATGGTATTGAGGTTAATAAAATTCAGAATAGCAGCGATAATCACCCAATAGCAATACCCAAATTACATACGAAACGATATATGTGGTCTGTGGCTGGTTAGACAGAAGAGCACCAAAATATCTGATCAAGAGGCAAAACTGTTTAAAAATATATCCTGAAAAATAAACCCCAAATCAGCGCCCCTAATTTCACAAATACCAAATCAGATCAACTAGACCAAGTTAGGATCTGTAAAGTTTGCTAATTTAGCCATATGCGCTTCTCTCTTTTTGCTACTTCCCTCCCTCTACTCCCTCCCCAACATTCTTGCCTCTCCAGACCAAATCGACGTACTCTGTAGCTCCTCGTTCGGCTCCGACGGTGGTGGTGAGCTCCGGCAGCAGCAACAGAGAGGGTGAAGATTCCTAGGCCGCCATTTGCATCGGCTCTGCCTGCACGAAGGACTGCCTCAAGGAAGCGATTCAGATGGCAAGAAGATCCTTCCCTTGTGGCTTGCAAGGAGATTATCAAGAGTGAGAAAATTTCTGCCAAGTGACCGATCGAGAACAACTAGAAGCAAGGGGGAAGATTTAGCTTTTTGAATATGTGTATCGGAATAGTTTTGTAAAGATGAACCGGATTCTACTTTATGTAAGTAAAAGTCAGTCAGATCGGTTAGACACGTGCGAGGCTTAAAAAAAATAACACCTTTATGGGTTAAGGTGTGATTTGATTAATAAACTATTGGTTCAGGAGCGTCCAACACAATAAACTATTAATTGGACCTTAAATACCAACAAAGTATTCAAAATATAAAATGAGCACAATTCCATTACCAGCAATTTAACACGGTTGGTTCACTATTCATCTCCTGCTTCCATCTTTATGGTTCGCTGCTATTCATCTCATTATGGGACATGGAAGCAGGAGGTGAATAGTAGCAAACCATAAAGATGGAAGCAGGAGATGAATAGTGAACCAACCGTGTTAAATTGCTAGTAACGGAATTGTGCTCATTTTACATTTTAAATAATTGTTGGTATTTAAGGTCCAATTAATAGTTAATTGTGTTGGATTTGAGCTAATAGTTTATTGGTCAAATCGCACCTTAATCCTACCTTTATTGCTTTATTGAATCTCTCTCCTCTCTTTCATGTTTACCTGGTTCTCCCTGTGCTAAAAATTTATGTATTTTTTAAATTTTATTCTTATTTATGAATAAATATTAAAAATATATTTTATACAATACTCTCTCTCTCTCTATATATATATATATAGATATGCACATTTATAACATGTAATACATAATAGTTACCGTTAATAAACATAATGATGTATATTGAAGTAAAGATCGTATAAGAATATATAACGCTTAAAAGTAACGATTAATTATGTGTACTATCATATATTATAAGGCGTAATTCGCAAAATTACAAAAATAACTGTTGTAGTTAATATTCGTCATTTATTTAACGACAAAAATGATGGTTTTTCCAAAATAACCGTTATGTAACATTTACAAACAATTCAACTTCCAACATCTTATATCATTTAAGATAAAATATAACAGTCTTCAAAAATAATTGTCATGTAACACTTTTCATAGGCCATAACCTTTTATAACATATGTTATACCTCTACTTAAACTCATATATTCCTTGTAATTCTTATTACTTCGTCATTCTCTACATAATGTTAACATCCAAGGGAGCTCTTCAGTCGCCGCCACCTCCTCTTCCTCATCCTTCGGCTCCTCCTGAAATGAAGGCTCTGATGCAACTGTTGGAAGCCTTGAGTACCACATAAGGTGTCTCACGGCATACACCAACATGCTAAACAAAAAGTTGAACATTATACTTCATCACAAGAAGGTTTAATATGACTTGCAGTCAAACTTTTTGTCTCCTTTCTCCGATGATGAGAATGAAGAGGAGGATGAGGTAGTACTGGACAGTGTATCAATGAATGATGTACTCTTTTCTGTGACTAGGTTTTTATCCTATTGGGTTTTGTTGGTTAAAGTTTTTCATAAGGCACATTCATAACAGACATTCGAGGGAGAATGTTATGAATATTAGTTATATGAATGTTCATTGACTCATATCCTAATTAACATCTATTTGGCTATGTTTAATACTTCTTTATTTATTCTACTTCCTTCACAATCCAACAAGACTTACTCTCCAAGTTTCCTATTAATTGTAACTTTTGGTGTAATATCCCAGAAATTTTATCAAGCGTATTTTAGGCCTAAGGATGTTATTTAGAAATTAATTATCCTCAAAAACGTTAGTTATGATTATTTTTGATGATGTCTTATATAGATGTCATTATTAAAAGTAAAAAGATTGAGTAATATAGTTATCTCCTACATTGACAAACTATTATGTTTAATGTAGATTAGCTCAAGTTGAATCATGTAGAATAATCAAAAGGAGATAAGGGATTAATGGAAAGAAGAAATTGTAGAGAATGTCAAGGAAGCAAGAAGCTATCAAAGTATTTTGGGAATAATCAAGAAGAAGAGGAAATATTGAAGAAGATATAGAACTTGCAAAGAATGGTAAGTTCAAGTTTAATGAGAGAGAATGATCAAGAGAAGAGAAGAAAGAAATATTTGGATTGTGGAAAATGATCAAGAGAAGAAGAAATAAAGGAAGAACTTGCTGAATGGAATAAAGATATCATTATTCAAGTTCTAGAAGTCTCCACGATCAAATAGAAGTTGGAATGACTCAATTCGAAGTTAAAACAAGCAAAAATGAGATTCTGGATGAGAAAACTCGAGTTAAGGACTCAAAACTCGAGTTTTGAGTGTCTTCAGCATCTTTGGTGTCTCTGGACTAGGAAAACTCGAGTTTACAAGTGAAAACTCGAGAAACTCGAGTTTGGCAGTGAAACCTCGAGGTTACAAGCAAAACCTCGAGGTTTCAGCACTGATAAGCAACTCTGGTCTACTCTGTTTCACATTCAGCTCAGGTGAGGTCTGGTAATTCGATGATATCTCCCAAACCAGAGATCGGATTGAGACGAAACTAAAGGAATATGAAACTAGACTCCCAATACGTCATTTCGGTATAAAATTCAAGTCCAAAAGACTTCAAATCAAGAAGCTATGATTTTTTGAAGTTGAAACAAGAATCAACATCACAATTCAGAACGAGCTTCAGTATTTTGAGTATAACTCACAAACTACAAATCGGATTGAGCTGAAATTAGTGGCATATGAAAGTAGACTCATAGAGCTTTCCATCAAGACTTGAACGGATCAAAAAAAAGTTGTGACCAGGGAGATATGGTCTTTGAAAGTTGACAGTCAGTTCAGGATGTTACAAAAACGCTGGTCAAGAACAGTCTTCATTCATCGCATCATAACGGACATAATACAATGAGTTTGGAGCTGATTCTTCTTGCATTGGATTCTTAGCTCGAGCCTGGAAATGTAAACTTGTGTTTGAGATTGATCAAGAATGTCCCAAGTTTTCCATATTTTGGGAAAACTCGAGGTTTCAGTTGAAACCTCGAGGTTTGGCTTTACAGAGATAATCTCAAGTTTTCTGAACAAAGTCAAAACTCGAGTTTTGTTGAGAAAACTCGAGGTTTACATACACAGAGACCTCTCATCTTTTTCTAAGAAATTGCAAAGCTCGAGGTTTCTGGGAAAACCTTGAGGTTTTGTCATACAGAGAGTCTCTCAGTTTTTGAACATCTGAAAACCTCTAGATTCCATCTCAAACCTCAAGGTTTGGCTTGATTTGAAAAATTCAGTTTTCACAAATTTTGAGAAAACTCGAGGTTTTGTAACAAACCTCTAGGTTTTGACTAAGACAAAAATCTTAGATTTCAACCAAGTTTCAAAACCTCCAGTTTTCCATAAAACCTCCAGTTTTGAACTTGACAAGAATTTTCAAAGTTTTCACATTGAGTGAAAACTCAAGGTTTTGGGAAAACCCTCGAGTTTTGTGGAGGCAGAAAACATTTGAATTTTCTCACTTCACAAAACCTCCAGTTTTATGAGAAAACCTCCAGTTTTGGAATTTGACAAAAACTCTATAAGTTTTCACAAAGTGTGAAAACTCGAGGTTTTGGGAAAAACCTTGAGTTTTGTCCAGGCAGAGAGCAACTATGTTTTCTAACTTTTCAAAACCTCTAGTTTTGTTTTGAAACCTCAAGGTTTCTGTCTTGGCGCAAAATTTCAAAGTTTTCCCATATGAACAAAACTCGAGTTTTGGTGAGAAAACTCGAAGTTTTGGCAAACAGAGAGCAAACAACTTTTCTCAGTTTTGAAAACCTTCAGTTTTGGATGAAAGCCTCCAGTTTTGATATTTTGGACTTAAATCAATTTTACATGCTATAGTCCAAACCTCAAGGTTTGGAGACAAACCTCAAGGTTTCAGAGAAAACCTCAAGGTTTCATCGCAGATCCAAAAATTCAAAATTGACGAATTTTGTAAATCTTTCTTGTTTGATCTCAATACTTTCCAGTATCATTCTCTAACATTCCTAGCTATGTTTAATCAATTTGTTAGTGAGTTTCAAATGATTAAAACGAAGGATTAGAAGCAAATCTCAAAATGTCAGATTTGTGTCAGAACATCAAAAGCTGTGCAAAAGTTCTAACGGCTATATTTCTTTATCCAACAATCATTGAATCTTTTCAATGGTCATATATTGATCTCTACCTATAAATAGAAGACAGATTCAAGCAGAAAAACACAGAGACACAAGCTTACATCTTCAATATGCTGATACTCTAATTTTCACATCATTTACACTCTGTTTTTCATGTCTAGACAGCTTAGAGAGTGAAATGATTTGTATTGTTCTTCAGTGTTCATTTATTCACTTCTAAAAGAAAAGATTTATTGTAATCATTCTATTATTCTGAGAGTTACTCAAGATTGGGTGATCTTGAGTGGGAAACACATTGTGTTGGTTACAACTTGTAAGGGGAGTGAATCCTAGCGAGAGGATTACTTCGAGTACAGAATGTGTAATCAAGCGGTGTGGTGATTACAGTTTGTAAGGGGGAGTGAATCCTAGTGAGAGGATTACCTCAAGTACAGAACGTGTAATCGAGTTGAAAGAAGATAGTAGATCGAAAAACTCAAGCGGTGCTTGGGGACTGGATGTAGGTTAAGGATTAGGCCAAACCAGTATAAATCAGTTTGCACATTCTCTTCCCTTATCTCTTACATTTCCAGCATATATGTTTGAATGTGCATTCATATATTTGAATGTTATTGCTTTATAAACTGATTTCAGTAAGTTACAAAAAAAATTTCAAAGTAATTAAAGTTTTTATCTAACACCCAATTGACCCCCCTATTGGGTGATAGTCGGCTCTTACAAAAAATAAATTATTTGGCTAAAAGGTTATTTTTAGGTTGGAATTCCAAGGAAATGATGTATGGGATGATTATTAATAACGTAAAAATGCTTTAAAAAATTAAAGATATTTATTTCGAGAAATAGAGGAGTTTATGGAGAAGTGTTTTCCCCTAAAAAAACAATAGTCAAAAATAATTTTTAAGCTAATTTTGGGAATTTTGGAGCCTATTTTTACGAAAAAAATCAAGAAAAATAGTTTGGAGTTATCATTTGGCAGGAAAAGTTTGGGCAAATTATCGTACAAGCCAACGAAGCTGATTAAGGAAGAAAACCCTTATAGAAACATAGGAAGGGTAAGTTGGGCAAAATGTTAGGGAGTAGTTTCTAAACAAAGGATGTAGTTGCAAACAAATTTTAATATAAGGGCAGAATGGTAAGATAGGCATATCAAAACCCGTTTGCAAGTGACAATCTAGGCTGCTGACTTTTCCTCCCCTCATTTTCACAACAGAAATTAGAGAAGAGAGTAAGAGAGTGCAAGAGTGAGATTCGGAGGAACTAGAGTGCATGAGGAGGAGGAATGAAAGGAAAACAAGGTCAAAATCATGGTTATTAAAAGGGTTAAGGTGCACATTTGCCAACAAACTATTACCCGAAGAGCAACTGGTACAAAAAAATTGAGAGTATCAAATTGGTTAATGAACTATTAAAAAGTGAAAAAAAAAACACAATTTTGTGTAGATTTGCCAACGAACTATTACCCCGTCATTGTCTTGGTGTCTCTGTCTTCCATCGACTGTCTTAGTGTCGGCGACGTCAGCATATCCAAAGTTTCCATTGTTGCTAGGTGTTCCACTCACCCTCTTGAACTCATCCAGCAGTCCACAACTTTTGATCAGCACATGCCTTGCACCTTGGTTGTGTCCCTCCGATGCCACGAGCAGCAACTGCCGCTGCCACAGCGCCTGCTCGCATGGATTCCATCTCTGTTGGTGTTTGCCTTATCCAACAAGAAGGCTTAACCGCTCTTTTTTCCAACGTCTCCGCCACGGTCCTACGCCAATGCCTCATACTTTAACGTAATTGTGATAGTTTTTTTTTTACTAGTTATTTGGTACTTTTTTTAACTTTTTAATAGTTCGTTGGCCAATTTGGCACCCTCAATTATTTTTTGTGCCAGATGGTCCTCGGATAATAGTTCGTTGGCAAATCTTCACCTTAACCCTTATTAAAATGGGATTGGACCGGCCCATTTTATCATAAAATCAGCAAACTAGATATCAAACTGGTTCAATATTTATTCATAATTTTCTAATTTCAAAAATTCATATATTATATATTTCTAAAAATTACAAATTAAAATTCTATGGAAATCTTAAGATGTCTATTTTATAATAAAAAAAGAACCATTCAAAAATATTATCATTTGATCCTTGAAAATTATAAAATTTCAAACCTATTCCAAAAAATATTATCGTTTCAAGTTTATTTTGTCATCGGTCTGACCCGAGTTAATTCCGATTTGACTTTGATTTAACCCACTAACCCTTGACCTAATACCCAAACCCATTGTTGTGAAAACGCCATTCAGAAACGTAGAAATGTCCGTCTCTACGTTTTTTGGCCAGAAATTGTGGCGAGATGGGTGTAGAAACGGATTTTGAGCTGACACGGTTGAAATGCCATGTCAACTCGGTAAAATTGGTAGAATCGGCGATTTTACTGTGCCGGACGCTGGCTGCTGCTTCTTCTTTGACCGTCACTGGCTACTTCTTCTTCATTGTCGACCGCTATCGAATCTCGCGGCTGTGGTGGAGGGTGAAGGAAGGAGGTCGCCGGCGATGAAGGTGGTGAAGGTGAAGACCACCAGTGACTTTGAGGAGGTGGGGGTTGATGATGAAAGTTGAAGGTCGAGGTCCATCTTGTGGCGCTGGTTCTCAACAGATCTCCCCTTATCATCTTGCACTCTTGCGTTCCTGACCTAAATGGTTACTGGTCAAAACGCAAGTCCTTGATAAGCCATTTCACTAGCACTAGTTAAGCATCGAGATCCGTGCATGTTCACGGGTTCCTACTACACACCTATTTTGCTCTTCAATTCACCCCGTACCAAAACCACAACTATATGTTGACCATTGTCGAGCCTTTTCCCTTCCCTAGACCTTACCTTAGATTCAAATTTCAAACCTCCTATTTGACGACAGGAAGAAGGTGCCAAGAGGATCTAGAGGTAAGGGTTTTGCGAAAAGTATGAGGATGGTAGGGAAATGCTTACACCCTATTTTTCGATCCAGCTTCTCATCCTTTTTTTAGGCACCATTTCCAGGTTTTAACCCTAAAGAAGAAGATGTTGTGAAAGTTCTGGGTTATAATACCCTATGTTTTTTATACATGAATATGAAATTATTCATTTCTTTTCTTTCCTTCCGCCTTCGATTTACCGAAACATTTCAATTATTTGTTTTCAAGCATCAGTTTTGGGATTAATTATAACATATATTTTCAATTTTCAAACCCAAATTGAATCTTTGGGTTTCCTTTCCTTTTTGATGGATGAGAACTTGTTTAACGATATTATTTGAAGGCTTATCTCAACTAAGAACGTTAGAATGACAAAGTAGGTTCAGCTTATATAGTTCAAAATCCGCTAACTCTATGTCTCTTCCAAGGAGGTCTTTCTCAGCCAGCCTAATCTTCTCGAACTCGAAGCACCGAATAAGATTTGTGGTAATTACAACCATTTTAATTCATTTGGTTAGAGCCGTCAATATTAATTTGTTGGGCTTGATTAGTTTGAACAAAGCATTGATAATTTCCTTCCGCCTTTGATTTCCCTAAACTTATGAGACTTTTATCTTGTACTGGAAGTAAGGATAGTGAGGAAGCATAGAAGAGGGAGAGAAGAAGATGTGATGGTGATGCTTCCACCATCGTCATTGAGGAACATAAAGCACCAAAATGATCCGTTGGAAATTATGCCCTACGGGCAAGTCATTGTACTTTAGACGTTAATGTCATTTAAAGTATTCTCCATTTTGTTATCATTTCATTTGCATGTTTATAGTGATAACTGTATCCTTGGATATATCTTATAGATTATCCTAAATGTCTCTAGTCGGTCATCCACTCGGGAGCGAAGATGAAATAAGACTGGTATGGCTTTGATGAGGTATGGAGATACGAGTCAAAGTCATAGGCACTTGTAAGAGTACAAGGTGCTGGACCGACCCACTATGAGAAAGTTGTATGGATTTAGTCATAAACTTATCTCATGTATAACCACATCACTACACCCTTTGACCTGAGATCATCATGGATTCCTATATGATGAGTCGTTGATCTTTGACCTAGTCAAAAGTCACCTTTGACCGGGTGATGATAAAGGCTATGATTGGGATCAGTGGTTTTCAAGCAGAGAAATGTGAATGGTCAAGATGGAATTTGTCCCTCACATTAGTAGAGAGATAATACTGGGTCCCTTGATGAGTAAGTCTGAGAAACGTATGGCCATACTACAATGGAAAGGAGTTTCCATTTCTATTAGACTACTCAAGAATCAAGAAAGTAATGGTCAAGAATAGGAAGTTGACATTATTCATGCCTCATCCTTGACCAAATTATTGCGTGACAAAAGGAACGTGACATAGTTGTACGATAGGTTGTATCATATCATCGATTCCCATATGGATTGGGTAGTTGCAATGTCTTGCTAGAAGTGGCTTGCGACTTGTGGGCTGGTACAATATTGGCCCGCTGCCAATCTTATATGGGCTTGCTGGGTCGCACACAAAAATAACCCAATACGAGCAAAAGTGTTCAGATTCATTGAATCTTAGATATATCTAAGATTTGATTAATACTGCATTTAATCTAGGATGAATATATATATATGTATATATATATTAAATTCAAAAATAATATAATAATATTATTTAACAGAGATTATAATATTATTATATAATATTTGTTTTGTATTTAATTTATTTGATAAATTAAATATCTAAAACAAATAGAGATATTGTATCTCAGATTTAATTTAAATTGAGATATTATATCTCATATTTAATTAAATAAATAGATATCATTTCTCAAATTTAATTTATAGAGATAAATTACATCAGAAGGCTTTCAATTCGGATTAAATAAATAGATTAGATTAGATTTATTAGATAGATTTAATTAATATATTATTTTAATCCAAATTCAAATTTCAAACTTAATAAGGATTAATTTTGAATATAATACGCCTATCGGGTTTTATAAAACCTATGGGACATTTTGTCAGACATATTAGAGAAGTTGCGAGAAACCCTCGAGAGAAAAAGAAGAGACATGAGAATATTGAAGGCGTTAGCATGTTGTCATCAGTTTTGGAGGCCATTCGTGTGGATACTAGTAGAGGGAGTAGATTCATAAAGTCGCCTCTTGTTGATCAAGTAGGTAGCCCACGTGATCGAATTGAACGAGACGCTCATGATTTTGCATAGGTGCGGTTCTTTTCTAACTTGGTTTAAACGTCGTTGATGGATTCTCTTCTTTGGGATTTGTAAGTTTTAATTCCGTTACGTGTATGAATTCCAACATGATCTTTGTAGCTTAAGAGGAGGAAGTGGATGAATGTAAAAACCCTTTTCTTATTCTTCATCTATTTCAATTTCATTGATTATTCATGGATGGTTTTAATAGGATCAATGAGTTTATATATCACTAATTTTCGAATTTATTTCTTTGTTTATTGATGTTAATTTTAGGAAATAGGGCTTCGATATGATGATCTTTATGATCCGTATTACGATCTGGATGTGAAGGAGGCCCTGAATTGGCTGCCTAGGGAGATTGTTGACCCACGCAATCAACATCTTCAGTGTGCCATGGACCTTTCCATGAAGCATGAGTACCTAACTAAGAATCTTCTCAGGTTTATCTCCTGTTCTTTGTTCATCATACTTTGTGCCTTCTAGCCATTATTTCCTTGATTGTTCCTCGCATAACTAACACGTGGTATAATGTTTATGGGTTTTTAATGTCTTCTTCTCCTCGCTTACCTACACGATTACATGTTGTATCTAGGCTATAGTTTAGGGATAAAATGCACTTTTTCCTTCTTGTGCTCCTATTAATTATGTTGGCTTTGCTTGCTTTTGTATGTATTTAGCAAAGTAAGATATTCATGGGGTTTTGATTCTTTTTAACATCTGATCAACATTGTACTCCCTTGCAAACCTTTGGAAGAGGAGATTGGCCATCAGAAGTTAGCTGCTGAATATGTTTTTAGAGCACTGTGAGATGCAAATGAAGCAAATTTGCTTGATGAAGAAGGTGAGGTTACCTTCTTTATACTTATTGTCTTAGTATTTATTTGATTTGAGTACCAAATGAAGCCAATTTATGTTAATACATTGGAAAGACATTTTCTCTAACTTCCTTTTTCACATTACTCATTATCTTGTGAAGAAGCCTTTTTGTGGACCTTTCTCTTTGCTAAATAGATAAGCTCTTTCTACCCTTAGTCAATGTGTTTATCACCTTTCCTAAAAAAGCATAAGCTAACAAATTAACATTTTTACACTTGCATTGAGAAGGCCCACAAAAAGCTTTTCAGTCTATATCCCTTTGTCAATCACTTCATTTTTTCATCTATAAGAACAACACTGTCAAATGCTACACCATTTATATCTATAAGGCCTATATTGTCATCTCATTCACATTAATTCAAATGTATTTATGGATGGGAAAAGCATGCTGAAGCATTTGCATGTGTAGTGGTCCTGCCGAAAGAACAGTGTTCATCATAGCTTCTGATCTGCATCTTATTATGATACATCCTCGTGCTGAGGGTTCCCAAACGGATGGCGAGGAGTTGGTGGAAGAAGACGAGGCCGAGAAGGGGGGCCCTGATGTCGGGCCATCTAGTTAGTCCCTTTTTGTTTTATTTGGGCGTCTGTGCCCTTTTCTTTTTGACATTTCCGGCGTTTGGGCCGTTATGTATACTTTGACAATAAATGATTTGTTTATATCATCCTTTTGCCTTCTTTATAAATTCCAAACTTAGTTCAGATATTTATTGACTGTAACGAATACAAGTCGTTTTACTCAACCACACTTACGCGTGGGAGGTTGGGGCAGGGTTTTATGTTTTCACCACGTGGGTTCTTAACTTTAACTGCACTACCTCGGTCCAACTTTCACTAGTCGGATAAATGATTACCGATATAAGGGTGAAGCTACCACATGTTCAACCGAGGTTTCTCTTACCTCTAATCAAACATTTTGACCTGATTAGGGTCGACATGATAGCGCGCTTGCTCAGATCGGGCGAGTGTTGACGCGTCAATTTCGCAAAGGCCACGTATGTCGCTTACACCGAGCTCTAACCAATGCCTGTTGGAGTACAACGGCCGGTTTCATACATCTAGATGTTTTTGTTAGTAACCAGGTATACAACGTCGAAGTCAATTTTTATACCGGGCTTAATGGCCTCGGTTTCAGGTTTTTGACCGGGCTTAATGGCCTCAGTTTCGCGCTTAAGCAGATGTTTGTGCACATTGGTGAACCTCCTTAATGGGATCCTTCATTAATAAAGAATAGCTCTAAAGAGCGTTACAAATGTTCATGAGTTAAAGGGAAAAACAAAGGACAACTTAAACTGAAAAAACTTAAAGAGCTAAACAAACAGTGGTGTTGGTGTCCGCTGGGCCGAGCCGAGATCTAACTGTAATAGATCTTTAATTTGTCGGCATTCCATGTTCTCTTAACCACCTTCCTTGCCAGGGTTTCGAGAACATATGCCCCTCTATCGAGTTTCTCTTTGATCCGATATGGTCCTTCCCAATTTGCCATAAGCTTTCCGTCCCGGGCATTCTTATTGCCTATGTCGGTGCGTCTAAGTACTAGGTTCCCCCGGTTAAAGGACCTCGGCCGAACCTTTCGATTATACTTAGCCGCTAGGAGTTGCTTGGACTTCATCAATGAGGTCCAGATCCGTCTTCAAGGCGTCGTCATTTGACGTCTGTCCTCCTTGTCCGGCCTTTACCTTTCTCCAAGATGGCTGCCCAATTTTGACTGGGATCATAGCCTCGCAGCCATAGGTCAGCCGGAACGGGGTTTCCTGGGTTGAAGTCTGCACGCTGGTCCTATAGCCCCATAGAACGCTGTAGAGTTGCTCGGTCCAGTTGGTATCGGCTTGTAGCATGCGTTTCTTTAGCCCGTCCATTATGATTTTGTTGGCTGACTCGGCCTGGCCGTTGGACTACGAGTGTTCGATTGAGGAGAAGTGTTGCTTAATGTCTAAGTTGGACATTAAGGCCTGGAATCTATGGTCCATGAATTGGGTCCCATTATGTGTGACGACCTCGGCAGGTATTCCAAATCGGGAGATGATGTTGTGGCGAAAGAACCTCATTACTCTGGCCGAGGTTATCGTGGTCAGTGGCTCCGCTTTGATCCATTTAGTAAAGTAATCAACAGCCACGATAAGCCACTTAAACTGTCCTTGCGCCGGCTTGAATGGTCTGAGGATGTCCATGCCCCATTTGTAAAAAGGCCAAGGAGCCGGCATGCCTTTCAACTCTGTTGGTGGTGGCCATATTATTTTGGCGTGCTTCTGGCAACTGTCACATCCCTTGGCCGCTTCCATGGCGTCATGTTTCATGGTTGGCCAGTAATACCCGGCGCGTAGTGCCTTCCTCGCCAGAGCCTTGCCCCCCATGTGATGGTCGTTGCTTCCTTCATGTAGTTCGGCCAGCACGTACTTTGCTTCGGACTCACCTAGGCATTGCATCATAGGGCAATGTAATCCCTTTCTATAGAGTTGATCCTCGACCATGGTGTAGATGGCGGCCTCCCTCATCAACTTTTTCGCTTCGGTAGAGTCGGTTGGGATGATGCCCCTTTCTAGGTAATCTTCAATCGGCTTTCTCCAGTCGGTGGTTGCCGAGATAGTCATTACACAGCTGGGCTCAGCCAGATTTTGCTGGATTACGGTCCTGCAACTATCCAGGCCTTTGGTGCTTACGAGTTTAAAGAGGATGTCGGCCCTCGTATTCTCTTCTCTCGGAATATGGGTGACAACCACTTCTTCGAATTCGGCCATGAGTTCCTTTGCACGGTTCAAGTATTTGGCCATTAATGGCCCCTTTGCTTGGTAGCTACCCTCAATTTGTGCGGCCACTAATTGTGAGTCGGTTAAAACATTGACTCGTTGTGCCCCGTTATCTTTTGTTTGGAGCAGCCCGGCCAGGAGGGTCTCGTACTCAGCCTGGTTGTTGGAGGTCGGGAACTTCAGTTGGAGGGAGTGCTCAATGGCGACCCCTTGCGGGCTCTCGACGATAACTCCTACACCGCTGCCCTTCGCATTAGAAGATCCGTCTACGAATGCTTTCCAGATTCTGTTATTCGTTATGGTCGGGGTAAGCTCTCTGATGAAATCTGCCAAGGCCTGTGATTTGATCGCGTGTCGGGCCTCAAACGTAATGTCGAACTCAGACAGTTCGATAGCCCAGTTCGTCATCCTTCCTGCAAGGTCTGGTTTGTGAAGGATCTGTCGTATCGGCTAGCTGGTACGGACTACAATCTGATGCCCTTGGAAATATGGCTGGAGCCGTCTTGCTGCGGTGAGTAGGGCGAAGGCCACTTTCTCTAACTTCTGATATCGGAGTTCGGAACTCTGCAGGGCCTTGCTTACTAAGTAGATAGGTGTCTGTCCGGTCTCGATTTCTCTTGCCAAAGCAGCGCTTACGGCTTCGTCCCCGATCGATAAGTATAAGAACAATGTCTCCCCTTGTTCCGGCTTTGTAAGCACTGGTGGGGTTGCTAGGCATCGCTTGACTTCTTCAAATGTCGCCTCGCAGTCTGGATTCCAGCCTCCGTGCGTTTCCTTCTTCAGTAACTTAAAGAAAGGCAGGGCTTTCTCCGCTGACCGGGGCAGAAATCTTGTTAATGCAACCAAGCAGCCCGTCAGTTGCTGCACCTCTTTCTTATTCCTCTGGACTTGCATCTCCAAGATGGCCTTGCACTTGTCCGGGTTAGCCTCAATTCCTCGATTGGTTAACATAAAGCCCAAGAATTTCCTAGTCGTGACTCCAAAAGCGCACTTGGCCGGGTTCAGTCTTATCCGGTGTCTTCTTAGCTTCTCAAAAGTTTGTTCGAGGTCCCAGATGTGGTCCTCTGGTAGCTTTGACTTTACGATCATGTCATCGATGTAGACTTCTATATTGCGGCCAATCTGGTCTTCAAAGACCCGGTTCATCATTCGTTGATAGGTGGCCCTGGAGTTCTTCAATCCGAAAGGCATGACATTGTAACAGTAGTTTTCCTTGTCGGTCATGAAGGCGTTCTTCTCCTGGTCGTCCGGGTGCATGGCAATCTGATTGTATCTAGAGTAAGTGTCCATGAAGGAGAGCAGCTAGTACCCAGCCGAGTTATCCACGAGCTGATCAATGTTCGGCATCGAGTAGGAGTCCTTCGGGCATGCTTTATTCAAGTTGGTGTAGTCGACGCACATCCTCCACTTGCTCGGTTTGAGTACCATGACCACATTAGAGAGCCAAGTCGTGTACTGCACTTCTCTAATGAAGTCGGCTGCTAGGAGCTCTTCTACATGACTGTCCAGGACTTTCTGTCTGTCGGCTGCGATATTCCTCTTCTTCTGTGCTACAGGCTTCGACCCCGGCCATACACCGAGTTTGTGGCAACAAAAATGCGGGTCGATCCCGGGTATTTCTGCCGACGTCTAGGCAAAGACATCCTGATTGTCTCTTAAAAACTGGACCATTTGTGCCTTGAGGTCTTTGTTCATATCTTCGCCGATTTTGGCTATCTTGACAGGATCCGTTCCTAGGGTCACTTCTTCAAGCTCTCCCTCTAGCTCCAGTCTTGGGTTCTCTAGCTCGCGAAGGTCGAGTTCTACCATATTGACCGGCCATCGAGGATGTCTAATAACATCTACCTCGGGCGTAGCTTCCTTATGTTCGAGCCGAGGCAGGGATGAGGGTCCTCCTTCCTCGACCCGGAGGGCCTCAAAGTAGCATTGTCGCGACTCCTTCTAGTCTCTGGACACCTCGACCAACTGGTTCTTGTCATTGATCATCTTCAGCTTCTGATGCTTGGTGGACACCATCATGTCCCAGTTGTGTATGGTAGGCCGGCTCAGAATGATGTTGTATGGAGAGCGGAAGTCGACCACTATGAATCTCACGCGCTCAGACTTGAATGCTTCCTTTGTTCCAAGGGTCAATCTGAGATCGATATAGCCCTTTGGGAAACAGCCCTCTCCGTTGAATCTGATCAACGTGGTCTTGCACGGTTTTAGATCTTCTACGTCGAGGTGCATCCTTTTATAGGCACTCCAGCTTAGGATGTCGGCCAAACTCCCTATATCCACAAAGATTCGCTTAACACGACAATTAACCAGGGTTCTGGTGATAACTAACTCGTCCTGGTGGCCAGGGATAACGTCCTTCAGCTCCTCGTTGGTGAAAACCAAAGGGGGCGGTTTCGGCTTTGCTGGATCATCCTTGAACTTGGGGAGGTCCCTTACTGTTAAGACCTCCCGAAGGTATTTCTTTCGTTGGCTCACTGTGTCTCCACCTCCACCAAAACCTCCACTGATGATGTTGCACTGGAACTCAACTTCAGGAAATTCGTCATCAGAGCCGGTCTTGTGTTTCTTCTCAGGCTTCCGTGTGTCCGTGGCCGGACTCCTGCTACGGTCTCCATAATTCCGCTTGTCGTTTGATCTCCGCCTGGGTTTTCATCACGTATTGACGCAATTTCCCTTCCCTTACAAATTTCTCAATAGCGTCTTGGAGGTCGTAACATTCGTCCGTGGTGTGTCCGGCGCAATCGTGAAAGGTACAAAACTTTGACCGATTGGTGTTGGAGCGTCCTCTAAGTGGCCAAGGCTTTTCGACTTTCTTCATCTCGTCTTGTGCCACCTCTTTCCACAACTACGAGCGAGGGACATTCAACAAGGTGTAGCTGTCATATTTGGCCTTGTTGTCAATTCTCTCAGGCCGAGGTCGGCTGTCTCTGTTACGCCTTTGGGACTCAGTCTTCTGCTTGTTTGACCACTCTCGTGGGTCAGGCGAGGTATTTCGCGCCTTCTTGGGTTCGTCCGCGTTGGCTGCCTCCATTTGTTCCACGTCTAGGTACTGCTTGGCCCGGGTGTAGAATTCGGTCAGAGTGTAGACCCAGTTTTTGCACAGGTTCCGGGCCAGGCGTGATGATGGATCTAGCCCATTGACCAGGCAGTGTACATGGACATCCTCGGATAGAAACCGTACCTACATTGCCATGTCTCTGAACCTATCCAGGTACCTTTGTAGTGTCTCTCCCTTCTGTTGTTTCACCTTACTCAAAGTGAACTAGGATTTCGAGTGCTTTTTACTCGTGGCGAAATGTAGCTCGAACTTTCGTCCGAGGTCTTTGAAACTCCAGATGGAATTGTCAGGCAACGAGCTCAGCCATTTGTGTGCTGGTCCGATCAGAGTTGCCACGAAGAGACGCAAAATGACTGGCTCGTCAATTGACCGGACCCACATCAGCTTCTCGAAAATCTCCAAGTGATTGCGTGGATCCTGAGTTCCGTCATATTTTGGAAGATCGGCAAGATCGAAGTTTTTTGGATAAGGAGCTACCGCTGTTGCCCTAGAGAACGGGGTTCTGCCGGATCCCGTCAAGAACTTCGTCCTATATTCCCGGGGTGAACCATGTGTTCGGGGAGCTCTATTTTCCTCACGATGCTCTTCAGGGTCCCTGTGGCCGTTGAGGTTTGCGTCGTCACCTCAGCCTTCCGTGTCATCACGGTTCTCTGGAGGCGGCAATCGGTCTCGCTCTGGCTCACCCTCCCGTTCAGCCTACCGGTGCTCTCGTGCCTCGCCCTTGGTTGTGGGCTTCGAGACGAACTGCTACTGTCCATGGCAGCCCTTTTCTCTCTTCTACGGGACTTTCTACGGCTTCTGCGTCGGTGATGGCGTTCGAGCTCTTCCTTGATCATACGGCTGAAAGCTTGGAAATCTGCTTCTCGTTGCAGGTGGTCCCGTTTTTCCTTGTCTTCGAATCTCTGAAGCAATGATTCTTGCGTCCTCCGAAGAATGCGGACGTCGGCTTCGACCGCCAGAACGTCACAGGTTGGAATCTCCCTGCTTGCTTCTAGTAGTGGTTGATCGTCAGCGCGGGGGGGGGGGGGAGTCGCTGTGTCAGTAACGTGTCCCTCCGGGGTGTTGTCTCGTCGTGGTTGATCGTGCAGCTGGCTTGGCCCAGTCTGAGGTTGGCTTGGCGGGGGGCCTCCGTCAGCCTGCCGTAGTGGATTTCTGCTGTGGCTTCTGGTGTTTGCCATTAGTAGTCATGGGGATAGAAGTTTATGGTCCCCACGGTCGGCGCCAATGTTCTGTTCTAGGAACAGGACCTAATTGGACTTGACTAGGTGTCAAGCCTAAAGCCTACGTACCCTTTGAAGGGATCAAAGTCCGGATTTGGCTACGGTCCACTTCTCTTCCCATCCTCTTCCTGTTCTCTTCCTTATCTCAACCATTAGATTGAAATCTAAACGGTTCAGATTTAATGTTTTATAAAATATTATTTTTTATATGAAAAAAATATTAAGTTATTAAAAAAATATTAAAAAATATTTTTATAAAACTTTAAATCTTAACAGTTAAGATTTAAATCCAACAGCTGAGATGAGGAAGAAGACAGGAAGAGGATGGGAAGAGGAGTGGACCGTAGCCAACCCCTCAAAGTCCACGTAGTTCACAGTATACTTGGAGGCGTGAGGCCAGGGGGTGGTGTGTGTGCTCTGTGTGACAGAATGTAAAGTAAGCATAAGTTAGAACGTGTGCGCCTGATCAATCGACCTCCGTATTTATGGAGGCGTCCGAGGCGGATATTCTGGGCTAGCAAGATACCCGGAATGAGTAAGATCTGGGGCCGAGATATTCTAGGCGGGTATCTCGGGATACTGATCTGGGTGGATCCTATCTTGTTAAGATACCGGATCCTCCCTCCTGACGTGTCAGTCGTGCTTCCTGCTTCAGTTGGGCCGTACCATGGATTTGGGCCATTGGGCCAGTCCGTAACATAAAGTATACCTTTTGTACTATATTTCTAGCACCATTAATATTATTAACAGAAAATATTGATACAACATATTTAAGTGATAACTGTATAATTAACAAAGCATATTTAATTTTTAATATTCTTAATATAATATATTTACATCATTTTCCTTCATGGTTCAAGGAAAGGAACGCATGATGGAATAAACCCAAATGTAAGCAAAATATGCAGTAGAATAAAGCTATAAAGTAATGAAAATGCATAGAATAACTTTGAAATCAACATTTCCATAATTTAATAGCTCAAGTAAAGAACAAATTCTTCACTATTTCTTTATTTGTCAGAGTTAGGCTTTATTCTTATATATCCACTCATACTCATCTCTTGTTTGTTTTTGCTTTTTTTTGTTGCCTCGTTCAATGTACCAGCCTTCCTTAACTGTCCGAATTCCTGAATTAGCATCAAGGTCATCTTGCAGGTAAGTATTATCTAGCTGGAGACTCTTTTGTTTTATTGTGTTTTTAGAAATAATTTCTTTTTATTTTATATAAATTTAGTTTATATATCTTGAGCCTCTTCATTTACACTTTTGTTTCTTTTCAGTGTATTTTCAGATGATCAAATCATGATCCTCCTGCTAATCATCTATTCATATTAAAGGTAAATAATAGAATTTTTTCTATAGCATTTGCTTTACCAAGATAACACATTTTTTTTGTTTTGTTAGTATATTGTTGAGGGAAAAAAAGATCTTTGAGCATTTTTTTGGCTGCTAAGATGATAATGAAAAATGAATAATAAATCTGAATTGTGTAATTATCATTTAAAGAAATTTGTTTTAACTTTTTAGGAAACATTATCATAGGTCCCAGCTTAAAAAAAGTAGATATTGACATGTTCCAAAGAATTCAATTTTTGTTTTGCAATTTTAATTTGCATATATTGCTATTTAATTTGTAAATATGGAAGTTTAACATATAAATATAAATTGTTAAATTTGATTTGTAAATGATTTCAATCGAACTTATAAATTTAGAAGTTTGACTTGTTAAACTTAACTTATAAATAACATGCGCCTACATTTCTAAGTATGCCCATTTGACTCGTAAATATTAGACTTTTGACACTTACTTGTAACCTTTTTTTTTTTTTAGCTGGGACCTATGGTGATTTTTCTTAACTTCTTATTTGAAGTTTGGTGAAAGAACAATATAAAAAAAAGTACAAGTTTTTTTTTTCTTTTGAATTTCACAATAAACTTATAACAATGAATATATATAGAGAGAGAGGGGGGGGGGGTTTAATTAACACAGAATAATAAAGAAGGCAATACTTTTATTTTCCTTCCTCTTCAATGAACGGTAACACACAGAATAAAGGTAAAGGAATGAAATTCAACATTACAAAATGAATATATATCTTACTTATTACTTTGATATTGGTGTCCCCATCATTCAAGAGCTCAAGGAAAGAACAAATTCCTCAAATCATATCAAGGTTGCCTATATATCTTGGATGTAAGTATATGCAAGCTGGAGATTCTTTTAATTTTTTTTAAATTGATTTTTAAAGAACAATTTCATTTTAGTTTAAGTTTATTTATTTTAAGCCTGCTTCGTTTGCACTTTTGTTTCTTTTCAGTGCATGTATTTTCAAAAGAATATCAAGTCATCATCCTTCTACTAATCTTCTATTTGAATTAAAGGTAAGTAATAGAATATAAGTTGTTTACAATAAATTACATTTCCTTTAATAGGAGAACACATTTTTTTTTTTTGGTTAGTAATTGTTTAGGGAACAAGAGATGTTTGAGCTTTTTTTTTTTTTTTTTTGGCTGCTAAGATGATAATGAATAATTAATCCGAATTGTGTAATTACCATTTTAAGTTATTTATTTTACTTCCTCGTATCCTTAATATAAGACTCAATTGACTTTTTTGGATATATTAAGCTAAATAAATTATTTTAAAGTATTTATATTGATTATTTTTCGCCAAACTAATTTATTTGACTTATAAATTGATATATAATATAATAACACATAACATATGATATAACTAAGTAAATTATTTTATTTTAGAAAAAAATACTAAATAATTTATTTAACTTCTTTAATCTGTTTATAAAAATTAATTAAGTCTTATATTAAAAATGAGAGTGAGTAACTTTTTAGGAAAAATCATCGTAGGTCCCAGGTAAAAAAACTAGATATTGACAAGTTCCAATAATAATTCTTTTTTTTTTTTTAAGAATTTTAACTTGTAAGTAATGCTGTAGATTTGTAAATATGGAAGTTTAACTTATAAATAAAGATTGCTAAATTTGATTTGTAAATGATCGATGTCTCATAAATATAGAAGCTTGATTTTTAATCCAATTTCTTTTAGCAAGGGGATATATATTAGAAGCAAAACGTAACATTGTTAATCTTTTTGTCAATATTTATATTTTATATTAATTGGAAAAAAAATATAACAGCAGAATGCATACTTTTTACTTGATTTTTTATTTATAATATGTGAGACGCATCATTGCATTTTCCGTACATGTCAAAATATTGAGAATTTTTTACCAAAAAATGAAAATTTCTCTTTCTGATACATAAATATCAATTTTTACAACAACAACAACAAAAAGAAGTTTAATTTGCAAATATATATGATGAAAAATAAATTTAAAGTGAAGCACTACTGAGTATTTTATATTTCATTAAATAATGAGGTATTTTAACTTATATTTATCTTATGTTATTTTTACTTACAAAAGCGGCCTAGGAATGAAGACATATGTGGGCAGATTTCAAATTAATGTATAAAATAATTAAATAAAAACATTTTTGAGATGAAACTAGAAATAATAAGATTAATTTTTACCTAAGAGGTATACTTTTGGTCTTTAACTTATAAAGTATATTTTTGGTACTATATTTCTAACACCGTTAATATTATTAATAAAAAATGTTGATATATCAAATTCAAGTGATAATTGTATAGCTGATAAAGGATTTTTAATTTTAATTTTTTAATATAATATATTTAGATTATTAAACTGAAATAAATCAATTGATTACTACAAATGAAATTGAGATTTTGATTGGGGAAAAAAAATCGAAGTGTTGATATTTAGATTATTAAACTAAAATAGTTATATAATTAAACTAAAATTTTCATTAGGTTTTTTTATAGTTTTCAATTTACACACATTTAAATTTAAGATTAATACCATCTAATTACACTAATTACTTAAGTTTATATAGTCATTACTTGAGTTTGTCAATATTTTCCGTTAGAAACATTAATGATGTTAAAATTATAAAACCAAATATATATTTATTAAAGTTAAGGAACTAAAATTATACCTCATGTAAATTTAAAGGACTTGAAGGATATTTTGGCTTTTTTTTTTTTTTTTAGCTTGAAAGACCCACGTTACATGTACATATAAATTCAAATAAAGAATAATTTGTGTTCATTTTTTATTTTTATTTTTATTTTTCTTATTTATTTAAAGTCTCAAATATAGTTTACGCCGTTCTGGTTTCGAAAAAATTATAGTTTAAGCTATTGTTTCTTTTCTTTTTTTAAGAGTCAGTTCTAAATTTCTAAAAAAAAAAACTCAAAAGTTATCATCAATTCATATCGAAGGTAAATAACTGAATATATATATACACACACATGACAATAAATCATATTTCTTTTAACAAGGGAACATTAGCCTAGGCGGAACAAGCCCAGCGATATTCCTGCTCATACCCAGATATAAAATCACTATGATAAAAAATAAAAGTAAAAATTATTTGAGCATTCTTTTTGTTGGATATCGAGATGATAATTTAAAAAAAAATGAATAATTTGAAGTTTTCCTTCCATCTGAATTCCACAGGAAAAAAATTTTGGTACTAATTTTGTATACCTTGTGGTTCTTATTTCAATCAAATAAAGATATGTGTTTAATTATTAATATATGATTCACCCCCAAACTAATTTTTGTTATTAATACTTTAATTTTATTTTTTAAAATTTTTAATGCACTTATACTTGTTTCCAGCATTAAGTTCATTAATACAAATTTAAATATATAAGATTAATTTCCTCCATTATACAATAAATTTACAGTAATGAATTCGTAGAATTTCTTCTTTTTCTACATGGATCATGGCGATAGGTCCTCTTAAAGCGAGTAATATCTTCTATGTATCACAGTGCATCATGTTTTTCAAGCCTAAGTAGCTTAATGAATAAACCCTACGTTTATTCTAGGTCCAAACTTTAATGATATTTCTCAAAATTAATATGTGCGCAATACTGAATGAGAAAATATCGCAAATAGAGTTTCATAAATAACATCGTTCTTACAACGAAAATTGTAATATCCCAATTTTCTGAAGCGTTTTTGAAATAATTGATCAGAGTAGAGCATCGGAATAATTTCAAAAGTGTGAGTATCTGATAAACATTTACTGATGTAGTATCTGGCTGCTTACACAGCGGTACAGTAGTCTAAAAATAGTTCAACAAAATAACGTTGAAATAAAAATTTCTCTATCTTCATCCTCGCGCTGGCTCCTTATCCTTGTCCTTGGCCCTGGTTCCTCCAGACCCTAACGCTATGTTAAGAGCTGAGGTTCAATTACCATTGAACCTCAAGTAACGTTTAACCTCATGCTTATGTACCAAATATGCAAGACAGATATCCATGTCAAAACAGCAATAATCACATACAATATTCTCATATTCAAATAATAACATAACACAGCCACTGCAATATGCATGTTATTATAGTCTGCACTATCTTCCAGTGCCACGATGGCCTATCGTGTCCTCAGCGCTAGGAAAACATAACGGCGTTATCACGACTATAACCCGTATCAAGCTGTATGTGTATGATCAATTTTCAAAACAGAGTTTCAGACTATCTATCACATATAAGCATACAATAAACATCAGAGTTAGTGTTACAGTACGCGTCCGTACCTGGATTGATAATTCCGGTATGATGATGATCGGTATACGTTTGCAGACTTCCTATATTAGGAATATTGCGTTATTAATTTGTAAATAATATCCTAAAATATATTTTGGCCACTACTGACTACTCTACCCTTGATACATTAAACTATCATTTTATTTCCTCAAAATTCGTTGAAAAACGCTGGACAATATTTGGCAGAATTTCGCCTATCTTTGAAAAATCATAACTAATTTTAGAAAAATTGAAACGAAGATCCGTAAAATGTTCCAGACTCCTTAGGATGTCTATTTTCCAGAAAAAATATCAAACTTTTCCCAGAATTCAAGAATCATTCCCATATTTCACGTGTTCATTCTCTGCCTAGATTTTCCAGCATTTTCACAACATAAACTTTGAGAATTTCTTTCTCACTGTACAGAGCTCATTTCAACATGTTCTTTACATATTTGAAAAGCCTATATGTCTACTTTAATCATGAATTTTCTCAGAATTTTTCAATATCATCTTCAACATGAAATATGAGTGTTTCTGTTACTAGTTTAGAAATCGCCTAACTGATGAATTTTCGCCAGAACTTCGTTACTACAGTGTTCTTAGCCCAGAAATTTTGTAGAACCACTTCCTTCGTCAATTTTTCGAAATAAAGCTATTTTTAACTATAAAAACATGAAACTAAAATTATTCTGGAATCTTAAAGATTAAAACTACTTCTACCTATGAATTTAAACTCAAAACTAAAGAACTTTGCTTACCTAATGCTTGATCTCCTTCAAGCTTCTTCAAACTCTCTTCACTCTCTCTCAAATGTGCAGATGATGCTTTGCTTGGTGTGAAGAAAATTGAATGCCCCAAGCCTATATTTATAGTGAAAAGGTTGGGCAATCTTGTAAATAATTGCAACTTCACTCTTGGCTAATTTCAACCATTGGATCTAGGTTTTAATCAAAACATCACATCCTCACCCTCCAACTATAAAAACCGAAATTCCTCTCTCTCTCTCTCCCTTCTTCTCTTTCTTCTTCCTTCCTCAAGAAGCCAAAGAACTTGCACTCCAAGTTTTGAATAGTAAATCTTCATGTGCAAGTTTTGACCTTATTTGACCATGTGATTAATTCATTTTCTTCCCCTTGAAGCCTCCAAAACCGTGCCCTACCTCTGAATTTTTGGGTTTCATGTTTGTTTTGGGCTTTATTGATAATTAGGGCTAAAGCTTGGGTTACCAAAAATTGGTCCAATGTGAATTGTTGTGGTAAAAAGTCCTAAGTTAATTTCTTCTTGTTTATTATTTGATTTAGCTTACTTAGGTTTAGTTTGTAGTGTTTTAATTGTTTCACAACTCAATTATGATCCAACTAATTCCAATTGTTTCAATTACCGGTCCCTTGTTAAGCTTTAACATAGAAGTTAGCCAAAATATTTCAAATTGTTTGTTAATATTTGCCACTAGATTAATTATGAATGTTAATTCAATTAAGATTAATTTTTGGTGTCCAATGATTATTTTTAGTGTCCTCTAATCATTTTAAACCTCTTCCTACTCTTTTACGTTTTATTTTTGACAATATATGAATTATATGACAATATATGAATTATAAGACAATATATCCTTAAGTGTGAATTTAATTGTTCTTGAATTGTTAAAAATTCATTTAATTGATTTAGGGGTTTTTATGGAATTTTTACAATATTTTATGACTCCTAATTAAAATTTAGAGAATTGGATTTTGCCCTATTAAGTCCTACCGACAACTTATTCAAGAAGTAGAATAAATACACTACTACTTTGGAAACAACATACTTTCCTATTTTCATGATATCCTATACTATTTTAGGAACCCCAATCTAATTATAGTCCTTAGAAATTCATTTAAACAACTCTTGATTAGCTATTGGCTTTTAATCGGAATTATACATCTTTAATTATGCCTATTTTAATTTAGTTAAATTTAGTGTCTTTATTGTTGTAATTTCAATTGCTCATTAATTGTTATTATTCACCCCTTAATTGGGCTCAGTGTGATGATAACTCTTTAGGGCTTTCTATGAATCAATTATGATTTTATGCATTAGTGTGTTAATTAAGAGTATTTTAGTAAATTTCACCTCTTAATAAGTTAATGATGCTTAATCAATTCCTTGATTATTTATAAAGATTTGGCACAATTATTTAATTTAATGAATACCTAACTATTTATTATTTTTCTCCTATCTTGTTTAAGTATTCTCCATAGTTCCTTATTGGTCCTTTTAATTCCATGTGAACCATAATTTAATTTGGTAATTACTTGCATTTTATGATACTTTATGGTTCCTAAGAGCATTCAATAATTAATTGCAAAAATTAATGCAATTACTTTAATTAATGTACAATTATTTGTCCAATCAATTATTGACACTTTCCTCTAATTTGTTTGATATTTCAATAACATTTTATGCCCCCTTTAAAATTTAAATATGAACTTAGAGTATTTGAGTTGTTTTGGTTTATTTAACTCTAGGAGAAAATTCTCTAATTTTAAACTAGATGAACTATAATATCTTTGAAACCACATATTCACCTACTTTAATAGGTATCATTTAGTGGTTATGCTAAATAGGATTTTTAGGGTATTACAAAAATCACATAAAGGAACCAAGTCTCATTCTTTCTGCATGATCCTGAAATTTCAATGTAGGCATGCCTTTAGTTAAAGGATCAGCAATGATCAATTCAGTGCTCATGTGTTCAATAACCACTGTTTTATTTTTAACATGCACTTTTATGGCCAAACACTCAATGTCAATATGCTTGATTCGACTACCACCTTTATTGTTCTTAGCCATAAAAAGAGCAACTGAATTGTCACAATATAACTTCAATGGCCTAGAAATTGGATCCATAATTCTAAGCCCAAAAATGAAACTATTCATTCATACACCATGTGAGGTAGCCTCAAAACAAGATACAAACTCAACTTATATAGTGGAAGTAGCAATTATAGATTGCTTTTTACTACTCCATGATACAGCTCTATTGGCTAGCATAAAAATATATCCTGAAGTGGATTTTCTTAAGTCAATGCAGCCAACATAACCTGAATCATGGTAACCAGTCGTTTCCAAATTGTTGATTCGTTTGTACTTAAGCATGTAAATAATATTAATGATTTGTAGGTTGTATGACTGCATAGTCATGCTTATAACTAAAATTTGAGACTAACAAATCATATCATGATTTACCAATGTAAATAATGTTTAAAAATATGAATCTACTGACATATAACTTGCCTATGGGCTAAAGTTATAATTCAATTAGATCCATATATAACTTTATGATAAAACTATCAAATTATTTCCTTTATTCTTAATTCTTGCAAGTACATTAAGAATATAATTTGATATTCTATCTCAATTAATCATATACATATAAATTCGTATCACTAAAGTCTACCTGTGGGCAAAGACATTATTAGCATAGCATGAATTTATCTCGAATTGATGAAACTAGAATACAATTATATCTCCTAATACCTGTGGGCTACTTAGAAGATATAAAGCATTTCCATTCCACCCTAATGTGATGTATTTTTTTCATCGCAAATATCAATAATGTGCACTTAAAATTTGTATTATGCACAGCTTTATGGAGGACTTAACCAATTAATTTAATCAACATGAATGACTAAATACAATCCTCCCACTTTGATTAAATTAATATTACCAATATTAATCACCAAAATTAATCTTTTACATTTGGATTCCAAAATATGCACAAATCTTTAATGAGAATTTAGTTGATTAATTTAATCAACAAAATGTGATTAAATAATCAGCTTAGGCAAATTCTCCCACTATTTTGGACATTCAAAAATAAATCTAATATATACACATCTTAATGGAGGGATTAATTGATTAATTTGATCCAAAAAGTGACCAAATAACCAGATTAAAAGAAAAATCCTCCCACTGTTTTATGTATCCAAATAATGTTTAAAGAATTAATTTTGGCACAATTCACCTCAAATTTGGGTTCAACAATTTGAAAGAGATATATATATATAATTGTCTAAAGTAAATTTTTCCAAATATTTAGACAATTAAACAACTCAAATTAATGATAATAATTTTTTCAAAAAGTTTCCAAAATGTGAAAGTTGCCAAAATTAACTTTTATCAATTTAAACAAATCAATTTAATGTAATAAAGTACATTTCACATAAAACAGGTTGCCAAGAACAAGGTGATTAAAAATTGCAATAGGGTCTAATAATTTTCCAAGAAGGAAATAAAAAAGATTTAAAGGCCCAGAATAAATGTTCAATACATTCGAACAATTAACCCAATGGCCTAAGGTATCCAATTAGATTTATACTAACTATATGATAAAACTATCAAATTATTTCCTTATTCTTAATAAGCGTGTGACCCACTCAGAAATAATTCAAATTCCATTTGACATTGAAAATTAACAAATCATTTAAATTTAATAATGATTCATCATCTCCTGCCAAATATATGTGCATGGCTTAGATGGCATAGAGCTAGCCTTTAGGCACCCACGCAGTCACGGGTATAACTTTCTAACTGAATAATAAATCATATTTACTTATTAATAGTTCATGTTCACCCAAATATGAGTGCGTGGCACAGCTGGACAGGCACTCAGCACACACAGGTCCATTGTTCAGAAACTGCTGGGACCGATTCTTCCTTCTTCTTCTTTTTTTTTTTAACTGCAATAATCTAAGAAAGGTGTTCTTAAACGTAATATACACACAATCTATCAAAATCAAAATGAAAAATTTGAGTTTGAAACCAAAACTGATATCGCGTTCTCTTGCTTCTTCGACTCGCCGATGAAGAACCAACAGCGACGATGTAGGCGGGCGTTTTGAAAACTCAGCCCAGTCATGCTCATTGATCAATTACAAAGGCAAAACAAACGATCATGAATCGAAACATAAGAAATTGTTTCTGAGGTTCTTCGAAAACATTCTTGTTTCATCTCCAGATTCAAATCACGATGAGATCTCTAATCAACGAGTCATTTAACACATATTGATTCCAAACAATAAAGACCAGAGAAATTTTCGAAAACCCCAGATTGTAAACATAAACGTGAAAACCAGATCGAAACAAGAATTTAAATTTCAAAGAAAAATTGAACAACGCAATCTGATCTCACCCTTCTTATGAACGATATGACTATAGTAACAGATAATAATATCAAAGAAATCCAGATCACGGGTTTCCTTAATTTCGAAAATAGGACCTCATATCCTCCAACAAGAGGATTCAAGCCAACGCAAATGAAATCGAGATATTATTTTTGAAATTGATTGAAACATATATTAAGTTCTCAGAAAAATTCATCAAGAAATCTTATATCAAAAGGAAGATTCCAAAGAACAAACAGGAGAGAAATTCTGAAAACCCGGTTAAACTCATTGATTTTTCATGAAAAATCAAACCGAGACTCAATCTAGAAAATCAAGGCAAAGGCATATAGATTGCTCTGATACCAAATGTTAGATATTAAGGCGATCTTAACATGCTGATCAATCAGAAAGCATAAGATCAAAGCGGAAAAACAATAGAGATCACAAATACCTCCCGCCATTGATTTGTCTCAGAAGCAAATAGGGACGAACTTCGAGTCTCCAGACACGAACAGTCCACGCCAGCAACTAGGAACAATCACCGAGTTTTTTCCTTCTGACCCTTCTCTCTGAATCTGCAGATGGTGTACTTTTCAAAGGTCAGAACAGGTTCAGGGGACCAGACAGAGTTTTAGCGCATGTTTCCACTCTGGCCATCACAGAGCTACAAGAAGAAACAATTTGAATATGCACTTATTGTGTATTAACTGTGCATTAATTGAGCCGTTACAGTATTTATGAGCGATTACAAAACCGGCAATAATGTGGGTCATAAATAGAAAAAACGGAAGATTAATTGCTGAATTAATATTCCAACAATCATCAATTCATAATATAGCTAAAATAATATGAGACTTTGATTTATTTATGCATGTTATATACATATATGCATGGTTTGTTTAGATAAGCACTCTTTAAGTTTTCACTGTTAGTTCCCTGTACTCTCACCCTCGCATGGTTAGGATGTTTCAAAGGAATCTCCTTATGCATGTTATATATATGGGGTTTAAACTTCTCATGTTGCATGAGAAGAAGAAGATTCCTACACACACATAAAATAGTAGGACCCACATATATATATAATGCTAATTATATATATGTGTGTGTGTCCCACCATTTTATGTGTGTGTGACATGAGAAAACACTTCTCCTATAACATGAGAAGTGTTTTTCCTTATATATATGCCTGCTTCTAGACTCAAGTTCATTAGAGCATTCTAATTTGTCTATTGCATTAGATGGCAGAGATTGTCATTAGTATCGGGACAAAGGTTGCAGAAATGCTGGCGGAACCAATTTTGGGTCGTGCTCGTTATTTGTTTCGCTTCAAGCAATTTGTTGGAGATTTTGAGAAAGCAAAACAAGAGCTAGAGGGGAAACTAGCAGATGTGAACAAGCGAAAAGAAGAATCTGATAGAAAAACTGAAGAAATAATGCCATCTGTGAAAAAGTGGTTGGATGATGTGAATGCTATCTTTGAGGATGTGCAAAAGCTACAACAAGAGCTTGAAGGATGAGGAAACAAGTGTTTTAATGTGTCGCTCAGATATTCTTTAGCAAGACAAATGGAAGATAAGGCTAAGCAGATGATGGAGCTCAAAAACAATTCCTACTTTGAGCCTTTTTCCCAGCTAATCCAACTTCCTGGCATTTGTGGATTTCAACTCAAGGAAATCAGCTTACAATCGTCTTTTAGAGGCAATCATAGATGGCAAGAACAAGATGGTGGGACTGTATGGTATGGGCGGCTCAGGCAAAACCACCTTAGCATGTTTGTATATTCATCATGAAATATATAGTATGCATGCTTCTTGTTGAGGAAAAAGACATGAGAATATATATAATAATTAATAGGCAACAATGAATGTATTCGATGAAATTAATATGCTAATTTAATGACATATAGTTATAACTTATGATAGTAGAGATTGAATAATCCTTTCACAAAAAAAAAAACAAAAAAACAAAAAACAAAAACAAACTCGCTACACATTTTTCCTCACATTATTACTAATAATGAAGTTGTCATTACAATTTAAGAAATATGTGAAATTGATTGGGTTTAATTTCTAATGAGTGTAATAAACGTGAAGTTGTCATTATTTATCCATTTCTTGGATTGAATTTACAATTGCCGTTAAGATATTTTTAAAGAGAATTTTTCTGTTACAAAATTGACATGTTTATTTTGAAAGTTTATTAGAAATATTTGTGTTTCCTATCAAAAAATATTATTATTAGTAACAAAAATAGATCCACAGAAAACACAATAATTATTTCAATTTTTTAATGTTTGGCATTTAAAAAGCAGTTATTATGAAAGGAAATCCAAAATTTTTTAATATTAGTAGTTTATTAGAAATATTTTTTTTTTTTTTTTTTGGTTTTGGGTAATAATCGGGGCATTCAACCCATTCTCATTCCTGAATCAAGACACAACGTGGGTATGACATACCCATATAATCTCTGTACATGACAATTCTAACTAACAACGGAGGATTTTCAAATATAACATGCTCCTCCTCCTTAACAAAACTTAAACCAACAAGCACATCTGGATAACCATTGCCTTCTCTATACACATGTGAAATTATTAACCTGGAGAACTTTTCCATTGCAACACGAATTGCCATAAAAAAGGAAAGGAAACCCAGAGATTTAATCGACCTGTGAAATTATTAACCTGGATTTCACAGTGTGTAAGCTGAACCTACTTTGTCGTTCTGACGTTCTTAGCCAAGATAAGCCTCTGGATAATATCGTCAAGCAAGTTCTCGTCCATCAAAAAGGAAAGGAAACCTAGAGATTTAATTTGGGTTTGAAAACTGAAATCCTATGTTATGGTAATCCCTGTAGGAAAAGATGTCTCAAAGTCGTATCTATATGTAACATCTCAATTTTCGAAAATGTTTTCAAAATAGTTTGATCAGAGTAGAGCATCGGAATAATTTAAAAGAGCGAGTATCAAACTTTCAGTGTCGGTGTATCTGGTTGCTTTTAACAGCGGTACAATTATCAGAATAATTAAAAGTACGTTAGTACATATCCAAAAATAAATTCTCTGGCCGGGTGCTCACTGATGCTGCTTACCCTTGTCCTCAGCCCTAACGCCTCCAGATCCTAAGGCTATAGCAAGAGCTGAGGTTCAATACCCATTGAACCTCAGGTAACGGTTAACCTCATGCTTATGTAATAGTTATGTATGACAGATATTCACTACTACAAAAAACATTTTTTTAAAAAAAGGTCCTAAATTTGACCCATTTAACGTCCTTTTTTCTAGGGACATCTCGTGAGGGGTAGTAAAAAAAAATATTTTGGGCGACCTGAATTAAATTCAGGTCGCCTTATGTAAGACAACGTGAATTAAAATTTAGGTCGTCTTACATAAGGCGACCTGAATTTAATTCAGGTCGCCTGACTACTTTTTTTAAAAAAAAAATCCACGGGGTTGGCCACGGAAGAACAAATTAAAAATCAGGAATCAGATTTGTGCGGCGGTGCTCTTCCATGACAGCAGATTTGTGCAATCAGCGAAGCAGATATATTTTCAGATCTGGAGCAACAAAAAAAAAACACAAAAGCATATATATGCAATCAGCGAAACAAAACTATTTTCAGATCTGGAGTCAAAAAAGAAGAATCATAACAAATCTGTGCAATCAGAGAAGCAGATCTATTTTCAGAGCTGGAGTAGTGATAAAAAAAAAACCACAAGGGATAGAGAGGAACCTGAAGATCGCTAGACCTAAAGATCTGGAGTCAAATTCCCAGGCCGTAAAGATCGTTGGTGCCTCGCCATCCTACGCTTTTGCCGGTGAGTCGCGTCATCGTAAGGGATGGAGAGGGAGGCCACAGCAGCGAAGGAGCAAGGTCGCCAAGGGAGCTCACTATGAAGAAGGTCCGAGAGCAAGTTCTTCGCACAATGAGAAGTTTAGAGAGCAGACACATGGAGGAAAAAAATAGAATGAATGTGATTATGTTTCAGCTATAGTTATAGAAAAAATTCCAAAATTGGCGACCTGAATTAAATTCAAGTCGCCAAATTTCCAAAATTGGTGACCTGAATTAAATTCAGGTCGCCAAATTTCCCAAATTGGCGACCTGAATTAAATTTAGGTCGCCAAAATTTCCCAAATTAGCAACTTGAATTTATTTCAGGTCACCACAATTCCCAAATTGCAAAAAAAAAAAATGGCGCAATTTAAGAATTTTTTTGGCGCCTAAGAGAAATTTCAGGAATTAAGGTGACCTGAATTAAATTCAGGTCGCCGAATTTCCCAAATTGGCGACCTGAATTTATTTCAGGTCGCCCAAATTCCCAAATTGACGACCTAAATTTATTTCAGGTCGCCAAATTTCCCAAATTGTAAAAATATTTTGGTGCTATTTAAGAATTTTTTTGGCGCAGAAGAGAAATTTCAGGAATTAAGGCGACCTGAATTTATTTCAGGTCGCCAATATTCCCAAATTGGCAACCTGAATTAATATTTGGATTGTCTAAAGTCTAAAACTCGAGTAAATAATTACGACAATACCACTATCTTCATTTTTTACTTCCTTTTCTAAAAAAAGGACGTCTTTTAGGGTATTAGTATTCATATTTTGTAGTAGTGATATTCATGACATTACAGCAATAATCACATATGAAAGATAATAACAGAACACAGTCACTGCATATGAATGTTATTATGGTTTGCACTATTCATCAGTGCCACGATGGCCTATCATGTCCTCAGCGCTAGAAAAACTCAACGGCATTATCAAAACCATAACTCGTGTATAGCTGAATGTATATGAAAAACTTTAAGACAGAGTCTTAGTCTATGAATACATCTATCACATATAATGATATAAGTATACAATAAGCATCAGAGTTAGTGTTACAGTACGCGTCCATACCTGTGTTGGTGATATCAGTACGTTGTCGGTTTGTATGTGATCATGTTTATCCTATAATGGTAATATCGCATTTATTAATTCACAAATAATATCCTAGTAGATATCTTAGTCACAAATGACCATTTTTCTCTTGGTGGAATTATTTTTCAACTTGTTTCCCTTATTTTTTTGAAAAAACGCTGGTTCAGCATTTTGGGCAGATTTTTCGCTTAGCTTTGAAAAATCATAACTAATTCTAAAAAAATCAAAACGAGGATCCATAAAATTCTTTGGAATCCTTAGGATGTCTATTTTTAAATAAAAATACTCACTTTTGCCTAGATTACATGAGTCATTCCCAGTTTTAAATTTTTCAGCCTCTGCCCAGAATTTTTCCAGAAATTCGTAGCCCAAATTAAATTTATAACAATGAGTATATAGAGAGAGGGGGGGGGGTTAATTAACACAGAATAATAAAGAAGGCAGTACTTTCATTTTCCTTCCTCTTCAATGAACGGTAACACACAGAATAAACCCAAATGAAAGGCAACATATATGCGATTCAACAAAGGTAAAGCAATGAAAATGCATGCAATAACTTTGAAATCAACATTACAAAATGAATATATTTCTTACTTATTACTTTGATATTGGTGTCTCCATCATTCAAGAGCTCAAGTAAAGAACAAATTCCTCATCATATCTTCATTTGTCAACGAGTATAGGCTTTATTCTTATATTCATTCACATTCATATATCTCTTGTTTGTTATTGCTTATGTCAAGCTATTTAATTTGTTGCCTCCTTCAACGTACCAACTGAGTCAGTCATTTTCTTCAGCCTTTCTTCACTGTTCGAATTCCTGAATTAGCATCAAGGTTGCCTATACATCTTGGATGTAAGTATATGCTAGCTGGAGATTCTTTTAAGTTTTTTTTATTGATTTTTAAAGAACAATTTCATTTTAGTTTAAGTTTATTTATTTTAAGCCGCTTCGTTTGCACTTTTGTTTCTTTTCAGTGCATGTACTTTCAGAAGAATATCAAGTCATCATCCTTCTACTAATCTTCTATTTGAATTAAAGGTAAGTAATAGAATATAAGTTGTTTACAATAAATTACATTTCCTTTAACAGGAGAACACATTTTTTTTGTTAGTACGTAATTGTTTAGGAAACAAGAGATGTTTAAGCTTTTTTTTTTTTTTTTTGGCTGCTAAGATGATAATGAATAATTAATCCTAATTGTGTAATTACCATTTTAAGTTATTTTTATTTTACTTCCTCATATCCTTAATATAAGACCCAATTGACTTTTTTGGATATATTAAGCTAAATAAATTTTTTTAAAGTATTGATATTAATTATTTTTCTCCAAACTAATTTGTTTGACTTATAAATTGATATATAATATAATAAGATATAACATATGATATAACTAAGTAAATTGTTTTATTTGGCAAAAAAAACACTAAATAATTTAATTAGCTTCTTTAATCTGTCTCAAAAAATTAATTAAGTCTTATATTAAGAATGAGAGTGAGTCATCGTAGGTCCCAGGTAAAAAAACTAGATATTGACAAGTTCCAAAAATAATTCTTTTTTTTTTTTAACAATTTTAACTTATAAGTAACGCAAGTAGATTTGTAAATATGGAAGTCTAACTTATAAATAAAGATTGCCAAATTTAATTTGTAAATGATGTCTCATAAATATAGAAGCCTGATTTTTAATTCAATTTCTTTTAGCATGGGGATATTATATTAGAAGCAAAAAATTGTTAATCTTTTTGTCAATATTTATATTTTATATTAATTGGAAGAAAAAAATATAACAGCAGAATGCAAACTTTTTACTTGATTTTTTATTTATAATATGGGAGACGCATCATTGCATTTTCCGTCAATGTCAACATATTGAGAAATTTTTACCAAAAAGTGAGAATTTCTCTTTCTGATACATAAATATCAATTTTTTACAACAACAAAAAAAGAAGTTTAATTTGCAAATATATATGATGAAATATAAATTTAAAGTGAAGCACTACTGAGTATTTTATATTTCATAAAATAATGAGGTATTTTAACTTATATTTATCTTATGTTATTTTTCCTTACAAAAGCGGCCTAGAAATGAAGACATATGTGGGCAGATTTCAAATTAATGTATAGAATAATTAAATAAAAACATTTTTGATATGAAACTAGAAATAATAACATTTTCTTTTTTCTTAAATAAAGTATACGTATAGTCTTTTAAGTTTTACCTAAGAGGTATACTAAGTCTTTAACTTTATAAAGTATATTTTTTGTAATATATTTCTAACACTGTTAATATTATTAATAGAAAATGTTGATATATCAAATTCAAGTGATAACTGTGTAATTGATAAAATATTTTAATTTTTAATTTCTTAATATAATATATTTAAATTATTAAACTAAAATAAATCAACAGATTACTCCAAATGAAATTGAGATTTTGATTGGGGAAAAAAAGAAATCGAAGTTTTGATATTTAGATTATTAAACTATCATATTTAGATAATTAAACTAAAATTTTCATTAGGTTTTTGGATAGTTTTCAATTTACACATATTTAAATTTAATACTAATACCATTTAATTACACTAATTACTTAAGTTTATATAATCATCACTTGAATTTATCAGTATTTTCCGTTAGAAACATTAACGATGTTAAAATTATAAAATCAAATATATATTTATTAAAGTTAAGGGATTAAAAGTATACCTCATGTAAACTTAGAAGACTTAAAAGGATATTTTGGCATTTTTTAACGATGTTAAAATTATAAAATCAAATATATATTTATTAAAGTTAAGGGATTAAAAGTATACCTCATGTAAACTTAAAAGACTTAAAAGGATATTTTGGCATTTTTTTAGCTTGGAAGACCCACATTACATTACATATAAATTCAAATAAAGAATAATTTGTGTTCATTTCTTATTTTTATTTTGTTTATTTATTTAAAGTCTCAAGTATAGTTTACGCCGTTCTGGTGTAGAGAAAATTATAGTTTAAGCTATTGTTTCTTTTCTTTTTTCAAAGTCGGTTCTAAATTTCTAATCATCATCCTTCTCATTTGCTTCCCATTAATTATTGCTCTGCCTCCAAAAAACTCAAAAGTTATCATCAATTCATATCGAAGGTAAATTTTTTTTCTCAGATATCGAAAGGTAAATAACTGAATATATGTATAGGTTTATTGTTTGTCATGTCACTTGACATAAGGTTATTTCAAGTCACCCCAAAACTACGTCGTTTTGGGAGTTCATTAATTCCCCTAACTTCAAAACAACGTCATTTTGAGATAAAGAAAATTAATGAAAAGTGTTTTGGTAAAATTCATATAATAAATATAAAAATAAAAATAGCAAAACACCCTTCATTAGTTCCCCTAACTCTCAAAACGACGTCGTTTTGGGGTTAGCGAAATTGATGAATTTCTAAAACAACGCAATTTTAGTGTGACTTGATATAACCTTATGTTAAGTGAGATGACAAACGATAAACCTTATATATATATACAGACATACATGACAATAAATCATATTTCTTTTAACAAGGGAACATTAGCCTAGGCAGAACAAGCCCAGCGATATTCCTGCTCATACCCAGATATAAAATCACTATGATAAAAAATAAAAATAGAAAAAATTATTTGAGCATTCTTTTTATTTGGATATCGAGATGATAATAAAAAATATGAATAATTTGAAATTTTCCTTCCATCTGAATTCCACAAGAAAAAAATTTTGGTAATAATTTTGTATACCTTGTGGTACTTATTTCAATCAAATAAAGATAAGTGTTTAATTATTAATATATGATTCACCCTCAAACTAATTTTTGTTATTAATACTTCAATTTTATTTTTAAAAATTTTTAATGCACTTAAACTTTTTTCCAGCATTAAGTTCACTAATACTAATTTATTGGAAGTAAGTAATTTACATATGGAAAAAGTATTTCTCCAGTCACTGGAGGTAGAGTTATCTCCAGTGACCCCAAAACTACGTCTTTTGGATTAATGAAGGGTTTATTAGTAATTTTAGGTGAATTAATGAATAGTGTTTTGGTAAAATATATATCATTAAAAAATAAACAAAATTATAGAAACACCCCTCATTAATCTAAAACGACGTAGTTTTGGGGTCACTAGAGATATAATTCCTTTACCCTTTAAATATATAAGATTAATTTCCTCCATTATACAATAAATTTACAGTAATGAATTCGTAGAATTTCTTCTTTTCCTTGTATTCTCATAATTCAGTTTCAATTATCATAGCACTAGTAAAAATTAGGTTATCTTATTTTAAACTCAGATTTTAATAAGAATAAAACTATTTTCTGCAATTAATTGCTTAATTCTTTCTTAGGATTGCATCACTTAATTTGATTACTTCTTTTTGCTGTGACTAAAAAATATAGCCAAAGTTATCATCAATTCATAATACAGCTAAATTAATCTGAGAATTTGATTTATTTATGCATGTTATATACATATATGCATGGTTTATTTAGATAAGTACTCTGTAAGTTTTCACTGTTAGTTCCCTGTACTCTCACCCTCGCATGGTTAGCATGTTTCAATGAATCTCCTTATGCATGTTTTATATATATATATATATATATATGCCTGCTTCTAGACTCAAGTTCATGAGAGCATTCTAATTCGTCTGTTGCATTAGATGGCAGAGATTGTCATTAGTATCGGAGCAAAGGTTGCAGAAATGCTGGCGGAACCAATTTTGGGTCGTGCTCGTTATTTGTTCCGCTTCAAGCAATTTGTTGGAGATTTTGAGAAAGCAAAACAAGAGCTCGAGGGGAAACTAGGAGATGTGAACAAGCGTAAAGAAGAATCTGATAGAAAAACTGAAGAAATAATGCCATCCGTGAAAAAGTGGTTGGATGATGTGAATGCTATCTTTGAGGATGTGCAAAAGCTACAACGAGAGCTTGAAGGACGAGGAAACAAGTGTTTTAATGTGTCGCTCAGATATTCTTTAGCAAGACAAATGGAAGATAAGGCTAAGCAAATGATGGAGCTCAAAAACAATTCCTACTTTGAGCCTTTTTCCCAGCTAATCCAACTTCCTGGCATCGCCTACTTCTCTTCCAAAGAGTTTGTGGATTTCAACTCAAGGAAATCAGCTTACAATCGTCTTTTAGAGGCAATCATAGATGGCAAGAACAAGATGGTGGGATTGTATGGTATGGGCGGCTCAGGCAAAACCACCTTGGCAAAACAAGTAGGTAAAAAAGTGGATGAGCTCAAGCTAATTGAAAAGGTTGTCATGGTAGTTGTTTCAAAATCCCCACTTGTTCTCAACATTCAACAAGAAATAGCAGAGCAAATAGGGTTGGATTTGAAAGAGACATCTCAATTTTCTAGAGCACAAAGACTCTCTTTGGGATTAGAAAATAAGAAGATTCTTATAATCTTAGATGATGTGTGGAGCAATTTAAATCTTCAAGAAATTGGCATTCCACCTAATGAAAATTGTCGTATTTTGTTAACCACTCGCCTTCGAAATGTATGTGACTCTATGCGTTGTGACAAAACATTTGAATTGTCTCTCTTAACAAGGGAGGAAGCATGGGCTTTGTTCATGATGCATGCAAACTTAACCAATAACTCATTCAACGAGTTTGATGATGTGGGAAGGAAAATTGTTGATGAGTGCAAGGGCCTACTTATTGCAGTTGTGACAGTGGGAAGTGCATTAAGAGGAAAAGGTATTGTGGACTGGAATTTCACATTGTGGAGGCTACAAAATTCCCTACCATTAGATGTTGATGAGAGTTCAAGGGGCCCATTTGCATGTCTCAAATTAAGTTATGATTATTTGCCATGTCTAGCCAAGCAGCTCTTCTTATTGTGTTCTATGTTTCCTGAGGATCATGAAATCCATACAGAGGATCTAATTCGGTTTGCCAAGGGGACTTTGGAGTTTGAGCAGATTGCTTACACAATGGAGGATGAAAGGAATGAGATTTTAGTAAGCATTAATAGTTTATTAGATTCTTGTTTATTAATGCATACAAATAAGCAAGCATGTGTGAAAATGCACGACTTAGTTCGAGATGTAGCTTTGTGGATTACAAAGAAGCAACATCAAGCAATTTTGGTGGACAAAGATGCAGTTTCAACGACGATGGTTGAAAGTGAAACTTTGAAAGAGACAAAGGCAATATCATTATGGAACTTGGGAAAAAAATTTAAGCTCTCCAATCAATTGCATTATCCAACTCTTGAGATTTTGTTACTTCATTCAGCTGAAGGGTTCACTGAAGATCTTGGAGGGATTAAATCACTCAAAGTCTTGGCCCTTGTAAACTTTGGCTTTAAGTGGAGATATTTTTATGAGAGAAGGATTCAGTGGTCAATTCCGGAATCAATTGTATCATCATTAAAGAATCTTCACACCTTATGCTTTAGAGGAATTGCATTAGGTGACATCTCTTTTCTATGTCATATCAAAATGTTAAAGATTCTTGACTTGCATGGTTCTCAATTTGATGAATTACCTGGAGGAATTGTAGATATGAAAAAGTTGAAGCTTTTGGATGTTTTTGGGTGTGAAATCAAGAAAAGTCCTTTAGAAGTTGTTCAAAAATGTGAGAAACTTGAAGAATTATACTTATTGGATAATACATCTGTCATCTCAGAAATTTTCTCTCTCTCAGGATTGAAGAGGTATGTCATCTATGATTCCACATTCAAATCTAATATTCCTTTTCGAGAATATTTTGATGGTTGCATTGAAGAATTGAGAGCTTTATGTATACAAAGATTCGAAGTCTCTACTTCAAATTCATCAATAAAAGATCTCATTCTTCGAGCAAACTTCCTTTGGCTAAAGAATTGTAGGTGGGATCATAATAATATAAATCCTAAGATAAAGCACTCAAGGGTTTCACATTGTCCAGACAAAAGATTTATAGTTGATAACCTTGGTACTAACTTTCCTCCTAAAGGACAAGTGTTCTCCCACCTGATTACTTTAAGATTGGATCAAATGGCTAGTCTTAAACAAGTATTCCAAGATTCATCTATTAGATGTTCTCTCCCGATGTTACAAGAGCTATACATCGGGAGGTGTCCCAATTTGACAACCATACTTACCCCTGCCACTGTCACAAGCATACCGGAGCTGAGGAAGCTTGAGATTGAAAGCTGCAAAAATGTGAAATGGTTATTCTCTTATTCTGTGACTTCTCATTGTTCTTCACTAGTGGAATTGCGAATATGGTATTGTCCTGAACTGGAGAGTCTCATTGGTGAAGAATTAGCGCTTGGGGATCGTCGTCTTCATCATACGCAAGATTATCCATGCGTAAGTGTTATTTGCAAAATCCAGCTTGAATCATTGCATATTTGAAATAATAATCCATGTTGATGCATTTGCCAAAAAAATACCATTTAATGAATGAAATTTTAGATGTAAACTGAATTTGTTTCTTTTCTTTTGGAACTAATTTCATATTCTTTTTTTAAATTATCTTGTGAAATTAATGTCCCTATTTTATCTATCTATTTCTTAATTTTAACTCTTTTGTCAAATAAATAGTTATGTGCATTGCAATCTCTAACACCATCTATATATTGCCGAAACTACTTATAGAGGCCATTATACATTTGTGCAATTGCCAAGAATTTCACATATTTTTAGTACATTTGGCTTATGCTTTTGTTCACTCTATCTCTTTTTTTTTTTTAATTAAAAATGGGCCTCTTTACTTTTAAATTTTATTTGAAAAATTCGTTTTTATTATCAAATAACACACATAAGATTAAGATAATACTTGTGATTACATATTCTCAATAATAAGCAATAGTTTAAATTCAAGGTTTTGTAACTATATAAATTTTTTTTTATTATGAAATCTCAATTCTCTGTATCCAAGTTATACATACTATATATGATTCAACTACTTTTTGAATTTTCCTTTTTATTTCAATACAACAAAATAGTATTGCTTTTTTAGCTTTGTATCTTACTTATTAATTTTTTTATGTCGAATAATATCTTTTACTTTTCCAAATGCAACACTTCATATTTTTCATTTTTTTTTATTTTGGTAAGGTAATGACTTTTTAACCTCTTTTATTCATTTTAATTTTTTTGTCAAATAGTTAATTTCATATTCCGTATTATTGATTTTGGCGCCAGGTATTTTTTTATAGGAAGTGCTTAATTATTCAGGATTGTTTCATTTCAAAAGAGCACGTTTGTCATTATAATAAACCTATATACTGGTCATTTTTTAAATATATATATATATATATATCTACTGTGGATCCATTTCTTTATCATCCATTTCACTCTACTTCCTTACCCTTCATTGATTGTGGCAGTGGTTGTTTAATACTAGGGATTTGACTAAGGAAAATATTTTATGAGTTTGATTATTTTAAAAGTTAGAAAATCGTTATAAAATTTTAATACAGAGAATATGTAAAATAAATGAATAAAAAAATTAATACAAACTTTTAACTCCACTTTTCTTTTTAAAAAAAATCTAATTCATTATTCAAATGACTAGGCACGATTATGTTTTCCTTCTTTCCTTTTCCCACTCAGCATTTCTCCACAAATCTGTTCTCATCTTTCTTTTCTTCCAATTAGCTCACTGCTTCAAATCAGACTATTCAAGCCTTACTTGGCTCTTGTGTGCCCCATTTCTTCTTATTGTTGATGGGCTTTTGCGATACTTGTTCAGTGAAAGTTGGCTTCTTTTTTTTTTTTTCTTCAATTCCAGGCTTCACTTGCTATATATATACGTTTGTGATGAGAGTAAGAGATAATTGTTGTCGTAATGTGTGCATTTCATAATTATAATTTGAATACTTGTATGTATGTACAGGGGAATGAGATTGAGAGAGCTTTCTTGTGGTTACTGCAAAAAGCTTCAAACAATTGCAAAATCACGAAGCGTTGAACCTATTCCTAAGACTGAAACAAGTAGAAATTAGAAGCAGTGGAAGAAGAAAGAAAAGTATGTTTGAGGTGCAAGTGAGAGGAACGGTAGAAGGTGAAGAGTCTATTGAAACACAAGAAGAACCTTTAAAGCTGAATTCAGAGTTGTGTTCTTTAGAATTATGGTATCTAGCAGAGTTGGAATATATTTGGAAGGGTCCCATACAAAGTGTGAGCCTCCATAGACTTGAAAGAGTTATTTTAACGTTGTGTCCAAAGTTAAGGAATATCTTCACTTTTGCTCTTGTTACAAGCCTTCCAGAGTTGAGGGAGCTACTAGTATCTAAATGCAAGGAATGGGAGGGAATATTTTATGAAGAATCACTTAAAAACCTTTCTTCTTCTTCTTCTTCTTCTTCTAACGTTTGCTTCCCCAAACTTCAAAAAATTGAGATAAGAGATTGTAACAAAGTGACAAGGTTGTTCTCATACTCTTTGCCTTCTCATTGTCCTTCACTAGAGAAGCTAAACATAAGCAATTGTCTTGAACTTGAGAGTCTTGATGAAGAAATAGCATATGAGGATATTCTACTACTGCTTCTCAAACTGAAGACCTTAACTCTAATAAGGTTGCCAAAATTAAGAGAGATTTTTGGAGGGAGATTTGAGCACAAGCTAAAGTCCTTTCATAATAAACAGAAATGTTCACCACATGTAAGTATTACTTTACTATTTCTCTTTTCTCTAAGGTTATGTTGCTATAGAAAACTCTTCCTATGGACTTTCACAGGTTTTTTTTTTTCAATTGATGCTGCATATAATACAATAATGATTCAAATACTTTTTTAAATTTTCTCTTCTTTAAATATAAAAAATTATTATCGTTAACCTGTATTTGTTATTTTTTCAATGATTGAGGTTGATAAACGTCTTTTTAATTGTTTTCCAAATAATTATTTTTACTTTGTCAAATGCAACATTGTATATTTTTCATTTTATCTTTTGGTCATGGAAATGACCTTCTGTCATTGTTTTTGGCAATAATTTATTGCGGAATTACTTGTTCAAGAATGTTTTATTTAGTTTTTCCTCACATTATTACTGATAATGAAGTTGTCATTACAATTTAAGAAATCTGTGAAATTGATTGGGTTTAATTTATAATGAGTGTAATAAACATTGAATTGTTATTATTTTATCCATTTCTTGTATTGAATTTACAAGTTGCCGTTAAGATATTTTTCAAGAGAATTTTCTGTTACAAAATTGACATGTTTACTTTGAAAACTCATTAGAAATATTCGTGTTTCTTGTCAAATAATATTATTAGTAACAAAAATAGTTCCACAGAAAAGACAATAATGATTTCAATTTGTTGATGTTTTGCATTTAAAAACATTATTTTGAAAGGAAATCCAAAATTATTTGAAATATTAATAGTTTCCCCTTCTGCTCTACTGAACGGATGCCACTCTATACATAAAGGCTGGATACAAAATAATTTATTGTTCTCGTTTTTGGCTCTTTATTGTGGAAACTACTTTAATTATCGAAGATTGTTTTAGTTGTCTGCATACATACATTTGGTATTGTACGGATAAATATATAATGGGTCTACATTTGAAATTCATACATATATTGTCCATTTGTTGCATTGTCTTCTAATCATGGAATATGTTTAATTTACAGAAACACAAGAATGAGAGAGTGGAGGTAAAGATTTTAGAATTGATTTCTATAGAATTACAAGGTCTGCCAGAATTGGACTATATTTGGAAGGGCCCGACACAATTTATGAGTCTCCATAGACTTGAAAATGTTACATTGAGCCAATGCTCTAGATTAAAACATATCTTCACTCTTGCTATTGTTACATGCCTTCCAGAGTTGAGGAGCATATGGGTGGACACCTGCCAAGAATGGGAGGGAATATTTTGTGAAGAATCATTTCAAAACCTTTCTTCTTCTTCTTCTTCTAATGTTTGCTTCCCCAAACTTCAATTCATTGGGATAATAAATTGCAATAAAGTGAAAAGGTTGTTCTCATATTCTCTGACTTCTCATTGTCCTTCACTAGAGGTACTGGACATACGCCAGTGCTCTGGACTTGAGAGTCTTGTTGATGAAGAAGCAACCTATGAGGATATTCTAGTACTGCTTCTTAAACTGACGACCTTAACTCTAATAAGCTTGCCAAAATTAAGAGAGATTTTTGGAGAGAGATTTGAGCACAAGTTAGCGAAGCTTCATAATAAACAAGAATGTTCAGCACACGTAAGTATTATTTCACTATTTCTCTTCTTTTTTAGCCAACACTTCACTATTTCTTTTTTCTTTTTCTTTTTTTTTTTGCCCCCTTTTTAAGGTTTCATTACTATATAAACCTCTTCCTATTATGAAATTTCAAAGGTCTTTTTAAATCAACGCTGCTTAAACTATAATGGTTCAAATACTTTTCTAGATTTTCTCTTCTTTAAATATAAAATTTATTATCCTTAACCTATATTTGTTATATTTTTTATGATTGAGGTCGATAAATGTATTTTTAATTGTTTTTAAAATAATTACATTTTACTTTGTCAAATGCAACATTGCATATTTTTCATTTTATTGTTTGGTCAAGGAAATGACCTTCTGTCATTGTTTTTGGCAATAATTTGTTGTGGAAAGTACTTGTTCAAGATTGTTTTATTTAGAATGGACCAATGTGGATGCATTATATATAAATTATAAATACTTCCAGTGAAATATTTTCTCCTTTTCTTTGGACATGAAAAGGCCGGAAGTGAAAATCTCTTTTCACAACGCCTATTTCCTTATTGTTAAGAATTTGAAAGGTTCACATGTCAATTTTTCATCAAATAGTTTGTATATTCATCATAAAATATATAATATGCATGCTTCTTGTTTAGGAAAAAGACATGAGAATATATATAATAATTAATAGGCAACAATGAATGTATTCGATGAAATTAATATGCTAATTTAATGACATATAGTTATAACTTATGATAGCAGAGATTGAATAATCCTTTCACACAAAAAAAAAAAAAAAAAAAACCCTCGCTACACATTTTTCCTCACATTATTACTAATAATGAAGTTGTTATTAATATAAGAAATATGTGAAATTGATTGGATTTAATTTCTAATGCGTGTAATAAACATGAAATTGTCATTATTTATCCATTTCTTGGATTAAATTTACCAGTTAAGATATTTTTAAAGAGAATTTTTCTGTTACAAAATTGACATGTTTACTTTGAAAACTTATTAGGAATATTCATGTTTCCTATCAAATAATATTATTAGTAACAAAAATAGATCCATAGAAAACACAATAATTATTTTAATTTTTTAATTTTTAGCATTTAAAAAGCAGTTATTATGAAAGGAAATCCAGAATTATTTGAGTATTAGTAGTTCCCCCTCCCCGCTACTGGACGGGTGTATGTCACTTTGTACATGAAAGTTGGATACAAAATAATTTATTGTTGTTGTTTTTGGCTCTTTATTGTGAAAACAACTTTAATTATCGAATACTGTTTTAGTTTAAATAAATCAATGTGAATGCATATCCATATATTATGTATGTCTACATACATTACATCTGGCATTTTACGGATATATATATATATATATATATATATATATACATATATATATATATATATACACACACACACGCTGCGCGCGCGCACATATATATATATATATAAAGAAGGTCTAACTTTGTGAAATTCATCTTGTTGACATTGTGTTATTACAATTAAAAAATATGTGAAATCAATGGAGTTTAATTTGTAATTTTGTACTGTGATTCATGCATATGATGATGTCCATTTCTTTCCTTGTGTTCTGATCATTGAATAAGTTTACTTTATAGAAACACAAGAATGAGAGAGTGGAGGTAAAGTTTTTAGAATTGATATCTATAGAATTACAAGGTCTGCCAGAATTGGACTATATTTGGAAGGGCCCCACACAATTTGTGAGTCTTCATAGACTTGAAGATGTTATATTGGTGCAATGCTCTAGATTAAAACATATCTTCACTTTTGCTATTGTTACAAGCCTTCCAGAGTTGAGAGAGATATATGTAGATGCCTGTGAAGAATGGGAGGGAATATTTTGTGAAGAATTGCTTAAAAACTTATCTTCCTCCATTGTCTACCTCCCCAGACTTAAGAGGATTTGTATACTTGATTGCCACAAAGTGAGACGGCTATTTTCATATGCTCTAGCATCTCATTGTCCTTCACTTGAGGAAATAACTATATTGGATTGCTCTCAACTTGAGGAGGTTGTTCAAGCATGTAAAGGTGAAGTTGCTTATCATCATGAAAAGTTGTTTCTTAACATGAATGATTTGGATCTCAAAGGGTTGCCAAAGTCGAGAAAGATTTACCCAGGTTATGAATTCAATCACCTCTCTGGTGCTATACAAATAGAAGATTGTCCAAACATATGCAACATCTCATTATAATACAAGACTGATATGTGGTACGTGGTTACACTAGTATCATTCTTATAAATACTTTAAAAATGTGTCAGATAAATAAGGCTGTTATTTTTTATTTTTTCTATAGGTACTATTTTGAAGCAATAGCTAAGCTGCTAATTGATTGTTGTTGTATTTTTCGGACTTGGAGATCAAATTAAAAAGTCAAACAAATAAGGCCATGATGAGCTTTGGATCTTCTATTGATTTCATCTGCAGTTGTGTTTTACTAATTGGTCTTTGGTGTGTGAAGATGTGTTGGATTTATGACAGTGTGTCAATGTGTTTAAGATTGTACAAAAGATATATTATTTATATAATGTTGCTTGCGTAGACTTCTTTTTTTTTTTTTGGTTTTGGGTAATAATCGGGGCACTCAGCCCATTCTCATTCCTGAATCAAGACACAACATGGGTATGACATACCTATATAATCTCTGGACATGACAGTTCTAACTAACAACAGAGGATTTTTAAATATAACATGCTCCTCCTCCTTAACAAAACTTAAAACAGCAAGCACATCTACATAACCATTGCCTTCTCTATACACATGTGAAATTATTAACCTGGAGAACTTTTCCATAGCAGCACGAATTGCCATAAAAAAGGAAACGAAACCCAGAGATTTAATTTGGATTACTAACCTGTGAAAATATTAACCTGGATTTCGCACTGCGTAGGCTGAACCTACTTTGTCATTCTAACATTCTTAGCCAAGATAAGCCTCTGGATAATATCGTCAAGCAAGTTCTCGTCCATCAAAAATAAAAGGAAAGCTAGAGATTTAATCTGGGTTTGAAAACTGAAATCCTATGTTATGATAATCCCAAAACTGAAACCCGAAAACAAACAATTGAAAATGTTCGGGGAAATCGAAGGTGGAAGAAAAGAAAAGAAATGAATGACTTCAGATTCATGTATAAAAAACATAGGGTATTAAAACTCGAAACTTTCACAACTTCTTCTTGGGGATTGAAACCTGGAAATGGAGCCCCAGATAAAAGGATGAGAAGCCGGAGATTACCTCCTTTGCCTTATTCAGATACTTGGCCAATAAAGGACCTTTCGTCTGATAAGTTCCCTCAATCTGTGCTAATACGAGCTGTGAGTCGGTGAAAACCTTTACCTTCTGTGCTCCGTGTTCTCTAGCCTGCAAAAGTCTGGCAAGTAGGGCTTCACATTCGGCCTGGTTATTTGAGGTCAGGAACTTGAGTTGAAGGGAATGCTCAATTGCGATACCCTCCAGGCTTTCGACTATGATTCCGGCTCCACTACCCCTTGCATTTGACGAACCATCGACATAAACCTTCCAAGTTTTGTCTTGGTCAGTATCGATTCTATATGCCAGGGTGAGTTCCCTCACAAAATCCGCCAACGCTTGTGATTTGATTACATGCTGGGCTTTATAGGTGATGTCGAACTTGGATAACTCTATGGCCCAACTGGTCATTCTTCTTGCTAGATCTGGCTTGTGTAATATTTGCCGGAGTGGTTGACTAGTTCGGACGACTATTCGATGTCTTTAGAGTAAGGTCGAAGTCTTCTTGCCGTGATAAGTAGGGCGAAAGCCACCTTTTCAAGATTTTGGTATCGTAGTTTTGAGATTTGTAATGCCTTACTTACAAAGTAGATTGGTGCCTGGTCGATGTCGATCTGATAAATATAAGAACAAGGATTCACCTGGATCAAGCTTTGATAGGACTAGAGGGGTCACCAGACAGTGTTTGATTTTTTCAAATGTCACTTCACAGTCTGTGTTTCATCCTCCTTGTGTTTCCTTTTTTAGCAACCTGAAAAATGGGACTGCGTTCTCAACTGATCTAGGTAAAAACCTAGTCAGCACGGCCAAACGGCCGGTCAGCTGCTAGACTTCTTTCTTAATCCTCGGGCTTGCATTTCGAGGACGGCTTTGCATTTATCAGGATTGGCTTCAATTCTGCGGTTTGTCAACATAAAGCGTAGGAACTTCTTGGCTAGGACTCCGAATGCACATTTTGTCGGGTTCAAACAGATTCGATATCTTCTCAATTTGTTCTTTTTCTTCCCTTGAGTTTTTATCACGTATTGGCGCAATTTGCCATCTTTAACAAACCTCTCAATGGCGTCACGGAGTTCATAACATTGATCTGTGATGTGTCCCGGTCCGTCATGAAACGCACAAAACTTGGATTGGTCTGTGTTGGGTCGATTTCGGGGAGGCCGAGGCCTATCAACTCTTTTAATCTCGGTTAGGGCCACCTCCTTCCAAATCTGCAAACGAGAAACGTTCAGAGGGGTGTTTCTTTCATACTTTGTTTTTCCTTCGAATCTTTCTCCCCGAGCTCGGCTATCTCGGCTTCACTTGCGGGGGGTCTTCTTTTCTTTTCGGACTGATCTTTATCATCGGGTGACATATTTCTCCGCTTCTCGCTTCCGATAGCATTGGCTATCTTCATTTGTTCCACCTCCAGATACTGCTTTGATCGGGTATGGAATTCAATGAGAGTGTAGACCTGGTTCTTGAAAATTGACTTTGCCAATCGAGATGAAGGATCCAGCCCATCAATAAGGCAGTGCATGTGGACATCCTCTAGGAGTGATCATACTTGTAAGGTCACCTCCTTGAACCGGTCTAAATATTTCTAAAGTGTCTCCCCCTTTTTCTGCTTAATTTTGTTCAAAGTGAATTGGGACTTCAGCTGCTTCTTACTGGTTGCGAAATTCAATTCGAATTTACGTCCGAGGTCTTCAAAGTTTTGCACAAAATTCGTTGGTAGGGTATGGAGCCACTTTTGAGCGGGTCCAGTCAACATTGCTACAAAAAACCATGAGATGACCGGGCCCTTAATCAGCAGAACAAACATCAGTAGCTCGAACATATCAAGGTGACCGCGTGAATCCTAGGTCCCGTCATACTTTGGGAGGTCTGCCAAATCAAAATTCTTCGGATACGGCGCACTGGCGATTTCCTTGGAGAAAGGGCTTCTGTTGAGTTCCGTTAGGTACTTCATTTTATACTCTCTAGGGGAGCTTCGAGACCAGGCAATTCTCTCCGTATCTCAATCTTCTCGTCTAAGATCCGTTCCAGGCGTAGCTTTTTCAAGGTCAAGGTTGGGTTCTGAGTTCGAATTCGTCCCTTAAGTAGTTTTGCCAACATCCTGTAGTGCTGACCACGGTTCTCCACTGTAAGATGCATTACTGACATCGTTTGTCATCCTTTCCTTGCTTCCATGTGAATCATTGCGACCTTCTCCCTGAACCAATGTTTTGAACTGTTTAAATCAGTCTTCCATCATCTCCTATATTACTTTGAAGTTCTTCTTAGCGCTGGAGGTTATTACGCTTTTCATTATTCTCCATTCACCTCAGCATCGATTTCTAGGTTTTCTTTAATAGGAGGACGTCTGGATTTGGAGCCAAAGTTCCCTTCACCACCACGTCATGTGGTTTGGCCACAACGGGGGGGGGGAGGATACCATGTCAAAAATGTCATTCCCCTTGTTTGCGGCGTTGCTCTCCGGGATATCCTCATGCTGCGGCTGCTCTTAGACTTGGTGGTGTTGACTTTCCTTGGCTTGCGGTGGAATTCCAAGCTGAGGGTTCCGACTGTTGCTTTTAGTGTTAACCATCGGTGATCACGGGGATCGAAATTTAACGTCCCCACGGTCAGCGCCAATGTTCTGGTGTAGAACACAGATGTCCAGCCTTAGACTGGTGCTTTGATCTTGGATCGATGGGCTCTGCCTGAGTATCTATGAATGATATATCCAGGAGAGCGTGGGATCACTATGCACAAACGAGGCTCTCGTCAAAGGGGGTGGTGTTTGTGCACAGTGTGACGGTATATAAATAGCTTAGAGTTTAAAAAGTGTGTACCTTGAGGCTTGACCTCTGTATTTATAAAGTTTACCTTAAGTTAAGTTACTTTGGCCCTGTGGTTCAAGGCCCTAATATCTTAACTATCAGATATACAATTAAATATACCTAGATTGTCGCCAAAATAGGATCCTCCTATATTGTAAGTAGATCCTGATATGTTGTATGTTCCTAGTTAGGCCATCCACGTGTTGGGCCTAGTGCAGGTCCATAACAACCTGATTTTTAAAAAATAAAAAATAAAAAAATTGGGCACATATTCAGCATTTTGTGGCAAAACAGCCACGGTTCAACAAAGGAGTAGTATTGAAGGAAAACCAGTTCCAAAACATAATGCTCTTATAAAGAAGATAAAAGGGAGGATGATCTAAAACCCAAAAGATTCGTAAAAAATTATTTATATCGGGTCCATGAAATTATATAGCTAAATTGTTTCAGTTGGGTGTTGCCACTTGCCAGGGATCAGGAAACTATTTTGGGAAAATCTTTTTAAAGCCTTAAGGAACCAATACAATGTTAAAAAAGTCCCACAAAAAATTCTTATGTCAAAAAAGTCTCATTGACAGCTCTTTCAGTAAGTAATTAATAACTCCATCTATGAGTTTTAACAATTTTTTTGGAAGTTTTTTATATCAGGATTTTCTGTTAGATTTTTTTGAGATTTTCTTAGTCTTTTGAAACTTAAAAGGATTTTCCCAACTATTTTGTGAGAGTCAAGCCTTTCTTTCAATTTTTAATTTGCTACTGGCATTTTTTTTTAATTAAATCTTTTACGTTTTTTTTTTTTATTGTTTTGTTAGCTTGATTAGCCCTGATAACTTTACGTACTTGAATTCTCTCATCTACCCCTCCTTTTCTTTTAACCACCATTAAGTTTTTTTTTTACTATAATTAATTATCGAATCAAATTTTAGCAGTTTAAATATATTTATATATTTTTTATGTAAAATTAGAATAATATTTTTTATGGAATGTTGATATAAAGTAGATTTTAACAGCATAGAAACTCAAATTGAATGACTATTCCTATGAAAAAAAAGACCCAACAATTTGGTCTTTTATGCTAAGCTTAAAATCTTAACAATGGACAAAATAAATATAAAATAACTGGTGCATGATACTTCCCTGATCACGAGCAATAATGGATACAAAATCAAAAATACTAGTAGCTCCCCCCCCCCCCCAAAAAAAAAACAATTTTTCTTTATATCTGTGACTATCATATTCTTTCCTTGAAGGGAAAAATCCTTTCACACACCAAAGAACTAAGAAAATGTCAAAAAAGTTCTAAAAAAAATTCAAATGTCAAAAAAAATCCCAAAAAATTGTCAATCCTACAAATAAAGTTGAAAATCCTACAGATGGGATTGACAACTTTTTGAAGCCTTTCTAGCATCTGAGTTTCTCTTAAGACTTTCTAAATATTTTCTTGGTTCCTTAGAACCTGAAAGGAATTTTCCCTTCCTTAAACATGTAACGCTTACAAGTACTGTACAACACAAATCGTACATTGTTGAGTAGGATCTTCATGTTGTGAGTGCAAAATTCACAACAAACAAATGGATGATTTTAATTTTCTTTTTTTCTGAGGTATTTTCTAAGGCTGAATATTTTCATCTTAGGTTTTTACTCCACTTAATCCTAATTATATAAAGTACCAATTAGAAGCGTTTTTTGTTCTAAATATAAGGCACCAACCAACTTAGTAATTATTTTTTTTCCCCACTTTAAGCTTGTTATTAATTAAGGTCCAAAATTTTATATTTAAAAAAAATCACATCATTTAAATAAGGGAAAAATTGAAAAAATTTATCCAGTGGGAATTGGTATTTGTTACCTATAATAAAAATCATAGAGAGTATTATATCCAAAAAAAAAAAAGAATCATAGAGAGTACATGAGATACTTTTAAATCAGCTTTTAAGTCCAAAATTTGTGCATTTTTAAGAAGAGTTCATTTAATACCAACTTTTTGATATCATGCTTGTCTTGTTTTACCCATATTGCTTAAATCTGTAACATGTGGCAAGAAAACTTTACCTCTTAACTAACTAACATGGCACCAGAATATTGATGTATTATGGGAGTCGATCTTCCTCATCTTTAGGGAGGGGTTCAATCCCTTCATTGGTCAAGGCGCTGGGGGAGACATCCTAACTAGGGATCTAGGAAGCAGTGGTAACGCTAGTAGAGGTAGAGGCATATGTACTCTCTGGCCAGTATCCCCTATGGACTAGGCACCAAGCGTCCTACCCTTGGACTATGGGTGAACCCGACCCTTTTTCTAAAATTTGCATATCTAAGAATGTTGACGTATTATATCATAGATGACGTTTTAGGATATCAATTAACTACCAATAAATTAAAGACAAAATTTCGTAATGAATGATATTAGCAATTCCTAGTGAAGTTAATTACTTAGTTATTGGCTTCATTTGAGGCTTCCCAATGTTTTCTCTAAATCTTATATCAGTTTGAAGTTTAGCTGGAGATGTAGGAGTTGAATACTTTGCCTTCCATTCATAAATGGGAAGAAACACAACATACAGAAAACTTTACAGTTATCTATGGTTGTATGCTCTTCTGATCAGACTTTAGCGATTTATATTTATTTATGTATTTTCTAAGTAAATTTATAATAATATTTTTTATAAACTATTAAATATAGAGTAATGAAATTTTAATCAAATAACGACGAAGGGAAAATGAGGATAGAGGAAGAGAAAGAAGCTAAATTTAGGTAAATTTATGTTCTCCATACCTCTTCTTCTTATACAATTTATAGGTCCTCTCTCCGTCCCTTTCTATTTATCTATCTATCTATAGCCGGTAATATGAGTTTTAACCATGGATCAAACCTATTCAACCTAGAAAACTCGGCGGCTTGTGTTGTAAAAAAGTGGGACTATTTTGATATGGTTCCTTTTTACGAAAACCCATATGGGTCCAACCTATGGTGAGTTGGACAGTTTTTATTACGTTATGCTTTAGAAAATCTTACAGCTTCACATCATGCTTCAAATTCGAACACTGTATTGAATATTAATGATGAATTTTGGATTTATGTTTAGTTTATAATGTGTGGACTTATGATGAATGTTTAATTTGTAATGTTTGAAACTTTTTATTTTATTTGATGTTTTATTATCACTTTATGATTTTATAATGTATTTCTAATTTTTGTATGGTTTAGATTTGTAGAAAAAAGTTCAATATATTGTTTAAAAATAAATAAATAAATAAAACAAGTTGCACAGGTAGGTTTTTTTTTTTTTTGGATACAGCCAATGAGGGGAGGGGGAGGCAGGGTTCGACCTAGACAAGGGGGAAGGCCAGCTCCCAAAGCTGGCCCTAGTGCCATCACGCTACGAAGCGCTTGGTGCACAGGTAGGTTATAAGTAAAGTTGGTTAAAGTCAATCCATATTGATGCAATCCTTTTTTGTCCAAATTCATGTGGTCCTAAACCATGGCAGGCTAACCCGAACTCGGTGGTCCAATCCATATTACCAACTGTAGATATATCTAATATCTATCCATTATACATTGATGCATATATTTCAATTATTTTTACCTTTGTTTTATTATACTCCCTCTGGTCTTTTTTATAAGAAACATTCTTCTTATAAAAGTGGTCCTAAATAAGGAACAAATCATTTTTGTCTTGAATTTTTAACTAGTCTTTCGATTTTTACACTCATTAAAAATATGTTATTATCTCTATAGAATAAAAATAAATTTTCACTCACCATCAATCTCTCATATAGCCTCTTCATAAATAAGTCTATAATTGAAAATAAAAAGGGTTAAAGAGTGATTTCGCCAACAAACTATTGGCTCAGGGGCGTACAACACAATTAACTATTAACTGGACCTTAAATACCAACAAACTATTACAAATGTAAAATAAACACAAATCTGTTAAAATGAAGTTGACGTCCGTTTGCGATTTATCATCTTTGCCAACTTTGCCCACGAAATTCAATCCTCCGAGTGCAGATGATTTTCCATGGGATCGTTTTGAGTTCTCCAAATGAAGGAATGGGGAAGGAGCTACCTAGAGATTGGGGAAGAAACAGTGATCAGAATTGAGGAAGAGAAAACAACACAAGAAATTCCTCCATCCCATTCTTTCTCTCTGATCGAACTATTCATTTTAATTCCCAAAGTTGACATCGCTCAAAATTACAAGCACATTTCATATGGAATTCGTTTGTTGATTTGGGGAATTCAAATGGAAGGCCACAGGTGGAAAGAACACAATCGAAATGACAACCAGTTTTTGTCTGAATATGATGATGTCGTCTTCGATCAATGTGTATCCAAGAGAAAGCATAGCCCGCCCCTTCCACCCACTGCATTTCCTCCTAGCCTAAGCTACATCCAACACCCTGTCTCAAAATTGGACACTCTCGCTGGAATCGGAATCAAGTACAGCGTCGAGGTACTTCTTCGATCATTTTTTATTCTGCAATCCCCTGGTATGAAATCCATTTTGGACAAGTTACTAAGTAGGCTTTTGCAAATACTTTACATTCCCAGTTTGATGCGCTACTCACCTACCTGCACATAAAAGAGAGAAATTTTGCCAAATCCCAAAGTTGGCTTCACTTTACGATATGAATCTCTTTCTTTCTTCAAATGTTCAAATGTAACACCTTGATAAATTGCAGGTATCAGACATCAAAAGAATGAGTGAATATAAAATCAGAGTTGAATAATCTTACGCCAGTTCTCGACTAAGAACTTTAGAGCTTCCTCGGCGGAGAACATTGGAAACCCGTCTCTTCCGTGAGTGAACAACAAAGCCACGAGAACGCTTCTGACGCCAGATCCAGCGATGAAATCGAAATTGGCAATGATGTGAGCATTAGGATTTCTAGATTTGCAGTGGAGGCAAGCTTCAAGGTGAACCAAAGACTTCACGAGGTGGCGACGGTGCCGTCAATGCAGAGGCTTCTGACCTTACCAGTGTTGTGTTTAGTTGATTTCATCTTAGGGAATCTGAACAAAGTTGGCAAACAAAAAGATCATCAAAGAAGTAACCAAATGAGGATTGAATTTCGTGGGTAGAATTGGCAAAGATGATAAATAGCAAACAGACATCAACTTCATTTTAACGAATTTGTGTTTATTTTACATTTGTAATAGTTTGTTGGTATTTAAGGTCCAGTTAATAGTTAATTGTATTGAACGCTCCTGAGCCAATAGTTTGTTGGCGAAATCGCTCCTTAACCCAAATAAAAATACATATCAAACACATTTATGGCTTTTTAACTAACATTCTAAATTGCATAATTTGGATAGTTATTTTTTATATAAAAAAAAGGTCTGGAAAAGGTAGGGTTTTTTACTAAAATACTAACATTTTGAAAAAAAAAAGTACCAAAATAGGGTTTGTCAGAAAGTATTTTCTATTATAAGGCAGTCAAACAAAGTGTTTGACTGACGGAACAAAAAGCGTTAGGGGTGCTGACGGAACAGTGCGGAAGCATCAGCACCCCTGACGCTTTTTTGAAAAAAAGTGTCAGTAGTACTGACGCCATCAGATGGCGTCAGTACTACTGACGCCATCAGCGTCAGGCATGCCTGACGCTGTCAGGATTCTTGACAGCGTCAAGAATCCCCCAGGCCCCCCCCCCCTTTTTCTCTTCTCCCGCCCCACGCAAACCCCTTCCCTTTTTTTAAATTTTACTCAGCCCCTCACCACACACGGCCCCCCCCCCCACCACACACATTCCCCTTCCCTTTTTCATTCTACCCGAACCCACACCCATTCTGACCAAAAAAAACAAAACAAAAAGAATTAACCCCCCCTCCCCCCCGCCTACGTGAAGAAAATCCCCCCCCCCTTTTACTCCCTTTTGACCAAACACCCCAAAACTTCCCACCGACAGACCTCACAAAGAAAAAAAAAAAAAAAAGACCCCCTGAATGCTTACTATGGTATGAATGCTTACTCTTCACTATTTCAGCCGATCGGTAGCAAACAAGGAATACCGCACGGGTCTGAACCAAAGATTATCCCCGACAAATCGAAATTGCGTGGTAAGGGCCGACCTAAATCTACACACATTCGCAATGAAATGGATGAGGGGGAGGTCCAACCTAGCTCCAGTCGTACTAGATGTAGTATATGTAAACAGTTCAGACATAATAGGCGTTCATGTCCTACGGTGGGCACAGCTGATTAACCTTCATGTACTTGATTTTATACTTATGTGCTTCTAGTATGTACTTGATTTTTAATTAGCTATATGACATATTACATATGTTCGATAGAAAACTAAACAAATATAACATATTACATAAAATGACATTCACAAACAGTAGTCCATGGAGATATGTTCGATAGACAACTAAACAAATAAAGTCACAAACAGTAATCCAGTGTGATATGTTCGATAGAAAACTAAACAAATACAGTCACAAACAGTAATCCATGGAGATCTGACAAAAAGACAATAATCCCGGCAAATATGACATATAACATAAAATGAAATACGCTCAGGGAGGAGTATACAGAATCCACTGTCTCGAACGCGGATCCCGCATAGGGTTCCTACAGATACCATCTTGATTGCGACTGAAAGTGAAATCCTCAGTAGCTGCCTGTAGGAAGTCATCAAAATGGTCACTTCCTGTCTGGTATGGGCTACTACTAGATCCGACCTCAGTACAACCCTGTCCATGATTGGTCGAACGGAAGGCAGTAAAACCAGCCGGTGCCGATTGAAAAGTACTGAAGCCAGGAAGGCCATACGGAGGCTGATATGCACTAAAACCGTATCCAGGCTGGTTAGGGTTGAATGTATGAAAGCCAGTCTGGGAACTCTGAGACGGCCACTGATATGAGTATGGAACCTGTGTCTCTGGAGCGTACATCGTCTCTGGCTGTGGGTAAGTAGGAATTGGTGCATGTATCTCGGGAGGCACCTCGGGAGGCACATCTACTGGCACGTCCTCTGGGTACCAGGAAACCTCAGTATAGGTCATCTCAGGCCATATAGGAGGTCTATATACACCTCTGGCCCGCGGAGCAAGCAGTGGTATCTCATATGGCTCCATTTCATGCCGCGGACGTCGGTGGCCGAGTCCTCGTCCCTCCCTCGCACGGGGCGGGACCTCTAAAGCGGGATCTGGTACACTTACTAATAAACCACTCGGTGCGCTAGGGCTAGGCTCCGCAACTCGACCAAATTGTTTAAGTGCTCCGAGTAACTGGTCACAGACCTCCTGCACCTCGCTATGGCTGTATTGGGCTCTAAACTTTGGAGAATTCATCCACCAAATCCACTCTACCCCATCTACCTGCATTTTTCAGATATTAAAAAAAAAAACAATGAAACGAAAATTATGGATAATAAGATGGAAGATATAGGAGAAAAAATGGTAGCAAGATCAATACGTACCACGTGGCCAATCTTGGTGACTTTCCTCGTCATATACCGTATAGTGTGTGTGAAAAACCAAGTCAAGTACTCGGAGTTCGGGGAAATTGGCCCCTCCTGTGGATCTGTAGCCTCGATACGCTCATCTCGAGTGTTCCACAACTGAATAAATGGATCCATCTTGATCTCCCAATCCTCAGTGTTCTTACCGCGTAAGGTAAGATCGTGTGCACCCTCAAGCTGTGCAGCAGGTAGGGGGATGTGTTGCTGCATGCCAAATTGCCGCATACAGCGATCAGGCTGGTGCATCTCGACAATGTGGAAAGCAAGTACGGGTGTGACTATCCTCCACATGTTCCACCTGTGAACATCTGCATCAAAAAACTCATATCTGGCGTCCCTATATGGCTCCCAGTTCACCTGTACATGTAAACATATGAGAATTAGTGTACTCTTATTGTTCCATAATCTCATATTTATTATACATACGTCGTCTTGACCCATCTGGTCAAGCTCTATCTGATATGTTTGTAGCTGACGTCGACATAACCGCACGTTGATGTCATTGAACTTGCAATATGTAACTCAATAACATTAGTGAAACAATCTGCAAATAATTCTAAAACATAAATGCTAAATCTACTCCTACACGTACATACCTGCGTCCGTAATGATCACCTGGGTCATTGGGCGGTGGGATGGGAGGTGATATGGCAGGAAATCTAGACCATGCCCATATCTGCAATAACAACAAACATCCCCCAATGTCTTTAACTGAAGCCGATGTGGCCTGACATAGCTTGCGAAACAGTACTGCGAGTATAGCAGACCCCCAACTGTATGTAGCAGTGTCCGCAAGGTCACCACCTAGTAATTTTATATATCGGCAAGGGACCTCTGAGCTTGACTTGTCGCACAACAGAAATCCACCGAATAAGCGCATGAGGTAAGCACGTGTGTACAAAATCTGACCCTCAATCGTAGCTGTGTGCTCCTCCCAATGGCCCCAAAAACGATCAAACCAACTCATCTTGATGTTTCAGCCAATCATTTCAGATGGGAGTGGAGTCCGACCCATGTATTCCTGCATCACTGCTGCCCAGTTGCCATGCGTCCGACCGAAAACTACTCGGCCCTCAGTGGACAAACCTAAAATGCCCTCTACGTCCTGTAGAGTAATAGTCATCTCCCCAACTGGCATGTGGAATGTGTGAGTCTCCGGCCTCCACCTCTCAACCAAAGCCGAAATAAGGTTTCTGTCAATCTGCACCAACATAAAAGCAATAAAACTTAAAGATTTTTATCTGTATCATGTACAAACACCTATATGCATAAAATTAATTACATAAAGAATTCTAAAACATACCGGGAGTCTCTTCATACGAGCCACGTGCCCGAAACCTGCACGTGTAAGATGCTGTTGCAAATCTAGTGGGATGAGATCTGGGTCCTGGATATCTCCCAAAGCTCCTTGTGAGGCTCGCCTGACCCTCAAAGACGGGCAATCTCCTGTGTTCCACACAACTTGTGATCGGTGTGATTGTTGCACCACCTCAGTAAGAACTCCCCACTTTTTGGAACCGGCCTCAATTTTGCGAGCCCTTTGACCATCCATTTCACAACTAAAAATTGACAGTAACACAACACATTTTACAAAATATTTTAATTCGTTCACTAATTATTATTCTCACAAATTTCTTAAATCAAATTTAGGTCATAATATTATTTAACATTTTATATATGAAATTATTACTTTATATATGAAATTATTATTCTTCAAAATTCTTAAATCAAACCACTTTATCCTCATTACTAATAACCATGATAATGCTATATGAGCTTAAGAACTTTTTTAAATATATAAAGAATATAAAAAAGCTTGTTTTTTTAACTAATAATTAATAATTAATAATTTCTAACCAATAATAAATCATTCACCTTTAATCGACAAGGCAAGGTAGATCCAGCTGCCTATATCTGTTTGATCAAGTTCTCTAATAACATTTGTTTGTGAGTTTTTAAAACATGAATGTGTAGTTGTAAATCCATCTAGAGTCCCTTGTAAATTTTTGTATTGGTTATTATAATATAAATTATAATTTTTTTCATACAGACAGTTGTTATTTTGTAATTGCTGATTCTTACAATAATGTGTACCTTAGATGGCAATAGTCTTTTTTAGAAAGGAGGTTTAAAAATTTATAAATAAACAATATCTCAAAAATTTTCCACCAACTTTATATAGATATTTAAAATAAATATTATTTATTTTAAGTATAGATTATACTTCCACCGACTTTTTATTTGTTGGCCCATCATTGCTCTTTTGCGTTATATTTTAAAATATGTATATTCTGATAGCGTACTAATAGGCCAATATAAAATATAAGATTAATATGATAACAAAAATAAAAATAAAAAATTTTAGTTGGTATGTAGTTATAAAAAATTAAGATATAACATGAATGATTTCTCAACTACTCATCTTCTAATATGATAATAAAATAATTTTTTATAAAATTAATTGTGTTGTTTTATCTATAAGTTCTTAGTTAAAATGTAAGTAGCTTCAGCCTTAAAAATAATTAAAAATAAATAAGTTTAAATCAAAAGGCACGTAGTTTTTTGAAAACACGAAAATTCATTACGCTTTAAGCTTTAAGCCAAGAACAATTTTTCAATTTAAAAAAAAAATACCACAAAATGACAAATTATAAAAAACCTTTTTTTGTTTGTTGCTAAACTACTTTTTTAAACTTTAAAGTTTGAAGAGATTATATGCATAAAAAAATGTGAAGAGATAAAGTTAATAATTTGGAGTTATTTAAATCCACTTACAAACATCGTAGGGTTATTGTAAATTTTTTTAAAAAATCAGAGAGATTATTAATGTTTTTTTTCTCAAAAGATTATTAATGATTTAAGGGTTTTTTACTAAAATAATATTATTTTATAAAAGATCTACCATTTGAGTTCACAAACATTAGCTTCAATTATTCATTATCACTTCAAATTATTTCTTTATCCTCATTACTAATAACCATGATAATGAAAAATGAACCAATTATTAAACTATCTAAGTTCATGGTTAAATGATGGTAAGCTGAATCATAAGTTGAAAAAAAATAATATGCAAATATACAAATAATATTTAAATAAAATTATATAAATACAAATACACTATTCCATAAATAAATGAAACGTATGTATGTATGCATATAAACCTTACACGAAGATTTGTTTCTAAATATTACAAATATAAATTAATCCTATGAAACGAAATATAACCAAAATAAAACACTGGCAACTAATTTATTCCCAAACACAAATTTTTCTATGTTTTCAAATCCTTTAACATTTTTTTTCTAAATGTTAATGAAAGTATGCAAATGACTTCTACATCTAAAAAATTTATACAATAATTCTCCAAAAATGAAGACTAAATTACACAATGTTATACTAATTTTTATTAAATTAAATGTACACCTCCTCTCTCATCTTATTAAAATCAATATTAATTTATTCTCCTATCTATTAAAATGAAAATTAATTTATTACCTAAATTTTAAATTTTACACAAAACTATCCTATTATACTCACAATAATGCCACCTACTTTAATCTCTTATCATATTAAAATTGATTAAAATTGCAATCAAAGGAAAAAATAATAAAATCATGAAGAAACAGTGAGCCAACCTTCTTGTAGCCAACCTTCTTATTCCTCCTCCTCCTTCTTTTTTCCTTCCAGTCAAGAGTAATGAGCGGTTGTTGTGGTTAAAAATGAAAAATAGTGAAGAAAGTGGATGAAGAAAATATGAAGGATAGGAAAGGAAAATAAAGAATGAAAGGGTGACTGTGTGTGTGTTTGGGGTGTGGTGGAGCCGGAGTGTGTGTGTGTGGGGTGGAGGGGGGGCGGGGAGGAAGGTTTTTTGTGTGTGTGTGTCTGTGTGGGGAGGGGGGTGCCGGAGTGGACTGAGAGTGTGGGGGAGGGGGGCGTCGGACTGGACTGAGAGTGTGGGGGAGGGGGGCGCCGGACTGAGACTGAGAGTGTGGGGGAGGGGGTGGGGACGCGGGCCTGAGTGTGGGGGAGGGGGGTGGGGACGCGGGGACTGAGTGTGGGGAAGGGGGTGGGGCAGGGATTATTGGGTTGGGGGGTTTTTTTCACCGGGGGGGGGGGGGGCCTGGGGGATTCCTGACGCTGTTAGGAATCCTGACGCAGCGTCAGCAATCTTGACAGCGTCAGCAATCTTGACAGCGTCAGGCGTGCCTGACGCTGATGGCGTCAGTAGTACTGACGCCATCTGATGGCGTCAATACTACTGATGCTTTTTTGTCAAAAAAGCGTCAGGGGTGCGAAAGCTTCCGCACTGTTCCGTCAGCACCCCTGACGCTTTTTGTTTCGTCAGTCAAACACTTTGTTCGACTACCTTATAATGGAAAATACTTTCTGACAAACCCTATTTTGGTACTTTTTTTTTTTTCAAAATGTTAGTATTTCAGTAAAAAAAAACCCCAGATATTTAATTGGGCAAAAAGACATTTATTTAAAGCATTGTGTTATGCTTATCATTGTATTGTTAGCCAATGATATTGTCATCCAATCTGTCATGATAACAGTTAGGTATTAAAAGAGATAATTAATAACAGTTAAGTCTATAACAAATTTTCTGATAATTGAATTATAAATAAAGATTCAAATAATTGCAAATTCAAGCATTTCAACTCTAAATAAGGCATTCTAGTTTTAAACATAATTTTCAATTTACATTTGAGATTCGAGATTTTTTTTAAAAAAAAAACTTATTTATATTTGATTTATGTACAATTGAGATTTCTGTTCCAAATCTAAAAATATGATAGAAAGACGGGCAAAAAAGGAATAAATGTCCTAATGTCTCCTGTTAAAGGCAACCGAACAAGCATTTACCAAAAACATTTAATTAGTGTTTGTTGAGAATGGCCCAAGTAAGAATAACATTATGAAGCAGCTTCCAAATTGAAATTAAGAGAATATCCTAAAATGGTAAGGAGATGGACCATAAAAATTCCTTGAAAGAGAATTACGTAGACAGATGAAAGCCCTCTTTGACACTACAAAAACCTGAAGGAATTCTACTTCAATAAAGTTGTTTAGCTAAAAGAGCATATCATAGGGGCATTTCATTGCACTGGATTTTAGCTAAAAGGGGTTTTTGTTTTCCAGCCAGCTGAAAGGGTTATGCATTAATAGATATACAACAGTATGAGAATTCTTAGTGAAAGTAGATCTGGTTGCATGGGTCACCACAACGATTAGTTGAGTAAAATAGAGACGTGATTGCCCACATTACATTTTACATGATTGACAATAAAATTGGTCCGTTTGAGATAACAGTGACATGAGTGATTCATTTTTAATCTGACTTTTACAATCGTAAGATGATAAAAAAAAAGAGTAAATACCCTTTTTAGTCTCTGACAAAAAACATTATCCCATTTTGGTCCCTTACCAAAAAAATATATATATCCTTTTTAGTCCATAAAAATGACGAATAAGAGTCAATTGATCAACTTTTTGATTCCTTACAAATTTCCAAAAGGTTTTTTTTAGTCCATAAAAAGAACAAATAAGGGTCAATTTTTTGTAAGGGACCAAAATAGGGTCTGTGTTTTTTGTCAGGGACCAGAAAGGGTATTTACTTTAAGATAAAAGTTAAATTGTAAATGTGATTTGTGTTTGAATTGACCGGGACAAAAGTGGTTTTTTTCCTGAAGAAACTGTTGGGATTTTCTGAGAAGCTAGAATTGTCGGCTTCTCTCTGAAGCTTCTTTTTTGATGTAAGCCCATCTCACTCTGATACTATCCCAAACATAAAATAAGATAAGCCCATTTCGCTCTCTTATAAGCTGCTCTGTTCTACCACACTGGGCTTTTAACGCCATGCCAAACAGAGTGAATGTCAGCACATTGAGAGATGCCCTTCCAAATCCATGATGAGTTGTAGGACTTCATAATTAAAGAAGATTTTGATACACCAATATATCTGCCGTTCAAAGTCACTGCAAGAAGGGAAGAAAATGATGAGAACGATGTTCGCCAGATTTGCTTTGATAAGAGAGCCTAATTAACACAACAAGAAGGGTGAATTCCAAGGCCATGTTCATTTGAAGGAAGAAAGAGGACTCATTTTTTCAAGAGGTGTATCCTCTTTTTAAAAAATTGATGCATCGAGAATGAATATGAATATAGATGTGGTGAGCAAGCTAATAGATGACATGATAGAAAGGAATATTTAATGAGTTTCTAATGAACGGTTTGAGAAATCAACCTCACTTTATAGGTAGAAGTTCTTCTTTTGATTGATTCAACCACTTGGTGGTAAGCTTGTGATTTCGCTGGCTGGGGTGATCCATATGCCTAAATATTTACCTAGCCTTTTTGAAAGTCTCACATCAAGAGATTGCGATGATTGCATTTCAAGATAATGAGGTACGTTTGGGCTAAAGATGAAAGTACATTTAGCATGACTGATCAAGTTTATTCAGGCCCCTTGTCCTTGGGCTCAACTGGCAAAGGGGTCGGACATTCTCACCAAAGAGAGGGGGTTCAATCCTGGAGTTGGTCAAGACGCTGGGGGAGGCATCCTAGCTCCTAGGTGCTAGGTAAACGCCTGAGGGTAATAGACGGCTCACCCTGCCCAACATCGGTATGACCTAGGAGAAAGGGAGATTTCGCCCTGCCATTGAATCGTGGGTGAACCCAACCCCTTTCCTAAAATTTTAATATTTAAAAAAAAAAGTGGATTTAGATGAAAGTGGAGCGGTACACTTCTATGGCATCTTTGGCAGTATTGAAACAATCATAGAGCCTGTTTAGCATGGCTTTAAAAACTAAAAAAAGCCCACTGAAAGCTCACTAAAAGGAGAAGTAAGAATAATGAGTGTTTGGTATGGCTTCATACTTTGATGAGCTTCAAAATCTGAAGCTGCTTTTTTTTATGAAACCACCTAACTAAGCTTCAAGATCTGGAACTGCTTTTTCTGAAGCTATCACAAATACAAATCACATCAGAAAAAATCAATGAGAAAAAAAGTCCATTAGAAACAAGTCACTTCTACCACCGCTATCCCAAACAGACCCAACATTCAAAGAAAAGAGAATCATCAGAAAAAATCAATTAGAAAAAAAGTCCATTAAAAACAAAAGTCACTTCGACCATCGCTATCCCAAACGGGCCCAACATTCAAAGAAAAGAGAATCATCTGCAATTGTTAATGACTTTGCAGCCTACTGACATGAGAACTCCCTTTTAAATAAAAAGTCACAGGTTCAATCCTGCTTTTAATCTCAAGCCAATAGTATCTACCCCTTTAATTTTTTTTTTTTTTTTTAAAAGAATCACCTATAATTAGCAATGTTAGGTTAAACAGTTTTGACAACTAAAAAGACAATTTACAAAGTTAACGTACCAAAATAAAATCTTGTGAAAAACTAGAAGACTAGATATGCACTTTTGCCTGAAATAAAGTCAATATGGGTCCTTGGTTAAAATTTGGGTGACATTGCACTCTGTAGATTGCATGTGATATTACCCCCAATTATTCATTAAACTTTAAAAGCAAAATGCCTTTTAACCTTAAAATAAGATTTCAAAATCATTAGCCTTTCCTGAACCAAAATAAAAATGCCTACCTGGTGTAATATCCAACATAGAATATAGTTAAATGGCAACCATAATAACAGCCAATTGGTGTGAATCAATATAAACTCCAAGAAAAAAAAACCAAAGGGATACCAATAAAACTTTGTATAGACTGTATCCCCTTATAGACATAATGAACAGGAAAATCCTACTCTATACAGCTGAGTCCAATGACCTTCCAAAAGTTTGAAACTGTTGAGCAATTATACTTCAACAGCAAACACTTAGATTGTGTGCTATACATCATCAAAGGCCAAAGGAGCAAAAATATTACAAACTACGACCATGCAAGTGGAGCCACTTTATGATTTATGCCAAGTGTAATTAAGGCCAATTGAGGACTTAGCAAGAATTTTGGAGCTCCTAAAGAGAAATTTGACCACGAGATTGGCCAAGTAAAAACTGAAGGGGAATAAATTTGACCCCATTGGCTGAAATGGGTTACTACGAGCTGATATCTCAGTTCATGCATACATCCTTAAGAGTGAAGAACACTTGAATCTGGCTTGCCCAGAGTTTATGATATAATAATACTTTCCAAGTATCGCCCGATTGATGCATTTCTGTATCGTACTTTGAGACTTGTTGAGGTATTTAGGCCCCCATGCAAAGATCATTGTATGGAGAAAGAATGCATCAGATTTCAGCCATTTTCGTGTTTGGTTCACAAAAATATTGAAGGTTTGTTTCTTTTCTTCCATAAAACTTGGCTAAAAGTTGAAAGCTTTCAGTAGCTTCTGGTTTCACTCAAAGGATCGTAATCATAGGCTTCACCAGCTTTAATAAACCGGCCCTTAACACGCCTCCGAACATCAGCCCTTGCCTTGCGAGAGGCATACCTCACTCTTTTTTCAAACCTGTTTCCATAAACACAAATTACATGAATCACCTAGCAATCAAATCTGCTTTGGAATTATATGATATGACATGACTTAATCTGAAGTACATATATGTTGTTTTAAAAGTTGCACCTTGTCTAATAAATTGTGACATGCTAGATACAGACATGGCTTTTATTTTCAATCATTAGTGCTATTTTCAGACATCATGTTTTAAACTGCGTCTTGCATTATTATTAATGAGTAAACTTCAAATTCTCTCTCACTTTGTTTTTTTGAGATTGTCAATAATTTCTACAACTTTATTGCTTCCACTTTATCACTTTAGTCGACAAGAAGCTAAGATTAAGTTATGTTTAAAAAAAAATGAAATTAGGTAAGAATATGAGAAATAGTTAGTGTCAAACTAATAATCACTTGGTAGAAACCACAAACAGTTTCATGAAACTGACCATATTTTTGTCTCCATGAAAGTAATACACTAAATTAGTATGCTTGCGATATACTTACATGCGAGTCTTCTTCTTTTCTTTATAACGCAAGACAGCATCACTGCGGTTGGAAGCCTTCAGGGAACTTTCAGGGCATGGAGGGCACCACGGAGGCTCCCTTGTGAGAAGCATCGAAGAAGCACCACAATCTTGATAGTCAGCACCACTATTCTCTCCGGCAACACCAGAAAATGAAAGGTTTGATTGCGCTTGCTTTCCCGTGAAACAGAGAATCGGTTCGGTTTTTGTACTTAGCATGGAATCTGCAGATGCTGCATTGCTGCACGCTGGATGTGGTGTGTTGACTAGTCCAGCTGACGATCCCTGGACACAGAAATTTTTGTATCTGACTATTACTTTAGAGCAAGAACATATGTTAAAAAAGTGCATCAAGTAAATGAGCAACAACAAAGCCTTTTTTCACTAAGTGGGGTTGGTTACATAGATTGTAGGAACCAATAAACCATTCTAGAAAGCCAAAGGAAGAAAGGAAGATGTTTAAGCTACTATGGGCTCAAACATATTAGATTCGAGAATGGAGAAGGGAAGAGAAATTTTAATTTATGCATTTTCAGTCATTCACATTAGATTGGTGCAACAGACTCAATATCCTTTGATTGGTTCTCAGTTTACATTCATCAGTTTGATCCTGTTTGCGGATCAATTATAAGACATGTTAAGCTCTAGAACAGTTTTTGCCAAAAATGAAGCTAGAAAGCTGGTCCCACCTTTCAAATTTTGAGCCTCTACTATCCACTTCAAAGTCTAAGCAATTACGAGACTTATTCAAATGACAGATACACACCATTTCTTACATGGTCTAAAAGGAGTTTGATACAGCATCATTGAGAAATGTAGATTGAAACCATGTGGGCGTACAATTAAATGAAGATCAATCTAAATTATAGAAAGCCTCATGTCCTAACGGATAAAGATGAGATTTCAATACCTCATCACCAGCCTGATGATTGGAATCACCGGCAGATATTTCCTTTGTCCCGAACAAACTATCAATGCCGCCATTTTCAAAAAGCTCTTCAGAATGACTAAGAGCCATACCAAAAAGTTCTTCATATTTCTCAAGATTCAGATCCATTTCATCCATGTCAAAGTCACCATACAGGTCATCATCTTCATATAGCTCAGAACCTTTTGTACCAGGGCAGTATAGCTACAGATTAATTGAGAGATCAGCACACTTGTTAGACTTAATTGAGATAATTTTCAAGTAAAACACTAATACTTGTGCACGTAGCAGCTATAGTAACAATAAGACTTATCCCGCTCAAAAAGGTCAGCAACATAGATTAAATGATGACATTTTCCTATTTTAACAACTAACTCACTAGATATTGCAATGTAATTCTAGATTTATTACTATCCTCGCTGACTGTCATTTCACACCCACTAACTATGCCTTAAATGAATTCATGTGGAATGCAGATTGGAACAGAAATTTCATCTGCCATCACTTGTACCCGAAAAAAATAAAAAGACAACAGTAATGTTATAACACCATCTTTTTCCATATTTGTTAATTTCAGAGTTTCTGTTCTCTTGTCCAACAAAAATGGCAGCTCTCATAGAGTAAAGCTATATACATTATAAAAAGCAGCATGCAGGGTCTCTCTCTCTCTCTCTTATTTTTTGGCATTGAGATTAAGCTACCAATATGAAGAAAAGAAACTATGAGTAGTATCTAGTAGCTAAATGAATATCCAGAAAATGAAACCACCACAAAACTTAAGACTCTACAGTTAGATGGAAGAATCAGGACTCTGTTCACACAAAGAAAGGAAAAGAATGGAATGGGAAAAAAGTGATATTGAGGATAGGACATAACCTTTGTAACCCCGTTTTCAAAAATAAATATAGATAAACAACATTAAGTAACAATTACAAAGACATGATGGACATAGCAAAAAATAAATGACAAGGGACTCAACATTTAAGTAATGATTGAAAAGACATGAAGGACATAGCAAAAAATAAATGACAAGGGACTGACTCTTTATCATGGTAACCAACTGAGACCAGATGATTTGAAAAAGGGGAGAATGACATTTGGACCCTTGTAAGGAAACTATTGACAGTCCCTTGAACACACAATCCTTTTGGGATTGACAACTATAATATACTCCTTCGGTCTTTAATGTAAAACCTAATTGAAGAGTTGATGTTGGTCCTAAATGTAAGACCTATTTCTCATTTTTATCTTTTTTTTTTTCAAATTAACCCTATTGATATTCCATCGACTAATCATATAGGAGAGGAAGGGAGGAAATTATGGAAGATGAGGGTGTTTTAGAAAAAAAACATATCATATTAACTAATTTAACTAACATCCTTAATCTACTCAAATTAATTAATTAGATCTTACATTAAGAAGCAGATGAGTACTATATTAACAACTTTGTTTTCTGAGTAGGTATCAAAGTGTTAATAATTTTCTTACAAATGAAACCAAATATCATTCTCCCTTGGAAACCAAATGCAGTGGATCTGAAAGGACCACGGGATTTCCAACAGTTTTTCTTTTCTACCCTTGGCTTCAAAGCCTCATAAAAAATTTCAAAATCCATCAAACATGGACAAAAACTCATTTCCCTACATCAATAAAACAAATGGTAATACGAATTTATGTTGTACCTTGGATAGAGTTTGATTGGCAGGTCCAGTTGGGTAGTCTAGAGTACGAGGCTCTAAGCTCGTCTCGGGCATTGAAGATTGCCCGACACAAGACTTATCCATGCTGTTTACATCAATTACTTGAGCTGAACCAGACGCATTCTGACTTTCAGGGGGAACCCAATCACTCCTGTTGCTGTTCTCATTAATACTCATCATTCCTAGTTCTTGCTCACATGAAGATTCACCAATAGTTGGAATGTCCAAGACAAATGACCATATTGAAGAAAGTTCTGCAGCTGAAGGGCATCCAGAATAGCAATTGATTGTTTGCCTCTTATGTGTTGACAAAGATGTGGAAGTACTGTGGCCCACCCAATCACAATTCTGGCATAGTGAAATCCTCTCTTCAGTACACCTTGCAAGAGCAGGTTGTGAATTGCATCTCTCACATACTAGTGTCCTCGAGTGACGTCTTGAAAGGGCATTAGCAGAATGAACATTTCGGTCGCACGACAAACACAAGCATGCAGCATCAGAACGGCAATACACCATGGACCTCTGTTCTCCACAGAAATCACATAGATAACCCATCTTACTTTGTACTGAATCTTTTATTAGTTCAGTTGTTTAAAGCAAGAATTCTCGTATAAGCAATCTCACACCCAAACTATGATATCCTCCAATGAAACTAAAAGAATGTTTGTCTTATCGCAGAATAATGAGTGCTGCCAGATTCTGCCGCTGCCAAGAAAGAGTTTATCATGAATGTTACATGATAATAAATGATAGATTTTTAAAAAAGGCAAAAACAATAACTTGATGTCTACTGCAAACTTGACTATGGCAACAATATCAGGGCCAGAAATTTGCTTAATGTAAATTTGTTTCTTCACTTATCTAGAAGGAAAATGAAAAGTTGCAAGCCAAGGCCAGAAAGTAAAGTAACAAGTCAAGAGATAGACAGTAAATACGCCAATTAAAGTACACAAATATACACTTCCCTAAAAACAAGGATTTAACAAGCAAACTCAGCACTATAATTCAGAAGCGAGAAAAAGACCAAACTAGACAGACGTTAAGTATAAAATGTAATTATAATAACTAATAATACTTGCCAAGAAGAGCTTGCAAAGATTACAGATTTAAATGAAATTATACAACGCTGAATTACCAAATTAAGCAGAGAATCATACGCTTTTTTTAACCTCTGAAAAAGGACATTTCCATCATCATAAAAATAATTCAAATGAAAATTGACAGAATCCGGATTCAACTGAAACTATAAAGTAACCTTTCACATTCTGGATGAAGTAATATAAGATGCAGATCAACTTTAAACAATCAAGAAAGATGGGCATCAAATACCCGCACAAAAAGGGGCGGAAATCAAAAGAGCATAAACAAATCTAACCCAATAGCAAAATACCAAATAATAATCACCCATCTCTTTAATTCTCACCCTCTCCTTATGCTGAAAGACCCAGAAAATTTTCGGGTAAAAAATGAAGGCAACCCAAAAAAACCTTGTGGTTGCATGGAAGATGATAAAACAGAAGCAGAAGAGAGAGAATAAGGCAAGGAAAAATTTACCTCAAGGAAAGAAAGACGGAGAGCACAAGATCCGTAAAGAGCTTTGCTTTTTCAGGAATTATATAAGAGTTCTTGCTAAATTTAAAAGCAAAGAAACCAACCCCAGAAGCTGGACTTTTCCAGAAAGCACACACTGACTCTCTCTCTCTCTCTCTCTCTCTCTCCCCCTCCTCTTTCTCGTTCTCTTTCTAAGTCTGCTCACACAGATAGGAATATGAGTAGATTAGATTGATAGATATGAGATGGAAAGAGATGAGAGGGGGGAGAGAGAGAGTGGGTGTAGGTGTGAGATAAATGAGAATAATGCAAATTGGTTTTGATGTGGCCTTTGCTGTGTGTGAATGGATTGCATTGTAGGTAATGTGACACAAGCAAAGCTGATAAAAAGTGCAAAAAAGAGCATAAATAAATAAATAAAATAATGTTATCAATTAATGAAATTGACTTGACGTGGGACCATGTCTTTTTCCAAGTGAAGGCAAAAAGGTTAGGCCTCTTTTCCTTTTCTTCGGTTCCTTCCATGACAGGGAAAAAAATACTGGCATCTCTCTCCTTTCTTGTTTACTATAAACTGCGAAAATGTCCCAGATGTTTCCAAGTTTTCACATTTTCAAAAGTTTTTGAGGTACTGTTACCCAAAAGTTTAAAAACGGTGTAATATTACCTCCAATTCACGGTCAAACAGCAGTTGACCAAACTTTGCTGATGTAGTACTATTAGATACTTCTAGTAGTTGACTTTTTTGGAGAGATTAAGGAAGCTAACTAAATTATTTTGAAGTATTTTTATTTTTTTCTTCAAACTAATTAGTTTAACTAATAAACTAATATATAATCTAAAGATACACAACATATAAAATGATTAAATAACTTATTTAACTTCCTTAATCTCTCTAAAGAAAGTTAACTAGCTCTTATATTAATCTCTCAAAAAAAAGTCAACTAACTCTTATAATTAGGTCCGGAGGTAGTAAGATATTATTCCACCTATTATTCCACGTATTATGTTATATCATAAAAATAAAACAAAAAAATAAGAAATTCCAAACATGCCCTTAATTTCTCTCCGAGACCACGAAACGATCGAGCAACTTTGATTCCTCCATCTCAAGCACTGATTATCTGCCCACTGCAACAACGCCGTCCCGGCCCCTCTCGCTGCGGTGGGTGCTTGCTTGACAGTGAAGAACAATCAGCACAGAAAGGAAGAAGCTTAGCTGGATTTAATTGAAACATGATTGTTGTTTATTTACCTTGAAAAAATTACATCTAAAAGCCCATGATTTTATAATTTTTTATTAAAATTATAATTATTTAAGAAAAAATTACTAGGAAATAATAAGACACATCTGTTCTTCTGCCTGAAATGAGATATATTTTTATTACATATTAAGAAACCTATTGATAAAGCTAATTAAAATTATAAATTCATGTTGCTCAAAAATGGTAAATCTATGGCAACTTTGTAATAAATAATAATTTTCTTGGCCCTACAAATTTGAAATTTTTTTCTTGGAAATTTTCAATTTGGTCAATTACGATAACTTTATGAATATTTGTTAAATTTTTTTTATATACTTAATTATATATGACCTCAATAATTTGAATATGTATAATTTAAGAAAATAGAAATATTTGTATAAAAAAAGAAAATAAAAATATAAAGCATAGATGATTATATGAAATTAACTCATACGTCTTTCACTGAGGAAAAATTGACTCACGTGGGCAAAAAGACGAAAAAATTGACTCATATCTATCAAATTATTGAAAGTAAATAAAATTATTTGATATATAAGGATTTAATTATAAATTTTGATATTAGAAGGATCAAACTAAAAATTAAATAAGAGATTAAAAGCTTATAAAATTCGGGTACTCAGATGTTATTTTATCTATTTATTATTTATTCTTCATAGTCCAAAAGTAAGGTTGAACTTTGCAAAAAAGTGCATCACATGTTGGGTGAGGTGGACAAATAAAAGCTCAAGTAGTGACCTTTATGACAATTGTTCCCTGCCCTTTTCTATTTTTTTAATATTATTTGTATATTATCTATAGTTACTGTCTCTGTGATAATATTTTATTTTTAAAAAAATAAACAATAATATCCTTGACAAGTGGTGTGATAGAATTGGTCTTTGGTTATATCTTTTTGTTTGCTTCTCAATGTTGTCCCTTTTGGCACTCTTATTATGGCCATCATTAATTGATTTATGGGTACTTTTACATATTAAGCAAACAATTAATTGCTTTATTAACTTTTAATTTATTCAAATAATTTAGTTGGTTAATTAATTAACTATATAAATTTATAATTAATATCCTTTTATTCTTTTTTAATAATATCATCATGTATCCGGATAATAGGGCATTACACTACTATACCAAATATATGTTTGATCATATCTTTTTATTTTGCCTACTACAAATATAGTAGTGTGATTACCCGCCTAACTTTGCCAATATTGCCTAATTATAGTTAATTTCAAATGGTCAATTATCAAATTATAAATAATAACATTTTTTAAATATATGGCCGCAATCATTTTCTTAGATTACTTGTTTCTTGAAAAATTTTGAAACATACGTGATATTTTTATTTTTTAAATATTTAGACAAATTAAAAGTAGCTAAAGTTATAATTAAATCTTATGAAGTGAATATTTTTATTGAAATTGAAATTTGATAATAAATCACTTTACCCTTTGATGAAATTCTAATTTTTAAAAACAAATAATTGTAAGTAAGATACTTTTGATTTAAAGTTTATAAAAAATCTATTATGTTGCAATGTAATTTTGTTGTTGAATTTTTACGTTGAATGATTAACATATTGTTTTAAGAAAAATAAAATAAAATAAGAAGTCATACAAAGTACCAACCATTTAGCAATCATTAAAATCATCGGAGATTGCCCTTTTTGTTGAACATCTTTCAAATATACCAACCAACCTGCCTTCTTTTCCATTTTCCTTTCCCACAATAAATATAATTTAATTTGAAACAATAAATTAAAATTTGACTTTTTATTAATTAAGGAAATAATATTTATAATATTCCTGTGCAATTACGTATATGAAAGGGATATAGATTGTTGGAAGAAATACACAAAAGGACTACCTAAATATATAGCCCCGTTTGGTACAGTTTTTATGGATTTGGAATGGAATTAGAAAGCGGAGATTGAAGTGACGGTGAGGATTAAAAGTTTGTTTGGTATAATGAAGGAAGTGACGTATTATTTTAATTAAATATTTGTATTTATAATAGGAAAAATTCACCTCAAGTGTAAATGACCAAAAAATTGTCAAAAAAAAAAAAGTCATATTTCAAAAAAGACTTTAGAACTTTTTTTGATATTATTTTAAAAAAGACTCTAAAACTTTTTCTGGTATTATTTTATTATTTCAAAAAAGACTATAGAACCTTTTCTGATATTACTTCATAAAATGTTAGTTGATATAGTTGTTAACAAATATCAATTTAGTTATTAAGATATTTTTATTAACATCTACTGATTTAGTTATTAATTTTATACTGATATAGTTATTAACGTTTATAAAATAATATCATAAAAGAATGTGGGGGTAATTTTTTCTTCAACCCAATTTTTGCTAATTTAGACTTGAAAGGGATTTTTCCTTTATAATATGAGAAGACTTATATGCCCTTTACCAAGAAAACCCTAGCCACTAAAAAGAAGAGAACCACATAGCCGTTAGCCACTTTCGCCCGACTGCCACCACAGGAATGCCAGCCACCAGAGAAACAACGGCACGACGGAGAAGGCAACAGAAAACTTAAGAAAGGCGGAGTTGCAGATGAAATCGAAGAAAAGTTGCAGAAGGAAGTGAAGTGATGTTGAAATAAAGAAGAAATCGAAGAATAGTTACACGGCAGAGTTGCTGATGGAACAAAGTCGCAGATCGACGCCACCGGCACCACAGCCACCGGCCACAACAGGGAAGAGTTGCAGATTGCAGATGAAGAAGGAGAAAGACGAAGAAGGAGGATTTGAAGAGGGAGAATCCGCCACCGTTCTGATTCTGGTAAAGAAGCTTCAAGATCGTCGTTGTCTCCTAGTGTAGTCGCCGTCGCTGTGTCCATCGTCATCGCCGTAGCCACGCCGTCTGTCATCCGCTGTTGTCCTCTATCATCACCGTACCTCGCCGTCGCCGTGAGAGAGGGAGATGGAGGCTGTCGAGTGGAAGGTTGAAGATAATGGAAAGAAGCAAGAGGCCAAGAGGGGCTAAGTTGGGATTTTTTTTTTTTTTTTGGATATAAAAAAAGTTTTGGAGGGGTTCGACATCAGTCCCACTAACATTCGTGGGGATCGAACATACATCCCTTTGAAACTTGAACAAATCCCTTACCATTTATATCAACTCTCTTTAGTGCTAAGTTGGGAATTTGATAAAAACATACCAGGTATATTGGTTAATAAATAAACTTAAAAGAAAGAAAATAAAGGAGTAATACTTGCTAAAGAATCATGAAATGTCTATTTTATTCTCAAAAGTAATTAATTTAAAATCGAAAGGAAAAATAATTTTTTTGTTAAAATATATTTTTAAAAAAATTATCTTATCAAGTTCGAATTTGTCTAAAATATTTTATTTCCAAATTCGAATTTTGTCTAAAAAAACTTTCTTAACTTCGAATTTGACTAAAATATTCTCATTCCAAGTTCGAACTTATCGTATAAATTTGAATTTAATCATATTTTCTTGTATTATAATATATATATATATATTCAATGAGGGGTAAATATGTCAAAAAGTGTCACTGTTCATGTGAAAACTTGAAATCCTATCAATTTTAATGGAATCTTATCTTCCCATATATAAAGAAAGATTGGTGGGCCCTGCATATGAGCTTCGGGAATTTTCTAAACTTCTTTTCCTTTTCCACTAAATCCGTACACCAAACAGGGCCTAATTCATCAGCCATGAGCCTCCGAGTTTCATGGTACCAAATGGGGCAGAATATAAGAATTCCAAAGAGAAAACGGCGAAATGGCTTAATTCCTATAAACTTTTTGGAACTATTATAAAATGAAATTTTGGTGAGATGACCTAATTTCAGTTTAAAAAATTGATTGTCCTTGTCTTATATATTAGTTGTCATTTATTAAAGTTGTTACGTGCTAACCTGTTTTTGTTATTGATATTCAATAAGAAATTTCATCGAATTATTTACCAATTATCTAAATTGTCATAGTCATTTGACAGGTTAGAGTATTTACTCATTAAACTCTTCCTCTTTTTTTTTTTTTGTAAATTAAAGGCATTTAAATAAATTTGCTACAAAATTTAATCACGTGCTAATCTCATGAAACTTCGACATGATTAGTTAATTTTGAGGTTTTAAATTGGGATTTGCATAGTTTTGGAGGTTCTTTTGTGTCTTTCTCAATCCAAAAAAATGAATTTTATTAAGTAACCCCCTATAATATCATATTGTTTTATAATTAGGGTTAAGGTATAAAAATACACATGTGCTTTTGTCTGAAAATTGCCCAGTATCAATGTGCTTTTTTAAGGTGCAAAAATACCGTTTAACTATTAAGTTTAACTTTGACTGTCAAGTTTGACTTTTTTTGCTAACTAGACGATGACGTGGCATTTCAAAGGTGAAAAAATACACACGTGGTTTCTCAGCAAAAAAAAAGTCAAACTTGACAGTCAAAGTCGAACTTAACCGTCAAACAGTATTTTTACACCTAATTTGTAACCACGTTATACTTTAGCACCTAAAAAAAACATTTGTTACTGGATGCTCCTCAGAGAAAAGTACATGTGTATTTTTGCACTTTAACTCTTATAAATATTTTGTGCCTTCCCTATATAACGATAATGTCCTAAAATAGGATTTAAAATTTTGACAATTTTATTTTATTACCCCTCATTACTCATTTATTCCTGCAACATCATGGCAACCAGTGATGCTTTTAATCACAAAAATTAATTTGACTCTTGAAAACTCAAATTTGGCAACCAAAAATTGGGCTTCAATGCTTGAAGATTATAATTTGGTTGCCTAAATTGAACTTTGAATTTGTTGTTGGCCATAAATTCATTCTTGGTTGTTGTAATTTCAGATTCACCATGCACCTATCTCAAATAGTGGAAGGAGCCCATCAAGTTCTAAAAAACCCAATAATCTTCAACATTATGGCACTGTGATCCCAGCATGGAATGAAATTTATTGATGCACCAATCTGAAATCTAAACCAGAAAAAACAGGGAAATATGAAGGATGTAACAAAGAAACCACAAATTACTAATATTTAGAATTAAAAAAAAAGTTAAGGTACAAAAATACATGTGGTTTTTATAAAAGTACGTTTAAAACCAAGTACTTTTCCTTTTTTTAAAATATGCAAAAGTTGCATACGTGGTTAAAAAATAAGATAAAAGTCATAGATTCCATTAAACATAACTCCGTTAGATTGAAGTTAATTCCGTTATCTCCATTTAACAGAGTATGTGACTTTTGCCTTGTTTTTATAACTATATAGTCAATTTTGCATCTAAAAAAGGCACATCATCATGTCAGGCGCACATTTGAAAAAAACTACATATGAAAGGATTTCATTCAGCAACAACAAATCCAAGAAACTGAATTAGAGAGAAGAAGGATGCTAACAAGAGGAGAGGGGCAGATGTTCACGAATTGCATTCAGAACCCATTTGTGATGGAAAAAGTGAATCAAATGAGGGTAGTAAGATAATATTATCAAATTATGAAATTACATTTTAAGATATTTGATAAGTAGATATTTTATCATTAAATAAGTATAGATTGTGGGATATATTGATTGATTTTATTAATATCTTATGCTTATTTAATTATCTTTTATATACTTATCTATCTTTTAGTTAAATATAGGATAAAATGATATTATAACAGAAAATCTATTGATATCCTATTTTATTATGCAGAAAATATTATTGCAAGAAAGAGATAAAAAAAAATCAACCAAATATATATATATATATATTGAAGAGAAGGAGCATCAAGAAATATTGAAAAAAGGATATATTATTTTGTATCATATCCAATGAATCACGTGGCGCAGTGCAACAATTAATCCAAGCCAAATATATATATATATGATGACCACGCACAAAGACAAAAAACGGAGAGAAAAAAAGGGAATCAGAGGCGCACGAAAGAAAATCATCGCAATTGAAGGAAAAGACGCACAAAAAGAACGACGCATTGGACGGACGCAGGGAAGCAAGACGGAGAGCATAGGATCAACGCAGAGAGGAACGATTAAAGAGAAAGAGATAGCAAGGAGCATTAAGGGGTTCTTTGAGTCTTGATTTCTCGTCTCTTTTCTTTTCCTGTCTTACTTGAATCTGAATATTATTTTGCTTTTATGGATTTTAGTATAGCCATGTGTGGCTAATTTCCTTTTCAACCTATAGTAGCTATGAACTTATAGGTGGATTAAACTTGGTTTTCATTGTTTAGTTAAATTTAATATTAATCTTGGTTGCTTAATCTTGTTTAAATTTATCTATTTTGTGACTGGCCATCATTTAATATGAATTTGAGTATTATGATTTACCTTGACGAAGGGAATTTTAATTAGGCTCTGAGATTAAGTGATATGGGATTAAATTACGATTTAATTTGCAATTAGGATAGACATATACCTAATAGCCCTATATAATTGTTGAAGAGTGTGCCCAAGTTATGTTGCCTCTTTTGATAATTATGTTAGACATAACAAAATTTGCTTAAGAGAGGGTTGTAAGTGGACCGACAGGCACTTATAACTATTTATACTCGAAATTAACAAGATTGATATTAAAGCTAATTAAATTAATGAAAACCAGGTTTATGAAGCTATTAAGGGATTAGTGACTCTAGGTTGTACGTCTCAGTATTAGAATTTATTTTTTTGTGCGAAGTTCTGCTATTATTAGTTTATTATTTAATTTCTTTTTAATTATTCAAAATAAACCTGACTCACTCAACTTAAACGAAGTAAGGAAATTTAATATCTACTCACTAATTAGATTAAGTCTTCGTGGGAACGATACTCTACTCATCATTTTATTACTTGATACGACCCGTATACTTGCGGAGTCCATAGGCTTTAAATTTTGCCCTATCAATATTTAACTTAACTAGAATTTGTTAAATTAAATAATCTAATTTAAAAATGAACTAATTTAGCTGTTTTTTTAAAAAGGATTTTCGCTAAAAACTATTTCTATTATTAACAAGATAATGGTAATATAAAATTAATGATAATAGATATATTTAATAGGAAAAAAAGAATGACCATTGAAAGTGGTAAGGGATAGAGAGAGGATTACAATGCCAATAAAGGCTAGTACTCTATTTGTCTTTTGGGAAATTAAAAAGAAATGAAATAAATGTCCCTTACACTTATATATATATATATATAAAGTAACCCCTACCCTTGCTGTAGGTCGCCAGCCATCAACATACCCACCTCTGGTAACCTGCCGCCAGTGCTAGAGTTTTGATGAGAATAATTGATCATTTTTAAATAGATAATTTTTATTTCTGTATCCGAAGTTATTATTTTTAAATCTAAATTTGGTAAACTCATATTAAGTCTAAGAATTAATTCATGCATGCCTTCTCATTTTTACAAGTGGTTATTTTTTGATCGATAGTTGTCATTGCTATATCTATAGTAGTTAGTTTCAAATCTAAATTTAGTAAACTTACAATGAGTCTAGGAATTAATTTACCACCAAAGCTCTGATAACCATGCTACTTGTGAAAATAACAATTATCTATTTAAAAATGACTAATTGTGAAAGATATAGATATTAATTAATTTTTAAACTCGATATGAGTTTACTATGTTTGAATTTAAAAATAACAATTTTGAGATATCGAAATAACAACTATCCATTTAAAAATGATCAATTATTCCCGCCAAAGCTTTAGTGGGCTTCTGATGCACCCTCTTCATTGTGTTTTCTTCTATCTTCCTCACCACTCTCCGTCTCTCTCTTCTTTTTTTTTTTTGGTAGAAACTCTCCGTCTCTTTTACTCACTAGGTTGACACCTTTCTCTTCTCTCTCTTGTTTTCCTTCTCCTTTGCTCCAATGCCCTCCTTGTTTAAGTTGGAGATCCCAAAGAGAAATGACCTCTCTGTCCTTTATCATTTTTATTGGTCTTTATGAAGGATTTTCCCTACTTTATATTTATTTTTATACAATCAAAGAACAAAATTAGAAAAGCCAAATTAAATTTTGTATATAGCATAACGCCAGTGGCAAGGAATGTAAATGACGTTAGTGGTGGAGGGTAGCTTGGTAGACTAATAAAAGGCTTGAGCATTTTGTGAAGGCGAGGTTGGTTTGTCTTTCTCGATTGGTTGGATCTCATCAAGTGGGAGATTTTAAAGTAAAATAAATAAAGCGAAATGTCTTATCTGTTCGAACAGATTCTTAGGATTCTTCTTCAGGTGAACGTTGACTGCTCCACGTGTCACTCGTTCATTGGTGCTCATGAGTTGTCTCCTCACTTCCTAGTTCCTATTAGGATTAGTATCAATATCCATACGCCACTGATAATAAATAAATATTTTTTTTTAGTGAAACATTATAAAGACATTTAAGATAACGATTACGAGTGGCACAAAAAGAAAAGGAATCTATGTATGCTGGATGAAATATGTTTATTTTGTAATTTCATAAATTTGTTTATTTAGATGGTTGGTATATTTATTCGGGAAAATTCTTTTTAGGTCCTAAGGGACTAAAAAAAATGTTGAAAAAGTTTTAAGGAAAATTCAAATATTAGAAAAAGTTCTAAAGAGTTGTTAATCTCACATATGAGAGTTGTTAATTCTACTGAAAGAGTTGTTAACGAAACTTTTCTGATATTTGAATTTCGTTTAGGACTTTTTTAACATTTTTTTGGTCCCTTGAGATTTGACAGAAATTTTCCCTATTTTTGGGAATTGTATATTTTTAGAAGAGAACCTTCTTCAAAGAAAACAATTAGATTAAGATAAGAAAATGAAACTGAAAGCATTCAATCATTAGTCACTTAGTTTTGCAAGTTATAATTATTGTTTTGAAGGGAATTATGTTGAACACACACACACATATCACTTCAATATAAAACATGGATGGTTTAACCAAATTTTACATATTTGATTTTTATTTAGCTAAATAATTTTAAATCTTTTATCATGAGAGAAATTACAATATTTGCAAACGATATTCACGCAAATAATTAGCAAATTATAAATCTTGTTTCAGGGCCCATATTGCCAAAAAAAATTCTTAAAAAAGGCTCAAAAATTCTGAAAATTTGAAAAAAAAAAAGGCCCAAGATTCTGAAATTCCGGAAAAGGCCCAAGGTGAGTTGTTAATGGGGTTGATATAGTTTTTAGCAGGGTACTGATATAGCTGTTAACTGGGCTGATTTAGTTGTTAATTAACAACTATATCAATACCTTGCTAACAACTATATCAGCCCCATTAACAATTACGTTGGGCCTTTTCAAGAATTTCAGAATTTTGAGCCTTTTTTCAAATTTTCAGAATCTTTAGACCTTTTTTAGTATATTTTTAATAAAAAGGACCCTGAACAAGATTTTTGCAAGATTTTTTTGGGGCCACAACTATTTTGAAAGATTTGAAATCCCAACCATTCAAAACAACCCCAAAATAACACAGCATATTTTAAAGATAGCCCAAAGATCAATCCCCACTAAAAAAACATTGATGCGTGACAAAAAAAATATTAAAAGTAAATCAACTTCAATCATCGTGAAACTTTAAAGGCACGAAATAAACCCTAAAGCATCAATTAATGATACTTTCACGGCTATCAGCAACAATTTTTCATAGCTCACCATTCAAGCTTAGGGTTAAATTTTTTTAAAAATCAAGATGTCTCTTGGATCACCTTGTTTATTGGGAAAATTACACTTAGATCCGAAGCAAGGAAATTTACAACAAAATGGTTCTTTGAAATTTCAAAATTATGGTAAAGTTTCATGAGACTTTTTTGTAATATTTTTCATATGTAAAAAAACCATTTTATCATATTTTCCTTAACTCAAGACCTAGGTGCAATTTTCCCTTATCTTTATGATTGGGACCGGAGGAAGTAATGTTTAGCAAGAGATCAAGTTAAATGGTTACATGAGAAGACAATAATAAAAATCCTTTAATAAGTGCAGTAAATGTGAACAATTTGAAGAATAAAATAAATTTAAGAGATAAAGTACATTGGAGTCTTTATTTAAAACAAAACAATTCCCTCAACAAAATCCTACATTTATGATGGAAAAAATATCGTTTAACTAGTGTTTAAACCTTCACGTCTCCGAAGATAACCTTAAAAAGTGAATATTTGTGGTAAAAGTCCAAAAAAACATTTGTAAAGTCCATCCTCCAAAATCAGTTTTCATTAGCATTTTTTAAATTGACCTTTCTATAACTTTTATGCCTTTTTAATATGAAATTGTTTTTTAAAAAAGTTTTTTTTTAAAACACAAACCTATTTTCAATAAACATGGGTTTAGTATAAGGGGCTTAAACTTCTCATATTGAATGAGAAGAAGAAGATTCCTACACATACATGAAATGGTGGAATCCACATATGTAATGCTAATTATATATATATATAGCATTACATATGTGAGTTCCACCATTTCATATATATATATATAGCATTACATATGTGGGTTCCACCATTTCATGTATGTGTAACATAAGAATACACTTCTCCTACAACATAAGAAGTGTTTTTCCCTTAGTATAAATACTTTCTGACTTTTTTAACATCCTATGTGATGAGTGATGGCATTGTTACCCAGCTGGAATAAAACTTGATGTAAATTTAAATAAAACTTAAACGTATACTTTTGCCAACAGTAAATTACATTTTTAGACAATATGAAAATAACTTAATTTCAATTTTTAATAAACGAGCCAATCATCCAAGTATTGAACATTATTCTTAAATCTAACCCTGAATTACTTGTAAAGCATAAAAACAATACCAAAATTATAATGTCTGAGCAAATTTAAAAACTGAGATAAACTATAAAGAGTAAAAACCAACTTTTGTTCTTAAAATTACAACTCAATTTTATTAATGTTACATGGACTTCCCGGTATATACTTCATAAGGTTATTACTACTCAAAAGTAGCATAAAACCTGATATTAGAAAGTTGAAAATTTGTTTACCACCTTTTTAATAAAACACCATTATAACATTTATACATTGAGTTTAATGTTTCTGCATTTGCTGCAGATATTTTTTTTTTTTGGTCACTCACATAAAAGTGAATGGGTCTCATTATAAAGAAAAGATAGAGAAAATATTATTACGACCCACTCACTTTTATATGAGTGTGGTAAAATTTAAAAAAAAAAGAAAAGAAATACATTTAGTTTGACTTATAACTATCCCAATGAATGAAAATATAATTTAAATCCTCAAAATGGTTATTTACTATGAGTACAGGCTAGGATCCTTAACTATCATTTCTCAAGATAATATTGAAAGGTTATATACATAAATTAAAAGGGAAAATTGGAAGGAACCCTCCAAAAACAAAAATTGGAAATTTTATTTGTGAGGACCTAAATCAAATTGTTGGTATTCTGTGTGTACAAACAAAGAAATTTGCAGCGTACTTGTATTTTCTACATAAAAAAATTTATTAGGTCATTCTCACCAACGAAATTTTCAATGGGGGACTTTTCCCTAATTTTTACAATAAGCCATCTTTCAAAAAGCAAGTGCACACTTCTGGATGCTACAAACAGGATATTCTGCATTTTAGATGATGCAAGTGGTTGTTGTACTGTGAGACAATAGGCCCTCTTTGGGCAATTTCACGTTGTAAATAGTCCATGCCTCAAACAATACCACTTGTTACATATGAATCAGCTCAGTGAACGTACATCAGCACAGCCATAATATACTATACATGCTAAGCCAAGATACAATACAATCAAGCAAAGAGCCTAAGATCTCCCATCCAGAAAACTAACAATCAAATCCAACAAGATGTTGGTCATGTGTTAGAAGCAGAAGTCAGAACTACCTGGGAAATACTCTTACAAAGCCTCATGATTCTTGAATAACCAACTGTCACTCTCTCAACCACTGTTCTTATATCACCTTCAAGCGACCCAGAAGGAGACTTTTGTTCCCCAAAAGATATATCATTTATGCGAGATGGAAGAATTTCCATTGGATAGACCCCACTGCTCAGAAATTATTAGTGAAAAATCAGTCAGAGTTGTTAATTTCACAATCAAAGCTTATCCAATGGAGGGAAAACATCATATTGGTGAGACTTAGAATTGAAGGCAATTACAGCAACAGATAGCAGCGTGAAAACTTAAAGTAATCTAAAAAATTTTAAACAGTTCTCAGACAAACCAACCCACCTAGAACAACCAATGAAAATCCAATCTAATTTATTGTAATCGATTAGTTAATATGTTGGTTAACCGTATTATGAAACACGAAAAAAAAAAAATCATTGCAAAAATTGTTGTGTCCCAAGGCAATCGAAATGGATTCCCTTTTTGTCCCCAGAGTAATTGAATCAGGCCGGCTTTATAGCATCATTTCATAAAAATTATTACTTTGTATAAATTTGTTTTATATATTAATTTATAGAAATAAAGTACCATACATTTGCTCAATTCCAAATTTACATATGAACTCTTCTGTTTTTTTTTTGGGGCATACCATAGTTGTTTTTCATCATGATACAATATAATGAATCTCTGTATGCTCATAATTTTTTTTTGAACATATACCATATTCAAGTTTTTTTTTTTTTTAAAAAATAAAAATAACCAATTCAGTTAGTTCAGCTCAAACATTTTTTAAATGGAGGGGAGGGGCTTTCTACCCCTCCCCTTAAGGTTTTTGATGGGGAGGCTTTTTTTTAGAACATTTTTAGAATACATTATAATTATAATAACATTAAACTTTTAAATTGTCCTTAAAATCTCTTCCTTCCCCTTTCTCCCCCCTTTCCTGTTTGTCGAACCAAACATAGCATATGGATAGCAAGATAGCTTGCTATTGCTATTCACCAGAGCCTAAATTCTAGCACTGGCGGCAGCTTAACTGTTTAAATTTCAACACGTAACAAGTCGAACTTTTTTCAACAAATTCCTTTTTTTTTTTTGGTGGAACTTAGGTATTTAAACTTAATAGAGGGTAAGACTTGGTGTAGCAGTAAGATTGTTGCCATGACCTGAAGGTCATGGGTGAAATATTGGAAATAGCTTCTCGGTTTGCGAGATAAGACTGCGTACATCTATTTCTCCCAAAACCTCACATGTTGGAAGCCTCATACACTGGGCCGCCATTTTTTATGCTAACAACAACAACTAGTTATAGAGTAAGTCATGGATTAAAAAAATGCACATATCCTAATTTGATTGGAAGTAAAAAGTATTGAAGTATATGAGCTTAAATATCCAAATTTTCTCACTTCAAATATTTTTTAGAAAAACAGAATAAGCAACCAAGGATTAGCCAAAGTAAAAAGGAAGACCCTTAAAAGTGACCTTACCATTTCAAGCAGGACACATCAAAAACCACTTTAAACCGTCTGCCAGTATTAAAGTCAATGAAAGAAAGCAGCAACTCAAGCTGGTCAACTGCAAATTCAACAAACATTAAATGAAACTCCAGATTTGGTATTTACAAATAAAGTGAATCAAAGCCAGAATAGCGTAATCAGGCAGATTTCACAATAATAGTCGGACAACAACAAATTCATAACTAATACCATCTCTGATCCTTAATATAAGAGCTAGTTGGGGCAGTCCATTCTAAGTCATACTTAAGATTATATAAGACGTCAAGCATCAGAAGTATCTCAAGTTCAAAACTCCAATGGGGAATGCCATTGTCAAATGTAAAAATATTTACAAATTCTTTCTCGAGAAATTTTACTTGCAAATCAAATCACATATTCTTTTAATTGAATAATTAATTTACAATTTTTGCATATCAAGGAACATTTAGAGAGAGAAAAAAAATGAAGCTAGCAACCCAAAGGCAATTGAATTTGAAATTCAGATCCATGAACTTTCATATTTATAATTGAGTTATAATATTATTCCCAAACCAAAAGAGTTTACCATCAATAAGAATATACTAAAAGCTCATGGGCTCCATCCAATCCTACCTTCTCAAATTTTGTATTTATGAGGAAAACATAAATACAAATATTAAGATGATACCCAAAAACCATGCGAATTACGCCTAATTACAACAGCAGTATCAAAGTAAAACATAAGAGCAAACAAAGGGGTGTTTGAGAACAAAATAATTATTTTTGTGCTTTACGAGACAAAACTCATTTTACATATTTGCCTCATACAATGCAAAATCACTTACAAAAAGCTGAATCAAACAATCAGTAAATTTAAAAATGAGGGTTGTTAGTCTATATGCATTCACCAAAGGAGGCACGTCTAAAGACTGTACAGATTCTCAAGTACCTAAAAAGATCACCAGAAAGTGGTCTCTTGGTTAGAAAGGGACAATGAGCTCATGTAGTTTATACAAATAACAACTAGGCTGGCTCAGTAGATGATAGAAGATCAACCGGTGGATATTGTGCTTCTGTAAAGGGAAACCTAATAACATCGAGGTGAAGTAAGGGAAAAAAATGTGGAGGCAAGTAGCACGGAAGCGAAATTGGGAGCATTGGCCCAAGGGATGTGAAGGGTTAGGGCTCAAAAAAACTGAAAAATTATGTTAGATCAAAACTTCGAAATCAAAGTATATTTTGACAGCAAAGAAATTAATATATTTCTCAGACCGGTGCAACATAATTGAACAAAACAGAGGAAGTTGCATAGTAAAAAAAGTGGAAGAAATTGAGTGCATGACATGCATTCCCACAAAGGAACAAACGGCTAATCTCCTTACAAAGCACTTACCATTTCATACATACAAAGGATCCTTGGTGAATTGGACATTATTAACATTTATGATCCAACTTGATGGGGACTATGAAAATCCTAATATTTCAGGATTACTAATGAATGGGTGCTAGGTTGGTTTTTTAGTACTCTCTCCCTTCGATTCTTAATATAAGACATATTTACCTAATTTAATTAGATTAAAGAAGTTGATTAAGTTAATTAATATAACATGAATTTTCAAAAACACCCTAGTAATCTTCTTTAATTCCCTCCTTCCCTCTCCTCCATGATTATGGTTAAAATAAAGAAGTATCAATAGGAATAAATTAGGAAACATTGACAAATATAAAAACTATCTTATATTTCGGACCAAGATCAACTCCTTAAATATGTCTTATATTAAAAACCAGAGGAGTAGCATCATTTCTACTTTTATCAGAGAAAATCAAATTATTATTTAGAGAAATTTTTGGGATTGTTTGTAGCAATTATTTGATTCTTTTTCTATATATAGTATTACCTCAGATTCAATACAAAAATTAATCCACACTAACTACTATGCTCAAAAGGAAATATTTACCAAAGTCATAAGAAAATTTTCACCTGACTGAGAATAGAATTTCACTTGCACCAAATTTCTGATCTCTATGCGAGCTGACTGAACCTCCTCAATCACCTCAAGCAAATTGCCCAGAAGTGAACTTGTTATCTGCATCGATATCATGTTAGAAGGGTGTAGCATTTTAGCATCAGATATAATTTTAGTCCGATACATTTTCCTTGCTTATTCATGGAAATATATAGATTACAAGGTAGTGAAATCTGTTGTAACAGATTTAGGAATTCTAGGAAATTCAAAATTCAAAAACATAGAATCTCATCTAACGTAATCCTTAGATTATCTCACTAATCTAACTTCCTCCTATATTTTCTCACTAATAATAAAATAATACTATTTGCTAAATCATACAATTACCACACTCCCCCTCAAGTTGGATCATAGATACTCATCAGGTCCAACTTGCATACAAAACCTTCAAATATGTCCTCGGGTAGTCCTTTTGTGAGTATATCTGCAAGCTGTAATTCCGTAGGTATATAGGAGAGACAAATAATTCCATCTTCAACCTTTTCCCTAATAAAGTGACGATCAACATCAACATGCTTAGTTCTACTGTGTTGTACTGGATTCAATGCCATGCTTAAAGCTGCCTTATTATCACAGTAAAGTTTTAATGGAGATTCTATCTTGGTGTAGGTCTCGTCGGCAACCCTTTTTAACCATATTCCTTCTTTGAGTCCTTCAGATAGTGATCTTAATTCTGATTCTGCACTACTTGTGGATACCACTCGTTGCTTGTGACTCTGCCATGTCACTAGATTTCCCCATACAAACGTGCAGTAGCCTGAAGTAGACCTACTGTTCTCTTGGTCTCCTGCCCAATCTGCATCAGTATATATCTCAATAGTCCTCAGATTAGTTTTCCTGAAGAAGAGACCTCGACCAGGAGTTCCTTTGAGATATTTCAGGATTTTATATGCTGCTTTCAAGTGTTTCTGCTTTGGCGAGTGCATATGTTGACTTGCAGTACTTACTGCAAAGGCGATGTCAGGCCGTGTGTGAGAAAGATAGATAAGTTTTCCAACCAATCTCTGATAGCGCCCTATGTTTGCTGGTTTTTCCTCTTCTTCTTGTTTCTTCTTTTCTGCCACCTCTTGTTCGGTTGTTGGCTGTTCTACTTTTTTCTTCTTCTTTTTGACATTGATGGGAGTCTTACTCGGCTTACATCCAAGCATGCCAGTTTTCTTTAGTAGATCAAGGACATACTTCCTTTGTGAAATGTGAATTCCTTCTTTTGACCTAGCCACTTCCATTCCTAGGAAGTATTTCAAGTTACCAAGGTTCTTGACTTCAAATTCCTTGTTCAGCGCCAGTTTGATTCTGTTCATTTCTTGAGGATTATTCCCTGTAAGTATTATGTCATCCACATATACTATTAAGATAGTAATCATACCTTCATGGTTCATAGTGAACATAGTGTGATCAGAGAGACATTGGTTATATCCTTCGGCCTTTAGGACTTGTGAAAATCTGTCAAACCATGCTCTAGGAGACTGTTTCAATCCATAAATGGACTTGTTTAGCTTGCATACCTGTTCGCCGTGACCATTCTCAAAACCAGGTGGAAGTGTTATATAAACTTCTTCTTTTAGATCCCCATTTAGGAAGGCATTTTTGATGTCTAGCTGTTGTAAAAGCCAGTCGAGATTAACAGCAATGGAAATAAGGATTCTGACAGTGTTTAACTTTGCTACAGGGGCAAAAGTTTCATTGTAGTCTAAGCCATAAGTTTGCGTAAAACCCTTGGCAACTAGTCTGGCTTTGTACTTGTTCAAGGTACCATCAGCATTGTACTTGGGGGTAAATACCCACTTACACCCTACTGCCTTTTTACCTTGGGGTAAGTTAGTGATATCCCAAGTTTGATTTTTCTCAAGAGCATTTATCTCATCCAAGACAGCATCTTTCCATTCAGGAATTTCAAGTGCCTCATGTATATTTGTGGGAATCTGAACCTGATCAAGGTTAGTGACAAAATGACAATATTTCTGAGAGAGATTACCATATGACATGTAGTCTTGAATAGGATGTTGAATGCAGAAACGTGTCTTCTTTCTCAATGCAATGGGCATGTTTAGGTCCTTATTGGTGTCAGGAATCTCTTTCGGTTGGGAGAGTGGCTGAGCCTCAGGCATAACGGACTCTACTACCTTTTTGTTCCTTCTAGAGTAAACCTTGTCATAATATTTGTCTCCCCCTGTTTGTGATGGCATTGTGAGCGAATCAGATGTGGAGGAATCAGGTGTGGAGGATATGATCACAGGATAGGACGGTGGTATAGGTTCAGGTATAGTAGGCTGAGAGTTACTCCACGTCTCCCCCTGACTCGAAGGGTGTGGATAGAAAGGTATGGCTTCAGCAAAGGTGACATCTCAGCTGACAAAGAGTCGTTGAGATTTGGGGTCATAACAACGATAACCTTTTTGACAATTGGAATAGCCAACAAAGATGCAAGGAATGGACCTAGGGTCAAATTTGGAAGGAGGATGGTGAATGTGGACATATACGGTACAGCCAAAGACACGGAGAGGAAGAGAGTGATCAAGGTGTGAAGTCACATGAGTCTCACGGAGTTTATCAAGAGGGGACATATAAGAGAGGACACGAGTAAGTAGTCTATTGATAAGGTGGGTGGCAGTAAGGAGTGCATCGCCCCAGAAATACTTGGGAACATGGCAGGTGTACATAAGAGCACGGGCAATGTCGAGAAGATGTCGATTTTTACGTTCGGCAATGCCATTTTGCTGAGGTGTGTTAGGACAACTACTTTTATGAACTATTCCGTGGGACTTTAGAAAATGGCTAAAGGTATGATTGAAATATTCGGTGCCATTATCAGAGTGTAAGACTTGAATGGTAGAATTAAATTGAGTTTGAACATAGCGGAAAAATTCAACAAAGATATTGAATACATCAGATTTTTCTTTTAGAAGGTACACCCAACACATACGAGAGTGATCGTCTATGAAAGTGACAAAGTATTTTGAACCGGTCCTGTTAGGTACTCGAGAGGGGCCCCATACATCACTGTGGATGATGGAAAAGGGACGAGTAGAGTGATAAGGAGTAGGAGGGAAGGTAGTACGATGATGTTTTGCTAGTTCACACGTTTCACAATGGAAATTGGCATCTTTATTGAATGAAAATTGAGGAAACAATTTTTGCAAATACTGAAAACTAGGATGACCCATCCTTCTATGCCATAACATCAAATTATTTTCTAAAGTAGGAGAGACAGAGGTCTTTATTTGAGATGACAAGGCACTTGCAGAGGAATCCTCAAGATAGTAAAGGCCGTCAAGCTCCTTAGCTGTGCCAATCGTCTTCCTCGAGGAGAGATCCTGAAATATACAATGAGTGGCAAAAAAGTGAGCAGAACAGTTTGCATGTTTTGTCAACTTGCTGATTGAAAGGAGATTATATGCCAAATGAGGTACATGAAGAACAGAATCAAGTTTTAAGTCTCTTATAAGGGGCACAGTACCAGTACCAGCAATGGGAGCACTAGAATTATTAGCTGTGCGAATTCGATTATTACCAGCCAAAGGAGAATAGGAAGTAAAGTTTCCGGATTCTGAGGTCATATGATCAGAGGCGCCAGTGTCTACTATCCATTTTGGTGAAGAGGATGAGGATATAAGGGCAAGATGATCATTACCTTGTTTGGCGATAGTGGCAACTGGTCCTTGAGAGGACTGTAAATTGTGGAGCAAGTTGAGAAGTTGACTCATCTGTTCTGTATTAAGAGAAGGAGGCATAGATGCTGAAGGAGTATCTGATTCAATGACAGTTTGATGAGCAGAAGGTGGTTGTGGTTTTCGAGGTGTCCAATCAGATGGCTTACCGTGGAGTTTCCAGCATTTGTCTTTGGTATGACCAATCTTCTTACAATGATCACACGTTGGAAGAGATTTGTTAGAACCAAAACCAGAACCAGATGAGGAAACGTGCTTACTGATGAAACCGGACGCTTCTGGACCTGAAGAAATAGCCTTATGAAGCATAGTTTTTCTTCGGGACTCTTCACAGCGAATCTCCGAATATACTTCCAAGAGAGGAGGAAGAGACGAATTGCTCAATATCCTTGCTCGAGCATCGTCAAATTCTGAGTTTAAGCCAGCAAGAAAAATCAGAATCCGATCAGTGTCGACATTTCGAAGGTGGCGAGTAGCATCAGCGGGAGAATCCCATTCATTTTTGATCATTTGATCTTCTTCTTGCCAGAGAGCGACAAGTTCAAACCAAAATTCAGCAACGTCCCGAGAGCCTTGAGAAGACTTCCAGATGCGACGACGAAGATCAAATAGTTGGGATAAATCCTTGGCATCGACATAAGAATCGCGAACAGCATCCCAAATATCCTTGGCAGTAGGAAGATACATAAAGCTTCGTTTAATTTGAGGAGACATGGCATTGATAAGCCAAGAGCAGACAAGAGAATTATCAGTATCTCATTGCATCCAGGCTGGTGAGTTTTTATCTGATGGTTGTTTGATCTCTCCAGTTAAAAATTTTCGTTTTGCACGTCCACCGATGGACAGCAAAATAGCGCGTGCCCAGTCATGATAATTGTGAAGATTCAATTTTTCCGACACTAGCTGGTTATCGGAAGAGTGGAGCAGATTATCACTGATTTTGGGGAGCGGCGTTGGATCAGGTGATGACACCATATAGACCAAGCAAGAATAGTTGATGTGTAACAGTAAAAGGTTGCAAAGTCCAACGGGAAAAAATAATCCAATAGCACACAATGAGAACTCTTAAAATAAAAAAATAGCAGCCCAAAAGCCCAAATAATAATGAAGCCCAACAATAATTGGATCAGCCAATTTTTTTTTTTTTTTTGTTCGAAGGATCAGCCAATTCTAAACTCCAAACTCCAGAAGCGAATCGCGATTGACACAGTCACACCGTAGCAGTGAGATTGAGACAAACTGATCCAAGAGTTTCGAGCAAGTCACGGCGGCCTAACAGGAGTGGTTGATGCCGAGATTGAGACAGGGAAGCAGCGAGCAAAGCAACGGATGCAAACAGAGACGAGACAAGGAACCAGCGAGCAACAAATGCAAGATAGGGAACGAGTTCTGGGCGAAGGCAAGACGAGACCTGACAGAGACTAAGGACGACGATCCAGCCTGCAGAGACGTTCGACAATGATGAGGCTTCTGATTGTCGGACGATGATGAATAACCAGTCGACTGGAGGTGAGTCGTCGATTGAGTGATGAGGCGAACGAACACGAGCTGAGGAGGTTGAGAACGTCACAGTGGGTGACTTCTCAGATCGGACTTGCGGCGGAAGCTGAGGACGCTACAACCAGGCTCTGATACCATGTAGGATTTTAGCATCAGATATAATTTTAGTCCGATACATTTTCCTTGCTTATTCATGGAAATATATAGATTACAAGGTAGTGAAATCTGTTGTAACAGATTTAGGAATTCTAGGAAATTCAAAATTCAAAAACATAGAATCTCATCTAACGTAATCCCAGATTATCTCACTAATCTAACTTCCTCCTATATTTTCTCACTAATAATAAAATAATATTATTTGCTAAATCATACAATTACCACAAAGGGATTCTTTAATACTTGCCAACTTTTAGCCGGTAAAGCAATAATATTGTCCTAGAAATTAACCAACTTTTGACAGATAAAAAGGAAGATTTTTTTTATTCAATAATACTCCAGGAAAATAATGTTTTCTCACCGTATTAGTGGCAGTGGCATTATGCAAATGGTATCTTCAAAGGATTGTTTATAGTAGATTCAAGGAGAAATTGAAGAACCTTTTGCATCAAAAACTCCCAAGAGTAAGGAGCCTAAGGCTTATGCTTTTTGCAAGTTAAAAGGCACAAAAGATGCTCACTTCTTGGCACCTCACAGAAGGCAGCATATCTCGTGACATGTGTGAGAGATGCTGGACCTGTTGAGCCCTTGCCTGAGTGCCTTATACTCTAAGGCCAGCATGAATAATATTATATTAAATTATTATTATTATTATTACTACTATTACTATTATTATTAACAACATTCAATCAATAATCACAACTACTGCCTTATTAAAAAAAGCAAGAAACATAATCCTTTGGAAAATAAATTAAATATCAGTTAAATCCTATGCAACATGAGATTGTGATGATTTACCTGTGTCTCTTGTGCCAAACATCTTGAACCATTGCATTTCTTAGTGCTATCAGGATTTAAGACAAACACAAATGCTGCAAAAGCATCCATGTTTGGAAAGGTCTAAATCCAAAAAAAAAAAGAAAAAAGAAATATTAAAACCATAAGAGTATAATAATGGAATAAAATTAATTGCCCCCTATATTACCTTCAAAATAGTTTGATCATTCAATTTGTTGGAGACTATTATTGTTGGTGAATCGGTAGGTACTATTACCCTACATGCCATGAAAAGGCACATGTACATTTAGTTATATAATTAGTTACATTCTAAAACTTCAACTAGAAATAGATAATAGAGGGATTAGATCAAGATTTAACCTCTGGATGATGCAACCAGAAAAGTTGAGAAGAATTTCATAACAAGCATCCTTGTGCTCAAAATTGTCAATTTCCAAAACCTAACAATACGACAATAATGAAGAGAATATCTGAGCAAAGGATAGTTTAATATATGTACAAGAGAACCATGTGAAAAGCAGAAATACCTGCAGATTTCGAGATATAAGCTTACAAGACATTCGCTTCTTCAAATAATCATGAACTGCTGATATAGGATCAGCACTGTTCTGATCATCCTCCAACTTGCAGCAATTATGAAGGAATTTAGTTAAGGATTTTGCCTCATGAACCAAGGTTTCAAGCTCCGATGACATTGCCTTCATTTTGTTACAAGAAACAAAACACTGTCAAATTAAGATTGTCAGTTAAAAATTCCAAGCACAACATTCTGTAAATCCTAATATACAACTGCACTTGTATTAGTAGTAGGGTTAGACTCAACATAAATTGTATTTCTTGAGATGAATTCTAATGTGGTGAACTATTGATCACTAGCTAATCATAATGAAAAGATTCACAAAGTTTAGAAACTAAAACTTTTTGTACTTGACGAGTCAGGAAAAAGAGAGCAAGATAGAAATTAATGCAGGTTTTCATATTTGGGAATTTTACAGGGAAAAAAGAGGTAACCTTAAGTCATAGTATTACTTATTTTTTAACTCTTCTTCAACTCATTTCCCATTCCAAGACCACCCATAGTGCCTATTTCTCTTGAATTACCTTCTAATAGACATTAAAAGGCAGCACGATGATTCTGAAAGTCCTTATCACTTGATCAATCTAAACTTCAACATACACATACCTGTTGTTTTCCTTCAGAACTGATTGAGCTAGAAAGTAAGAGACTCTTAGCAGGAGTATCATTGGATGCCACAATTTTAGATGAAAATGGAGCACAAGTTGACTTCAATGTTTGGCACTCCTGAAGCCCAAACCTCAATTGCTCTACCTTATTCTGCGAGTGGTAGAAGTGCACATCACAAACTGTAAGAATTCAAATAGCCAAGAAACATGCAACAGAATACCTGTAATATCTCACGCTTCATATGCATTAGTTGCAGTTTTGCCTTCTCATATGCTATGCTATACAGCATCATTCTTGTTTCCAAAACTCTGAAAAACGAATATACAGTGGTCAATAATCACAATCACCCTAACAGTTTCATAACGAACCAAGATGAAAAACATAATCCACAAAGTTATTTAATTAGATAGAGCAAGATAATTACTTTTTATGACGTAGAATGCCTAGACGCTCACTTATTTTCTGCTTAAATCAAAACAAGTAGAATCCATGAGAAGGAACAAAATCCAATTACCAAAAATATATCTTTATATGTGATTATTAGACAAACCTGAGAATGAATTTCAGCACAGAAAATCTCAAATTTTTTAACCCTCCGCAGACAAACCAAAATATCTTCCAGCATACCAATCTGATATAGTGAATTAGCAAGAACCAATCAAATGTTAGTTTTCACAGGCTTTAAGAAAATTGCCATGGGGTAATGAAGTGAAAAAAATAAATAAGATTCACAAACTTCATCTACATGATGTCTCATCTAATTCTCTACCCGTATGTGAAATTCCATTGCTTGAAAACATACCATTTTCAAATCTAGCTTATCTACTGAGGGACCTAGCAAATGTATTGTACTCCCTGAGAATTTTGCTAGAATCTGCAAGAAATATGTATAGTCAAGAGATGCAATGATACAAATGAAATATGATAAACAGTTAACATAAACGGTAATCATACATCATTATAATCCTTCCATATCTGTTTTCCAAGCTTCTTTCTATCACTTATATCATCTGACTGCTGCAAGGTTATCTGTAAATCCATATTCTCATTTGTATGAACATTTGAATTGCCGTCAATTCTCCCTATTTTATCTACAGTGTTTTCTTCCCTTGGTAGTTTGGTTGCTTTTCGTTTTTCCCCAGAATGGTTCTCCATGCAAAAATCATTAGAAGGGCTGTCAGCAACTTGGGTTTGTAGTATCCCATGGCAGTTATCATTGGAATCATCTGAGTTATGGTGAAGTGATTCACTGGGCAGCCCTTCCACTGGGGGTAACAAATTTGATTTGTCTTGGATCGGACTTTGTCTTATACCTTCGGTATAGGTGCTCAGAACTTGTGCTTTGTTGGTCAGTCTCTCAGCTGAATTTTTCCTCTGCATAGCCTAAGTTACCCAACCAATAAAACCAGTGTCAGATCAACATGGACGATGAAGGGAAGGATAACATCATCAACAATATAAAATGATGGGAAAATCAGAAGTGATGTTTCAATTAAGAGTAAGACACACTTAAAATCTTCTTAGGCACATCTGTTTCAAGAAAAAAAATTCAGTGTTATTAATATTAAGGATATGTTTGGTAGCACAAGGCAAAGGTACAGGAAAAGGTAGTCGTGAGAAATTAGGTAATCAATTGGTCCTCCAATGTATCATGCCTTTTGTTATCACTCATTAACAGTACCATTTCTATCTATTATTTTTTTATAAAGTACCAGAGTGATTTACATACACATTATTTATTTCTTTTTTCCATCCCGTCACCATATGTAACCTAAGAAAACCAAGAATTGTTATCAAGCAACATGTTTAGAAAAAATCAGGGCGAACTTCAATTTTCTTTGAAATTTCTTGTGGGGAAAATTCAATCACAACTGGACCAGGCTGCTGAACTTTTAGTTCACAAGTTACATGCCTTGCAACAGTAATAATCATATGCTAATGGGAACTGTAGAAATCAGAGAGAGAAAGATGGAGAAAATGTACTCTCAAATGAATGTGTTTATTCATATGCTCAATAGGATATTTATATATAAGAGAGAAGACAAGAGAATAATGACTCACTACAATGATTGATTCTCTAATCACTCATTATTCCTATAATCCTTGATTATATGCGATACTAATTAAATACACTGATATATTTCCTAACACTCTCCCTCAAGTTGGAGCATATATGTTAATCATGCTCAACTTGTTACAAGAAAACATAAATCCAAACAAAATAATTTTCTTCCTAAGAACCTCTTCACCCAATTTTCACACACTCCCCCTCAAGCTGAAAGCAGCTTGAATGTGAGCAGAAACTAATAACCAATAACTTGCTTCTTTATGAGATCTTGAAGCAAATAGCAAACAATCTCACTCGAGACCAAATAAGACTTCAAAATGTCTCACCAGAGACCAAACACCTCACCGAAGGCAAAACAACGAACAGGTCACACAAGGACCACCAAACTTTCTCACTAGAGGCCGCAAAGTACAGCAAATGCCAACGAAATTACCCAACCACAAGCATGACATTTAAAACAAAAGAGCACTCCACAAATGTACTGTAAAACATAACAAATGAAGAATCTAGCCACTAGAAACATGTGAATGTGCACGAAACAAAATGCCGTCTGTGCTAAAACAACTGAACTGAGTCTCACAACGCAAACCTTCAAAGCAAAGAACCGGACTACACACCCCGAGAATGAAGGCTCAATGTCTTAGAACACCAGAAAATGCAGCAACCAAACAACAGAGGAATTGACAAACACTTTCTCTCTCCCTCGAAAAAAGAAGATCCGACATCGGCAAAGGAGCCAAACCAGAAACGGAGATGACACGAACACACACACTAAAATTCACAAGCGTGCTAGAAACTGGAAATGTGCGCCAAAAACTGAAAATCTTGCAGGAAGTGAAAACCTCAAAGAAAAGCAACCTCACCAACACACACACTCTGTCTGGCCACTGTCATTGTTCACGCGACAATATGGTTCACACCACAATGACAGTGGCCACCGGAAAACTCAAATTGGCTAAGAACTAACCAACCTCTGGTACCATGTAGAAATCAGAGAGAGAAAGATGGAGAAAATATTCTCTCAAATATGGTTGTCAAAATCGCCGATCCAGCTCGTAAGATCGGCGATTTCACGATTTTTTGGGAGTAAAACGATTTGGATCGTCGGCAAGATCGGATTGAAGCAGGATTGGTGGGATCGCCGTGCAAACTCGTCAGATCGTAGAGTCGTTGGAGATCGTCGATCCTGCTTGGTTGGCTCTTAGCCTCAGGTTCCCCCTGTTTTCAGAAGCTTCACCGACGATAATGGAGGAGGAGATGTCGCCGGCGACGATGGAGGAAGCTAAGGTCGACGGCGACGGTGAAGGAATGGAAGGTGGAGGAAGGAAGGAAAGATGGAAGGTCGAAGGTCTCCCGACTTCTGTTCGCGGCGCTATTTCCTTTCCTAGTCTGTGTTTGAATGACCTAGAAGATGGTCTACGTTTTTCAATTTAGGAATAACCTGGTCAAAACGCAAGTTTTGACCAGGGACCTAAGTGTAAAAAATGAAAGTTTTCAGAGGGACGAAACTGAAATGTTTTTATAATTTGAGTTCAAACTTTTATTTTCAGAAGGATTAAATGTTATTTTATATGCATATATATTTTTTATTATTACTGAAATTAAAAAAGTAAGATCTTTACGATCCGTGCCGATCTCACGATTTACGATCTTACTACCCCTTCTGATCTTAAGTAAAATCGCGATCTTGACAACCTAGCTCTCAAATGGATGTGTTTATTCATATGCTGAATAAGGTATTTATTTATATATAAGAGAGAAGACAAGAGAGTAATGACTCACTATGATGATTGATTCCCTAATCACTCATAATTCCTATAATCCTTGATTATATGCGATACTAATTAAATACACTGATATATTTCCTAATAGGAACCAGCAAGTACAATATCATTACAGTTATTCAATGTTTAAACATCAAATAACATCAATATAACCAGAGTTGTTTGAGATGGCCTTCTTCCTAGAGCTTCACTTCTCAAAGGAAGAACCAGAGGCTAAATAGATATGTGAGTTTTGCATAGAAAGGTATAGAAAATAATGGAAGCTAGAAGAGAGCTAACCATATAAATAGATGGATTAATATCAAGAATAGACTTGTTTTAAACAACTGTAACAAACATCTCTGAATTTGATCAAACTTATGGTTCTTAGGTTTTCTTCTTACCTTAGAAATTTGGGTGACATCCGCAACTTCAAAAGAGCTTCCACTCTTTGCAGATATAGGCGTGTCCATATGCTTAGCTACTGTAGCCAGAGAGCCACATTCATCAGAATGCCCTGAGCCACTACAAGCAGAAGCATTCTGCTGATCTAGCTGTTTCAATTTATTAAAGCAATTCTTTTGACTCTCTAAGGATTGTGATGAGCTCTGGTCCAATAATTCCAAAGGGGGAGAAGAACATCTTTGATGCATAAAAACTACATTTTCATCTTTCATTGTCTCGACTGTGTCATTTTCCAGGTCAAAATTTATCTTTTTTGCTGTTGAATGAAGCATATAGGGAGAAGCAGCCATTTCCACTGACTTTGGATTTTTACCATCTTGAGAAATGTCAGCAGTAGTGCAATGGTAAGGGTCTCCTGCCTGTCTGGAGTCTACAGTCTCTTCATTTTGACTTAATTTGCCCAAAGTCATCAAAGATTGAGCTCCATGAGCGTCCATTTTGATCAAATTCTGTTGCCCTATACTCTTTGGAGTAACAATAATCAGCTGGTTCTCCAAATGAGCATTGAGATTTCCGATATGTTTGTGCTCATTGTCTTTCATATTAACAGGTGAAGACACCATAGAGTATTTTGACAACCTGCTTTTTGATCTGTCTATTCCCTCTCTAAGACTTGATGTCCTGGAAGAAGTCCCCATATTTTTCAACTTGGAAATGTTTTCACGTATGGATAATGGAGTCTCTTCATTTCTTACATATTTGTCAAGTAATATGGAACTTAGCAGTTTTAAGGGAGGAGTATTAGCTCCATTAGGTCTGGATGAATTAGGAGAAACCATTAATAATGGTTTTCTCCCAGAAAATGATAATGGAGTTGATCCCTGTATTAGATTTCCATCTACTTGATTGTGATCAATGTCAGAAACATGCACTGCTTCTTTCAGATTAATTTCCTTCAGCTGGTTTTCATTCAGATAGTGATAACCAAGGTCATGTTTTGTTGACATCTCCAAGCAATCATCAACCCCTGGTGGGCTTTTCATATTAGCAGCAGCAAAGTCTAATTGCTTTTTTGCAGGTCCAGCGGCTTCTTTAACAAACTCCTTAATTCCCTGCTTGCATATATTGATAAATGTTATATATATAACAAATAACAGCTTCAATCATAACATGTAACTCAATATAAACACCTGCAGATACAAGAATAGATGCAAAACTGCCACTGCAAGCCATGCATACCATCAATGTAATTTGATCAATCACATAATGCAAGCAAGAAATTGTCTCATGAAAATGAAGTGCATTAAACAAAGCCACAACCAAGTACACAACACGCGCACAAAATGTTAGAGCTCATCTACAAGAGAACAAGAGCATTAAGACTAAAGAGTAATGCAAAAATAGAACAAAAAGGCAGATAAAAGTAGAAGCAGGGGTGAAACATTCTGTATACTAAAGGACTAAACAATTCAGAAGGCTCAGAAAACATTATTAATAACTAAAGCAAGAACAATATAGTCTGTCTTGATACTAGCATAATGCATGAATGTCAGGTATTCACTAAAAATATCTCTTCCATTACATAAAAAATGCCTCAAATAAATGAAAATAGATGTGTAAAGGAAGAGAGCAATACTTCAATCAAACACTAACATGACAAGCTGCTTACTTTGATTGTAGAATCAGAGCTTTGGATTTGGTTGGTGGAAATATCAGAAACTGTATTATCACCTTTATCAAACAAGAGAGTATTGGTGATTCCATTAATAGGAGGGCTCTGGGAAGATATATATATCTTATCCAATTTGCTTGGAGACCCTGACACTTCATGTTTTGGAGCATCATTAATTGCTGAAACTGATGGGCTCCTCACCCCATTGTTGTTCTGCTCAGTCAGAGATGCCTTACTTCGTTTTGATAAACCTGAGCCAGTAGAACCTAACTCAGGGGCAGCAAGCAAATCCTTGCTTCCTTCTACTAAAATTGCTTCTATTGAAGGAGAAAGTCTGTGATAATCATATCTACGTGGGTTTTCTCCTACGATACTCATATCATTTGAGTCTTTACTGACACTTGATGTGCTAGCAAGAACTGAACGATGAGGAGACAGCCTGTTGATTTTAGTAAGTTCCATAAAACTTCCTGATGCAGTGGGACCAGAAGCTTCGCCAGGAGTTTTGTCTTCAAATGGAACAGCAAATCTTGTAGGGGTCTTAAGATCTCCACTATCTGAACAAGCAAGACTACGGTAGTGCAATGAAAATGCAGTTGAGTCCATCGTAAGATCATGATCATCAAGTGAGGCAGCAGAGTCAGAGAGCTCTCCAGGTTGGATGAAACTTGCAGATACAGGACCATGAAATTCATCATCTGAAAAATGGAATTGGAATAAATTTAATACCAATGTCACACAAGACATGCATTCACTGAGAACAAGTTAAAGCTAATGTATTATGATAAAAGTTGGCCTTTCAATCAGGGTTTATCAGCCACAAAAAGTCTTTGTTGCCCATTGATATAAATCCATTAGGAAAATAAAAGCATCCCAGTTATTTAGTCGGGGCTAAACATCTTTTACTAGATTGAGTAGATACAATCAGAATTCCAATGTCTTGACTAACTCACGAAATTAGCCATGATTTAAGGGAGGAAATGCCTATCAGTCGTGCAAATTAAGAAGGGGGGTATGGAACCCCATAGAAACCACTCTCCTGTGCCATTTTCCTTCCCACCACCTATTTTTCAATTTTCCCAACATATATACCGAACTATTAGAGAACAGGGACTAGAACTTGCCATCGTCAATTGAGGCAACGGAACCAACAGTGCTACTACCCGGAGAAGGAGAACCAATCGGCTTCAGAAAGGACTTTCTCACATTAACAGCTTCACCTTCGTCATCATTGTCGTCATCGTTCCTGCCAACATTGCGCCGTGGCGGCGACTCTTTGAGATCGTCATCATCGCTACCACCTGCCAAGTCCCTAAAAAACCCTAGAACTTCATTCTCGGGACTTTTCCCCTCGGCGGGGGAGAATGGTTTGGTGGATTCAAAAGGCGAATCAGAGTCTTCATCGTCCCTGCGAAAGATGTGAACGGAAGTAATCTCATTGTCGGCGAAACTAACACGGCGAGCTCTCTTATTTTTGAACGCAATGGTTTCATCTTCCGTTTCTGTGTTGTTGGAAGGGTCCATTGCTGGTAGTGGTAGAGAGGAGCATTGAACTTCGTAAATATTACACACAAGCTTCGCAAATGGAACTTCAAAATTGCTTAAGGCGGGAGAGTTTTGGAATTGGGACCAAGAGGATGCGGAGAAATGGATATGCGACTAGATGTGAGATTATGAGATAAGTATGTGACGAGAATTTTATTTAGACTTATGAAAAATACTGAAAAAAATGTTTTTTAAACTCTCTAAAAAACAAGCACCAAATTAAAAAGACAAGAAAATGCCACACTCTAAAATTTCAAATAAATGATCAATATATGTGAGCGGAATAATAAGCCATAAGGGTCTGTTTTGATTAGCGGTGGCCGGAGTGATTTTTTTTTTTTTGTTCAATTTAACTCTTGCAAATTTAAGATAAGATAAAAATTAGATTATAAATATAATTTATGTTTGAATTGATGGTGAAAAATGTAACTTTTTTCAAGCTTAAACTTGTTTGATTTATTATTTGAAAAGTAAGTTAAGATAGAAAATAACTGAAAAGGAAAGATCTTATTGAATACAAATGTGTGTGTATTGTACATAGATAATTGAAGAGAATAATTTAAATTTAAATTTGATAAAAAAGTTAAAAACACTAAAGTCCTTAATTAAATGTATTTAATAGATAAAATTGTATATAAATTAGAATGTATATAAATGTATATAAAAGGTTGATACTAAATAATAGTACATTGCGAATTGGATCACTTATCTCTTATAAGTTGGTCTCTCATTCTATTACGAACATGATTCATTTGTATTAAAGATAATGTAGGTATATTTGATGAGGATGTTATATCAAATGGATCATTATTATCTTCATCACTCATATTTCCTTGTTTACCTTCAAAAAAATTCACATAAGTTTGAGAATTTCTCTAGATAAGATTATGTAGTCATTATTGCATAAACTATGTAGACTTCTGTTTCAAAGTTATATGAGTGCATATCTTGCAAGATTTGAAACATATTCTTCCAAACTCTAAACATCTTTTTCTATAATGCACCTCAAACTTGAATGATAATAGTTGAACATCTCGTTATAATTTTCAAGTCCTAGTTGTCACCTGAAGTCTGGAAGGTGATAATGCTCACTTCTGTGCATACCAAGATATCCAATTGGTGTTGGATAGACAGTATTGACTAAGTAATATTTCCCTGATAAATGATAAAAATTTTTGGACACTATGAAATTATAGCAAATGTGAAATAAACACAAACAAAAATGTAATTGAAGTGTAGGTGTTGAAGATATACCTTGAGGTGGATGAGGGAAATTCATAGCTAGAGTAGAGATAGCAATGTGAAACACACGAACATCATATGTAATACCCTCTCATCCTCCCAACACAAAAGTAAAACACATATCTCAATCACATACGGCTATGTTATTCTGTGTTGGATATCCCTTTCTTGCGATATTTTTGTCTTGCTTAGAGTGTTTGACCACACACCTGATGTGGATTCCATTAATTGCTCTTATTGCATCCTTGAAATATGGGTAATATCACATATCATTACTTTTTTTGGATGACAGTGATGACACTTTGAATCAAGTGTTTTGATATTTTTTGTGGATAGATTGACACAAACATTTAAAACCATGTGAAAAATCCTACTGACAATTTCTCTTGAATGTTGAAATTATTCCTGTGTGATTCTATTTCCTTGTCCATGTCCAACTGTATATAAGAACATGGCAACCATTTCTTGACTCCTATGTACATAGTGTTCCTCAATCCATGTTTTACCATTTTAGAGCATAAGTGATAGAAGATATGTTTTTCAACTTGAAAATTTTCATGACATAATGTGTTATGGCCTTGTAAAACCTCTTGCACCCACATTGCACCTATTTGGTTACTAGTTCTATGTGGCTCTTTGTAAACATTTGACTTTTTTATATTGAGCCATCAATACACCGATCTATTCTTACTCTGTCATCTCTTTGTCTAAAAGAGAAATTTGTATGGATTTTTATCTTCAAGAGACAATCCTACTTCCTTTGTTCCCTCCAAAACCTCATCACTCAATCTGGCCATGGATGATGTAACCTGTGTGATGGCCAATACTGTACGAAATCAATTACAATTATAAATGTTGCAAATAAATTCATACGATAAAGCAGAACATGTAAGCATTCATAAGTTCCATAAAATATAGTTGAGTCGTATAACATAAATAAGTACTATCATAACATTCAAAAGGTCAGTCATATCATTAGAATTACATGTAATCAAGTATTCATAAGTGTCATAAAATGTATTTCAGTGATTTAGTTGTTTCTGAGTGATGGTGTGTTGTAAACATGTTCCAGCAACGACTGCAACAAGACACGTTGATTTCCTTTTAGTCAACAAACATATCCTGACACATTTGATGCATCATCAATGTTATAACATTGACTGCAAAAGTCATTGTCCTTATCAATTTCTAGAGTGGTCATTAATTCAGCTACAACCTCACTCATTGGTGCATCATTATTGCATATCTTTTTAAGGGCATCTATTTTATCCTTAGATGTGATAGCTATCATACTAACAACATTTGCTATTTGTTTTGAGGATAGATTTTTTTTTTGATTTTTTGATGTCTCCGACCCTGAACCCCTCTTTCTCTTCCCAATGCTTCCTGAACTACTAGATGCGCTAGATGGAGTATTTGTTCTCAAGGTTATGCCTTCCAACCAGTTGTCACTTCCACTCTACCTCCAGTATTAGCACCTAGAAGCTCTTCCTCACTATCACCTGATCCTTCTAGGTCCATTGTTGGTTGATACACTTCCTCTTCATCATCACCCAGTGACATTCGTTGTGTTGAAGATGGTGTGAACATTTTTCTCTCGTGATGCCATAATATCCTTGAATAATATTTGTAATTCTTTGGCGGACTTTAGGCCATTGTACCTATACTTTTCATATGTGGAGTTATCCTGCATGCATACAAGTAACCAAAATCAAGGCCTTATCTATAATAATAATAATAATAATAATAATAATAACTTATTATTAAAGCTTAGCAATTTTGTACCTTTGTTTTCCTCTCCCACCACTCATCTTCTGCAATCACCATATCCCTTGCATGGTCAAAGGAAATACCAAATTTTTTTAAGAATAACTTGTCCCATACGCTCCATTCTTTCTTCAAGCTATCTAACATATTTTAAAGTTGTTTCTTGTCATATGATTTTCATGCTTTTTCATTAAATCTAGACATAATGTTCTTCCACCTTTCCTTCTAAATGATGATCCTTGAAATTGTTTCTTGTATATTTGATCAATGCATAGTTTGATGAAAATCCCTGTGGAACTTAATCCTAGGTTGCTTTACTTTTGTCCTTGTCCATATTTGTATGTCAAGAATGGGAAGAAAGTTAACACAAACAAATGGAAATGGTAAAATTCATCAGAAATTGCACTATGATAAATAACATTCAAACTGATAAAATTTAAAATGAGGTAAGATATATATTCTCATTTGTAAATTCTCAGTCAAAGGGACAAATAATCTCTACCCATAAAAGGCAACCTCAGAAACTAGCAAAAGTTAAAAGGCTACCTTTTCTTTATGTTAGGGATGTCAATGGACCAGATCGGAATGAGCTTGGTCCACTCGAGGTTTGGTCCTTATAGGACCTCGGGTTAGACAAGTCACCTTGAAGTTTGGTCTGGTACTATACCAACTTGAGCTCGGGTTGGACCAAATCGGTCAAGTGGACCACTGGACCAGTCTAGGCAGTATAGGACCTGTTTAATTTTTTTTAATACTTTGTACATTAAATAAATATATGCTTTAATAAACAAATAGAAAAATGTCTACTTACCTACACTCTAGTCTAGTCTAGTTTTAGTGACAGTGTTTACTCATCAAGTGCATAGAGCCTCCCTCTGATCTGAGTCTACACCTATTCCACCTCCCTCTTGTCGTTTTAAGTTGTTTTGTCAGCATTAATGGTCCTTGATCCATCCTGCCTCGCCTCTCCAGCCACCCGATTATCTCCCTTCCCTCTGTTCACTCTTGTCTCTCCTTAGTTGCTCTCAACCGCCCTATATTTTTATCTTTCTTCTTCTTTACTTCAATGTTTTTCACTTCTTCCTCTTTCCTTCTTCTTCATCTCCGGTGGCTATATTTCTTCCATAAGCGTGGGTTAATGTCAGAAAGGGTTAACATCATAGAGAAAAGAAAGGGTGAGAGAATGGTACAAAGTATGTTTGATCGCAGATGGATTGAAAACTTACCTCAACACTAAAATTCACAGTGATCACTGACGAACTAAGACGTGACCAATGAGGAGAGGAGGAGAGGCGCCTGGAAGAGCCAAAGAGGATGAAGAGGTCGAGTCGTCAAGGACTAAGGTCAAGAGGGAAAGTGTTAGATTTCAGAAGTCGCGAAAGAAGAAAAAAAAGAGAGGAGGAGGAGCAAAGTCACAATATTAACTATGTGTCTGGAAAAAGTGGAGGAGGAGCAAAGAAGAAGGAGTATGTGTGCGTGTGAGAGAGAAAGGAGAAGAAGCATGGAAAAAAAAAATCAAAGTCCTTATGATAGCTGTAATCTTAAAAAAACATTATTGGGCAAGACTGGACCAGACCAAGGGGTCTGAGCCCTTGGCCTAATGTCTGATCCGGCCTGAGCAGACCAGTCTAGTTTAGTCTGCTCACAGTGTCTAGGACCACTTTTTTTGCCGCTTGATTGGGTCAGGACGGGTTAGACTGGACCTCAGTTTTTTGGATATCCTTTCTTTATGTGCTTGAATTCCTTTGGCCATCATGTTCCAAGTTATTTTCCTTTTCAAGAGGAGGATGCAAGAGAAAATTAAAGGACATCCAAGTTTTAAAACTCATAAGCAAAGTTTTATCTTAGTCATGAAGCCACTAATAAACTGAACAAAACCCTACGACATTAAAACTATACAGCAATCATATGAATGGTTAATGATCATTTAGTTATAGATTACACTTCACTGTGCTAGTGACCCAAAAACCAAGTGTAAGAACAAAGGTCATTTTACAACAATGGGCCTAGCACACTTGACTCAACGCCAGTTTCTCTTCCTCACCTGCTTGTCTCTTTACCGCCTGCTCGTCAGATTGTGTCACTTGGAAATTTTGAAGGAAAACAAAAATAAATAACTGGAAAACTATTAAAATTATTTTACGCATCCTCACATGATCGTGATCATCTTAGTATTGTCGCTATGGGAAGGAGTTGTTTCCTTTTTGTTAGTGGGTGAGAGTGGGAACAATTTTATAGACAACAACAAAACATGGGAATCTATGAAAATGCTTGATAGCTTATATTGATCCTATATATGGCTTTGTTGATATATACTTTACATTTTTTTTCATCACAGTGGTTTATATAAACATGTGTCGCTATTTACACAACCATACAAGAAAGATGATTTTCAGGGGGAGGCAGAAGTTAGGATTGTTGGGGTGGTACATCCTCGAGTCTGCCTCCCCACCATGACCATCCTTATCATTGCTTTTCCGCTAGATTCGCTAATCCCCATAACTAATCAAAGAAATAGGAACAACTTTGTCTTATACACAAGTGCAGTAACTATCTGAGTTCTAAGATCTTCCATGCTCCTCCTTTGAAACGTTGTAACTTACTTGGAATATTTTTTTTGTAGCTCATCATTAGTGACAAAAAAACCCCGAACAAAGTAACATGAGTCCAAAACGCTGCTATAAATAACCTAGGGTTGATGGCCAAACTATGAAATTTTAAAGTGAAGCAGAAGATGTGGTAGTGTAGATCTACGAAGGTGATATGTTACTATGTTTTCTAATCTTCTCCTTCCATGGTCTTTCTTTATTCTGTCCATTTTTCCCTTCACCCCATCTTCTATTTTCACTCCCATTTTTCCCTTACTATGTTTTCCAATAATCCTCCAAAATTGGAAAACATAGTAAGGGAAAAGTGGGAGTGAAAATAGAAGATGGGGTTAAGGGAAAAATGGAAAGAATGAAGGCAGGCAGTTATTGGAGAAAATTAGAAAACATAATAAGATATCAACTTTGTAGATCTACACAACCTTATCCTCTGCTTCTCTTCAAATTTTCATAGTTGCAGCCATAAACCCTTCCCAGCAACCCTAGGTTATTTATAGCAACGTTTTCATGTTTCTGTGTTTAGGGATTTTTCTTTTTCTTCTTCGTTACTATGTCAATGTTTAGATTTACTTTTAATGAATAGATGTTTTGGGTGAAATGTCATTAAAATAATTGAATAAATAAACATTGTAAAAGAAAAGAATTGCATTTCAAATCAACCAACAACGAAAAACGAAGTTGGTAATTGTCCATGCAGTTCCTATTTCATTTCTGTTGCAAGCTTTGAAATACAATTAGTTACTGTGTTCCTTGTAGATTTTCAATTCCTTAAATATTTGCATGAGTAGAAGGTTAAGATGTGATTTATCTCACCATCTTGCTATCATATCACTGATTTAGCGGCATAAATAATAATGAAACATGAAAAACCAAAAAAATCACTGTAGAGATTAGAAACGTGTACCTTTAGCTTCGGTTGTGTACCTTTAACCAAAATATTGTTATTCATTCAACAAAAATAACAAACTCAAATACTATTCCCCCTACATTGCACGGATTGATAGTACTTCATGAGTTGTACAAACATATTTTGCTTCATAAGTGATGCAATTTTATTTCCTTTAAGGAATATTAAGACATCACTACCAATAAAAGACTACAAATTAGAAATGAATTACTTCAACGGTTAACAACAATATCCTCAAATTAATTTAGTGTATATATTACAAATGAAATCTAATGTTAAATAATGACGTCTTGTAATCTATTAACATTTCTAAATATTTCTTTGTACACACATTATCTTTTTGTTGTGTTTTTGTTGCCAAATTCTGCAAATAAACATACATTTGGCATGAAAAAAACAACATAAGTTGCACAACATCTTCATATATTATTAATGAATATCATCCTAAAGAATGTTAGATCAATTTATAACATCAAATTGTGAAAGGCTTATGTCCCATGAGAAGATCATTGACCAAGCAATTGTTATATGACTGAAAAAAAGATACAAAGTATCAGCCTAATCTACATAACAAAAATTGATTGACATTAAATATATGATTTCAAGATAATGCCAAAATTTACTTAACCTTAAAAGTCAAAGGTAGGATCACTTAGGTTTAATAATTATGAGCACTGTTGTGAAAATCGAGATTTAACTCGCTGGATCACACGATCTTGAGATATATTGAAATCAATCGATCCAGCTGGTCATAGAAATCGAAAATTTCTTTGCAACGATAGGATCGACGGGTAAATCGTCAAAATCGCTGGTATCGCACGTTTCACATCCAGCTTTTAATTCTCGTTTCTTGCTGGCCGCTGCACTTGGTGAGGCGATGATTAGCCAAAGATGGTCCAAGTTCTAAAACAGGGTGCTCGTTTTTTACCAGAAAAATGTTAACGAGATTATAGCTATTAGCTAATAGAATAGTGGGGAGGCTGGTGGAGATGGATATGAAGAATGAGGAAGGAAGGGAGGAGGGAGCGTCATGGGGTAAAGATTTTGAAGAATTGGGCAAAAACTACAGGTTTGGGTTTTGCAGAGAAAAAAGAACAGAGGAAGGAGAAACCACCGTGTCGATTGAACTCTTTCTCTTTCTTACTTGTGGTTTTAGTTTTATTTTATATATTATGAGTTTTATTCTATATATTATGGGTTTTATAAATTAGGGATAGGATATTGTTACAACCTTTTTTTTGTTACAACCAATGTTACTACCACTTTTCCACCGTTAGATCAGAATCTCATTTACCTATATAATTTCTCTCTCCTATTAAGATTCTGATCTAACGGTGGAAAAGTGGTAGTAACATTGGTTGTAACAAAAAAAAGGTTGTAATAATATCCTATCCCTATAAATTATGGTTTTATTTTATTTTATATATTGCCAAGTTAACCACTCGCTGCTATTATTATTATTATTATTATTATGGGATATGATATTCTTACTACCATTTTTTGTTACTACCAATCTTACTACCACTTTTCCACTGTTAGATCAGAATCTCATCTACCTTTATAATTTCTCTCTCCTATTAAAATTCTGATTTAACGGTGGAAAAGTGGTAGTAAGATTGGTAGTAACAAAAAATGGTAGTAAGAATATCATATCCCTATTATTATTATTATTATTATTATTATTATTATTATTATTGATGTTAGTTATTTTATATGCAAATATATAGTCGAATATAACTTTATATCTTAGGTGATAAGATCTTACGATTCGTGTCGATCCTATGATTTACGATCTTTAAATCCCTTCTCGATCTTATATAGGATCTCGATTTTAACAACCTTGATTATGAGTAATGTTAATTCAATATAATACATAAACCAGGAAGAGTGTTTTTAGAAGATGTCTTTTGAATCAGGTTCTTTTTACAGTGATATGCTTGTGCATATCTTTTATAATCATTAAAAATTTTCAGACATAATTTCATATTTTGGGTGCTCCAAACTCAAATTTTGAATGACCAATAGTCAAGTTAAAAGCACTATCTGCACATGATGCATAGTGAAATTAGGAGAGACAGAGACAAAGACAGCTTGAAGATATTAAGTCAAACCAATTCATATCATTAAAGCAAATTTTAGGCACTAATGACATCAAAAATTAGAAAAACAAATTATATAGATTTATTAGTAGGTAGCTCTTTGGATAATTTATGGTTCTCTTTCATATGCTACAAGTTTAACTATTAAACGATTTTCAGGCACATGCTACTACTAACCAATTCAATTTGCAATCTATTTAGGTGGGAGGAAAGAGCTTAATATGAAAAATATAAAAGGAGACAGTCAAACATCACATTGCCAAGATTAAATTTGACTCAAAATCAAAAGAGATATTAGCTATTCCAACTCATCTAAAATCAAAGACAGCCCTGCACTACATCCCTCAGTGCATCCACAGATGGTTAAACATATGGGGGGAAAATACAAAAACAGAGACAAAAATAAATAAAAAAAGAAAAGAAAGAGGAAAAAATGGAAGAAGCAATTTGTATCTAGAACAAAATGAAAGAGATCTAAATTAAATTGACTTAACAACCCCAATCAATCAATCACTCACAAACAACATATTTGACAAGAAAAGAATATATGACTAACCTAATTTTATTTCTAAACATGTCAAGAAAAGGAATTTGCATCATCCTTATCGTTGCTTTTCTGCTAGAATCGCTGATTCCCATTCGTCCATCCTGCATGATTTTTAGTACTCATTAGCCAAGGGTAGAAAGAACTTATCTATTTAACAAAGATTTGTAAATCAAGACTAAGACAATAAGTATAAAGAAGGTAAACCTAGAATAAAACTTATCACATATGTCTAAAGCAGGACAAACTTATCACAAGACAGTGACTTGGAGAGAACCATTGTATGGTGTGAGGATGAAGTATAAAGAAGAGCAACTTGACGACGACAAACAATTCTACAGCAGCAATTTAGTTAAACAAAATACACAGTTCTTGCATTCCTCGAAATTTTAGTCTTCCAAAATATTAATAGCATATTAGCATAAATTCAACCTGGGCAACAATCTTCCGTAGCTGAGGCTCAAAGCCCATGTCCAGCATCCTATCAACCTTGAGATTGAATAGGTGTGGGTTCAACAAAACTAGCTTTTGTAATTTCTTGCAAAACATACTCTATATTAAATCAAGTTGGCAAAATTAGTATAATGTTATCATCCAATAAAGAAATAGAACTTTTTTACAGGATACAATAAAAGTTAACCAACTTTCCAACAATCTCATTCTGTCAGTCACCGAAGACAATTTCATTGTAAAAAATCAACACATTAGATGATGTTATCAATAATGTAACATCAACATGGTAATGACCTAAACTACTTGAGGCAACTAAATTAAGAAGGAGGTAGGGAGGCAAGCCAAGGTATATAATAACTTTCAAGGGATTAAAAAAAAAAGCATCCATGATAGAGCAAAGAATGTTGTGTTATAAAGGTAAAGTGGCACTACTCATAAAGTATCTAGCTAAAGAAGAATTGGCAAAAGCTCAGGAAATAGATACAATTAGTCCAACAAAGTTGGATAAGGTAGAACGTTACTGGAGGGGTGGAGACTATGTACCTGGGAAACCAGCAAGGTGAAAGCTTTTGACTGGTTTCGGCACATCTCGACCTTCAACAGTTATCTCCCTCTTCTGCCGATACTCATTAACCTCATCCTTAGGTCATAGCCCCTACCTCTAGTGGTTCAACATAACAATTCTTCTCAAAATGAGGTAGGCCATCCAAATTCGATTTCCTTGGGGATCCAACATCATTGTAATCCCTCCTGCTTGAGGAAGAGAAGAGTGGACAGAACCACCGTAACCTGTGGGAGCACCCAGCCCTGAATCACTAAGAAAACAAATGAAGCTCCTTAGCAAAACTCTTGGCTCAAACGTAAGAATTACGATTAGGGCTATCACACACATATAACACTTCTAGACAAACATGTAACTAATTAAAATTGAAATTCGAAAACCCATTTCACAAAATCCAAAACACAATATCGAGTCAAGAGGAGAAATCTTACGAGGCCTATTTCCAGATCTAGAATCAATATATATGGTGAGAGAAGCCTTACAGAGAAAAAATGAAAAAATTTCTCGGGTCGAGAGGAGAAATCTTAATAAACAGACAAAGAAAGACGAAACTCAGTGATATAGGGATTAGGGATTCAAAAAGAGAGAGAGAGGGTTCACGGGCTTGTGACCGGCACCTTTAGCGACGATGTGGCACTGAGAGAAGATGAGCAGAGGGATGCAATAAGAGAGGGATCTTCACCGAGCTTGGCCGCGAATCTCATCCTCTTGAGATCTTAATGAGTCATAGGATGATACGCTGCTTATTCTAGCTGGTGGCTCTCCCACGTGAATGAGAGAGGGATGTGATGAGAGAGGAATCTTCACAGAGCAAGGGTTTGTGAATCCCGTGAATGAGCCGTGTGAAGCCAGAGGCATGAATGATGACGTCATCGGCTTATGAATAGTGTTTTGTCAGAGAAGCCACTGATAAGCCACAAATGGAACGGCTTGAGGGATGTGTTATTATATATATATATTGATATTGATCCTAACGGTGGGTTTGAATCTTCAGCTTCCCAACCCTTTCGACCTACCACGATCGTTGAGGCTCATCATGAGCCATCGTCGCTAGACATTGTCGTTAAGGGAGAGAATCATCGCAATGAATTACTTTGCTTTTAGGCACAAGATGGATGAACCATCCAACAAGGAAGTAATTGAGAAGTGGAAAAATGTCGATGCATGCTATGCCACGCCTTCTGGATCGAATGATGACTAGTAAGGAACAAAACAGATACAGGGTTGCGTTGCTTCTTCTCTTGAAGTATTGCATGTAAGACGTCCGAGATTTTTGTTTCTTGTGTTTTATTATTATGCTTAGAGCTATTGATGGCTATTGATTTGGCTGATGGAGCGTTTTTCTTTGGATGATTCGATTGATTGATATTATGCTACAATCACACTTGAAGTCTGCGCGTTTCTTCAATGATTTTTCCATAATGTGTCTTAGTTTTCCTTTTTACATTCTTTGTGAATGGATTATGGATTGAGCTAGGCACAACGTGGTCTATGAATTGAAATTTTACCGTTGATGCATTACATGAATTAGAAAGAATGCACAATCCTCCTCTGATTATACATAATCAGACAAGGCTACCAAAGCCCTTCTAATCCTCTGCTTCCCAATAGTTACTCCCCTGCCTGCCTAATTTCTTTGGAAACTATAGTTTAATTGGATGCATTAGTTAGAAGGAAGAAGTTCTTATTTCAACTGTTGCCAGACCTGATTTTCCAACTATGCTGTGGATGGGTGATCATAGGAAAAGAGAAGTGGGGCAACATGTCTATACTTGTTGCCAAGGCTAAGAAACATGTTTCAGATGCTGTTTAATTTCACTCCTGAATATTTTATCATATACCAATTGCTTAGTCAAAACTTTTTTTTTGAAAATAAAGTTCTCATAATCTGACTGTAGGAAAATAACTTAATCTTGTCCATTGGATTCCTTCTTTCAAACAGGAAATTTTGAATTTATTGGAAAGCAAAAAAGAGAACAGATCATGGTACAAAAGTTCAAGGATCGCAGTATTTGTGAGTAGTCTTCTGCTAACTTAGCTTATAGCAAAAACGTGATTCAGATTGTAAACTATCCAATTTGGCTTTGGAAGTCATATTTTAGCTTAACCACGGTGAATTTGAGCAATGTAGAGGATATTGAATCTATTAGCTCCCAATATTTATTATGATCATGCATATTCATTCTTTTTTCTCACCTGAGGTTGCCTATTTAGATTTTGGATGATACCTTTGCATCGCAAATGCAACATCTTCTAGGACATATATTGCAAGAGAAAGACACGTTATGGTTATTCTTGTAATATTTAATATCTATCCCATTGTACAATGAAAGATTATCATGACTAGCTGCATTTGGAGAACTTGTAGAATAGGAATTTCTAACTCTTGATGAAGAATGCAAATGACTCAATCAGAATGCTTGTACAGGGTTGAATTTGGTGATATCCCTAGTTCTTCTTATTGGTCATTTAGTTTAGTCCCAATCATGGATGCAATTATTACTATGTATTTTTTTGCTTGATGGTTTTTAAGTTAAATCCTAAAGGTTATTTGTGAATATCCTTGCTTTTGTAAGCTTCAACTTCACACTTCAGTCATTCTTGCTGCATGAAACACTGTATTATCTTATGAGTACTAGTTAACAACCACACATTATTGATTTCAGCTTTCTTTTGTATTTTTTTTTATCTCTAAAATATAAATGCAAGCTGTTAAAATATTTGGTGGCCTAAACCCGCAACTTGTCCATGTTTTATGTTTGGAATTTGCCTGCAAATGTTACATAAACAATTGTTTTTTAAAAAGTTAAGAGACACCTATAGTAATTATGCTCATTGTGATTCTTCAATTTTTAAAAAGTTTGAGCTAACATTTTACATTTTACTGTTTTTATGTGTATCTAGGAGCCATATCATGCTTAGATCAAGACATAGAGATGCCTCCTTATATTTCAATAGGGTTGCTGAATGTTTTTAACTTGTGAATGCAACAACCTCTGCCAACCTGTGGAAATTGAAAGTTGCAGAGTTTTCTGCTCAACTTCAACCATGTGAACATTTCTACTTGTTTTTACACTAATATTATGAAAATCCTGCTCATCTAACCTTACCCCTCAATCTAAAGATTGTGCATATATCTTTGGAATTCCATATCAAAATAGATGGGGGAAAAGGTAGCTTCTTATTACTGCCATATTAAGCAAAATGCAATTTTCTACCATATTGAACAATAGCCAATTCTACTATACAAAAGGAAATCAAACTCTCAAGAAAATGAAAGACATTTTTTATTTTCATGGGTGTATTCTGTTTGAGTTGAGTATCAAAAAAATGTTCAACTGTATTGAATTGTCATTTCAAGTATCAACTGATTCATTCTTCATGTTGGCTAAATACTAGTGAAGCTATAGAAGATGGGCCTTCACCTACTTGGAATTGACTGGACATTGTTGAAGTTGTTACATAAGGTGGACCTTCACCTAATAAGAAGAAAAAAGATAGAAGAGCAATGTTAATGCTAGTATAGGGTCATAAAAAATTCTGATGCAAATATTTTAATATAATAAAGATTTTATTAAATAATGACTATTATATTTAGCATCATGATGTAATATACACATTGATTTGAATAAAGTTGACATTCTTTCGTAACTTGTGCTTATTTCCATATTTATTTTTTTTGTACTTGACAACAAAAACTGTTCTTCCATTACTTCTAATGATGGCGTTGAACAATCTAAGGGAGCCTATAAATCATCACAAAGGAAAATAATGAATATTATTAACACGAAAGGGCATTATATAGAAATTTGTCTTGTTGATACCCCACTAACAGAACAAGACACAAAAGACATATTTTTTTGGGGGGGGGGGTGAGGACTCACCAAGTAAATGATTGAACTTGAGGTATTGCTTGCAATGTTGTAGGTGCAGAACATGAAATTGGATTATCTGATTCCACACTTTTTACCTTGACCTGCTTATCTTTGCCAGACGCTCTTGCCAACCCTTAAATATTTTCCCCCCTCTTAGTTCCATCTCTCTTTTTAATGCCCTTGGGTTGTTCATTTGTTTTTTTGTCTCTTAGTTCCAACTTCTTCCTTTTTGTCTTTATCTTTTGAATTTCTGAGCGATGAACGGAAGTCTCTTGCTTCTTTATGAAGTTGTATTATAGAGTTGCGGACAAAGGCAGAAGTCTCTGGACAGTCAGATATTTCATCTGCTAATGTTATCATCAATTGACATGGTTGTCAGTATGATGATTGAGTGCTCTGAAGCTTACATATACTGATCCTATTCCTGATTGTTTCCTACTAAATTTTAATGCCCAACAAGGCTCATTTTATAGTAATATATAAAGCTTTGTCATGTATATATATATATATATATATATATATATATATATATATATGAGATATTGCAGTGGAAACAATGGTGTAATAAAAACAATTTTACTCTCAAGGATAGAAGCCTAACAGTCAAATATTAAGTGACAAAGCATCAATAATCCAAAAGTGCAATGTGGCAAGTTGTTGTCTGAGAAATTTCCAGTTGGCAAGTATCACATGGAAAAAAAAAGTGGAAAAAACATTCTGCCAAAAAATCATCTTTTGTCATCTTCTTCTCCTCAAATGAGCACTAACCCAGCATCTTCCATTGTTGTTTTCTTCTCTAACAAAAAGCCCACACTTCTTCAATCAACAAATGATTCATTATAGCAGAGAAAATAATAACTTCCCCCACTCATTCATCAACAAAATCGAAACAGAGTGTTTCCGGAAAATTATCCTCTAGTCTTATGCCTGTGAGCTGGTTGATAGAATTGCTGATATTGCTGCTCCTACATATAGCCTCATAGTAAGACAAATTAAAGCCTTCATTTGTAGAGATTGGCTGGTTCACATCTGTCATATTCCGCGACATTTCAACAGAATAGCGTACGCGCTTGCTAAATTAGGCTTGTCTAAATCAGATATTTTAAGCGCTTGCCCTTTGTATTTGAGGGTCTTTGGGAATTCTCTCCCCTGTTAATCTGGTTTTAGTGTAATGTACTCTAGCTTTTAGCCATCTTCTTATATAAAAAAAAAAAAAAAAGAGGAAACACAGTGGAGTGGAATAGTAAAACAAAAAACTGTTTCTTTGAAATTATACCCCTCCAAAAGCTCTCTCTTTCCCATGACTTTGCTTCTAGTTCCAGCATTAGCTATGAAAATATCCAAAAGATGTAATCTTTTTATGTAAAAAAAGTTATTTGGATCTTACCTTTGCCTCCTTTGTCTTTCCCGCCAAATTGCACACGAACGTCCCAGCAAAGTTCCGGGAGTCAGAGGCAGGGGAGAGGATTTAAAATGAGTTTTAAGAAAGTAAAATGGATAGCTAGGATTATATGAAATGGATGGTCAGGATGAGCCTGTGAGAGATGAGCAGAAAATCAACTAATGAGAGAATCCTCTCCCCTGTCACCAACTGTTTCTGCATTGTTGACGTTGGCTGCCTCAGTTTGCTTTATGCTACTGAGTTCTTTTTCTTTATCGCCATATTTGTTTCAATTGTTTGGCCAAAGGGATTTTTAAGGTAACGACTATGCACAAGCTCCAAGCAAAATGGAATTGGTTGTGTCACATCTGGTTCCCATATTCTCTTAGTGTCAGATATTTTGATGGTGCATTTAGGTTTTCTAATACTAGATGAGTGTATGGGCTTCGATGGTTGCAGAAAAATCTAGAGCCAATAACTTGGCATTGGGGTCTCACTATTCCTACAAATATCTTTAGTGTTGGACTGCTGTAAGAACTTATTCAGCTTTTTCTCCTAAATGGTGTTTGGTTCTAGATTGTTTTAAGGGGAAGTTGATCAAAATGCTCTTTTGGTTCGGACGTACTAGATTTATTGAGTTAGCTGTAGGAAACTACTTTTTCAACATGATTTATATAGTATACAAGGTAAATGAGATGAGATGAGCTTTGTCTCGACTTACATAAACGAGTTTTTCCACCACCAACCTAAACATGCCTTAATGTCTGTTTGTTCTAGCATCAGACAACGAACTGTACTTGTAACAGCAGCTTTCACAAATTTCCTAGCTCGGTTTTCTGTGCAAATCTTTAAAGTTGTATTCTTGCTGTTCAACATCCTTGAGGGTAAGGATGTTTTGGGACAATGCATTCATATTTAGTGTAGAAAATTAAAAGTAGGTTTAGTTAGGTAGTTAGAATGTAATGGTTAGTCTAATCATTATTAAAGAATAAAGGGATAAGGGTCTTAAATGCCATGGAAGTTTTCGCTCATGAGCACTGGTAAGACGGAAGTTTTTTTGGGAGCAAAAATGCCACGGAAGTTCACAAAACGTAGCAATTTTGCCTCTCCGTTAATTTTGACCGTTAAGTTTAACTGAGTGCACATGTGGCATGTCACCTCATTAGACGTGGCATGCCACCTCATCAATAAAAAGAGTTAAGTATCATTTTTGCCCCGGAAATTTTCGCTGAGGAGCAATTTTGCCTTGCAAGTTTTCACTAAGGAGCAATTTTGCCCCGGAAGTTTACAAAACGTAGCAATTTTGCCCTTCTGTCCCCCAATATTAAATTTGACTATTAAATCAGTCAAATACTACACATGTCATGCCTTGAAAAAGTCGAATTTAGAGTCAAAGAAGGAGATCCTTGAGATGTTGAGCTCAAGGTGGCAAGAATTTGTGAAGCCAAACTGGTCAAAGGGACTGAAAGGTCTGTTGTAAAACCCAGAGGAAGCATCACTTATGATCTAGCATCACTTATAATCATACTCACTAAAAGGACTGAAATGATCATAATTCTAGCCACCTTGAGCTCAACATCTCCAGGCGTAACCTATGGTTATTTATGGTTATTTATGTTGAGACAGAAAATATTTGGCTAAACCTTGTTTTACGATTATTGAAATTTGATTATGAATTAATTTATGTCCGTGTCAGACTTTATAATCAATTGCATTTTGGAACTTTTTTTTTTGGGGGGGGGGGGGGCTCTATCTACCAAAAAAACTGTGTTTTAAACACTAATCATCCTGCCCACGTGCAACAAGCAATTCTATTAAGGTGATAGAGAATCGATTATATATATCAACAAAAATATTGCTTATACAATATGCTTATAACTAATTCTATGACATATTCAAGATCTAGACGAAGAGCAATAAATGGTACCCTTGTATTCTTCAAATCAACGAATCCCATTTTGCCATCCATTACAATATCAACCCAACATTTAAACACCATGCAGCCTTATCTTATCTTACTAGGTGACGTCGTTTACATGAATTGTATAATGTCATTGTTCTCTAGTAACACCCAAATCATTGGTTAAATTGTTATCCGACATTTTAACACAAATTTAAATTACTCTTGACCTTACTTTTTTTCTTCACAAAATGTTTAAATATTCACTAATGAAAAGAGACTAATCCTACGTTTTGATGGAGATAAAAGAGAGGGGAAAATAGGGGGAATAATAGGAAAGAAAACTTTCATAAATGGTAAAATAACTAACTATCTTTGGGAGTTTTCCCTCATAGTTTGCTTTTCCCCCGAATTTTTTCTCCATTCAAATAGAAGGGAAAGGTTCAGTATATTAAAGGCACCAAAATTGTCATAACAAGTGTGTCACTGCTCAACCATATAACGCAAGCCATGGCTCTTTGCTATCCCTTGATGTCTTAGTTGGATTCCATGTCACAGAGTCTTTGGAATAGTTCAGGCCTGTGGCGCTTGCTAAAATCTCGCCAATAGTGTGAGTTATCTAGCAAAGAGCAACAAGGATTAGATGCTAAAGATAAATCCATGGATTATAGAAGAAAAAGAAGCTGGTTATTTTTTTTTCCTTTTTTGGGCACCATATGAAAATATGAAAAATAGCTAGGATAACTCAATTGTTTCCCAATGTTTTAAGGATTGAAATTTATTCATTGATAGTCAAACATCAATTCAGTTGGCTTCCATGTGATTTAATTTGAAGAACCTCACTAAACTTCCATGTAGTTTGTTTGCATCAACATTTAACCATCTTAATGTATATTTATACTAAAATTTAGCCTATGTAATCATATGCAAGTCAACATGATGAACTACTTTACTATTAAAAGCATCCTTTCCTGATCTTAAAGAGTTGATAAGTTGATGACTTCAAGTTTTGAAATTGCTCACATAATCCTAGTCTGTATCACCAAAAATATTTAAGATAAATGGAAAACATCTAACGTGGAAACATTTATCACTTAAGCAAAGAAAAATTATCACCTGGCAGTTAAACAGTAGTTGACCATATCAATGTTGAATATGCCACTTTAAACCACAAGAGAGTGAACTCACTTAGGGCCAAATGAAACGGAGGTAAATTGTAATTCACCCTTATCTCAGGATGAGGGTGCAAAATGTAAGAGCATACAAAGGTACCATTTGCACACAACGGACATTTTGTCATGGATATAAAATAGCACAAAATCCATAATTAAGAAAGAAAAGGCTCATGGAAATATATACCTCAAACTCTTCAGTAGATTTATTCCGTAAATTCTGTCCCGTTTTTCCAATGAGAAAAAGGGTTGGTAGCTTCAACACGTTAAGTAAGTGAAGACAACATGCTAATGTCTCATGCTGAATCCGCAGTGTGGGTGGTGGTTTCACAATTTTGGAGAGTAAGGCCTCATTGGTTTCTCTTTCTTGATCTATCTGTATACCATAAACTAATGCTCCGCTCTGAGATTTGCTTTCCCCTTTTATTTGGGATGACTCCACAATAATTGGTACATACAGTTTTCGTATTAGGGATGACTTATCTCCCGCTATTTTACTCAGAACCTCATTAACAGCACATGCGAGGACAGGTGGTTCATAATGTTGCATGATCACCAATGACACCTGGAATTGAGTTTATTAGATTCTGATATATGATAGGAAAGATGACCACGTACACATATGAAAAAAGAGAAATGCAAGCCAATGGCCTTGTTACTAATGGTGTGAAAAACTCTTCTGTATGTAACCTCACGTCATTAGTACATGCCCCTTTGAATTTTTCTGTGTGGTTTTTTTTTTGGGGGGGGGGGGGGGGGGGGGGATATTCACTATAAGGGTTACCATTCCAGTCTGTGCAAATATTCTAGGTCGAAGCAGGAGTTACAAAGAATGTTAGGTAAAGAAATTTAAGGTGTACCTCCTAAAATTAATCATCCAAAAAACTGAAAACCAGACATTAGTTATAAACCAAAGAAAAACCATGAGATTAGTTACCAGGCGACTAGTGTAAAATAGGCTATACATATGGAAAATGCAATTAGTAAAATATGTTTATCATTCAATATACATTTATCTTCTCTCCATTCTTGAACAAAAGTTAAGCACATCTTACTCTCCCCAACATTGAAGATTCCACTCCTAAAACCAAACACGCCCCTCTGTTTATTTTGCTTTCTTAATGATACCAACTTTATTTCAGGAAGCAAGACAAGCTATTCAGCATCCTAGTCATATCAAGGGTATCAATTACTGCAAATCCCCATATGCACCTTTTGATTTCATTAGGCATATTAAAGCTTTTGATGCTTTTAGCTTTGTTGGGAAAAATGAAAATCATAGGAATCTATTATTAAAAATGGTTAAAACACTGACTATCTTTTAGATAAATTGGGTTTTTGTAATGTTTATTGACAAGAGTTTGGGACAACAAAACCATCAAGTTCGTGTTGAAGAAAAGCAGGCAATGACAAATGTTCTATGGCAAGGAAATAGGTGCTTGCTTTGTGTCAAAATTGGGAAAGTCAAAGTCAAATCATGTGGAGGCGTTTGAGTGCAAGAGGATAAAGGAGGAAAGCTACTCTTAAACAAGGAAGATTTGAAGAGACATTAGACAGGCAGTAAAACTCAATTTTCTATGTACGTTTGGAACAGGTACCACAGATCTCATAGAAAAATATTACCGAAGGGAAATTGATATATAAAGATAATAATCAGCATTTAGGGACCTAATTGTAAGATGAACCTAGGGACCTAAGTATAAACTAGATAAGTAGTAGGGTAATTAGTCATTAACCCATTAGTTAGGATTTGAGGGAGGCTATAGTGTTATAAATAGCCTACTCCTCGTTTTGTAACAATCAGATCAGATATGATATGACTATGGATACTGATTTGGGAGAGCAATAGTTGCTCTCTCCTCTATCTCTCTTCTATTTCCACTTTCTTATGTCTCTTCTACTCCTATTCTCTTAACCTAAGATCAATAATCATATCAGAAATTAAAAAATTTTATTAAGAATTTAAGCCAAACATGGAGATCTTAATTTTCTGTATGAAGGATACAGTAAAATCCTGAGAAATTTTCATATCATTAACCTCATTGTGGACCACTCGCTAACCTTAACAAGTTAGATAGCAAAACTGTAAGGTGTACAGCGCCAGACAAAATCCACAAGGACACCCACTGTAGTAGCATTCATGGTAAGGTAACCAAAAACCAGGGAAAGAGGCCGGTGAGCAGCTATGAGATGCAGGAGAAGCTGGAATGAAATGTGAAGGTGTGTGAATTAGTTGATTGGGTAGTTTAACTGTTGGAGGAGCAACTGCAATAAACAGGAGTGGAAAGGACAGCGTTATGTGAGTTCCCCCCCCCCCCCCCCCCCCCAACCACCCCCACCACACAAAAAAAGAAAAGAAAAAAACTATTCCCATCTATGAAAAGCATTCATGAACTTTTATTTCTCCAAGCATTTTTTTATTGTTGCTGTCATTTCTCCTTTACATTCCTTGTTGGATAAAAGGCCTGGTGGCTAATCACTAATTCACCATGTTGCATATCGATGTCAGTGTGTATGATCAATATAATCTTGGGCAGTGAAAGAAGCAGTAGAAAATGACAGAAGATATCAAGTTGGCATGTGTTGGAGAGAAGAGACGAACTTCAAAGTTCTAAACCTTTATTGAATTATCCAATTTAACACTACTTTTTCCTTGTAGTGTAAAATCTAGATCAAGCTTCCATTGTCTACCAACTCTCTTCAAATGATTCATGTATAGCCAAAGCTTGACCTATAACTACCCCAAGAACATTCCATTTTGTTAACTAAAGTAAGGTTGCTCCTACCAAAAATTGGTAGCTAAAGAAAAACTACACACACAAACAACTGGAGCCCCTTTTCTTACGTTCCTATATTTATAGTATTCCGAAAACAGAGTTTATAAACTCCTATAAAAGTTCTGCTTGCAAACCTTCTTGCAATTTTAGAGATTGAATTAAAAAGGTGGGTATTTTGTCTTTATTGCATCTCTTTATCCCTTTACTTCTCTGTTTATCTCTAACTTGTCCTCTTCCTCATTCTCTTTACATCCCTACTTTTTCTTACTTCAACATCAGCTCCAAATTCTGCTAGTATCTCTTCCACTTCCATAGAAAGAAGTGCACTCCCCAACTCTTCCATTATTTTAGTTTTAGCTTTCATTTTCTTGGAGACCATGAGGTGAGCAACAGACTTCTCAGGCAGTGGGAGCCTTAAAAGACCCTGAGAAAAGCTACTTAGCCTTTCACGTAGCTTTATTTTTTTTCAAAGGCTCAGGTTAATACGGGAACAGGTCCCTCAGGACTATTAACAACAAAAACAAATGTTTATGGCAACAGAGTTACTGATCCTTACTACTGAAAAATTAGACTTACTAAATGACTTCAAAGCATTGCGTCAACAGCAGCATACACAAGTTTTAATCTTGACTTTTCCTTTAATTCATGAAGGGGATCGCATTGGCATAACCCAATTCAGAGATGTTTCCTTTTTCTTGGACACAGGAAGGACAAGAACGGTTATTACATTATCTCTCACAATGGCTATCTACTGCTTAATTCGTTGAATACAACTTCTTTAAATAGTTAACTTACCTACACATAATTTGGCCCCCAAATATAAAAGTAACGAAGCGAGGAAGGGAGAGAAAAGAGAACCTGGTAAATGCCCCCATTATTAGCAAAATGAAAAATTCTCCCTGATGCCTTGTGATCTTTGATTCCGTAACCCTCCAGGGATAGCTCAAAAGAGTCCTCCCTGTAACAAAAATAAAAACCCTCCGATTCACTTGAAATAGATAAAATTTGACATAATTGATGTAATCAAATATTAATAACAAAAATGTGAGAGATAAACACAGAAAGGCAGCTAACAGGCATCGCAAAGACGGGGAAGGGTTTGAGCGGAAAGCATCGGAGATGGCAGAGGCAAATCCTTTTGTGTCGCTGAACAGAAAGATGACCTTGGAGGCTACCTTCATTTTTGTTCCCTCTCTAATTTTTTTCGCTCGAACAAAATCTATACGCTACGAAGATGCTTGTTATGTGTAATTTTGAAGGACGAAGAAACTTTGTCTGGATTGACACTTCTGAGTTCTAAATAAGAACAGTAACACTAATCTTGACGGTTAAAAATACAGGTGTTGCCCTCAACTTTATATTATGTTCATATGAGCGCCTAACTTTTGAAACTTTCCCCTCAGGCTTTTTTTTTTTTTTTTCCCCAATGACCTCAGCTTTATCATGTACTCCTTCTTCTTCTTCTTTTTTTTTTTTTTTGAAAAACGTTTAGGTGGAGGTAGACATTGGTATCTTATCAGAGTCACGACACGCCTTTAGGTTCAAAGACGCGCTTACAGAGGTACTTATAGATCACCTACCAACGAAGCCCTTACATCGAATATCAAACTTCTTTTTTTTTTAGGTGAAGGCCGACGCCTTGATCAACTATGTCAATCGGGGGGACGTTTATGTGGAGGTAGACATTGGTACCTTACCAGAGTCATGACACGCCTTTAGGCTCAAAGACACGCTTACAGAGGTATTTATAGATCACCCACCAACGAGACCCTTATATCGAATATCAAACTTCTTTTTTTTTAGGTGAAGGCCGACGCCTTTATCAACTATATCAATCCTCTTTGGCAACTTTATATCATATAGTCTACATATAACTTCTAAACTCTGGAAATTTTACAATGAATTGGAAATTTTGCCAAGAATCTCCTAAATCCTTATATTTATGCAAATAACTCTCCTATGATTAATCTTGCACATTATTTATGCGAACACGCCTTATAGTTTAGAGTTATCTACATAAAATCAAAGTTTAAAGGACTATATGAACATAAAAATAAAATTTAAAGAGTGTATAATTGATAATTGGACTTTGTCCATACCACTTACAAGCTAGAAGTTTATTATTATAATTTTACTTAAAAATATATAAATAAATATAAACGGCTCAAATTTGATCTCAAGAACTCAACGGTAGATTGTTATTATGATGTAGAGTTTCTTTCTGTATTTTTCACAACAGTTGTAAAATATTCAGATCAAATTTTAACAACTTAAATTTATTTATATACTTTTCAAGTGAAATTGTAATAACATTTTCATAAAATCTGAAGTATTGAAACCAATATATTATAAGGTTAAGGAGCAAAAATACATATGTGGGTTTTTTCAAAAGAGTGCTCAATATTAAATGCTTTTTTGAGTATAAAAATGACGATATGGATGCAAAATATATGCAAAAATTACATTTTCTGTTAATTGTAAAAGACTCCGTTAGTTTTTGCTGTTAGTTTTTCTAGCTGGAGTTATTGATCATCATTGGGTCTGTTTGGTCACACTTTTATCTGAGCGTTTTAGACAAAAAAAATTAAACGCTGCGATGGAGAAAACGTACAGTAAGAAAAAAGCCAGAAAAAGGTGTTTGAATTGTACTGGACTTTTTTTGCGTCAGCGTCATCTTCTGCGTTAACCTAAACTCTCCCTCCTAAAGCGTTATCTTCTGCTTCAGCGTTATCTTCCTCAAATTGTGGGGCCCACTGTAGAGTAAAACTAGGTTCTCTAAAAAAGAAAAAAGTCTGAACGTGGGGCTCCTTATGTTTTTTATTGATCTTCCCACTACCGCTAGTTTTTCTTTAAAACAAAATAAAAAATTCAGCTTTTTTATTTTTTTATAACTTTTTATATCATTCATATATATATATATATATATATATATATATATATATATATATATAATTCAATTAAATTCACGTGATTTTCTATTTTAATTGACTTTTGAAATAATAATTCAAATACTTGTAATTTTCTTTAATAAGCTACTTCTACAAAAGTCAAATAAACAATCTAAATACAAATTATATTCAACATGATTCATACCCTTTTTTAGTCATTTTCCATCTCAACTGACTTTTCAACCGCTAACCCAAACGCTCATCAGTTTAGAAAAAAATCACTTTTGTAAAAGTCAAATGGACAATCCAAACACAAATCACTAGCTTTTTTCCTACCGGGCTTTTAAAAAGTTAGATAGCTTTTAAGCCACCGTTTTCTACCGCCAACCCAAACAGACCCATTATATGTATCCATGGCCATTGGTCACGAAAGTGTGAGCTTATTTTGCAGAGACATGAAAGTGTGGGTTTATTCAACATCTTCATCATCATTTTTTTGCTCAGAACATCTTCATCGTCATCATCATCCTCTATTTTCAACTCTTTAGGTGCTTGTTTTGTAGAGACATGATGCAGAATGTGATGGTTTCCGACACCAATTCCAAAATCAACCTGGCTTTGACCGCGGCCATCACTGCTTCTCAAGCCACCTGGCGTGGGCTTCATCTCCCATTTCCAAGAACAAGTTCTTGAAGACCTTCAACATCAATGGAGGCGCTAAAATCAATTATTGGGTCGATTATAGAGCTAGGAATCAGGACCGGCCCGGCCCTACAGGGCTAGCCCGTGAAGGGCCAAGGCCTAACAGGACCAGCCCTCTAGGACCTAAAGTTATTATTCCAAATTTTAATTATTTTTCCTCCGTTTTTTTAAAGAAATATAATTAGTAAATCACAACAATTAAAGTTCTAATTTATCAAATAAATGTTGTCAACATTAATATCAAAAAAACACGAATCATCAAACAAATAAGCACAGTCACTAATTCATAATCAAAAGCAAACTGTATTCACAAATAACTCACATAAAACATAAGAAGCATACCACTAAGTGACATTAGTATGATGACTATTATTGTCGTCATCTTCGCCACTAGCATCAATTTTAACAACATTTGATTATGCTTCATTTTGAGTAGGCTCTAGTTCATGAGTAAGAATATCATGAATTTCTTCTCTTGCATCATAAACACATCTATAAAATTTATCTGCAACAAATAATAAGCCAAATCATAAAATTAGAGTATAGTTATTATGTATTTGTGTATTTGTTCTTAAATGGATTAATAACTCTATAACAAATATAAAATATATATAAATTAGTAAATTACCATCATATGTAAATCTATGCATTCAAAAAAAATTAAGGGGTCTGTAGGGCCGGCCCGATTAGGCCCGGCCCTTGAAGGGCTAGGGCCGACCCGATGGGCTTAGCTCAATTTCCCGGATCTAGTCGACTAGCTCCATGTGTGCCTCCTCCCCCATCTACCACTCTCACCACTTATCCTTTCGACCCCCAACACAACTCTTAGGTCATAATCACCCCGCTCTCTCCTCTCTCTGGTCGTCGACATGAAAGAATGATCGTTCTTTCACTGTGATGGACTTTTGTTACAACTTAGCTGATTGGAGTAATTGGTTAAAACCTTTCACATCCATGTTCAAGTTCCTGGGTTCGAACGGCTCATTTATCCTTTTGTTTTTTTTTTCAAATTTTAGTTCTCACTCACCGATCACCCTATTTTCAATTTCATTGTTCTTAGTTCTCACTCACCACTCTTACTGGCAGTGCTCTCAGCTCCCAAACCTCCGTTGTCGGCGTCTTCCAGCTCCTTCGAGGTAATTTTTGAAATTTCATTGTTCTTAGTTCTCACTCACCGATCCCCTCTTTTCAATTTCATTTTTTTCAGTTCTCACTCATTGCTCTCACCCACGGTGCTCTCAGATTCCTAACCTCCGTCATCGGTGTCTTCTAGCTCCTCCGAGGTAATTTTTTATTCTGTCTTAGGCGTCATTGTTCTCAGTTCTCACCCACCGAGCCGCCTCTTGAGTTGCTTGCATTCTAATTCAATTTGATTTTGATTCCATTCTGATTCAGTCGGAGTGGTTTGGGCATTTTAGTTGTATTGTATTGTATTGTAATTGAGGCTAGAATTTCAAGCTTGGCATTCTGATAATGTTATTGGTGCATTGACTAAGTTTACTTTGGTCAAATTATCCCTGAGTTGGTTGTGTGCTGAACATCTATTGCTTCTTGTTGGACTTGTTCTTAAAATATAATCTTGAACTAAATATCTTTGATTTCTGGTGCATGTTCAAATGCCATATTCATATATACTTGCAGCGTACTTGGCTATTATGAAGATAAATCATTGATTGAAGAGTTGATCTTTTGTTTCATTGAATTCTACCTCATCTCACTGAACTATTCTGGAACTTCTGCACATTTCTGGTTTAATTTTGCTCTGTTCAGTGTCTGATTCACATCACCTGTGCACTTGACTAGAATTTTGTTGCATTTAGTTGAATTTTGGTCAAGTAAAGCAATAACATCCATTATGAGTGGTGGCTTGTTGAATATTGTTTTCATGAGTTTGCACTGGTCTTGAGTTAGGGGGTACACTTACAACCAATTATTTCATACACTTCATTGTCTGTTGCACTGGTGCTTTAGTTGCTTAGTGTCCTTGTATGAAAAAAGATACAATCTTATAAGTTTCGATAAAGGAAGCATTGAGATGAGCTAGTTTATAGGTTGCAACATGTTCCCTAATCTTGTCAAACTTTTTTTTTCCCCCAGAAAATGTCAACGATACAATCTTAATGCATTTAAAACTTTCCTTTTAAAAAAAAACTGTGCACCCACAAACTTTAAAACATGGCTCCGCCATTGCTTAGCATGTTACTTCTTCCTCCTCTTCCTAGATCTCTCCTCCGACTAGATGAAGATGGAGAGCTTCACCACTGCTACCTCCACCACAGTCCTTGACGACTTCGCCACCAACGGGCAAGTCTCCTACTTTACCTCTTGTTTTCTTCAATTCCCGCTCTTGAGGAAGCATTGTGCAAATTTAACAACAATTCACGCCTCTAACATATCACCTCTAATTCTCGTAATAGTGGGTTTGAAGCATTGAATCTCCGGTACTTAAAAGCATTCAGGATTTATGTGTTGATTATTCTTCAGGTATTTAAAGTCATCATTTGCTTTTTTTTCCCCCTGTTTCCCATAATCTCTTTTATTTTTTTGAAGTTTTTTCTAGCTTTAGTTATTGAAGAATTCATCACCATACCTCGTGATACTTATACTAGCATTCAATTTGACTAGTAATGTTAGTGTAAATGGCATCAACTTTTCTCTAAGACGGAACAATGTGTTACCTTTCAGCTTCTGAACTGTGGAGGTGTGCAGACCCTCTCAACTTTTGAACATTCTTTCTCATTCCTTGTGCTTCCTCAAGAGCGGGGATTGAAGAAAACAAGTGGTGGAGTAGGAGAAGCGGCAGTTGGTGGCAGAGTCGGACTGTGGTGGAGGTAGCAATGGTGAAGCTCTTCATCTTCATCTGGTCAGAGGAGAGGTCAGAGAAGACGAGGAAGAGGTGCGGTGACGCGCTGATGCGTTTGGGTCCTACTTTTTTCTGGGGGTTTTTTTTAAAACCAAAATAACGTTCTTTTTTTAAAAAAATTACCGGATTACACATGTTCAGAAATAAATTACCAATCTAATGCGGTCAATGGCGTCCGTTGACCGATGCCATTGACTGCGTTAAAAACCAGGCGCCACGTGGATGTGGCGCCTATAAACAGACGCCATGTGGATGTGGTGTCTGTAGGCATATGCCACCTGGAAAGGTGGCGTCCATCTGCACACGCCAGCGGTGGCGTGCTTTAACTCACGCCACAGCTGGCGTGAGTCAGCTGACGCCGTTAAGGCGTCAGCCCCCTGGCCCCCCCCAGCCCGCCTGTGACCCCCCGGGTGTCTCCTTTCCTCTTCTATTTAGGTCCTTCCCTCTCTCACCATTCTCTAACTCCCGCATTCGTTTGTGACTTCTTCCCCGTGACTCCTTTCCCTCATTCACTCCTTCCCTCTCCCTCTTATCATTCACTCATTCCCTTATCTGCAAAACTCCCTCCGTCGTTCATCTCCCTTATTTTGTTTCTTCATTTCCTTTTTTGTGAAAAATGAACCAAATTCGTTCATTTATATATTATAATGATTCTAAAAATATTGTTGCAGACGGATTGAGCTTTGAAGGTGAGAAAAAAGTAATGTATATTATTCGAGGCATGTCCGTTGAAGAATTATATGAAAAGATCCGTCAAAAGTTAAAGCTGCAACAAAATCAGACAATATCTTCAGTGACGGGTAGAGTGCCTTGTGGAAACCACTATGTGGGTTTTGAGATATCCGATGATGAGGATGTGGATTTTTTTTCAAACATTCAAGGAAAACTCTGCGTCCCAATTTGCTGAGTTATATGTGGATATTGAGACGTTAGAGGAGGAGGGTATACCAACACAATCAACCGTTGTGCATGGAGAAGAAATTGACTATATGCTAGATCAAGAACTTGACAATGAGGAAGAGGAAGAGGAAGAAGATGAAGACACATTATTGTCTAATAACCATGATCAGAATGATAGTGATACAGACGACGAAGATCATCATAATCCCATGTCACAATAGACTGGTATGTTATCATTAGGTTTGTTACGGAGTTGTATTATTATTTAAATTATTTTTTATTAGTTACCATGTTTTCGCATAAACTGTATTATGTGTGAATATACAGATGTTACACCGTTTTGGAATGACATTCCGCATTATGAGGCTATTGATGAAGATTACCCGCATGAGGATATACTGGATGTAGAAGGCTTGGGCCGGGGTCCGTGGGCAAGAGGAGATGGACTATATCTTAAACAAGAGTTTGGGTCCAAGAATGATGTCCAAGCCGTAATAAAACATTATTGTATGAAGGAACATCATGAAGCTCAAGTGGTTGAGAGTACTACAGCCAAGTACTTAATGAGATGTCGGAATCATGTACAAGGTTGTGATTGGAGAGTAAGAGCAATTAAACCAAAAAATAGCAACACTTGGGTGGTAACTAAATGGGTTGGAAATCATAGTTGTGTGAGCCAGATTCTCTCCCAAGATCACAAACAAGTTGATTCTGAAATTATTTCTGAGGTCATAATAGGTATGATAAACAATACCATGTGATAATTTGTGAATTTATTTGTGTGTGTCAGCGAACATAGATAACATTCCTAATGTGTAATTTTTGCCAATGGTTTTGCAGACATGGTCAAGGAAACACCTTCGGTACCTGTGGTCATGATACAAGAAAGGGTGACTGGAATGTTTGGTTATCATGTTTCTTACAGGAAAGCATGGAAGGCAAAACAAAAGACAATTGCTAAGATTTACGGTGATTGGGATGAGTCATATACGTTCCTGCCAAGATGGTTCGAGCACATGTTGAAATTTTCCCCGGGATCTGTTTATCATATTCAACATGGACCGTATACTGTTGATCGACAGGTTGTTAATGGAATTCAGGTTTTTCAACGTACATTTTGGACATTCAGTCAATGTCGTGAGGCGTTCCAATGGTACAAACCAGTCATACAAGTGGACGGTACGCATCTATATGGTAAGTCAGGGACGGACCCAGCAATTGAAATTAGGAGGGGCGAAAATTATAGAAATGAACCCATAGTTTTAGAAAATCACATTTATGCCTCATAAAAAAGTTTAAATTTTTAGTTTAGTCCCTCCGTGAAACTATATAGAAGGGGACTAAAGTGAAAATACTAAAACTTTATGAGGCTAAAATGTTATTTCTTAAAATTTTGGGTTATTTTCTGTAATTTTCTCTCCTCCTAATTTCAATTTTAGATTTTTTTTATGTAATTTTAGGGGGGGGCGGGGGCCACCCCTAGCCCCCTAATTCCGTCCTTGCGGTAAGTATAAGGGGACATTATTGATTGCAACCGGCCAAGATGGAAATAATGAGATCCTTCCGATTGCATTTGCAATTGTGGAAAGTGAAACCAAGGAAGCATGGGAGTATTTTTTTGTATTTCATATGAATGTATGTTACAAGTAAGGTTGGTCTATGTCTTATTTCTGATCGTCATAAGAGCATAATATCAGCAGTCGGCAATGAGATGATTGGTTGGCAGCCTCCTCATGCGTACCATGTATTTTGCATTCGTCATGTTGCGATAGCAAGATCAATACGTACCACGTGGCTAATCTTGGCAACCTGCCTCGTCATATACTACCTAGTGTGTGTAAAAAACCAAGTCATGTACTCGAAGTTCGGGGAAATCGACCCCTCCAATGGATCTATAGTCTCGATACGCGCATCTCGCGTGTTCCACGATTGAATAAATGGAGCCATCTTCAACTCCCAATCCTCCGTCATCTTACCGCGTAAGGTAAGATCGTGGGCACCATGAAGTTGTGGTGCTGGGCTGGGGATGTGTTGCTGCATGCCAAATTGCCGCATGCAGCGATCGGGCTGGTGCATCTCGACAATGTGGAAAGCAAGTAAGGGTGTGACCGCCCTCCACATGTCATGCATGTGAGCATCTGCACCCAAAAACTCATATCTGGCGTTCATATATGGTTCCCACTTCACCTATACATGTAAACAAATGCGAATTAGTTTACTTTTTTTATTTCTTTAATATCAAATTTATCATACATACATCGTCTCGACCCATCTGGTCAAGCTCTATCCGATATGTTTTTAGATCTCGTCGCAATAACCGCACGTTGACTTTATTGAACCTGCAATATGTAACTCCATAATATTAGTGAACTCCAAGCAGTTCAAAATATTTATTACATCAAACTTCTTTCATACCTGCGTCCGTAACGATCACCTGCGTCAATGGGCGGTGGAACGGGAGGTGATATGGCAGGAAATCTGGACCATGCCCATATCTGCAATAACAACAAACAACCCCCAATGTCTTTAGCTGAAGCCGACGTGGCCTGACATAGCTCGCGAAACAGTATAACGAGTACAGCAGACCCCCAACTGTACGTAGCAGCCTCCGCAAGGTCACCATCCAGTAATTTTATATATTGGCAAGGGACCTCTGCACTGGACTTATCACACAACAAAATCCACCGAATAGGCGCATCAAGTAAGCACGTGTGTTGAAAAGTTGACCCTCAACAGTAGCTGAGTGCTCCTCCCAGTGGGCCCAATAAGTTTCAAACCAGGTCAACCTGATGTTTCCGCCAATGATATGAGTTGGGAGTGGAGTCCGACCCATGTACTGTTGAATAACTGCTGTCGAGTTGGCGTGCGTCCTACCGGAAACTACTCGACCCTCAGTGGACAAACCTAAAATGCCCTCTACATCCTGTAGAGTAATAGTCATCTCGCCAACCGGCATATGGAAGGTGTGAGTCTCAGGCCTCCACCTCTCAACCAAAGCAGAAATAAGCTGTTTGTCAATTTGCACCCATACAAGAGTAAAGAACAGATATGTAAGGGTTTTATATTATCTGTATCATGTACAAACAACTAAATGCGTATAATTAATGACATAAAAATTTTTAAAACATACCGGGAGTCTCTTCATACGAGACACGTGCCAGAAACCTGAACGCATAAGGTGCTGCTGCAACTCTACAGGGATGAGATTTGGGTCCTTGATATCTCCTAAAGACCCGTGTGAGGCTCGCCTCACCTTCAAACAATTGCAGTCTCCTGTGTTCCACACAAGTTGTGATCGGTGTGACTGTTGTACCTCTTCATTAAGAACTCCCCACTCTTTGGGGCCGGGCTCAATATTGCGACCGCGTTAGTCATCCATTTGACTACTAAAAATTTACAACAACACAACATACTTAGGCCACTAATTATTATTTCTAAATCATTAATTACTGAATTAATTATTTTACTAATTTTTTTCTATTTAAACTTATCTTATCTATCTTTGGGTACTATAAATAATAATATACAACATATTTCACCGTATCTTTTTATTATTGACTAATTTTTATTCTCACAAATTTCTCAAATCAAATTTAGCAAAGCAAAATATTTTACATTTTATATATGAAATTATTGTTTTACAAAATATTAAATAATTAGTCATCTATCTTAAGGTTTATAATTAACATACAAGATAAATAATTAATTCACTAATTAATTTTAAATATTTGTAATTTTAAATATTAACATACAAGATAAATTACTATCTTAAGGTTTATAATTAACATACTATTTGGTCTTCTACTAAGCTTAATATTAAATTTTAAATATGTTAATTGCCTAAAGCATTAATTCTTTTTATTATTTATACTTATTAGTAATTTGTATGTAATTAAGCATCTATCCTATCCTACCGTTATATATTTATTAAGCAACTATAATAAATAAATGTATACAATTAAAAGTTAAATCAAATTATTAAACAATAAATAAAACAAAAAAATTAAATGTTACTTGTGCAAGCTTGAAGAGAGAATTTGAGCCTCCTCCTCCTTCTTCCTTCAAGTGATTCTCTCTCTCTCTCTCTCTCTCTTTTTTTTTTTTTTGTCACAGAGTTTCACGGGGAGAGTTTTTAGAATGAAGAAAATGTGAGGAGTGAATTGGATGAGGGAGGGGGAAGGAAAATATAGAATGGAAGATGAAGAAAATGTGAAAGAAGGAAGTTTAATGATGAGTGGAGGATGAAGAAAATGTGGAGAGGAAAGAAAAATGACGAGTGGAGGATGGGAAAATTAGGATGAAAAATTGTGAGAGAGGGAAGGAATCAGACGAAGGAGACAATGGAAGAGGGAAGGAGAATGTGTGTGTGTTGTGGGGGCGGGTAAAATGGATAATGGAAAAGGGAAGGGAAGTGTGTGTGTATGTTCGGTGGGGGAGGGGGGGGGGCGTGTATGCTGGCTGAGGGGTGGGGCGGGTGCAATGGAAAAAGAAAGGAAGAGGGAAGGGGGTGGGGGCTGGAGCAAACAGAAAGGAAGAGGGAAGGGGGTGGGGGTCGGGGAAAAAGAAAGGAAAAGGGAAGGGGGGTGGCGGTCGGGGAAAAAAGGAAGGAAAAAAGGAAGGAAAAGGGACGGGGGTGGGGGCCGGGAAAAAAAAGAAAGGAAAAGGGAAGGGGGGGCCGGCTGTGTGGTTGGGGAGGGGGTTGCGTGTGGGGGGTGGGGGGGGGGGGGCTGGGGTAGTCAGGAATCCTGACTGGATTCCTGACATAAAGTCAAGATTCCTGACATGTCACGCTGACGTGTCAGGAATCCTGACTGGCGGCAATTGGGCGACGCCAGCTGTGGCGTGGGTCAACACACGCCACAGCTGGCGTCCTGTGATAGACGCTACATTCAGATGTGGCGTCTGTCATCACACGCCACTGCCAGGTGGCGTGTGTAGACTGGCGCAGTCAATGGCGTGGGTCAACGCACGCCATTAACTGCACTACTTTGGAAATTTGTTTCTGAGATGCCCTAATTCGGTAAATTTTTTTTTTAAAAAAACCTTATTTTGGAAAAAAAACCGTTTTTTTTTTGGTCCTACTGGATTAATGGAGTTAAGGCGAGTTAACGGTAATATCAAAATTGCCCCATGTTTGAATATTTATGTACTGTTTTGCATCTTTGAAAATTATGGACTTGGCTAGAGTCCACTGCCGTCATATACTTAATACTGTCTGTTTTGAAGCAGTTTTAAATGAATCTTTGCTTTTTTTTTTTTTTAAAAAAAAAGGGTAATAGGTACTAAAAAGATACTTTAGGTTATTCACCAGTATTGAAAAAGCATTTCATGATTTTGAAAAATTATTTTATGATCTTGAAAAATATTTCAAAGTACTGATTGGTACTAAAAATATACTTCAAGATATTGCCTAGGCTAAGAATGGATCAATTATTAAATCTTGGATGGAAATTTCTTTTACCTATTTCTCTGGGTAATCTATTATTAACAACTTCGTTTCGACTATTTTCATTGTAAAAGATTGACATTCAATATTCATAACTTGTCTCAAACAAGAGAAAGAAACAAAACAAAAATATTCATAGATATTCACGATATGACTGAGTCGTACTGAAAAAATACTTTATGATCTTGAAAAATTATTTCTGGCTGGTACTAAAAATATACTTCAGGATATTGGTTGACACTAAAAAATACTTCATGATCTTAAAAAATTATTTTAGGATATTGAAAAAATATTTTAAGATACAAAAAATATACTTCACGATATTTTTTTAAGATCCTAAAATTATTTTTCAAAATTATGAAGTACTTTTTCAGTATTGATGAGTAATCTTAAGTATCCTGCATTTTTTCTTTTAAAAAAAGCAAAGGTTCACTTAAAACAGAACCAAAACGGTGCAACTTTAAGTATTGGATGGCAACGACCACTAGCTGAGTCCGAAAACTATATAGTGCCATGAGCCCCTTACATATAACTTTATTGTTATATTTGCCCCTTTGCCAAAAAAAAAAAAAACCCCTTTAATATTGATCATTGGAAGTGCTACAATTGCTCAAATACTATGTTTCATATTCATATAAATGTAAAAAACAATTTTGGTATATAGACCCTCTTGAAGTAAAAGTCATCCACAATGGCTAAGAATAGTTCATTATACACCATAATTGAATAACTGAAGGAAAATTAGCATATACTCTTCACATCCATTATGCCTTATTGAGTTTTGGAACATATACTAAATGAAACAATTTTATTACTATAAATTTAAAAATGTGAAGATCACAAAAAACATCCAATATATATATATATATATATATATATATATATATATATATATATATATATATATATATATATATATCTCTGCCCAACACTAGGTTTCTTCTTGCTCCCATTTTTCCTAATTTCCTCCTGCATATTTTGTAGATTTGTCAATCTCAATCAAAATTGCAAAATAATACAGAGTTCCACTCATCAGAAATAAATAAATAAATAAGGCTGCTTCGAGTTCGCTGAGTTATTAAAATAACAGAGTAAAACAGTATTCTAATTAGTGTACAAAGCAATTAAAAGAACAAGATTATTAGGTTATGGACTTGTGGTAATGAAATGATCAAAAACTCTATTAGCGAGTATCAAGGGCATGGCAGTTTGAAAAAATGATTCCACCATCAAATCCCATTCTACAACATTGCTTAAAAATGATTAATTATGAATATTCAAGACAAAAAGAAAGCCAGATAAATGAGAAAGACCCATGACAATAAAAATGGCTCTGCACAGTTTCCTACTTGAAGGGCCTCTCATTGTGAAGAACTTAATGGACTTCCATCATCTGACCAAACTGAACCCAAGTGTGTGAGGAACTAGCCGCTAAACCTGATACAACAAAAGGAGGCCAGAATTAGCACAGCCAAAAATTCTGCTTATCAGTTAAGGATTTCCCTGATACACAGTCCAAGTGGTAATGTCAGAAATGAACACATTAAGCAATAATAGCTATCATCTTTCTCCTTTTCTTTTCAAGCCTTATCCTAGGAGGAGTCAGCAACTTGAATTACACAGTGCTATTTTGCTCTGTTAACAACCAAATCTTAGATAAATTGTTGATTTGAAGAGTTTTAGATTGATTGTTTGGCCAAAACAACAAGAGTTTTAGGCTGATCCATGTCATAAAGATTCAACAGAGTTTTATGATGGCTATAGGGGCTCAACACAAAGCTCCTCCTTCTCCTTTACTTGGGTTAAAATTGGCTATAAAACATGGGCAGAGTTAATAACAACTAACAACTATAATCTACCAATGGTAATTTGGTATACTCCAACCCTATATTTGTCAGAAAACTTTGCACCCAACTTCTCCATCATCTAACAGAATTTTTCTATCATGCTTGTTGCTTTCCTGCTCTAATGTCTGTGACAAGAGCATTCAACAATAGTGACTATCATCTATCATTGTTATTCTGATATAACTCAACCCTGTTTTCCCACTGTAGAATTCATGTGATGCCAAAATAAAGGAAAGATAGCTTGGGTATGTTTGGTTTGAGGGGAGGGAGTGAAAGGGAAAGTTGAGAGAGAAATTTTTTTCTCTCATCTTTACAAAATTGCCCATAGATAATTTTTAATATTCCTAAAATATACTCTCACCAAAAAAGAATATTCCTCTCATTAATGGCAAAATGGTCAATGTCCTCCCAAAAGATTTTTTTCCCTTCTCTCCCCTCCCCTCCCCTCAAACCAAACATACCCTTAATGAAATTTGTTCCTTCTACTTTGCTTGGCATTATTTCCTTTTTCTCCAAACTAAACAGAATTCATGTTTAGAAGAAAAATAACACATCAGAATAATACAGTTATTGGCATGATAGGATTGGTTCATCTTAAACTTCTGTCCATGAATGTCCCTTTAACTAATAAGACAGTGACAAAATCTCCCCTGTAAAGGCACATATTGCTTAGTAAGATAGTTCACTAGGGAGCTAACAAGGGTATTGTCAAATAACAATAATTAAGCCTTGAGCAATGGAAACTATTGTAGTCCGGAGAGCAGCCAATTTGTAGGATTTGGAAGTCCACTCCGGTTCTGGATTCTCTACTGTTAAACTTAGGTTTCTCAGTAGATCCAGTGATTGATAAGGCTAGAAGGCGTTACCTCTGATTTCAAAAGATTTCAGAGCATTGAGCAATGAAACTATTGTCAAACAACAATAATTTGATATAATTAAGCCTCATTTTCCGGCTCTAACGTTTATGTGATGCCAAAATAAATTGAGAGGCTTCATGAAATTCTTTCTTTTAACTTTGCTTGGCATTATTTCCCTTTTCTCCTAATTTCACATGAATTAAGTATACAAGTACAAATATAAGAATAACAGACAGCGCTTGGGATGGGATTGGTTCACCTCCTTTATTTTTCTATAAGGCAGATGTGTAACTCAGCACATCAAAGGAACCCTCCTTACACATCAGTCAAGGTAACAGAAGCATAGATGATAGATCTTTTAGCTGCTTTCAGATTATTCTTTTGTTTATAATAACGTAGTAACTCAGCACATGCGAACCCTCCTTACACATCAGTCAAGGTAACAGAAGCATAGATGATAGATCTTTTAGCTGCTTTCAGATTATTCTTTTGTTTATAATAACGTAATAACTCAGTTGGTAGACCTAAATCTGATAATGAATGCGCCCATAACTGATAGGACAGTGGCAAATTTTCCCTCGTATGGCTCCTAATTTTTAGCAAGATAATTCACTAGGGAGCTAACAAAGGCTAGGTGATGATAAAGTTAGGACAGCATCCAGTTGAGCAACTAACCAGCAATGTTTATATTCCCTGTAGCATTTCAAAAAGTAGTCCACAGCATATTATATTGAATGGTTTTTCTTGATAAGCATCACCGTATGATTTTATTTTTTGAAATAATTCTTAATTTTCCAAGCCTAAAACTTTGGTAATCCAACAGTAGAAAGAATTCAATTGTGTTCTCATTATTAGTCCTGGAACCAATTCAAATGTAATTCAACATACATAAATTATAGCTTGAAGACACACAAATGAAGCAAATCAGAGAACTACTGCATATGGTAAACATGAGATTACCTAACTTATTCCATCGTTACTTTAGCGCCAGCCTCCTTCATCTTGGCAATAATCGTATCTGCTTCCTCTTTCGTTACACCTTTCTTCAAAAGGGTCGGCACTTTCTCCACCAAATCCTTGGCCTCCTTCAAACCCAAACTGGTAAACGTCCTCACTTCTTTAATCACCTTGATTTTCGAAGCAGCATCAAATGCTTCAAGCTTCACATCAAATGCCGTCTTTTCAGCCTTCTTTTCCTCTCCTCCTCCCTTGGGACCACCACCCTTGGCCGCACCCTTCAGGCCACCGGCGACTCCCATTCCGGGCATCATCACCATCATGAGGGGAAGCTCGTTGACGCCTCTCTTCTCCCTCATAACTTCAACAAGGTCCATTACTTCAAGCAGCGTGAGTCCCAAGAGCTCGTCCACGATGGCTGAGACCTTCTCCGATTGAACAGGCTTTGAATCTTGTGAAGGAGTAGTGTAATACCGCGTGAAACTGGAAACATATTGGATTTTCGATCGGCGATCCGGAAAGTTAATCTGTGTGGAAAGTGATGGAGCATTGAAGCGGGAGCTTTGACCTACCGATTTGCGAAGATGAGAAAACCGTATAAATCGCAAAAACCTCATCTTTTGGAGAAATTGTATACGATGACTGAAATCTCATAAGATAAATTCATCAATTGAATCCAGTGCACATTGTTAGCAAACAGAAAGGGTTTGCCTGAGACCCTCCTCTATCGAGCTTAAACCCTACTGGGGAGTGAATGCTGCAAAATGGAATTGGAGCTTAGGTTTGGCGTTTAAAAACGCTAAACGCACAGCATCGTAGATGTATACGAGTATTAATTTTATGGGATATGATATTGTTACAACCTTTTTTTTCTGTTACAACCAATGTTACTACCACTTTTCCACCGTTAGATCAGAATCTCATTTACCTATATAATTTCTCTCTCCTATTAAGATTCTGATCTAACGGTGGAAAAGTGGTAGTAATATTGGTTGTAACAAAAAAAAAGGTTGTAATAATATCCTATCCCTAATTTTATGGGTTAAATACTATTATTTCTACCATGGAAGTATTGGTTAGGATATTTAGCACTCGAAAGTTTTTTTGATTTCATTTTTACTCTGGAAGCTTACAAAAAAAAGAGCAAATATGCCTCAGAAGTTTTTTTGAGGAGCAAATTTGCCCCAGAAGTTTTTTTTAGGAGCAAATTTTTGTAAACTTCTGGGGCAAAAATGATACCAAAATTGATCAATCTAATGGTAAAGATCAACCAATGGACAAGATTGCTACGTTTATAAACTCCTGGGGCAAAAATGATACTAAAAAAAGTTCTGGGTGTTAGGTGCTCCAAAACCAAAACTTCCGTAGCAAAATCGGTATTTATCCCTAATTTTATTGAATTAAATAGCTTATTTTTGTCCATCATATTATATAAGTTTAAAAGACTATATAAAATGATCAATGTTATGAAACTAAGTAAAATACAAGAGATTAAGATGAGGGAGATGAAGAAATGCAAGAGAGAAATGGAGAGCAAGGAGAGAGTGATTCTTCTTTCTATTATTCTGTTCTAACCTTTGATATATGCCTACTATATATAGACAATGAATCCTTAATTTCCATTACAAGAGTTACATACAAAAGAGTAAATCTACATAATGATATATTATGATATTTTGTAAGTTATTTATATTAAACATATAAAACTCCTACTAAGCCATTCATGTCATAGGTATGATTTTTGCATGGTGGAAATGGCAATCTCAATGAAAGAGAAGTTTGACAAATATTGGGAGGAATGTAACATGGTAATGACTCTTGCTAGTATTCTTGATCCTAGGTGCAAATTATATGTTGATTAATTATTTTCCTTTGATTTACAAGTTTGATTATGTTGTTTTTGAGAATATAGATAAAGTGGTGCAAGCTTTAAATTCAATATATGATGGCTATGTTTCCGTGTATAAGGGAGAAAGTATTAAAGATCATAATATTGGCAACAACTCTTCTTCCAATGTATCTAGTTCTTCTATAGTTACTGGATTTGATCAAATCATGAACATTGTTCGTGAAAAGCAAGCAACTCCCCCTATGAAATTAGAATTGGAAGCTTATCTTGAGGAGTGTGTTTTTATACGTAAGGGCAATTCTAACTCCTTTACTACCCTAGAATGGTGGAAAAATAATAGTATGCAGTACGAGATTATATCTAAGATGGTTGTTGACATACTAGCTATCCCAATCTCAATCATGGCATCAGGGTCCACATTCAGTGCTAAAGGTAGAGTTATTGATGAATATCGTTCTAGATTAAATGAAAAATCAATTGAAGCACTTAGTTGTGGTAGGGATTGGCATCGTAACAAGTACGAATTAAAAAAGAAACAAAAGGTATAAATTTTGCATTGTTGAAATCATTTGTTATACATATTACTTATTTAGTTGTGTTATGCTCTAATTCTATATATTTGATTAATTTTTTTCAAGGTCTTTGAAGCAAAAGAAGAAATTATATTAAAGATTTGATGTGAACGTTCGGTGGCTTTACATTGGCAAAATTGAAGGAACATGCTTTACATTGGTAAGAAAATTTGTTCTTCTTTGATTTAATTTATTCATCGGCTTCATTGGTGGCTAAATATTGGATGTTGTATGTTGGCACTTGAATGAATGTTGTAAACTTGTATGTTTCCATATTCAGTATGTCATATTTCTCCATGTTGTTAATGGTCTAAATACTACAATTGTTTTTACTTTCATTGAATATGGTACAATTTTTAATAGGCCACAGGCTAGGCTCAGGCCAAAAAATAAGCCTATAACAGGCCACAGGCCAGATTTAGGCCACTTCCTTGCATAACAAGCCAAGCCTGTTAAGGGTGAAGCCTGGCTTGGCCTAACCTGTTTCCACCCCCTAGTTGGAGCTTCAGGAGAGGTTTTGATTGGGATTTGATCATGTCGATCAGAAACATGTACAAGTTCATTGGCTATGAGATAAAGGTTCCCTTGACATCACTCACAACCTTCAGATCACTAGTTGGGAGAGGGAGAGGTGTATCAGCAATGATTACCTATTCAACTGACACTTTGACTTAATCATCAACTATTTGTTGGTGGTGTACAGTTGATCTCAAGATGTGAGCAATCCCATGTACAAGCAATCGGCTATCAAGATCCTCCATATAAAGGTCACAAGGTTTAGGACCCTCTAGTTGTCCAACAATGCAGCAGCTCCCTTTAGTGCTATGCTGCATAGGTGCAGATGAATGTGCCACGGGAACACTAGTCTTATTATGTGAGCTCACAATCATCATCATTTACTCCTTCATCTTGCTCGTCTGGGATTCAAACATTGATACTTAAAATTTTTTTAGCAATTATATGAGTTTGTTCACTCGTATAAGACCCACTTCTCTTTCGGGGAGCATACAACTACAAGTCTTTGCGACGTATTGGAGATAATGGATCACATAATGCAGAAGGATTGGATTCAGCTTCTTCTTCCAATCTCTTTCACTTGGCTGCCATCAACTCCCTTTCAACCTTTCCATAACCGCCACGAGGCATTATATGCAGGCAATCATTCTTTCTACCAGTCTCTTATGCTTGTTCCTTTTTTGTGAATAAGAATTCAAAACAACTATTAATGGTGAATTTTAGACCATCTTACTAACATAAATTAGAGAACTTCTACTTTATATGAACTTCAAACACTAGTTAAATTCATGTCATTAAGTTTCAAGACTTGCATAGAACAATAGTGGAAAGATTTTATTTTTCTTCTATTCACATACCAAACCATCTCACTAACAGGATTAGATGAACATAAGAACATATCACATATTTGCACAGGGTCTTAAGCAAACAAAAAAGGGGCAAAAAACTAAATATAAACTCACTTTGGAGAAATCTGCATCTGATAAAATTGTTGCCAAGTGTTTTCATCAAGATATGTATACTTGTTGCAAGGATTAGGGTGAGGCTGACCATCTTCAACCTCAACATGCACATAATTGTTTGATAGGCTTGTCTTAAACTTTCTCTAATGATCAGTACAATACGACAATATCTTCTTTTTCAATGCCTCATTATCAGGAACATTATATGTCATTTGGATAGAGTCCCAAATAAGATTCTTTAATTTCTCCTGGGATACATTTTTCCACTCATCTATCAAGATGCTAGGCTTGTTGCATGCTAGGAGGCCGACATAACTCCTATATGTGTTTTTATTAGAGACGATAGGATTTCAAAGTCAGCCAAACTGAATCTTGATCTTTTTCCCATCTAGGGATGTCCATGGACCAAACAGGATTGGGTTGAGGGTCAACTCAAGGTTTGGTCCAGGTAGAACCTCAGGCTAGACAAGTCAGCCCGAGGTCTGGTCTGGTCCAGAACTAGCCCAAGCTCGGGCTAGACCGGACCAGTCTAGCAGACTGCCTGGACTGGTCCAGGTAGTCCAGGACTTGTTTGGAATTTCTTTTTTCTTCTCCTCGTATACACAGTGCTTGGTTGATCCGAGAGTGTCCGACGTGAGTGGAGGAGTCTCGTCCTTCTTGTTCAGAACACTCATACTCGCTTTCTTCGAAGGCTTAATTTGTTCCAGATCTGACTTCAGAATAGAAACAGAGATCATTTCCTCTGGTCCTTAAGTTTGTAGCAACTGTGTTCTTTCTTCCTTTAGTCACACTCGTCGGAAAAGCAAGAAGAGAAACAGAGTCAATCTCTCCTCTGCTTCCCTTCTCCCCTCAGCCACGCTCGTTCGACCCTGATCTATTCCTCTAGATTGAAATAATGACGGCCGGAAACCACGAGACACTAACCAACATTGATGAAAGTAGCTGTGACAACTGGCGACCACCAGACGACGCAACGCGACAATATAGTCAATTATTTATGGATAAACGGAAGAAAATGAGTCTCTGATGAGAGATATTGATGAGATTTGAAGGGTGGAGGCCGAGAGAGAAAAGGCTGCATATGATTCTAAAATCTGTTGGAGATGTTGTGGCTTACGGGAAATATATTATACAATCAAGGATGAAGGAAAAAAAGAAAAGAAAAGAAAGATATTGGGCCGAACAGGTAGTGGTGATTAAAAAAGATTTAAAAAAAAACACCCATCAGGTCAGACCGGACCAGTCCAAGGGGTCTAAGCCCCTGGACTGAAGTCCAGTCTGACCCAAGCAGTTTGGTCTGGTCTGGTCCGGTCATATTGTCTGAGACTGATTTTTTTCTTACTCGAACCGAGTCAGGTCAGACTGGGTCAAACCGAACCACCCAGACCGTCGGGTTTTTTGACAACCCTATCCCCAGCAGTCCAACTTAGGGCAAGCTCTTTCAATCATGTGCCTCTTCTATTACACCGTAAAGACCGGTTATGAGGCTCACTTTGAGATGTACTAGGTTTGCTCTGATTCTCCTTTCATTTTCGAGATAGGAAGAGATGTTGAGAGAAGCGGTGCGAGATAAGAATGCCCGAGCGAAAGAAAAGGTAATGTGTGATAGGGAGAGAGGTTCAAAAAAAGCAATTTCAGGTTTCGGCGCAAAGAAGAGAGGATATAGTGACTTTTTGGGGGTGGTCCTTTTAAGATCGGATATTTTTAGAAGCCCGTCTTAAAAGTTAACCTTTAAAACCGATACGTATTAAACTCCGATCTTAAAAATAATAAAATTTTTATTTAATTTTTTTTCCTAATCTTTTGGACCAGCTACTATTTACATCCGGTCTTAAAAGTTCGATATTTAATTTTTTTTTTGAAACTTTTTATACTGGTATTCTTAAACGTCAGTCTTACAAGTTAAACCTTTAGACTGTTACGTATTAAAATCCGGTCATACAAGTAATAAAATTTTTATTTAATTTTTTCTTATATTTTAGACAGACACTATCTAAGTCTGGTTGTATAAATTTAATTTAAAAAGTAATTGAGATTTCAATTTTTTTTTTAAAAAAAATTTGGACCACTTGTTTAGGAAATCAGTTTGAATAATATATTCTAGACCTATGATTAATGAACTGGTCCAAAAAGTTTTTAATATTTACAAAACTGCCACCGGTCATACTTTTTAGATTGGAGCCTCAATACTTTAGTCTAAACAAGACAGTCTAAAAGCCTTTGTTTTTAGTAGTATTTACAACATAAATGTCAATGGTTCCAAGTTTTGCACAGTTTCATGAAATCAAGGGTTGCTAACCTAAACCTCAAGTGTTTTTGGAACATTTGGGACAAGGAGTTATGCAAGTAGCAGTAATGGCAATATGTAGGTCAGCGACTTCCCTTATTTTGGAAAGCTTGTTGATGTCAACGAAGTAAATTACCAAGGCTGTTTCACCGTTAAACTTTTCAAGTGTTCATGGGCAAATACGAAAATTTCACGAGGATAAACGACTTACAAATTAGCATTACACCAGTAAATTTCTCCTGGTCAATTCACATCGGGCAATCTAAAAACGATGAGCCATATATTCTTTCCTTAGAGGCACGTCAAGTTTATTATGTTGAGGACGATAGGCACAAAGATTGGAATGTGGTGGTTTATTTAAAGCCTTGAGACCTTTATAATTAACATGGATGATGGTGGTAACATCACCTACAAGAGTGAGTTCTTCCATCTTGCCAATTTTGACAACTTCTTCCCTGAAAGCAATGACAATTTACCCATAGTTAGATGCGTTTTTATAAATTACACTTTATTATCACTTAATTTAAATATAATTTTTGTACAAAATCATACAGTCAACACTAACATTTTCTTTGCATGTTTTTTCTTTAGGGATGGCATTGAAGAATGATTAAAAAATAATAATTTTCGTTCATGTAAAGCAATCAATTTATTTATTTATTTTGTTAAAAAAATCCAATTCATATTTGTAGCGGCTCTTTACCGCTACAAGCTACCATATAAAAGCTACAAACACTGTGACCTTAACTAATACAAACATATATCATTATAAATACCGTCATCTTAACCACTACAAATGTCTCGTTGATCCTTATAAATACCTCAACCACACATTATTTCTTGTCTTTTCCATTTCTTCCAATCCCTTTCCTCTCCCATTTTTCGTTCCCTTGTTCAAATTTTCTGGATGAAGAGCTGAACTTGTAAGATAATGGTTTTCCTAAAATCTTGATTTCATTTCATTTTATTTTTCTTCTTCATATAGTTCTTATAATAATTTGTTTTTATTCTCCATAAATTCAAGGTTACTTCCTTCCTCTACATTTTCAACATTCTTTCCATAAATAAATATATCTCTTCATCTTTAACTTCAATTTCATAAAGTGAAGGACCTAAATAAATTATTACCTACATATAATGTTTCTCAATATTAAATATAAGTTACATCCTTAGTTATCTAACTTAATTCAATCATTCTCCTAAAATAATTATTAGTATCATTTAAATTGTTATTTAAGTGATAAACCAGTAAAAATAATAATGAAAAAAATTATTCACGAAACTTTTTTTCTTTTTAATTTAGGCAACATGTAGTAGCAGTTGGCCAGTCACTACAAAGTTAAATTTAAAATTCATATTTAAATTCTTGGCGCAACAATTTGAAATTTCATTAAATATTAGTTATGGTTTGCCAATCGCTACAAATGTTTGGCCCCATATTTTAAAATTTCTGAAATTAATTAGTAATAGTTAGCCAACTGCCACAAATGTTGGTGCCAAATTTTCAAATTTTATTTTTCACCACACCCACATTCTGGAAAAAATATTTGATGCCACATTTGTAGCGGTTAGCCAACTGTTGAAAAAACATTTTTAAGAAAATTTAATCCCCCAAATTCAAATGACAATTATAGTGATTTATAGAATATCTAATCTATAGAGGCATATTGCAATGGTTAGTTAAAACTGCTATAAACATAGTAGTGGTTTGATAGAACTACTATAAAATAATTTGCAATATTATATTTTGTAGTGGTTTGTGCAACCGGTATTATTGTCATTTATAGCAATTAGAATTGCTGCAAATTTCTCAATTTTAACCGCAATAAAAAAAAACAATTTTTTTTGCAGTGGTTGTTACACTTTAGTCAAGAACAGTGACAAATTGACATATTCGCCACGATTTTTTTTTATTACCGCTACTAAAACGCAAGTCAATCCTATTCTATAGATTGTACTAAAAAATCGATAAAATTTTCTCTCTTCCTTGCGGATATGAATTCTTTTTTGGATAATTGAATTGGTGAAAATGTTTAAGCAGTGCTCAAAAAAGAAATTTTATTTTGTTTCTGATTATTAGGTCTTAATCTCATCAAACAGATCAAATATTTTTTTCTACATTTTTATTTCCATGTCATCCAATTAAACCTAAATAGAGGATTTGATTCCAAGAGACCAATGAAAACCATGATGTAAGACATAATTAATTATTGAACCTATATATTAGGCTCGATCTCTTTGATGACTTATTTCAAGTTCCCCACATATATATAGTAATTGTTTTTTAAAAATGATAGAGCTCTGAAAATCAATTTCAAATTCGTTCCATGCTCAATCTTCAAATTTTAACCAATATATATACATCTTGCGTTTCAACATTTCTCTACATCAAATCAAAGGTGTTGCAAGCTACTCCTTCCATCTCTTTATATAAGAGCCTTTACACTGAAACACGAATTAAAAAATAAAATAAAATAAAATAAATGTAGTTAAATGTAATAATTATGTAAATAAAAAAAATAAAAAAAATGCCCCTAGTACTTCATTTGTAATATGTACTTTGGATCAATGGGAGGATATTATCGTTTATCATTGTTGATATTTCATTTCTAATATGTAGTCATTTATTACTAGTGATATTGTTTTAATGTTCCTTAAAGACAACAAAGTTACATCAATTAAGAAGCAAAATATGTTTGAGTAACCCGTGAAGTACTATGACCCTGTGCAAAGTAGGCCCAACTTTTCTTTTCTGGTCTTCCATCCGTTGCCATCTGCTGCCTCTTTTTCTTTTTTGTTTTTTTTCCCCCAATTTCTCATCTCTCCATCATTCAATCCCTTCAAGCCAAGTTGCCCCTCCCCTCACTCCTTATACACATAAATGGTTTATGCAACTAGGACTTGAAACACAATTTTTTTAAAAAGATAAATAAATAAATAAAGGTCTTGAGACACAAATTTTTTTAAAAGAAAGCCGTATATAGTTGCGAACTGATAAAAAACAAAATGTTTCCTTTTTTTTTTTTAGATAGATTTTATAAAAATATTTTCAATGCATATAAAAATTTATAAGTTCCTTCTTATTACTAAAATTTATTTCCATTATCTCTTATAATAATCAAATCTGTAGAATTCGATTCTAATAGATCATAAGTATCATAACTAATACTTTTAATTGAGGAATAAAACTGATAAGGATTAGTAAATTAAGTTTTTGAAAAACAATTAAATCAAAAAAATTGGAAAAAAGTCTCTCATTGAAAATTTTATTAGTAAAAAAGAACCAAAAAATTTCTTTACATACCGAGTATTAATACTTTGATTTAGATCCTCATCACCAAAAATATTTTTAACGGGGACTTCTATCAAATTTTCCTAAAATCAATTATCTCAAAATAATAGGAATTCTGTATCAAAAAAAAAGAAGGGGAAAATATTTCTGCTGCTGCGGCTGAAAAGTTTTTATGCAGCGAGACAAAAACGACGCAGTTTAGTCCCGGGTAATTAAGTGATTTCACGCACACAGCCCGTTCTCTTCCTTCATACATTCCTATGACATCATCTGCCCTTCTATATATATTTAAAACAGCAACCTTCCTCGCTGCTTCTCTCCAAGTTGCTTCTCTCTCTCCCCCTCCAAACTGCAGCCGCCACGACCCCACAAATAATCGCAGCCCATGGCTCCACGACGGAGCACCCAGCAGTGATGGCAGCGAACCCACCGAGTGTTTCATGAAACAACAAGAGTGAGACCGATAGGAGGTGGGGACTGAATGTAAGTTAAAACTAATAATCACATTTAAGGTCCACATCTATCAGAAACAACACAAAAAGAATGACACAAAGGCCAGGCCCTGTTTTAAAGCCAAAAAATAGAGACCGATAGGAGGTGGTGGCTGGAAACGTGAGAGAAGCACCAAGAATTAGAGTAAACCCAAGCCTTTCCAACGTAAGTTTTGCTTACTAAATAGTATATAGTTAGTGTGTGTGTGTGTATCAGGAAGTTGCTAAATACGTAAGTTTTGTCCAGTTCGTTATATGGTTCATTGTACGTAAGTTAAAGACTCAACAAGTACATTGCAAAGTGGGAGCAGCCAAGGGAAACTATGACCTTATAATAGTATTTGACCTTGGTTCCTGGAGACAGAACCTTGAAGGGCCGGGCTTCAAGTTTCTAATCTTAACTTACGTGCTTTGGCAGGTAGAGAGCTTCGAAAAAGCCCAGAACTGCCTCCTACCTATGGGTGTTACCTCTGAAATGTTGCACATCGCTTTGGAGCGTCAAGGGAGGAACAAGATCAGGCAGCTGTAAGTTTGACATATCTATTAACACGTCATTTATTTTTTATTTTTTTTGTAAATGTCTTATTTATAGTTTAATCACTGTTGTAATTTCTCAACAATGTGTTGGTAGGTTGAGTCTCACAGGAAGGCAGCTGCAGCCACTGCTTCTGGCAAATTTTTTTTTTTCGTCAAGAGCTTCTGGCAAATTTAAAGATGAAATTATCCCAGTTTCAACCAAGGTATATAAAATTTAGCTTTTATTTAACTTGTTGAATCAGTGGCATATCAGTGAGGTCTTAGGTTCTTAATGAACTTTATTGTACTAGAATGTGGATCCGAAAACTCATGAGGAGAAGCCTGTCACCATCTCTGTTGATGATGGAATTCGACCTAATGCATCACTATCTGATTTGGCGAGACTCAAGCCAGTGTTTAAGAAGGATGGGAGTACCACTGCTGGTATGATATCATCAAACAAATATGATGCTGGCCAGGTTAGTGATGGTGTCGGGGTTGTTTTGCTGATGGAAAGAAGTGTTGCAATGCAGAAAGGACTGCCCATCGTTGGTATATTCAGGTACATAAGTGGTAGCATAGAAAACATCATCCTAGCAAACTTTTACATGCATTTTCATTTTTCAAAAACTTTATGAATCAGTAATAAACGATTAAGATAGTAAATTTAACCCCAAGACTTGATACTTAAGCATAAGTCGGTGTAGATGAGCACACTAGTCAAAAGTTGTAAATAATCAATTCTTGGAAAAAACGCCAAGTAATATCCTTTATACCAATCATATAATATAGTATTCATACCTAGTCAAAAAGGATCTATATCTATGCTGTAACACCATACCCTCATCATCTTCATGTTTGTATTCTATGTTTCTAGTATTCAAATTCCACTAGGTTAGTTCCCATGAATTTCTTGTTGAATTTCAAGGACTTATTCTTGTATCTGCATGACTGCATCTCTATCTTTTGTGATGGGGTTTATAATTTATTCTCAGATAATCAACCATATGCCACATGCTGCAAGATTTTGTTCAGTTGTACTTAGATGGTGAGATTGATTAGAAATAAAATTGTGCTTATATCTTGGCCCACATGCAGGACCTTTGCTGCAATAGGTGTGGATCCTGCCATCATGGGTGTTGGACCAGCTGTTGCAATTCCGGCTGCTGTAAAGGCTGCTGGTCTGGAGCTCAGCGACATTGATCTTTTCGAGATAAATGAGGTATTAAATAAATGTCGTTAGCTGAAGCATATGGATGAAAGGGGCGCTGGTGAAAAAGATTACGAGACCTGAAACACTCCGTGGGTTCGCTGCCATCACTGCTGGGTGCTCCGTCGTGGAGTCATGGGCTGCGATTATTTGTGGGGTCGTGGCGGCTGCAGTTTGGAGGGTGGGAGAGAGAAGCAACTTGGAGAGAAGCAGCGAGGAAGGTTGCTGTTTTAAATATGTATAGAGGGAAGATGATGTCATAGGAATGTATAAAGGAAGAGAACGGGCTGTGTGCGTGAAATCACTTAACTACGAGGGACTAAACTAGGTCGTTTTTGTCCTGCTGCTGAAAAACTTTTCTGCAGCGGCAGCAGAAATGTTTTCCCCAAAAAAATAATAGGATTTTTTTTTTTTTTTGGGTGCGTGCAACTACCCCTTTCTTTTTCTTTTTTTAAAAAAAGTGGCTTGAAGGCATTCGAGAATGGAGGGGGGGACAGAGGCCGCTGCCATCAACTCCTCCGCCGGTCGAATATTCGGTTATTCTATATTGACAACTTGTTGCTAGCCCTAATTCACGCGTGTACTCGGTCAATTCCTTCGGTATTAAGGATCCACATCCACTGCGTAGCCTAGCTTTGAGATGATGACACGTGTGCGTTTAACGGTGGATATCCCTCCCTCACTGCAATAAATTCTAGTCGCCGCTTCTAACTGTTGCATCGTCCTTAATCCAATCAGCTTGTTCTGAGATATACCAGTGCTCTCCTTCTGCTTCTTCTCCTCCTGATAAAGATGTGGTGCTTCAACGGGAGCTGTGTTTGCGGAAACCACTATGAGTCCCTCCATGGAGATGGCGAGTAAGTTTCGGATCTCTGTATATTTTTTAATAAATAAAATCATTTACGTACTGAGACGACTGATTTTTTTTCATTTTATTTATGGCAGATCCGGCCCAGAAGTGGTGGTTCAGGGTGCGGCGAATAATATTGGAACAAACCTTCAGAGAGGTCCTATGAGCGAAGAAGCCGTTGAGGGTGGCCGTAATCGCTGCTGCATCATGTGACGAGAAGAGACGAGGCTCTCTCATGTTTGGGATTATTACAATAAGGGTGGTTGTGGGCTTGTGGCCTAGGGTTGGCTGTGTGTCTATATGTAATTACCTGGGAGTCTCTACGTTTTAATTTTAAATCTTAATCGAATCGTGCATTTTTTTTTTCTTTTCTTTTTCTTTTTTTGGGTATTTGATGAGTTTGCACCAACAAAAACAAACTCTCCCCGGAAACAACAGTCACCGTAGTCCACATCGGAAACCACCCGCGTCAGCCGTCTAATAAATAATTTTACACCACTGATGGCCAAACCAAAACCCTTAATTAATTAACAATCCAGGTATATATATTTTGAACAGAATAATCAAAGAACAATAATCAACTGACAAAGAAAAATAGAGAGAAAACTGTCCAGATCTGAGGAAGGATAAAGCTTCCTCATGAGATTTTGTTGACGGAATAGAATAAAAATCCAAAAAGAAAAGGAAATCAAACTGTTCAGATCGAAGCCCTTGAGGGAGATGATCAGGATAACGGTAAACGTACAACGCAGTATCAAGAAACCCTTAGACGAAATAATATAATCTTTTTACTTAAATTTCCTCCCGTAAATAAATATGGTTGTGCTTAGATGTGGACTCAGTCAATACTTGATCAACTTGATGCCTCCGTTCGATTCTGAATACCTCTCTATAAACCATATTGAACTAGTCTCCCTCTCATTCAAAACCTACTAATCCTTTGAACAATGAACAAGTTTAGAGAATTCTTCTTATCTGGACCGTTTAAATTCATTTTTTGGTATTTTTATGTGAAAAACTATACTACCTCTGGTCATAATTATAGGAATACTTTTGTAGTACAATTTGCACTATAAAAGTGTTTCTTGTCATAAACATTTCTTGACTCACGAAGAAATTCTCATTTTTCGATATCCTACCTCCAATCTTAATTATATAACCGGGTTGACTTTTTCTTAGAGAGATTAAAGCAGCTAAATAAATTACTTAATAATATCTAATATCATATGTTGTGTATCCTTAGATTATATATTAGTTTATTAGTCAAACTAACTAGTTTGGATTAAAAAAATAAAATATTTTAGAGTAATTTAAATAACTTCTTTAATTTCTCCAAAAATATCAACTTAATCATATAGAAATTTGGGAACAGATTTGAAATATGGTCAAGGATTTAGAATAGAATGTTCGAATCTATGCAAGCTGTAAGTTCAACAACTTTTGCTTGCTTTTCATATTCCTCTCCTCGCTGACACCAATCTTCAGAGTTCACACTACTTAATATATCATATATTTACGTTGTTTTTCTATTTGTAGATGTCCCTTAACAATAATTAAGGAAAAGATAAAATTTAAAAATATATGTTATTTTCTGGTGTAGAACACAGATGTCTAGCCCTGGGCTGGTGCTTTGATCTTGGATCGATGGGCTCTGCCTGAATATCTATGAAGGAGATATCCGGGAAAGCATGGGATCACTGTGCACAAACTAGGCTCTTGCCAATGGAGATGGTGTGTGTGCACAATGTGACGGTATGTAAAGCTGAGTTTAGAACGTGTGCACCTTAGGATTTGACCTCTATATTTATAGAGTGTACCTTAGGTTGAGTCGCTTGAGCCCTGTGATCCGAGGCCTTGATATCCTAACTGCTAGATATACATTTGGATATACCTAGATTGTCGCCAAGATAGGATCCTCATATATTATAGGTAGATCCTGATATGTTGCCTGTTCCTCGTTGAGTCATCCTCATGTTGGGCCTAGTGCAGGTCCGTAACAGTTGCCCCCCAGCCTAGTAGTTCAAGCTTTTGAGTTGTCGGGATGTATCTTGCCCCCAGTCGGTTTTACCAGGTTACATTTGCTAGCCAAGGTTTGCCGTTGTGGGCCTTACATTGCCGAGTTGAATTACGTTGATCCTGGCTATCAAGGCGGCATACTTTGAAGATTTGAGGTCTTGTTTCAAAGATCTTGAGTGGTGTCGAGATGGTTTGTCTGTATTTGACTCCAAGTGTTGATCCCAGCTATCGAAGTTGTCTACTACTAAGATTTGAGGTAATGTCTCCAGGGTCCGGGTTGATGCCAAGGCGGTTTACCTGACTTCGAGGTTGGGATCTTTCTTCAGGTTATTCGGGCTAGATTATTGTGAATCTTACCCTCTTGCCTATCTACAGCACATTGCCAGATTACGTCATGTTGACCTCGGTTACCGATGTCATTTGCTTGAAGATCTGAGTTAGTGTCTCAAGGATCCTAGGTAACGTTTTGAGACTCGTGGGTCCGAGGTGATATTATGGAGCGTGCAGGTCCGGGGTGTTCCTTCAGTTTAGCGCACCCAAGCAATTATGTGAGGGTTTGATGATTTAAGTTGATCGCTAATGGTTTTGCTTGCCCTCGAGGTGAGGACCCTTTTATGTTCACCATCATTGCCCCCTTACACCTGGCTTCCCTGAATTAGCAAGAGGTTGCAACCACTGTGCCTAGCTATGTACCGATTTCTGTGCGCATTTAATGCCTCCTCCATGCGTCGTACGTCACTTCTACGTTGAGGGTGAATATACTCTTTTACCCCCAAAGTTTCGACATCAAACCGCTTATGGGAGTTCATTTTGCTCACAATTCATATTTCCCTCCATTTCTCACCTTCGTTGTTTCTGCTATATTTCTCTGGTTCTCTGTCATCTTTGTCTTTCCCTACAACGATCATCTCCGTGCTGCCTACGGATTTGTCACTCTGGACTTCTTCAACCCTCATCAACTCAAGTATACACATCATTTCCCTTTGTTCTCCTGGTTTGATTTTGGAGATTGGCTATTCTATGATACTTGATTTTCGTTTTCGAGGCTTTCTAGGTAGGCTTCATAAGGGTTTGTGGGTAGTTCTTGAGTTCGGGCCTCCCTTCTGGCACATCCTTATACATGGGAGTGCCTCTGTTCAACCCCCTTTATTTTCCCCTTGTTATTTAGCCTTTTGTGCCTCTCTAGGTTTTCATACCTGGTGATGATGGATAGGAATAACCACCTACCCCCTTTAGACCAGCCACAAACTCCGGAAGAAGAGGAAACCTTGCGTGCCCATTATCCTTGTGCTAGTTATTGGAATTTTGATTCTCCCCTTATCGAGGAACAAAAGTTGGCCGCAATGCTCTGGGGTGGGTTTGGTCGAAGGAGCATAATGGAGTCTTGACCTACTGCCATTAGGGTTCAGAGCATTAGTTCTGTCCATACTAGGCCTGATGCCTGAAGTTGGGCCAACACAGCCTCTTAATTTTTATGAAGCTCCCCCTCCTGCCCGTTTGGAAACCCTTCTTGAGGGGTACCTCGGCCCCTGTTGGAATTGTATTGCTTCCAATTCCTATCATATTGTGAATGGTGAAGATTCCATGGCTAACGCTATCCTGGGTTCTTGCCGTCATCAATCATCTTCTTGTTGGAAATTATGCCCTAGGGGCAAGTCATTGTTCTTCATTAAGTTATCATTTCATACGCATGTTTATGGTGATAACTATATCCCTGGATATATCTTATAGATTATCCTAAATGTCCCTGGTCGGTCATCTACGCGGGAGCGAAGATGATTTAAGACCAGTATGACTTTGATGAGGTATGGAGATACGAATCAAAGTCATGGGCACTTATAAGAGTACAAGGTGCTGGATCGACCCACTATGAGAAAGCTGTATGGATTAAGTCATAAGCTTATCTCATGTATAACTGCGTCACAGCGCCCTATGACCTGAGATCATCATGGATTCCTACATGATGAGTCATTGACCTTTGACCTAGTCAAAAGTCACCTTTGACCGGGTGATGATAAAGGCTGGGATCGGGATCAGTGGTTTTCATGCGGAGGAATGTGAATGGTCAAGATGGAATTTGTCCCTCACATTTGTAAAGAGATAATACTGGGCCCCTCGATGAGTGAGTCTAAGAAATGTATGGCCATACTGTGATGGAAAAGAGTTTCCATTTCACTTATTAGACTGCTCGAGAATTGAGGAAGTAATGGTCAAGAACAGGAAGTTGACATTATCCTTGCCTCATCCTTGACCGAATTATCGCGTGACAAAAGGGACGTGACATGGTTGTACGATAGGTAGTATCGTGTCATCGATCCCCATGTGAATTGGGTAGTCGCAGTGTCTTGCTAGAGGCCGCTTGCGACTTGTGGGCTGATATAGTCTTGGCCCACTGCCAATCTCATATGGGCCTGCAGGGTCGAACACAAGAATAATCCAACACGGGTAAAAGTGTCCAGATTCATTGAATCTCAGATTAATCTGAGATTAAATGAATACTGAATTTAATCTGGGGTAAATATATATATGTGTATATATATTAAGTTCGAAAATAATATAATAATATTATTTAATGGAGATTATAATCTTATTATATGATATTTGTTTTATATTTAATTTATCGGATAAATTAAATATCTAAAACAAATAGAGATATTATATCTCATTTGATTTTCGAATAAAGATATCATTATCTATTTAATTTAAATTGAGATATTGTATCTAAGATTTAATTAAATAGATAGATATCATTTCTCGGATTTAATTTATAGAGATAAATTAAATCAAAAGGCTTTTAATTTGAATTAAATAAATACATTAGATTAAATCTATCAGATAGATTTAATTAATACATTTTTTTAATTAAGATTTAAAATTCAAAATTCAAAATTAATGTGGATTAATTTTGAATATAATACGTCAACGGGTTTAGAAAAACCTACGGGAGTTTTAATTGAATGTATTAGAAAGCCGCGAGAAACCCCTAGAGCGAAAAAGAGAGAGACGCACAGTCTAAGGCGCTAGCACGCTGCCGCGTCCGTGTTTGGAGATTGTTCGTGTGGATACCGGTAGAGGAAGCCGATTCTAAGAGTCGTCTTCTGCTGATCGAGAAGGTAGCCCACCAGTTCAAAGAGAACGAGACACGGACGAATTCACTACAGTTTGGGTTTTCTTGATCGCCATGAGAAAATGTGCGCAAAGGGTTTGTGTAGATTCTTGAGATACTAGGTTGCTAAAATCAAAGGAAAACCTCCGGCTCCGGATGATTCCGAGTTCTCTATAAGGTATGATTCGGGTTCTCTAACCTTGATTTAAACGCACCTGAGTGATCCTCGGGATGGGATTCGTAAAATATTTTAATCCGCTGCGTGTACGGATCCCAACAGTGGTACCAGAGCCAACTCAACGTGCGTTTAAATTGGGTTTCTGTACATGCTATTATATGTGATATATATGCAAGAATCTAAATCTTTGTATGCAAGAATTTGAATCTTTGTATGCAACAAACTGAATCTTTATATCAAGAAATCGAATCTTGAATGCTTTAATTTGAAAATTCGCGTTAGGGTTTCAGACGAGTCTCTAGAATGGTGTCACGGCTGCTTCGTACAGTTCTGAATTGTTCAGAACGCACGATATTCGGAATCGTCTGTCACGTTCGTGTGCATCAAAGACGTTCTGAATCGTTCAGAATTTTCGATCATGCTCGGACAACGCCCTGGGGGTTTGAAATTAAGTTTTATAAAACTCTCTTTCTAAAAGAATATGATGTTTTCAAAAGCTCTCGGGGCGCTCCTGCTAACCGGCTAGCAGGACCACCGTAGGGACCGGCTGATTGTTTGTAGTGCGAGAAATGAAATTGTTTGTAGTGTGAGAATTTAAATCATGATATAATATAATATAAAATTAGAGAATTTTATCATGAGTAATATTTTATTTCATAAATGTATGAATTAAAGTATGTTCATAACCTTACAAAGTGTTGTTTGGGTATGGTGAACAACATGGCTCTAGATTTTACTAGTGTTGTAAATTTAAATATGTGTTTTCTCTTATGATTTAGAGAAGTCCTCTCATTGGCTTGAGGGGACTACAGGTTAGATGAGCCATGTTGTTCACGAGTTTTAATTATGTTTTGATATGATCACTGCATGATTAATTTAGATTCTATATGAGATATACAATAATGATTGCATTCATATAGGTAGAATTAATAAAGATAAATTAGATCGGTAGGCTTTTATTTTAGATTAAAATAAATAGATCAAATTAGATCTATTCGACAGATTTAATTAATATTATTTTAATCTAAAATTTGAGTTCAAGATTAATTGAGATTAATTTTGAATATTTTAATACGGCCAATTAGGGTTTTAGAAATCCTATAAGATATAGATCTAGTCGTATTAAAATGAAGCGATAGTCGCAAGTCTCAATAATTTAATCATAATGATTTATTTCATAATTGTATGAATTAACATATGTTATGATTAATTTAGAGTTTTAATTATGATTTGATTTGATCACTCATAATTAATTTAGAATTTTAATTATGATTTGATTATAATTAATTTAGAATTAAATTAATATGATTAATTTGATTATATCTAATAATACCCTCTAAATAAAATTTTAAGTCACAATGCCATCAATAAATCAATACTTGTCAAAACCTCGATCACCCATTTGTATGTTCCACCAAAGTGGATGCATCTGAGTAATCTTGGGGAGACAAGAGAGAGTAATGGTGATACTCTATATTCATTATTGTCTTGGCTTAATTGAAATTATCAAAACGGTTTTGGATCTCAAGGCATTGGATGGGATTAAACATGCTAGGTCATATGATGATCGAATCTCATAAAGATCTAAGAGTTACATGTGATGTAATTGGCAAAGGGGTTGCCTACCTAAATAACTTGATTTTAAGCGTCCTGCCAAAGCGGACTTAAGATTAAGCTAAATATGGATCTTAGCCCACTAATTATAATGAGGGTTATTAATTCAGTGGGAGGTTACTTATTAAACTTTGCATACGTTTTTTTAACTGTGGAATCATGTAGAATAGTAACACCTCAACACCATCAATGCGATCAGCCCTTGAGAAGGACGAACTCGATGAGACAAACTTTCTTGACATGTTTGAGGACTTAAGTGTTGATCCTAAACACGAAAGAAAGGAGTATCTCATCGATCAACCCATTCCTGACGAGCCTGCAACTGATGATCCAAGAGATCAAACTGATGCTTATATAAGCATTAGGATGACTCTATGGATACAGGATGCCTGAAGCCTGCCACTGTGGTTCCAAACCTCGATGGAGATCTAGAGCACATGGAAGTGTCTGAGATGATTTAACATCCTATGGAAATGTTCCAGGAACAGGCGACGCAAGAGAGGTATGAGACCACAAAGGCCTTATTCTCTTGCAAGATGGCTGAAGGTGAATCATCCTCATTTGTTGAAAATGAAAGGCTACATTGATCACATTGAAAGGCTTGGATTCCCCATATCCCAGGAGTTAGCTACAGATGCGATCTTGATCTCACTCGCTGAAAGTTATTGTAACACCCCCAATTTCTAACAGTTATAATAACAAAAATTTAAATAATTTTTATAAATAAATTAATGAAATTCGAAATAAACAACCTTGGGGAGTGTTACCGCCGCACTTGTACTGGGACAAGTGCAAGGCTGTCTTATTACATTAAGATAAATCCAAACTTAAATAAAAGTATTTTATTCAAAGCATAAAAAAAAAAGAATAAAATAAAACTAGCTAGAATTATTCATTATTCTTCCTCACTTCTCACTGCTAGCCCCAGTAGCCCCAGCTTTGAGACCTATTTCAATGAGAATCTACTCCCCCGAAGGATCGTCGCAGCCCATGAACACATACATCAGCAAAAGCTGGTAATCCTAATAAACAAAGATAATACAAAAATAACAATAACAACAACAATAATAATAAATATAATGATAAATAAAATATTCACATGATATAAAAAGAAAAATATATGTATTTATATATATAATCTAAAATATTAGTTTCATATCAAATGTCATTCATTAATTTTTATTAAATTTTATTTGGACCCGGAAACCTGCCAGTCCATTTAGTTTAGTGGGAAGAGAACCATTGTAGACCCGGAAACCTGATGAAGGGGTAACCAGTGCAAGTATACACTATCAATGTAATACCGGCAAGTATCCCAAGGTAATAAAATATCGTTCCCACAGGGACCAAAGTTCCAACTACCAACCCAAATCACTTTAATTTATAGTTGATGTAACCGAAAGAGTTTTTGATGAAAATATTAAAAGACAGTAAAATCACACAGAAATTGAATTAAACTTTGTAAAATGAAATTAACAAAAGCCTAGGGTCATGTATATCATCAATAATCCATTTAAATGTTTTTCCTTTACCAAAAGCTAGATTAAGACCTAATCTTCTTTTAAGGTAGAGTTTAACTACTTAACCGTTGAATTGGAGTAAGTCAATCGAATTTCATATTTTAATCTAATTGCTTATTCCTAAGTCAATTAGCTTAATCCTTAATCCTAAAGTCATGTTCCCATGCTCATTAGAATTAATTCTTGCATTAAGCCCAGAATTCTTTATGATTGCATAAAGCCTATGCCAAGTTCCCTTGCTAGTACCTTATGTTCTTTAATCAATTGAACCTAGAATTAACTAGCCTTTCCCAAGGTCTAATTAATCTTTCAATTCCTTAATTAGATGATCAAACCAACCAAGGCATTAAGCGTGGGTTAAAGAAACATATCCAAGACAAACATTATGCAATTAAAAACAGAATCACAATTAAACTTCATAAGGAATCCATACATGACCTTAGAAAGATACTTAGTTCATGCTAATCATGACCAAGCATAAAAATGGTAAAAGATGAAGAACATGAAATTAATAAAACAACCAAAAAGGAAAGATTACAACTAAGCCATACCAAGAAGGAGGCAAGAAATACAAAAGAAAAACAATACATAAAACAAAAGATTAGAACTAAGCCATACCAAGTAGGAGGCAAGAAACTAAAGACAAGAATTAAAGACAATACATAAAACTAAATAAGCAAAACTAAAGCCTTCCATGTAGGAGGCAATGATCAAAAAGGAAAGCAATGGAAAATAAATTGCATGAAAGTTATAAGAATAAACTAAGCCTTCCATGTAGGAGGCAAAGAACAAGAAGGAAAGAACATAAAATGAAGAGAAATCTGAAACTAAGAAAGAAAGAACCTAAAATGGAGAGATCTTGGTCTGCTCCAAGTGTGTCTACATCTTCTAAACATCCTTGTATTTATAGAAAACTTGGGAGAACTATTGAGCCACAATTCTTGACTTTTGTGCTCCAAAAACGCGTCCGAATTACAGCCTGGTTTACACCAAGATTTCGGTGGCTTTCGGTGAATTTGTCTTCCTATGAATTGTAGCCCCGGATGTCAGCTTTCCAGTCGTTCAAACAGGACCTCATTTGGATATCCGTAGCTCCAGTTATGGGCCAAACACTGCATGTTGGTCCAGAGTCCGTCACAGCACATTGTTTTGTATTCCAAGCCCATTTTGGTCCTCTAAACGTCTGATTTAGCTTCTGGGTTTTTCATAGAAGTTGTAGGTATGTCTCTTAGCTTTCCTAAAATATAAGTTTGGATCAATTGGAGGTCTAGAACGTAAGTTATGATCAAAATACCGAACAGTGTTCATTACCCAATTGAAAAAGAGATGTGATTTGAGCCCAGTTTTGATCCAAATTTCAAATATGACCAAGATTAATGCAAATGAAGTCTAAAAACTCATTATGCAGATGAAAACACATATTTAACAAATTGTTCCATTAAAGCATGATAATGACAGAGTTTATAGCTTCTTTTTGCATTTAAAATAATATGAATTCAATGATTATCAAACTCCCCCACACTTAGCCTTTTGCACTCCTGGGCAAAATCTAAAGCAAGAAAACCAATCTTTTTTTTTCAAACAGTTGCCAGTAATGTAAAAATTGAACAAGGGATAGAAAGCTTCAAAAGATTGATAAATCAAAACCAAAATTCTTTTATCTCCAATCACAATTATGGCAATTTCAATCAATGACGCTAATTACATAAGATGGTCTTTCAAATGATGCGCTCAATCAATCAACCTCTCAAGTGTATCTCTCAAGTGTTTAAGGTATATAAGTGTATCGCTTAAATTCTACCCAAGAAAATTGTTCTGCCATAAGCTTGCTCATTTTCTACGTCTCCACTACTCATAACACATATAGGCACAAATCAAGAGAGCTTGTTATTACAGGTTGTAACGGGGTTAGGATGAAGGTAGGTAAAAGTATGGAATGAGAGGCTAAGCACCAAAGAAATTAAATCGAGCACTGATTAACATAATCATTCTATGTATGAAAACTTTCATTTAACTCAAATACCTCCTTTCTTTCTTTGTTTTTTTTTTCTTCTTCTTTTACACCTTTTTTTTCTTTTTGTTCTTTTTTGTTTTTTTTTGTTTTTTTTTGAAACTATACTATATATATAATCACAATGGCAACATCAAATATCTTCCCCCCACACTTAAACTGTTGCACTCCTGAGCAGCCCCCACACTTAAACTGTTGCACTCCTGAGCAACCCCCACACTTAAACTGTTGCACTCCTGAGCAACCCCCACACTTAAACACCAAACCAAGGTAAACCAATGCTCAATAATTTTTCATGGTGCGGAGTAAAATGGTTTTACGCTTAGGCTTGTAATGTGGCTTAGAACAAAATGGACAAAAAGGCACAAAGGGGTTACCAAAGGAATAATAATGCATGGGAAAGGCTATTTGGCCAAAGTGGGGAAAACAAAAGGAAACAAAAACAAGCTTCCATCATACCTATGCACATAAGTGAAAAATGTAGTTTCAAAAAGAAAAGGAGCAAGTTCTAGAGAACGCAAATCATGAGCAGATGCACACATGAAAGAAAGAATGGCAAAAGATGAATTCCATTCATGCAGGCTCAAAATCTCACAGGGTCAATACCATCTTATATAATCAACATCACCAATTCAACAACCAAGACATGGAATCGAAGAGTCTAGAATTGCAAATCAAATAGGATAATCCATCAAAACCAAAATGTTCAAGTTCATAATATGTAGCAATCATAGAAAAAGAGAATGTATTGTTCTTATTCTATTTAATAAACTACATTATTTCTACTTTTTCTACTGGATTGTGTCCCTCCCCCACACTTATCTTCCTCGAACAACAATTAAGCCCAAGAAAATCATATGAATTAAGAAGAAAATAAGTGAGGAAAGAGACAACCTGGGTTAGAGGATCTTAAGTCGCTTGAAGGAGAAGTTCTCATCCTTGATGAGAATCATGCATTTGTCATTAAAAACATCTTCTCCCATATTTAATTTCCTTAGTGGAGGTGGTTTAGGATCCATTGGAAGAGGTCTAAGAATGTATGGTGGATGTTGGTTCCATCGAGGACCTTTCCAAGAATGTGCCTGTAAAGAAGACAAGCAACCAACAGTATCCCATCCAAAAATAGAAACATGGAGAAGTTTCAAGTGAATTAAAGGCATGTTAAGTTCCAAACTCTCCAAGTAACTATCACAACCAAGGAAATCAATGATACTCCCATCAGTAGGAGTCAAGGAACCAATTATATTTTGAAAATTCTCTTGTGGTTGCAAAATGGAAGGTATGGAATCCAACTTAGTGTTGGAGTATACCACATCATTGTCACAATCACAAGAGATGGAAGGAAAAAGATTGAAAGAAGGAAGAGGAATTTTGAAATTGTCACCACCCGGAATGTGTGAAGATTTAAAACAATTATCTTGTTTTTCTAAATCAGGTGGCAAATCACAAGAAAGTACTTGTTGGAAAGATTCATCAACATGTAGGATTTTATCAATCAAAATTTCAGAATCTTCATTACCAACAAGACTACAAGGAGGTAATCCAATGTGAATTTCTTGCATTTGACATTCTAGGCTATGATTGTTCTCACTCACATCAACAACAGAATCCACAATCAATGCAGAATCGCTACCAAAATCACCATTTAATGCATCATTAATTTCAATGCAAATAGGACACTGTTCATTATTAGAACATGCACAATTGTCAGTGTCACTCATTGATGCAAACTCGGGATAATCGGCATACCATTCAGCAAGAACATCATCAACAACATTGGCATCCATGCTTGATTCAATCTTTTCAAAATTGTCATGCTTACTATCATCAATAGTACAAGAGGATGCATTATGATCAATGATAGAGTCAACCACTTCACTAAATGCTTTCTTTTGAAACTCAACAAGTGAATGACATTTTTCATGATAACAATTTACACATATTTGATATTCTTCACAACAGCATGAAAATATGTCATTCAATTGATTGCAATCATCACTAGTACTATGAAGTGAAGCATTTTCATCAGTTAAAACATCATATGAAGAAATAGGAACACACTCATCAACAAGTACAGTCAAATCACAACTACTAAAGTCAATTGGTTGAGTAATTTCATTTCCAAAAAATTGAGGGGATTCAACAATGATTTCCTTGTCCATCTCATTATCGCTTAAATTATGAATTGCTTCATTAATTAAAGTAGTAGGAGAGTCTACTTCTATAAGGATAGGATCATTACCAAATAGTAGAGAGGATTCTTCAATATGCTCTTGTACTTGTCTCACTTCTTGTGCATGTGTGCCCATGATAGAAGGAAAACTCATTTTTAAAACTTGTGCTTGCTGCTCAATTTCCCTTGCTAATTTCTCAGTTGATTTCTCATGTTGTTCCATAATTCTAAGCATAGAGTCCATTTGTCGATGAAGGTTGTCCTTATGTGACCACTCCTCATTTATAGCCCAAGCCGTTTGATTGTGGAAATCTCCAATGACTTCACAAAATGAAGGATCTTGGTTGGGCAAACATGGTTGAGAATGAGGTTCATAAGGTGGCTCAAATGGGTATAGAGATTCATGAGATGGATGGCATGGTATGGAAATGGGATAGAATGAAGGATGGTAAGGTAAGTGAGAGGATTGATGATATTGTTGGAATGGAGGTTGTTGGTATGGTTCATGATATTGGTGGAATGAGCCATCACATTCTTGATTGCCAGCAAAGAAGTGAGAATTGAAAGGTAGATCATGATTATCGTACAACCAAGCCATGAAAGTTCAATGTAATTAATTCCCAATGGGTCACAAGATAACTTTCAATTAATGAAGAAGGTTTTTTTTTTTCCTTTTTTTTTGTAAAATAACACACAATTGAAATGAACAAGGAATAACTCAAAACGAAAAATTAAAAACTGCAATAAAACAAGCACCAATCTATAAACAAGCAAAGATAGTTGATATTGGGACAAGTTTGGTCCCCGGCAACGGCGCCAAAAACTTGATGAAGGGGTAACCAGTGCAAGTATACACTATCAATGTAATACCGGCAAGTATCCCAAGGTAATAAAATATCGTTCCCACAGGGACCAAAGTTCCAACTACCAACCCAAATCACTTTAATTTATAGTTGATGTAACCGAAAGAGTTTTTGATGAAAATATTAAAAGACAGTAAAATCACACAGAAATTGAATTAAACTTTGTAAAATGAAATTAACAAAAGCCTAGGGTCATGTATATCATCAATAATCCATTTAAATGTTTTTCCTTTACCAAAAGCTAGATTAAGACCTAATCTTCTTTTAAGGTAGAGTTTAACTACTTAACCGTTGAATTGGAGTAAGTCAATCGAATTTCATATTTTAATCTAATTGCTTATTCCTAAGTCAATTAGCTTAATCCTTAATCCTAAAGTCATGTTCCCATGCTCATTAGAATTAATTCTTGCATTAAGCCCAGAATTCTTTATGATTGCATAAAGCCTATGCCAAGTTCCCTTGCTAGTACCTTATGTTCTTTAATCAATTGAACCTAGAATTAACTAGCCTTTCCCAAGGTCTAATTAATCTTTCAATTCCTTAATTAGATGATCAAACCAACCAAGGCATTAAGCGTGGGTTAAAGAAACATATCCAAGACAAACATTATGCAATTAAAAACAGAATCACAATTAAACTTCATAAGGAATCCATACATGACCTTAGAAAGATACTTAGTTCATGCTAATCATGACCAAGCATAAAAATGGTAAAAGATGAAGAACATGAAATTAATAAAACAACCAAAAAGGAAAGATTACAACTAAGCCATACCAAGAAGGAGGCAAGAAATACAAAAGAAAAACAATACATAAAACAAAAGATTAGAACTAAGCCATACCAAGTAGGAGGCAAGAAACTAAAGACAAGAATTAAAGACAATACATAAAACTAAATAAGCAAAACTAAAGCCTTCCATGTAGGAGGCAATGATCAAAAAGGAAAGCAATGGAAAATAAATTGCATGAAAGTTATAAGAATAAACTAAGCCTTCCATGTAGGAGGCAAAGAACAAGAAGGAAAGAACATAAAATGAAGAGAAATCTGAAACTAAGAAAGAAAGAACCTAAAATGGAGAGATCTTGGTCTGCTCCAAGTGTGTCTACATCTTCTAAACATCCTTGTATTTATAGAAAACTTGGGAGAACTATTGAGCCACAATTCTTGACTTTTGTGCTCCAAAAACGCGTCCGAATTACAGCCTGGTTTACACCAAGATTTCGGTGGCTTTCGGTGAATTTGTCTTCCTATGAATTGTAGCCCCGGATGTCAGCTTTCCAGTCGTTCAAACAGGACCTCATTTGGATATCCGTAGCTCCAGTTATGGGCCAAACACTGCATGTTGGTCCAGAGTCCGTCACAGCACATTGTTTTGTATTCCAAGCCCATTTTGGTCCTCTAAACGTCTGATTTAGCTTCTGGGCTTTTCATAGAAGTTGTAGGTATGTCTCTTAGCTTTCCTAAAATATAAGTTTGGATCAATTGGAGGTCTAGAACGTAAGTTATGATCAAAATACCGAACAGTGTTCATTACCCAATTGAAAAAGAGATGTGATTTGAGCCCAGTTTTGATCCAAATTTCAAATATGACCAAGATTAATGCAAATGAAGTCTAAAAACTCATTATGCAGATGAAAACACATATTTAACAAATTGTTCCATTAAAGCATGATAATGACAGAGTTTATAGCTTCTTTTTGCATTTAAAATAATATGAATTCAATGATTATCAAAACCTGCCAGTCTACCCTGTGACCCGGAAACATGCCAGTCACAATCATCAATTGGCCATAAACATATAAACATATCTTCCTAGTGTGCACACCTCTTCCCAAAGTTGCTACTAGTGTCCCGGAAACCTGCCAGACACCACTTTGGGAAGAATGGATACTATCATTTTCACATCAGTGGCATAAAGTCCAAAAGTTGTGTTCATCACTTTGGGAGGTACCATCCCAAAGCTATCCTCCCACTGTTAAATTGTTTTAACACACACAAAATAAAATTCCCAAATTATTTCTATTATGTAATTATCTTGTATATATTTTTTTCTCTATCATTTTAATTAAATATAAGATATAATGGCATCTTGACTTAGAATCTGTTCATATCTTATCTTATTGTACAAGAGATATTATATAGAAAAAGAAAAATTAAATAATAAGTAGATAAAAAAAAAAGAGTGGACCCCACGAATCAATTATATTTATTCACAAAAGAAAAATGACGCACGGGGGAAACTTCATCCATATTCATCTGTACCCACGCACGAAGGTCGAGGTGAAGCATGGTTTTAAATTCATCAAGAAGAGACAAGATGTTCACAATTTGGGTTTAGGAACAATTGGAGCAAAACGTATATATGTTCCATTCAAGCACGAGGACCGAGACAAGGCAATACCACTCCAATAGAATAATTAAAAAAAACGCACAGGAAAGAAAGCTTGGATGCAATCGAAAATATACAACAATGGAAGCACGTTGTTCGAGGCACAGAAATTGTTTTTCATTCACAAAGGACACAAGAGCGCAATGGAAGATTTGATTCAATGTTAAATGTGAAACTGAAGCACGTAACCCAAGACAGAACAATTCCATACATATATCTATATATATCTCTATGTCTAATACTCATGAGATTAGGATTACCTGGTCTTCGTGTTTGCTAACCTCCTAGAAGAACGAGCAGAGAAAAGTATCGGGTGTTTTTCTAGGTTTAAGCAGCCAGACCTGGTATTTATAATTAAATCTAGGGTTTTGGCTATGGGCTGGACCTTTTAATTATTAGATATATTTTGAATCGATAATGAATTCAAAAAGATTAAAATTATAATATGATATAACTAACTCATAGAATCTAGGATCTAATCTTAACCAATCTAATAATACTATTTACAAAATAATATGATTACCACAGACACAATACAACCTTATTAATCTTTATTATTTTTTTAGTATTATTTTAATCTATCATTATCATTTCTATTTCTATTATTATTATTATTATCATTAAAATCCGGGGTATTACAGTTATGATGACTTTGTCATGGGTTACAACATGAACAATATGGAGGAATCAATTTCTGAACTGCATGAGATGCTCAAAACTGCTGAGCAGAGCCTTGAGAAGAGGCCCAGTACTGTTTTGTCCGTTCAGAGAGGAAGGGGTATGAAACGGAAAGCCAAGAAGGTAAAACCTCCAAAGGAAAGGGGTTTGCTTCTTCTGCAATGAAATTGGTCATTGGAAGAAGAATCGCACACTCTGCCTTGAAGATCTGAAAAGAACAAGAAGGATAGCGGGCTATCACTTTAGGTATCTATGTTATAGACATTCGCTTTTCTACTTCCTCAAACATGGGTATTAGATATTACATGTGGTTCATGCATTTGTATAAATGTATAGGATCTCAAGGATAGTAGAAAATTGAATGGACATCTGTGACGTAAAGGATCAAGTCAAAAGATTTGAGTCCTCCCTTCCTATGGCGTTGTCGTCTAGGCCATATAAATGAGAAGTGCATTTAGAAACTCCATTACAGATGGATTTCTGAAGTCATTTGATTTTGAATCATTTGATACATGTGAGCCTTGTTTATTGGGTAAGATGACAAAGGCACCTTTTACTGGACATAGTGAGAGGGCCACCGATTTATTGGGCCTCATACATACGGATGTGTGTGGACCAATGAAGCTGCCAAAGGAGGTCTTTTGTACTTCATTACATTAATAGACGGTCTTAGTAGATATGGTTATATCTATCTAATGAAACATAAGTCTAAATCTTTTGAAATGTTCAAAATATTCCAAAATGAAGTGCAAAATCAACTTGGCAAAACAATTAAGGCACTTCGATCTGATCGGGGTAGTGAGTATTTGAGCCAAGAGTTCATTGACCATCTTAGGAGTTGTGGGATCATCTCACAGCTTACTCCTCCAGGAACACCTCAATGGAATGGTGTTTCTGAAGAGAGGAATCGAACTCTATTAGATATGGTTCGATCTATGATGAGTCAACCAGATCTTCCATCTTCTTTTTGAGGTCATGCCCTAGAAACTGCTGCGTTCACACTAAATCATGTTCCGTCAAAGGCGGTTGAAAAGACACCACATGAGATATGGATTGGGAAGTAACCCAGCTTGTCATTTCTTAAGATTTGGGGATGTGAGGTTTATGTTAAACAACAAGCCTCTGATAAATTATCATCAAGATCCTCAAAATGCCTTTTTGTGGGGTATCCTAAGGAAACTAAAGGATACTATGTCTGCAGTCCCACCGATCACAAAGTATTTGTTATTCGGAATGGTATCTTTTTGGAAAAAGAGTTTATCTCTAAAAGAGCTAGTAGGAGTAAGGTGAATCTCGAAGAAGTTTGAGAGTCACAAGACAATGTAGAACCACAGATGGAAACAGAAGAAGACTCACAACAAGTTGTTGAGACTACTCAAGTAACACAAGGCCTGCGAAGGTCCGATAGATCACAGTTACAGCCTCAGAGATATGGATTTCTGATCACTGGAAGTCGTGATGTTTTACTCATTGAGCAGAATGAGCCAACGACTTATCGAGACACCATAGTGGGACCAAACTCCGAAAAATGGCCTTATGCCATGAAGTCTGAAATGTAATCTATGTACGACAATAAGGTATGGACCTTAGTCGATCCACCTGAGGGTGTAAAAACCGTTGGGTGCAAGTGGGTTTTCAAAGAGAAAACTAACATAAATGGCAAAGTAAATGTCTTCAAGGCACGACTGGTTGCAAAAGGATTCACTCAAACTCATGGTATGGACTATGATGAAACCTTTTCCCCAGTTGCAATCACCAAATCAATCAGATTCCTTCTTGCCATTGCATCATATTATGACTATGAGATATGGCAGATGGACGTCAAAACAGCCTTCCTTAACGGAAAGCTGCTTGAGGATGTGTACATGACACAACCTGATGGTTTTGTGCGTCCAGAGGACTCTGGTAAAGTTTGCAAGCTTCAAAGATCCATTTATGGATTGAAGCAGGCATTTTGGAGCTGGAATCATTGTTTTGATGAAGTAGTCAAAGAGTTTGAATTCATTCAAAACATCGATGAACCTTGTGTTTACAAGAAGGTTAGTGGGAGCACAATTGTATTTCTAGTGCTTTTGGTTGATGACATCTTACTCATTGGGAATGACATTCCTACCTTGCAGAGTGTCAAGTCTTGGTTAGGAAAGTCTTTCTCAATGAAAGATTTAGGCGAACCCACTTATATCCTTGGGATAAGGATCTGTAGAGATAGATCCAAGAGGCTGATAGGCCTAAGTCAGAGCACATATATAGACAAGATACTGCATAGGTTCAGTATGTAGGATTCTAAAAGGGGTAACATGCCCATGTCTCATGGCATTCATCTCAGTAAGGATCTGTGTCCTAGTACACAAGATCAAAGAGACCGCATGAGTAAGATTCCATATGCCTCTGCCATTGGATCTATAATGTATGTCATGTTATGTACTTGACCGGATGTGTCATTTACCTTGAGTATGACCAGTAGATATGCTAAGATCCCGGTGACGGTCACTGGACTATTATCAAGAATATCCTTAAATACTTAAGAAGGACTAAGGACTTATTCTTGGTACATGGTGGCTTGGAGGATGAGCTCAGTGTGACAAGTTACTCATATGAGAGTTTCCAAACTGACCAAGATGATTCACGATCGCAATCAAGATATGTATTCCTGTTGAATGGTGGTGCGGTGAGCTGGAAGAGCTCTAAGCAGAGCACTATAGCTGATTCTGCAACGGAAGCTGAGTATATAGCTGCATCCGCCGCATCGGATGCAGCTGAGGAGGCCATTTGGATTAGAAAGTTCATTTATGAACTTGGGGTGGTTTCAACCATCTCAAATCCAATAGTCTTGTTCTGTGACAATAGCAACGCTATTGCATGGACCAAGGAGCCTAGGTCACATTAATTGACCAAGCATGTATTCAGGCAACTTCTCGGAGAAATCAGAGATAGAGGTGATATAAAAGTATGCAAAGTACTAGGAGAAAACAATGTAGTTGATCCTCTTACTAAACCGCTTGCACAAGCAAAACATGAGCATCATGTTAGGGCAATGGGAATTAGAGTAATTAATGATTGCGCCTAGTGCAAGTGGGAGTCTGTTGGAAATTATGCCATAGGGGCAAGTCATTGTTCTCCATTAAGTTATCATTTCATACGCATGTTTATGGTGATAACTATATCCCTGGATATATCTTATAGATTATCCTAAATGTCCCTGGTCGGTCATCTACGCGGGAGCGAAGATGATTTAAGACCAGTATGACTTTGATGAGTTATGGAGATACGAATCAAAGTCATGGACACTTGTAAGAGTACAAGGTGCTGGATCGATCCACTATGAGAAAGCTGCATGGATTAAGTCATAAGCTTATCTCATGTATAACTGCGTCACAGCGCCCTATGACTTGAGATCATCATGGATTCCTACATGATGAGTCATTGACCTTTGACCTAGTCAAAAGTCACCTTTGACCGGGTGATGATAAAGGCTGGGATCGGGATCAGTGGTTTTCATGCAGAGGAATGTGAATGGTCAAGATGGAATTTGTCCCTCACATTTGTAGAGAGATAATACTGGGCCCCTCGATGAGTGAGTCTAAGAAATGTATGGCCATACTGTGATGGAAAAGAGTTTCCATTTCACTTATTAGACTGCTCGAGAATTGAGGAAGTAATGGTCAAGAACAGGAAGTTGACATTATCCATGCCTCATCCTTGACCGAATTATCGAGTGACAAAAGGGACGTGACATGGTTGTACGATAGGTAGTATCGTGTCATCGATCCCCATGTGAATTGGGTAGTCGCAATGTCTTGCTAGAGGCCGCTTGCGACTTGTGGGCTGATATAGTCTTGGCCCACTGCCAATCTCATATGGGCCTGCAGGGTCGCACACAAGAATAATCCAACACGGGTAAAAGTGTCCAGATTCATTGAATCTCAGATTAATCTGAGATTAAATGAATACTGAATTTAATCTGGGGTAAATATATATATGTGTATATATATTAAGTTCGAAAATAATATAATAATATTATTTAATGGAGATTATAATCTTATTATATGATATTTGTTTTATATTTAATTTATCGGATAAATTAAATATCTAAAACAAATAGAGATATTATATCTCATTTGATTTTCGAATAAAGATATCATTATCTATTTAATTTAAATTGAGATATTGTATCTCAGATTTAATTAAAAAGATAGATATCATTTCTCGAATTTAATTTATAGAGATAAATTAAATCAAAAGGCTTTTAATTTGAATTAAATAAATACATTAGATTAAATCTATCAGATAGATTTAATTAATATATTTTTTTAATTAAAATTTAAAATTCAAAATTCAAAATTTATGGGGATTAATTTTGAATATAATACGCCGATGGGTTTAGAAAAACCTACGGGAGTTTTAATTGAGTGTATTAGAAAGCCGCGAGAAACCCTAGAGCGAAAAAGAGAGAGACGCACAGTCTAAGGCGCTAGCACGCTACCGCGTCCGTGTTTGGAGATTGTTCGTGTGGATACCGGTAGAGGAAGCCGATTCTAAGAGTCGTCTTCTGCTAATCGAGAAGGCAGCCCACCAGTTCAAAGAGAACGAGACGCGGACGAATTCATTACAATTTGGGTTTTCTTATCGCCATGAGAAAATGTGCGCAAAGGGTTTGTGTAGATTCTTGAGATACTAGTTTGCTAAAATCAAAGGAAAACCTCCGGCTCCGGATGATTCCGAGTTCTCTATAAGGTATGATTCGGGTTCCCTAACCTTGATTTAAACGCACCTGAGTGATCCTCGGGATGGGATTCGTAAAATATTTTAATCCGCTGCGTGTACGGATCCCAACACTTCTGACCTTAGCCCAACTTTTGGGAGTCTGCGTCAATCGAGTCCGCTTAATCCTTTCTCTCGACACATGCATGTGTCATGTATTTCCCCACTTGCTGATTTTAGTATTTTTTGCTTTGTGTATAGGTAAATGAACTCCAAATCCTCCCCCCTTAGCACCCGATCCGAAGCCGGGGAGTCAAAATCATCCAGTCCTTCTGAGGCTTTGTGTAGGAAGTATAAATAGGTGGCACATGAGGTTTTAAAGACTCGCTCCTTAATGTCCGATGCTGATATCGATCAATTGGGTATAAGGGACTTAGATGGATGCTTCCTAAGTCCTCTCGATGAAGATGAACCCATTTGCTTAACTAGGGAAGTAGGACGCACCAATTTTTTCTTTTTCTACCGAGATTACATGACTCAGCTCGGTGTCCGCTTCCCATTTACCGACTTCCAAATTTCTGCCTGGAACCACCTTCATCTTGCACCCCCCAGCTTCACCCCAACAGGTGGGCTGATCTAATAGCCTTGGAACGCTTATGCGGCTCCTTTCCCGAACCCATTCCTTGCACAACTACCTTATGTTTCTACTTCTTTTGTCCCTTTACTCCCTGCTCAAGTAAAGAGCTAGAAAAGTTGAAAGGTTTGACTTCCCTCCGAGGTGATCCAGATAGGAAACTTATGAATCCGTTCTCCGATTCATTCAAGCGCTTTAAGAACAGGTTTTTCAAGGTTGTTGCTAAGCCTGGGGAGCAGCCCTGGTTTTTAAAAGGGACCGAGGCTAAGGATGTTGAATAGAGGTTCCCACTTTACTGGATGAAGGATCATCACAACTTGGCCTCTTCTAGCTATCAAGTCGAGTCTAATGATCTTCCGGCAGACGACGTCATCTAGGTCGATCGGTTGACATCTTATGTCGTGGCGTCCGGGATCAAAAGCGCGGCCTACTTTATTACTGGGGCTGGTGCTGGGCCCTGAACTATAGATAGTATGTTCCCTTTATTTACTGGTGATCAGTTTGTATTCGTACTTTGATTATGTTCTATATCAGTGTGACCTTTGATGTTTGTTTCTTGATGGTGCAGATCAAAATATGTCAGAACTGCCGTGGTATCTATCCCATGTCAACTCAAACGTAGCTCCTCCGAGTAAGCGGGTAAGTTGGAAACACGCCGCCTCTGACGCCGGGACGGAAAAGGTGAAAGTGGCCTCTCGTGCAACAAGGGCCAAGAAAACACAAGCCTCGGTTCCTCAAGGAATATGCAAATCTATTGGGTTGACACAGGCATTACTCCATCTGAAGGGCAAATACATCGAGGCCGAAGCTGAGATCCGATAGATGAAGTTGGCACCGGAGGAAGCCGAGGTGAAGAAAAAGACAGCGGAAGAGGAGCTAGAGGTTGCTAAGGCCGCCACTGGAAGGTGACCGAGGAGCTTCTGCTAACCAAGGAGGCCTTAGAGAAGGCAACCTCAGAGTGTGCCCACCTACAGGAGGCTTACGCCAAGGGCTTAGATGCCATTAAGATCCTGCAAAAACAACGCTAATCTAGTCTTTGAACTAAGCACGACCAAGGACGTTCTTGTCGCGAAGAGACAAGCTCACTTGTACTATGTCGAGTCGCTGAAAGAGGCTGCCACGGATTGTTTCAAGATGGCTTTGCAGCAGATCCAACATATGAACCCGACCGTGTCCTTGAACCTCGTCGGGTATGACTATCGAGCTTATATAAAGGACGGTGTCCTGGTCTCGCCTCCTCCCTCTCCTGAGGATGAGTCCTTGTCCTTTGAGAACGAAGAACAAGTCGACAATGAGGAGCAAGGTGGCGAGGAGGAGCAAAACACTATTTGAGGTAATGAGGCTGGGGAAGGGGCTTCCAACGCTGTTCCCTCCAGTGAGATAGTTCCCTCGGACGACACTGCCCCTCCAAGCTGATTGTCAGGGTTTTAGCTTTTTATCTTTCTTTTTGTTGGGCGGTAATGCCCTTTAGACTTCGTTTTCTAACTGGCGTTCATGCCTGGTTGCTATAATTTGAACAGCTTGATATTTAGTGACAAATATCGATTGGTTTATTGCCATATTTCATCGTTTTTAGAATTCTACACTGTTTTAGAGATTTTTTGACCAGGCCAGGGTCTTTGATTATGTAGAGTCTGCTTGATTCCTTCCAAACTTGAAGCCTGGGAATCTGTGGTAGGGTTTTCATTTTTACTGCATAAGGTTTTCATCTTAACCGCATAGGGTTTTCATTTTAACCGTATTATCGAGTTCCAGTTCTGTTGTCCGAGATCATAACCAAGATAAGGGCAAATGTCACATGTCTAGCCGTGGTGTTTGAAATGCGATGCTTAAACATTTTGACCTGGTCAAGGTCAGAATGACAATTCATCTCCTTATGGCGATTTCATGATACTCTTAACCTGGGCTCGTTGGCCCTAGTGTCATCCATCTAGATGGGTTTTATTTGTAATCGGGTTTAGGGGCCTCGGTGTAATGCTTAAGCTATAAATGGTGTGCACTGTGAACTTCCACTTAGGAATTCTTCATTAAAACAATAATACACTCCAAAGAGCTAATGATGTCACATAATAAAATTTAAAATGAACAAAAATGTAAAATTTGAAATCTAAATACTAAAATCAAAAAATAACCGAGCTCAAACATGATGTGTCTGATGTTGTACGAGTGCCGAGCCGAGATCTAACTATAGTAGATTCTTAGCTTATCGGCATTCCAAGTTCTTTACATTGGTTTCCTTCCTAGGGTTTCAAGTATATACGCTCCATTGTCTAGCTTCTCTTTAACCTGGTAAGGACCTTCCCAATTTGCAGCTAGCTTGCCATCTTTGACGTTTTTATTTTCGACGTCTGCACGTCGAAGTACCAGGTTGCCCCTGTTAAAAGAATGGGGTCTAACCTTCCGATTATATTTCACTGTGATGAGTTGCTTGGTGGCTAACTCTTGGCAGTGTGCCGTGACTCTAACCTCATCGATCAAGTCCAGCTCTGTCCTTAAGGCGTCATCGTTCAGTTCCTCTCTTTCATGGAGAGCTCTTATCTTCCTCTACAATGGTTGTCCTCTCTCAACCGGGATCATTGCCTTGCATCTATAGGTCAGCCTGAAAGGGGTTTCTTAGGTTGAAGTCTGCATGCTGGTCCTATACCCCCATAGTACACTGTAGAGTTGTTCGACCCAGTTGGATTCTGCATCTTGCATCCGCTTCTTTAAGCCATCTAAGACGATCTTGTTGGCTGATTTGGCCAGGCTGTTTGATTGTGGATGGTTGACCGAGGCGAAGTGCTGCTTAACATCAAGGTCCGACATCATATCCTGGAACCCCTTATCCATAAACTGGGTCCATTGTCTGTGACTATCTCGACTGGGATTCCAAAACGGGAGACAATATTATAACGAAAAAACCTTTGTATACGAGCTGAGGTTATAGTTGTTAAGGGCTCGGCTTCAATCCACTTAGTAAAGTAGTCTACCGCCACGATGAGCCATCTAAACTACCCAGGGGCTGCCTTGAATGGCTCGAGGAGATCCATCCCCTATTTGTAAAAGGGCCAAGAGGCCGAGATGCCTTTCAACTTCGCTAGCAGAGGCTAAATGATTTTGGCATGTTTCTAACAACTATCACATCTTTTAACGGCCTCCTTCGAGTCTGCCATCATGGTTGGCTAGTAGTAGCCGGCATGCAGAGCTTTCTTGGCCAGAGTTTTACCCCCCATGTGGTGGCTGTTGACTCCTTCATGTATCTCAGCCAACACATATTTGGATTTGGATGGACCCAGGCATCTCATCATTGGAGAGTGAAAACCTTTTCGGTATAGTTAGTCATCGACCATCATGTAGACGGCGACCTCTCGGATCAATTTCTTTGCTTCGGTTGAGTCAATTGGTATAATTCCTCTCTCTAGATAATCCTCAATCGGTTTTCTCTAATCTGTTGCTGCCGATATAGTCATAATGTAGCTCGATTCTGTTAGATTTTGCTGGATGACAGTCCAGTGGTTTCCCAGGCCTTTCGTACTAGCAAGTTTGGAGAGGATGTCAGCTCTGGTATTTTCTTCTCTTGGAATATGAGTGACGATCACCTCTTCGAAGCCAGAGATCACTTCCTTAGCCTTATTCAGATACTTGGCCAATAAATGATCTTTCGTCTGATAAGTGCCTTCAACCATTGTAGAGGAAGATAAGAGCTCTCCATGAAGGAGAGGAACTGAACGATGACGCCTTAAGGACAGAGCTGGACTTGATCGATGAGGTTAGAGTCACGGCACACTGCCGAGAGTTAGCCACCAAGCAACTCATCGCAGTGAAATATAATCGGAAGGTTAGACCCCATTCTTTCAATAGGGGTAACTTGGTACTTCGACGTGCAGACGTCGAAAATAAAAACGTCCGAGATGGCAAGCTAGCTACAAATTGGGAAGGTCCTTACCAGGTTAAAGAGAAGCTGGACAATGGAGCGTTTATACTTGAAACCCTAGGAAGGAAACCAATGTAAAGAACTTGGAATGCCTATAAGCTAAGAATCTACTATAATTAGATCTTGGCTCGGCACTCGTACAACCTCAGACACATCATGATAGGGCATTCCCATTCTTCAATCAGTATCGATGAGCACTTATCATTCTGAAAAGGGATCTTCACATCGGGCACGTCTCCCTGTGACTACAGAAGAGTCTAGGGTCCGATAACGGCCCCTAGAGTAACCGTCAATACTCAACTACTAAATGTGTAAGGAGTATGTAAGCTACCATGCTAGTCAAAATCATAAGAGCATGCCAAATACATACCATATATGCATCCAGATCATACCACAGCAAAGCACATATCACAATCCAAGAACCCGTACAGCTGCCATACCAAGGCAAGCCTCAGACTCTCTGAACTCACAACCCGTAGAGCCGCCCTTACTAGGCTAGCCCCGGATTGATAACTCAACCCATACAGCCGCCAACCAAGGCCGGACTTGCACTGAACATCCTCAGCGCTAGGAATCACACAACACTGTATGCATATTTGGCACAACATATAGAAAGAAAAACACACATGGCAAACACAAACATACAGCAAAACACATAGAGATATCTGAGTAAAACGGTTACTACCTGGTGTGGCAAATATTGTCCTTAATATTTTATTGGGCCCATTGACTTTCCAAAGGTTCCTTTGACCTATATATCATTAAAATACACTTCTTCAGTATTTACAAAAGTTCCATCACATTTTTTTTGTCAAAAACCGAGCCCAAACCCACAATTCTCAGAAATTCAGTGATTCTGGCCCAACTTGTGGGAATTTTAATAAATTCCACAAGAATAATTTTTGCATGCTTCCAGAGCCATTTTAACCATTGAAATGTCTATTTTTAATCAAAAAATATTCTCAGACCCTGAAAGTACTTTTATTTTGTCGTGGTGCTCACTTTTCACACCTGGGTCAGATTTCACCCTGTTGCACACAAATCTAACTTTGCCAATTTTTATCTTTCAATTGGTACATCAAAAATAGATCCAATAACATATCAAAATGATGCCCCAGATGTCTACTTTTCACCTATAAACTTTCAGCTCAAACCAACGTCTATACTAGTTTAAAAACATTTTTGAAGCTTCGCTGCTCAGAATCCCAGAATACTGGCAGCAAGCTTCTTCTTTGAGTTTTTGGGGTTTTTGAGTTCGAAAACTTAAACCCCAGAATCCCAGAATACTGGCAGCAAGCTTCATGGAATACACAAAACTTGGACTGGTCAGTTGTGGGTCGGTTTCAGGCCGTCATGGAATGCACAAAAGACGTGAGATGAGCGGGCCCTTGATCAGTCAAACAAACATGAGCAGCTAACATGTCGAGGTGAGTGCATGGGTCCTGAGTCCCATCATACTTCAGGAGGTGCGTCAAATCAAAATTCTTTGAATACGGCACACTGGCAATTTCCTCGGAGAAAGGGCTTCTGTTGAGATCGGTTAGGTACTTCATCGTATACTCTCTGGGGGAGCTCCAGGCCGGCCTATTCTCTCCATATCTCGGTCTTCATATTCTGAGATCTGTTCTAGGCGTAGCTTTTTCAAGGTCGAGGTTGATGGTCGAACTCGTCCCTTGGGTAGTTCTGCCAACATCCCACCGCGTTGACCTCGGTTCTTGACTGTGAGATGGACTACTAGTATCTTGTGTCGTCCTTTCTTTCCTTCCATGTGAACCTTCACAGCCCTCTCTCTGAACCAACGTTTTGAATTTTTTAAATCAGTCCTCCATCATCTACTATATTACTCTGAGATCTTCTTGGCGCTAGAGGTTATTACCTTTTCATTGTTCTCCATTCGCCTCAACATTGACTCATGTGTTTTCTGTAGGAGGAGGATGTCTAGATTTGGAGTCGAGGTCTCCTTCACTGCCACGTCATGTGTTTTGGTGACAACGGGAGGGGAGGACGCCATGTCAAAAATGTTACCCTCCAGGATGTCCTTATGCCGCTGCTACTCTTGAGCTTGATGGTGTTGACTTGCCCTGGGCTGTTGTGGATTCCCAGGCTGAGGATTCTGACTGCTACTTCTAGTGTTAGCCATCGGTGGTCATGGGGATCAAAATTTAACGTCCCACAGTCAGCACCAATGTTCTGGTGTAGAACACAGATGTCCAGCCCTGGGCTGGTGCTTTGATCTTGGATCGATGGACTCTGCCTGAATATCTATGGAGGAGATATTCGGGAGAGCGTGGGATCATTGTGCACAAACTAGGCTCTCGCCAATGGGGGTGGTGTGTGTGCACAGTGTGCCGGTATGTAAAGAGTGTAGAGTTTAGAACGTGTGCACCTCAGGATTTGACCTCTATATTTATAGAGTGTACCTTAGGTTAAGTCGTTTGGGCCCTATGATCCAAGGCCCTAATATCCTAACTGCTAGATATACATTTGGATATACCTAGATTGTCGCCAAGATAGGATCCTCCTATATTGTAGGTAGATCCTAATATGTTGCCTGTTCCTCATTGAGTCATCCTCGTGTTGAGCCTAATGCAGGTCCGTAACAGTTATTATAGTATTTTATTAACTAACTTAATCAATTTTCTTAATTTAATCAAATTAGGTATAGAGATATTATATTAAAGACCAAAAAGAGTATTTTTAGAACATCTAGGTCTCATATGGTATATATGTATGTATATAGCAATATATATTTATCGATGTATAATATAGTTTCGCTTTAATTTCATTATGATAAATTATGTTATAATTATAAATTATGAATGATGCAAAAACAGCTTGAATATTTTTTTTTTTTGAAAAAAGAAAGTTGATTTTAAATAATCAAGTATAAGGATATATATTATATCATCATTGTGACATGTTTATTTTATTTTTACTTTATTTATTTTAGTTTGTAAGCTAATACAATTTGCATGATATTTTGATTTTAAAATAAAATATAACAATAATTTAATTTTAATTTGATGGTGTTAACTTTTTGTTATCATTGTAAATATCATTCATTCTGTATCCACTCCATTTCTTTTCCTCTATCCAATTATAATGAGGGACAATCCCCCCCCCCAAAAAAAAATTTAGTTTTCTTCCCATCCAACCAAAGTGTTACTAGTGCAAAAAAGAGCTTTAATACCACCTTGTTTAGACCGGAGTATTGACGCACCGGTCATAAAAGTATGACCGGTGGCAGTTTTGTAAATATAAAGAACTTATTGAACCGGATCCTTTATTAATAGGTCTTAACTATATTATTTAGACCAATAAACCAAACAATCGGTCTTAAAAATGTTATTAAAAAAATTGAAATATCAATTACTTTTTAGAGAAATCTCATACAACCGAACTTATATTTTATGCGGTCCAAAAATATAAGAAAAAATTTAAATATAAATGTCTAAAACTTTTAAGACCAGTTATATATAAAAAACGATCTTAAAAGTTATACCTTTAAGACCGGACATAAATTGTGGCCGGTACTAAATATTGAAAAAACTTAAATAAAAATTAATTACTTTTAAGACTGTAGTTTTATAAGGACCGATCTTAAATATTAACTTTTAAGACCAACTTTTTATACTTCTGGTCTTAAAACTAAAGCACCAAATATTTCTTCTTCGCGCAAAACCTTACTTTACGTTGCTCTCTCTGAAGGCTGAACCCCTATTCTTGTTGCGAAACCTCTCTTCCTCGCCCACCACCACCATCGTGTGTTACTCTCTCATTTTCTCAGGCATTCCTCTTTCGCACCACCTCTCTCAACCTCTCTTCCTTTCTCGAAAATGAACAAAGAAAATGATTCTAGTTCTATTCGTGTAACGCCAGTTACTGGTGTGACTAGTGTGAGTCAAAACGAACCCTCTTCTTCTCACAGTGAGCCTCGTAACCGTGGTAGAAAAGGCACATGAATGAAAGATGTATCCCTAAGTCGGACTTTTGGGTCAAAGCTCAAGATTGAATTTGATGAAAATTTGGCTCCTATTGGTCATAATAAAAACAAATATAATAGTTTTGTTAGCTTTCTAGCACGTAGCAAGGTTAGCATCTTGACAAATGAGTGGAAAAATGTCAATGATGCCACAATAAAGGATCTTATTTGGGACACTATCCGGCTTATATACACTGTTCCTGACAGTCAAAAGTTGAAGGACATAACATTGTCGTATTGTACTGATTGCTGGAGGAAGTTTAAGATCTATCTAGCTAACAACTATATTTTTGCCAAGATTCTAGTTGGTAAGCCTCGCCCTAATCCTTGGGACAAGTACACATTTCTTGATGAACAAACTTAGCAACAATTTGTTCAGCTGCAACCACTCCTGAAGCTTTGGTGAGTTTATATTTAGTTTTTTTTTTTTGCAATTTTTTGTTTGCTTATTAACCTGTGCAGATATGTGAAAAAATTCAGGAAAATTTAGACCGCAAATAAATACTCCGGTCTCAAAAGTTCAAATTTTAAGACCAGATGTATTTATTTGTCCAGTCTTCAAAGTCGTTACTTTAGGACAGGGGTACATATTATGTTGATCTTAAAAGTTGGTCTTTTAAGACCGGTGTATTTATTCGTCCGGTCTAAAAAGTTCAATTTTAAAGACCGGATGTATTTATTATCCGCTCTTAAAAGTTGATCTTCAAAGTCGTTACTTTAGGACAGGTGTACATATTAGGCCGGTCTTAAAAGATATGTGAAAAAATTCAGGAAAATTCAAACCGCAAATAAATACGCCAATCTCAAAAGTTCAAATTTTAAGACTGGATGTATTTATTTATCTGGTCTTCAAAGTCGTTACTTTAGGACAGGTGTACATATTAGGTCGGTCTTAAAAGTTGGTCTTTTAAGACCGTTGTATTTATTCGTTCAGACTAAAAAGTTCAATTTTTAAGACCGGATGTATTTATTATCCACTCTTAAAAGTCGGTCTTTTAAGATCGGTCTTGTTACACCCCTACCGGCCTCACCCTTTCAGGTGGCGGGTTAGAGGGATTCACTTACTTAGTTACCTTTCCTTCGTTATTTGGTCCATTTAACTTATATCAGAGTGAGCGCAACAGAGCATTTAACCGGTTTGGACTATCTACTGTACTGGTAAAGGTAAAATTATCAGAAAATAAAAGTCCCTGAAGGGTTAAGGGTACAATCATCCAGAATAAATACCAAAACAAAACATACCGTCATCTCAAATATATGTACAAACATGATAGGGCATCCCCTATTCTTCAGTCTGTACTGATAAGCACTTATCATTACAAGGAGGGCTCTTCACATCGGGCATATCTCCTTGTGACAACAGAAGAGGCTGGGGTCCGATAACAGCCCCCAGAGTAACCATCAGTACTCAAATAACAAATGTGTAAGGAGTATGTAAGCTACCATGCTAATCAGAAATCATAAGAGCATGCCAAATACATACCATATATGCATTCAGATCATACCACAGCAAAACACATATCACAATTCAAGAACCCGTACAGCTGCCCTACCAAGGCAAGCCTCGGACTCACTGAACTCACAACCCGTAGAGCCGCCCATTTTAGGCTAGCCCTGGACTGATAATTCAACTCATACAGCCGCCAACCAAGGCCGGCCTCGGATTGAACATCCTCAGCGCTAGGAATCACACAACACTGTATGCATATTTGGCACAACATATACAAGGAAAAATATACATGGCAAACACAAACATACAGCAAAACACATGAAGATATCTGAGTAAAACGGTTACTACCTGGTGTGGCAAATATTGTCCTTACTATTTTATTCGGCCCGTTGACTTACTAAGGGTTCTTTTGACCTATAAATCATTAAAATACATTTGTTCAGTATTTACAAAATTGTCATAGCATTTTTCTTGCTAAAACTGAGCCCAACACCAAATTTCCAAAAATCCAGTGATTTTGACCCCACTTGTGGGATTTTTAATAAATTCTACAAAAAATAGGTTTTGCATGCTTCCAGCGCCATTTGAACCATTAAAATGTATATTTTCCATGAAAAATATTCCCAGACCCTGAAAGTACTTTTATTTTGGTGTGATGCTCACTTTTCATACCTGGGTCAGATTTCGCCCTGTTGCACACAGAGCTAACTTAGAAAATTTTTATCTCTCAATCGGTGCATCAAAAATATATCGAATTACATATCAACATGATGCCCCAGATGTATTCTTTTCACCTGTAAAATTTCAGCTCAAACCGAAGTCTATACTATTTTAAAAACATTTTTGAAGATTCACTGCCCAGAATCCCAGAACACTGGCAGCAAGCTTCTTCTTGAGTTCTCGGGGTTTTCGAGTTCGGAAACTTAAACCATAGCTTAACCCCACACAAAATCACGTTTTAAACACTTTGAGACCATCAAAAACTCCAAAATCAGACCCCAAAACCAAGCCCCAACCAGAAGCACGAAAATCCCAACTTTGAGCTTTAAAGAGTTGAGTTTTCGGTGTTTACCTGAAATCGGAAGTTGAGTTGATGATCCTAGGAGCTTGGAGCTTGAGCTTGGCTATGGAGGTTGGCTGAATACTCTCTCTTTTCTCTGCAAATTTCGTGCTCCCCTTGGTCAAGGAGAGAGAGAGCATGTGTATTTAATAATAGAGAAAGCAACCAACTAGTTCCAATGTAACTAAGCAAATTCCTTGATTAGTTGGAAACCAATTGACCTTTACTTAGTCTTTATCCCATGTGCCAATTTGAGAGACTTCTAGGAGGTGAATGTGGCATGTCCTCAGCCCATTTAATCAGATTCCATTTCTTTGTTTGACAAGAATTAGCCAATTTGACTCTAAATGCCTCTTTGTCTCACCGGTGGAGCCCACATGTAATAATTTGGATTGACTAAGCTTGACTCATCTTCAAATCAGATTTTTGGTCAATTGGAAAGGGTCATATGCGCATGAAAGGGTCCCAAAAACTAATCCCCAAAATTTAATTCCAATTTCACACTTTATCGGTCAAATTCGGGGTCTACCGGCCCCTATCGGGTCCCACCGGATCCAAAAATGCGTCTTTTTGTACTTTTCTTTGTCTTTTCCAAATATTCTTCCCTGCTTGGGCATACTCATGTGCCGCCTTCCCTCTTCCCAATGTGGCCCCACATTTGTCTTATTCCGTCCAGAATAATCCCCTAACTGGTCCCTATCGGTCCCCTTTTCTATCAGTTTATCGCCTGCGAGTCCCGTGTCTTGTGTCTGGACCAGGGTATGGATAAAATCATCTGATTTTCTTTCCTCTCTCATGTTGGACGAAATTCAATGCTCATAGGACAAGGAATTGATCATTTTGCCCTTGCCTTATCTTCCTATAATCTCATGGTGACACATGTCCCTGTGCAATGATTACCCTGTCTCTTGCTTTTTGGAACATGTCTTTTTCAGTGTCTCTTTCTCTCTCTTGTCCCTATATGGCACATACACACTTCCAGGGGTCAGGAATATGTGTTTTATCATTTTCCCTGGATCTCGCTTCATCACACCGGCTTTATACCTCACCGGTATCTTGCCCTAGGCCTGCATCTTTTCAAACTTGGGCCCACCAGAGACTTCCTATCTCTTGTCATTCAAGGGATTCTTCCCGAATTGGGCTTAGTAGTCTGCCTAATTTAGGCTTATTCTCAATTTTTCGGGTCCAAAATTCAGGATATTACAGGTCTAATTAGTCATCTGGTCTTAGAAATCGGCATTTTTTAGACCGGATTGTTTTTTGTCCAGTCTTAAAATGTCAATCTTTTTAGACCGGCCTATTTGTTTATCCAGTCTTAAAAGTTGAGTTTTAGGACTGAACAAAAAATACATCAAGTCTATATAGTACGACTTTTAAGACCTAATGTTTTTAATGTCCTGTCTAAAATAATTTCTTTACAACCGGTCTTAAAAGTTATAGACTTTTAAGGCCGTCTAGAACAAGACCGGTCACACATCTAGTCTTACGATGCCTTTTCGTCCAGTCTTAAAAACCTTTTTTGTACCCACGTGTTAAGTTCACACACACTCATACTTTTCACTACTACATAATAGGTTTTTTTAAATGGTTATTATTGATAATAAATTACGGTTCCAAACCATTATATATTGGGGGCGCTATATATGCTCGGTGTAAATACATAACACTTTTGAGCCATGATTTACTTATTATAATGGTGTTAATATAACACCCAATATGTATTGAAGCTTGATGAGACCATGATATATGAAATGTTGTGATAATAAATAACAAGCACACATAAATAACCATCATAATATGTGGTAATACTTGCATAATACATAACGGTCCTGTTTTAACAACCGTTATATATAGTGGCATAAATAACAATTATTTCAAAAACTCTGATGTATATTTATAGTAAGAGTAAATACCCTATTTGGTCCCTAAAAAAATCACGAACCCCTTTTTGGTCCCTCAGTAAAAAAACCTCATCCCGTAATCCCTGTAAAATCCAAAAACCATCCACGTTTGTCCTTCCAGGTTGAAGAAGACACATGCAGTGAAGTGTCCCAAATGTGGTCAGGGACTACGGGATGAGTTTTTTTTTACTGAGGGACCAAAAAGGGGTCCGTGATGTTTTTCAAGGACCAAATAGGGTATTTACTCTTATAGTAATTCCAATGGTTTTGACAAGACTTGTAATGAGATTAACAAATGTTGTGAATCCAGACTTGCATGTTTTCATCAAAAAAACATTTTTGTGAAACTCATTGCAAGACTTGTCAAAACCATTATCAAACTTGTGAATCTCATTGCAAAACTTGTCAAACTCATTATTTACTATTCATCAATTCTTCTTCCTTACCCTCTTTTTTTCATCAAAAAATGCTTTTCTGAAACTCATTATAAAGCTTGTCAAAACCATAACTAAACTTGTGAATCTTATTACGAAACTTATCAAACTCAATATTTAGTGTTCACATTCTTCCTCAGCCTCTTTTCTCAATTAGAAAATGCTTTTGTGAAACTCATTACAAGACTTGACAAAACCATTACTAAACTTGTGAATCTGTTTACGAAACTGGTCAAACTCATTATTTATTATTCATCTTCTTCTTCCCCACTAGTGCAAAAAAGGCTTTTAAGATCACCTCATTTAGAGCGGACTATCGACGCCCCGGTCTTAAAGTATAACCGGTGACAATTTTGTAAATATAAAGAACTTTAAAGGTATGATCGGTGGCAATTTTGTAAATATAAAGAAATTCTTGGACCGGATCCTTTAGCGGTGGGTCTTAAATATATTATTCAGACCGCTTAAAAAAACAACCGGTCTTAAAAATGTTATTAAAAAAATTGAAATATCAAATTTCTTTATAGAGAAATCTCGAACAGGCCAACTTATATTTTCTGCAGTACAAAATAATAAGGAAAAATTTAAATAAAACTTTTAAGACCGGATATATATAACAGGAGGTTTTAAAGATTATACTTTTAAGACCGGACATAAATCGTGAAATAGTTTATTACTTTTAAGACCGAAGTTTAACAAAGGACGATCTTAAAACTTAACCTTTAAGACTGTCGTTGTAGTTCATCCTGTCTTAAAAATAAACCGCCAAATATATTTCTTCGTGCGAAACGTTACCTTACGACTTATGTTGTCCCTCTGAACTTTGAAACCCCTCTTTTTGTTGTGAAATCACTCTTCCTGTTGCATTACCTCTCTGCCTCGCCCACGTAACATTAGCCTCTGTTACTCTTTAATTTGCTCAGGCGTTCCTCTCTTCCTGTCTTGAAAATGAATGGTGAAAATGATTCCATTCGTGTTCCGGGAATGCCAGTTACTGGTGTGAGTCAAAACGAACCCTCTTCATCTGACAATGTGCCTCGTAACCACCCTGCACGCCATAGTAGAAGAGGCACACGAATGATGGATGTTACCCTAAGTCAAACTTCTAGGTCAAGGCTCGAGATTCAGTTTGATGAAAAGTTGCGACCTTTTGGTCCTAATAAAAGCAAATATACTAGTTTTGTCGGCTATCTAGCATGCAGCAAGGTTAGCATCTTAACAGATGAGTGGAAAAGTGTGGACTTTGGCAAAGTAAAGAAACCTATTTGGGACACTATCCGGCTTACATACACTGTCCCTGACTCTGAGGAGTTGAAAGACAAGACATTGTCTTATTGTACTGATCGGTGGAGGAAGTTTAAGACCTTTCTAGCTAACACATATATTTTTGCCGAGGTTCAGCCTGACAAAAATCCTTGGGACGCGTACACATTTATTGATGAACAAACTTGGCAACAATTTGTTCAGATGCGAACCACTCCTGAAGCTCTAGTGAGTTTATATTTAGTTTTGTTTTCCATTTTGTTTGCTTATATAACCTGTGCGAATATATGAATGTTATTGTGTTCATCTAATCCTATTAGTTAAATTGTTTGGTGTGTGAATAGAAGTATACATTTCCTACCTTTGTCTATGCAAGTCTGATATGTAAACCCTGAAAAGGTACAATACTAAGGAGGTAATTGTGTAATGGTTTGTCTTGCAAAGGAGGAAATGAATAGTCTTAAAAGGGGGAAACTTTGTATACCCAATTGTTACTTTCTAATGAGGACTGCTGATCCCACTGGATGCCTTAAAAAGGATCAAGTTTTTATTATTCTGTTAGCATAATTCTCTTTTGTTTCTTAACCTATCTATCTAGCAGTACAAAACATAGCTCAAATTTCTTCTACAATTCTACATCTTCCTTAAATAAAATGTTGAAACTTGATAAAGTGAATTTGACTAGTGTTTGAGGTTCATATCAAGCAGAAGTTCTCTAATTTCTGTTAGTGAGATGGCTGGAATTCATAATTAATAGTTGTTTTCAATTCTGATTCACAGGCAAGAAGGGAACAAGCACAGGAGATAGGGAGAAAGAATGATTGCCCGCATAGGGCTTCTCGCGGCGGATATGAAAAGGCAGAAAAAGAATTGATGGCGGCCAAGCGGAAGAGATTGGAAGATGAAGTAGAATCCAATCCTTCTACGGTACATGATCTGCCATCTCCAATACGTCGCAAGGAGTTGTGGTTGCACATTCGGCAAAAGCCAACTGGCGCCTACACGAGTGAACAAACTCGTGTAGTTGCTGAAAGAATTGTAAGTATCGTTATTGTTATTTTTTAGTTACTAAACATGTTTCATTACTAAGCTTCTTGTTATCTGTACCTTACAAGAAGATCTTAAAAAGAAAGAAGCAGAGGGATCTTTTGTGTCGGACGGGAGGAGTGATTTTCTGACCGCTGTGACTGGAAAACCAGACCATGGTGGGTGTGTAAGGGGGATTGGAGGACGGGTAGGCTTGAAGGAATACTTTGGTAAATCCTCCAAATGCCATAGACAAAGTATGGTTACCCAGGAGGAGATGGAACAGACGGTGGCCAAATTAAATGAGCAAGCAACGACTAAAGAAGCTTCATTGACTGAAATGCTTCATTCCCAGATGAGCCAGATGAAGGACGAAATGAATCAGATGAGGCTACTTTTGAGCTCTCGTCTAGAGACCAATGTTCCCTTCACATAGTCACCTGCACCTATGCAGTAGAGCACTACAGGGAGTTGCATTGTTGGACAGTCAAAGCAACCTTGTGACCTTTATATGGAGGATCCTGATAATCATGACAGTCACCTGCACCTATGCAGCAGAGCACTACAGGGAGTTGCATTGTTGGACAGTCAGAGCAACCTTGTGACCTTTATATGGAGGATTCTGATCATCATGACAGACTATTATTGGTTGCAAAAGGGACTGTCCACAACTTATTGGGATCAATTGTACACCACCAACAAATGGCTGATGATGAAGTTAGAGTGTCAGTTGAAAAGGTGATCATTGATGCACCTCTCCCTCTCCCAACTGATCAACTGAAGCTTGTGAGTGATGTCAAGGGAACCTTCATCTCTTGGCCAGTGAAGCTCGTACATGTCTATACTCCTCCTAAAGCTTTAACCCCTCGTCCTCAAGTTCCATCCCCTCCTCAAGCTCAATCCCCTACTGCTAAGTTGACTGCCAGGGAAAAATATCTGATATGATGAAGAGTGGATATTTTAAAGATAAATCATGGCCTGTCGATGAAGTAGTAGGCATCCCTCATCCTCTTTCGGTTCAAGTTGACACTGTTGATGTTCAGTCCCTCCTGCTTCCTAGAAGTGAGCTTACTGATCCAATCCTTCAATTGTGGATGAAGTAAGTATCTTCTTCTATGAGTATATAATTTAAATATTAATGCTTTGTTTAAACACACATACATATATACTAATTCCCTTATCGATGTCATTATTGTAGGTTCATGCATCAAGAATTGGTTGAAAAGGGCAGGAGCAACGATTTTGGATTCTTGTGCCCTGTCTATTCAAGTGCAACATCCATGAAGGAAAGACAGGAGTACATATCAAAGAGGTTGTGTGAAGTGAGAAAAAATGTGTACTTCTTTTCATTCTACCACAGGTACATATTACAAATCTTGTTTGCAATTCACTTAATTGTGCTACATATATCACTGAGTACTTTACTGCTGTGAATTTTCAACCGCCACTGGCAGTTGGCCCTCATGTGCATGGAGGAGCATAAAGTTATCTTCTTATGCTCCACTCACAGCGATCCAGTGCCTGCGTTGACACAGACCATCAACGAGTAAGCATGTCATTTTGATACTCTTGTCTGAAATCTCTGTTGTGAATTTTCAGTGAACATTATTGATAAATTTGTGATTTTGATGATAGTGCCATGAGGACCTTCCAAATCGAGGTAAACAAAAAGCGTGCGTCTCAAGCCAAAGAGCCTAGATGGCTCAAACCAGAGGTTGGTACAATATTTGTACACTGGCACACTGCCTTGTGAACTTGGTCTGTAAGATATATATGCTCTTATATATATTTCTTGTTCTTTTTAGACCCGTAGGCAACCACCGGAGTCCAACTTATGTGGCCAGTACGTCATGAAACACATGTATGATATTCTCACTAAAGGAAGTACTAAATTATTAGCAAAGGTAAATGTATGTCATGTTACATATTATGCACGCAAGTTAATTCAGTTTCTGGCTTAATGTTACATATGAAATATGCACGCAAGTTAATTTAGTTTCTGTCTTTGATGTTACAGATGTTTAACTGTCCTGATCCCTTTTCTGATGATGAACTGGAGCACATATTCAATTTGTTTTGTGAATATCTGTATGTTCTGATCTTAAAGTAAGGACAATAATTAATGTCCTAAATTCATTTGTAAATATCCTGTAGCAACAATAATCTTCTGTAAATTTGTTTATTTTTTCGAACAATATTCATTTGTAAATATATTATGTAGCAACAATAATCTTCTGTAAATTTGCTTATTTTTTCGAACAATTCATTTGTAAGTATACATAGGCAATGTAAAATTCAACAAATAAATTTGTTTAATTTTTCGAACAATTTTCTTCTATCCATTTTGGGTTTCTGAATGCATTGTATGATGGATATAGTTATTTAGTGCTTGAAATTTGAGGTTGATCAGGATGTTGTAAATGAGCAAGACGACTTTTAGGACCGTATATTGTAAACTTCCCGTCCTAAAAGTATTCGGTCTAAATAATATGAGACTTTTAGGACCATATATTATAAATTTCCAGTCCTAAAAGTATTCAGTTTAAATAATATGAGACTTTTAGGACTGTATATTGTAAACTTCCGGTCCTAAAGGTATTCGGTCTAAATAATATGAGATTTTTAGGACAGTATATTATAAACTTCTGGTCCTAAAAGTATTCGGTCTAAATAATATGAGACTTTTAGGACCGTATATTGTAAACTTCCGGTCTTAAAAGTATTCGGTCTAAATAATATGAGACTTTTAGGACCGTATATTATTTTACTGTCCGCTCCTAATAGTCTTCCTTTAAATAGAAATGTTGACTCGCTTTTCAGACAAATCATTAGGCTTCAAGGCAACCGAGGTTCTGGCGTTCTGCTCAAGCTTGGTCCTTCATTGTAGTCGATTTTACCTCTCCTGATTTAGATTATCGGTTTCCCTTTTCTTTATCTCTTTTCTTTTTGTCGGAAAAAGAAGGAAGATATTGAAAAGGACACTTTGTTTCTAATCAGGGTGAGGTAAAACCGACGACAATGATGGTCCAATTGTCACTGTGTTTGTTTTTATTCGAATAAGGTAAACGATGTTTTTTGTTTTGTTGGTTTGATCTTAACTGTATATTGTTGGATTTTTTTAATGTGTGAGTTTTTAATGTTGATCATACACACGAGGACAATGTTTTGTTTTTTTCCTTTTTGTCGGAAAAAGAAAGAATGTAATGAGAAGGACAAGGCGATCGAAATAGGAAATAAAAAATATATTATATTTTTTTTATGCTGCCCCGTGGGGGGCAGAGGCAGTACATGAAAAAAAAACATAAAAATATTTACTCCTCCCCATCGTTGTCAGAGGGGAGGGAGTCGTCGAAGAGGTCGGAGACGTCGTCATCTAGGGAATTGTACTCAACGTCCTGGGCGTCGAGTATCGCGTTGATCTTGTTGTTGACGGCGTTGTAGACCTGGAAAAGCTGGCCCAATCGTTGGTCTATATGTGTAACACGGGCTAGGAGATGTTGCAGCATCTGTCTCCTAGACGGGTTCGGAGGGAGCGGAGGAGGAGGGTACGGAGTAGGAAGAGGATTAAGAGGAAAAGGAGGACCTCATGGTGGTGGAGCAGCCATTATCGTGGTTGTAGAAGTGATGGAAAAGAATGTAAAGAAAGTAAAGTAACAACATGTTTAAATAAATAACCCATCTTGAACAATGTGAAACGCCGGAAACATTAATGAAGAGACGCATAGTTCATCAGAATACGAGGAGACGCCTAGTTGAGAAGTTTATCTAGAAGCCGAAGAGATCCTCTGATAAAGTGTAAAGATACGACTCTACTATCGGAATTTGAAACAATGAAATTTAGGACTGGATAAATGATAAAAGATTGGTCTTAAAAGTAATTTAACTGATTAAAAAAATAAATAATATACTTTTAGGACCGGATAAATAATAAAAGGTCGGTCTTAAAATTAATTCATTTAAAAAAATAAATAATATACTTTTAGGACCGGACATTTTTAAAAGGTCCGTCTTAGAATCAAAATATTTAAATAATTTAGATCGCATATTTATAAAGCTCGCTCGTAAAGTAAACCATTCATCTACTCTTTACCTTTATTAACTCTTCATACCTCTTTGTCCTTAATTCCTTATTAACTCCTCACTACCTCATAACTCCAAACTACGTACGTACAGCTTATCTGAGAACTACTCTCTGCCTTTATTAATAAACTCCTCATACCTCTTTGTGCCAACTGCTCAAACCATGGTTAGATCCAAGAGAACCGCTCGTAGGGGTGCTCTTACTCGTGATGCTCGTGCCTTCCGTAGATCGTTATACGGTGCTCCTCCTCCAGCGAGAGTGCATTCTATTGAGACATAAGAGTCTCGGGTCGTTGGACCCATTGTTATTTCGAATGATGAAGAGATTGCCGCACCCCCCAACCTTCAGACCATGATGCGCTGATGCCAATAAGACAGGAACTTGCTAATATCCGGCGGGAAGTTAATGCTGCTCACGCCAATATCGCCAAGGCTTTGAAGGATAATAAGCTTTAGGATGTATATAAAGTTAGATTCTTGTTTTTGATATTTTTCTGCTTGTTTTTATTTTATGTTTTTTCTTGTGTACGTGCATATTCAAGTAAAATATGTAGCATTAAGAACTAAGCTTGTGTCTTTTTAATTTTTTGTTCATATTCTCCAGTAATTAAAGAAATTAAACTCCAGGTTTCCTTTAATTTTTATTCATTCAGTTGCTGCGCTCGCCAAAGTCAATCCGTATTTCTAGCTATATATTTATATAATAAAAAAATTGTGAATTTAGGACTGGAGTTTTAGGAGACTCCAGTCTTAAAAAGTTATATATTTAGGACCGGCTACTTTATAATTAACCAATCTTAATAAAATCTACACGTGTAATAAATGAATAATAAAATGTTAGGTCCGGAGTATTCTGAAACTCCGGTCTTAAAATTTAATTATATATTTAGGATCGGATACAATATAAGAATTTGGTCTTAAAAGTAATTTGTAGACTTTAAAAATTATATTAATAAAAAATATTTAGGACCGGATAGGTTATAATTAATTGGTCATAATAAAGTCCTTTAATGCCGATCTCTGTCGCGCGGAAAATTAAATTTCCCTCTCTGAACTTCTCTTGTCGCGCCAAAAGATTTCATTACTCAAGTTCTATCTCCAGTGTTGTGTGTTGCTCCGTCAGTGCTTCACGTTGCTCTCTCGACAATCACTTTCTGATTCCTTAGCTAAACGTATACAGACTAAGCTGTAAGATGTGTTTCGGTTATATAACTTCATGATTTTTCTGCTTATCGTTCTGAGTTTTTCATGGGTTGAACGAAATCGATGAAATGCTTTTGTGGGTTTCTCTGTTGTTAATGAATATTGTATTTTAAAGATTATATTTGCATTTTAGACCTACCCAACTGACCAACAAATGTTTTTAGGGTACTCTTGCTTTCTGCAACATCAACGTTCATGGCGGGAGAAGAAAGACTTAGGGTTCGCATTTGAATTTATATTCTATAGTTGAGTCCACAAGACCTTCATGCAAAATATTTAATTTCCTCGTCATGCATTTATTTTGCTTCTTGGATTCATTGTGATATTTATGAGCATAAATATGCATTTGATGTTGCCTTATTTTACGTATGTTAAATCTTTCCGTCCATAGGAATTCTAATATGGATCACAGTTGGATAAATGCTTTACGGATGAGTGTTGAATATCAGAATGGGGTGAAGGACTTTATAGAATTTGCTAAACAAAATGCCAATGATGATAGTGGGAAGTTTTATTGCCCTTGTGTAAAATGTTTGAATGAGAGGCGACTAAGTCCTGAAGTTATACACACACATTTAATTTGTGAATTATTTTGTAAGATTTATACAGTATGGGTATGGCATGGTAAAAAAATACCAAGTGGGTCTCAACATGGGGAAGTGGCCTTTGATGATAATGACATGGATATGGATGATCGCGTAGAGGACATTATTCGTGATGTAGGAGAAGAGGCTTTTCATCAATCACATGTATATGGTAATATATGCAGTGATGCAGAGACCCCGCTATACCCTGGGTGTAAAAAATACCAATTGTTGAACGCTGCATTGAAATTGATAAGCTTGAAGGCACGTCATGGATGAAATGACAAGAGTTTTTTTGAAATGCTGGAGGCTTTTAAGAACATGCTTCCGGATGATAATGTGTTGCCGCATCGATACTATAATGCTAAGAAAATACTTTGTCCACTGGGGATGGAGTACAAAAAGATCTATGCATGCCCGAATGATTGCGTATTGTATAGAAAAGAGTTTGAAGAGAAGCAAAATTGTCCGATATGTGAAACCCCAAGGTACAAGTCAAATAAGGGGCCTGCAAAAGTGTTGTGGTATCTTCCAATCATACCAAGGTTCAAGCGGTTGTTTGCGAATGAAAATGATGCAAAAAATTTGCGGTGGCATGCAGATGAGAGGATTTTTGATGGAAAGCTTCATCATCCAGCCGATTCTTCTCAATGGAAGAAAATCGATCAATTATTTCCCAACTTCGGTGAAGAACCTAGGAACCTTAGGCTTGCCCTTAGCACGGATGACATGAATCCATATTGAAGCCTTAGCAGCATACGTAGTTCATGGTCTGTAATCCTGATTATTTACAACTAATCTCCTATGTTATGCATGAAACGAAAGTACACCATGCTATCTATGTTGATTTCCGGACCAAAACAACTCGGAAATGACATTGATGTTTACCTTGAGCCCTTAATCGAAGACTTGAAGGAGTTGTGGGAAGAAGGTTTTGACGTTTATGACTCTTTCAAGAAGGAGGTGTTTAAAATGCGAGCCATGATATTTTGTACTATCAATGACTTCCCAGTATTTGGGAACTTGTCAGGGTATAGTGTAAAAGGCCATAAAGCATGTCAGGTTTGTGAAGAAGGCACACGCTACAATCAACTTCAACATGGAAGAAATACGGTTTATCTTGGACATAGGAGATTTCTTAGACGGGGCTACCCATATCTTTGATTAAAGAAAGCCTTTTTTGGTGGCCAAGAGTATGAAGATGCTCCGTTGCCATTGACTGTGGAGCAAGTTTATGAGAATGTGAAAAATATCAATGTCATCTTCGGTAAGACAGCCAAGAGTAGGAAAGAAACAAATATATGGAAAAAGAGATCTGTATTCTTCGATCTTCCCTATTGGCGCAATCTTGATGTGAGACATTGTATTGATGTCATGCATGTGGAGAAAAACGTATGTGATAGTATTGTTGGCACGCTTCTCAACATACAAGGTAGTTCCAATGATGGTGTGAAGGCAAGATTGGATTTGCAAGCAATGGGAATACGCAAAGAGTTACATCCAAGGCCATATGGAAAGAGAACTTATTGTCCCCCGACTTCTCATACTTTGTCTAAGGATGAGAAACGAAGTTTTTATGAGTGTTTACATGGCATAAAAGTTCCATCAGGGTATTCTTCAAATTTTAAGAGGCTTGTATCGATGAAGGACTTGAAATTAGTAGGCCAAAAATCTCATGATTGTCATGTCTTGATGCAATAGCTACTCCCAATAGCTATTCGAGGCATCGCCGAATATGATTTTCGAGTCATTTTGACTAGACTTTGTGTCTTCTTCAATGCGGTTTGTGGTAAAGTTTTCAACATTGAAAAGTTGGATGAATTGGAGAATGAAGGATATCTTATCTTGTGCCACCTTAAGAAGCTTTTTGTTCCTATATTTTTTGACATTATGGTTCATCTAATTGTTCCTCTAGTGAGGGAGATAAAGTTGTGCGGCCCTATCCATTTACGGTGGATGTACCCAATTGAAAAATCTATGAAATTCCTAAAAGGATACGTGAAGAACGCATACCGGCCAGAAGCATCAATTGTTCATAAAGATGTTTCTGAAGAAGCCATGGAATTTTGTCAAAATTATTTAGCCAAAGTAAGACATATTGGGCTTCCAAAACGTCAGCATTCTGAAGGGGCCGGGTAGGCGAGGGGTTTCAGTAAAGAGTGTGGATCTTGATGAATTGTCACAAGTTTACTTATACTTCTTGAATAATATTGATGAAGTTCAAGCCAACATAGCTGCACATAAAGAAGCTATAAGGAAAGAAAATCATCGAATGACTGAACAAAGGTTGATTAGGGAGCATAACAGAATTTTTGCACACTGGTTTAAATGAGATGAGTTTTCTCGATTCGTCCAAATTAAAGGATGAGTAGGAAACTATTCCTAAACAACCTTGGTAGTCGTTGATAGTTGTCTCTTCTCACTATCATGTCGGAGAATCTTCAGCCCTTTAATATATAATCATCACAAGAAAGCCTCAAAGCCATATAATTATACTTCTAGATAGTGCTACCAATTCTTACATATTCTTTTATATCTCATTAATTGGTGTGAAATAAAAAAATAGCAATCAACTTTAACTTTTCACATCTATATATATTACAATGTGATTAGAGCTATATACAACCATAATAATTAGAGCCGGATAATCGGTTCGACCCATTTAAGTCCTGATACTTTAAGGGACGGGCTTATGATCATAGAGCCTCTAAATGAAGTTGGATCTAAAAAGGCCAGCCCTGTAGGGTCAAGAACTTAAAAGGGTCGGCCCTGCAGGACCATAAGCAGACCTGTTAGGCCCATTTATTTATTTTTTTTTATTGCTAAATTTTTATTTTAAGAAGCTGTTGCTGCATAATTTTTATTTATTTATTTATGTCATGGAAGGGTTAGGTGCTTAAAGTAACCTCCAATGGGAACATGTTGAAGACTAGACTATTATATATTTTTTGTCATTTTTTAATATGATTCGTGTTTATTATTACTAGTTAATATTTAGTCCTAAATATAAATCAAAGTTGACTTTTTTTGGAAAAATTAAGAAAGTAGCTAAATAATTTACTTAACAATATTATATATTGTGTATCTTTAGATTATGTATAAGTTTATTAGTCAAACTAATTAGGTTGGAGAAAAAAAGATAAATAAAAATACTTTAAAATAACTTAATTAGCTTCTTTAATCTTTTCAAAAAAAAGTCAATTGTGTCTCATATTTAGGATTGGAGGGAGTATTTAATACGATCTAGTTGATTAATGGCCTAAAAATAAAAACAAAAATGTTTCACTTAATTTATTTCACATGAATCTAATTATTTAATGTTGACAATATTTATTTGATAATTAGAATTTTAATTGTTGTAATTTACTAATTATATTTCTTTAAGAAAAAAAAATAGTTTATGGCTTTGTACGGTGGGTGGGCCTTAGCCCACAAGCTTTCGGGCCATATTTTTTTTAAAAAAAGATGTTTTTCTTACTCTGGACCTAAAAAGACCAGCCCTAATTGCCCGCTCAAATAATGATGTGACTTGGTAAAAAAAAGTAATATTGACATATAGAAAGTGTAATAAGAATATATAACCAAACAGGGGTGGGAGGGAGGGGAGGGCTAGGGGTCTCCCCCCCCCCCCCCCCCCCAAAAAAAAAATATAAAAATGGACTCAAATTTGTAAGAAATTGCATTTCAGCCTCATAATATTTTTAATATTTTCAGTTTAGTCCCTATTAAAAATTTCAAGGAGAGACTAAAATAAATATCTTGAAATATATATAGGTCTTAGATACAATTTCATGAATATCTAGATTCTATTCTATAATTTTCGGCCCCGTAATTGCAATTCCTGGCTCTGCCCTTGTAAGCAGAGTTTGTCGAATCCTGACAGACAGCCTATGGATGATCATTATCGTATCTTCACATAGCTTAAGAATATATTGGCTTTACAACGAGAAACTAACGATATAAGCACCCAAGTGAATTTTTTATTTACAGTTAAGTCTTATGCTTACACTTTCTTCACGATGAACACAGGTAAGGTGTGACTCCTCATTTTATTCCCCGAGTGTGCAAAAGATATGCACCACATTTTACCTAAGGTCCAATAGATACCCTAAGCACAGGACGATTTAAGAACCATATTTAATTATTTTTATACACTAATTTAGCTGTTATGTCTAATGATTACTTCTTGCATAATGAAAAAAAGGATTTGCCCCTTATGGAACACTTATTTAGTTGTTTGGATGGAGAGAAAATAAGGGGAGGAGAAAAGGAGGGGAGATAATTGATTTCCTCTTATTTGCATTAGGAGAGAAAATGGAGAGAGAAGAAAAGTGGGAGGAAAAAAATGCCGTGGGACCCATGCTATTTTACCTCCAAATTGTCTCTCCAAGATTATGGTAGAATTCATAGTTTGATGATAACACGTCTTAGGATCAATGTTTTGTAAGTTAAAATGGTTTTGAAAAAGATTTGTAGAAATTGCTGATGCAAGTCATTCGTGTGGTTGTTTATCTCATCATCAAATTTTTCTTCTCATTTTTTTATAGTGCCTAAAGCAACCGGACATGAATTGTGATTATGGGTATTGCATGATGCAATACATAAAGGATATAATTACGCATGGTCCTAAAAATATTGATATAAATAAGATATATTATTATATGTTCAATTCGTTCATATCTATACTCTGTCAGCTATATATTATAATATCTAACTTCCATCTATTATTTCCTTTTCTCATAGTATTTCAATGCCTTCTGCACAATGTTTACCAACTCACAAATAAAAGAAATGGTTGAAAAGTTGGTGGTATTTGTGCAACGTTAGTTGGAGCGTAAATAATGTGTAGTATGATTGTAAGTTTATAGATACTGACAATTTGTTTAATTTGTTTTAATGTTTTCGTTTTAATAGTGTGTACATGTACATAAGTGAATGTAAATATATTCTAATTTGTTTATGTGTACCCGTTAATTATTGTCACTGCAATGAGCATATCATGACCTCATCGAGCCTCAATACATAATAGCTGTTACATTATAACCATCATAATAGGTTTGGAATAAATACAATTCGGAACTGTAATGTATCTGGACAGGGCTTTTATAGGGCTTGCATAGATTATAGTTCGAAACTGTTTTCTATGATAGTTTATATATAACCATCATGTATCACAATTTCTATAGTAGTGCATGTTATTCCATTAAGATATGCTCTAGCTTCTTTAAGGGGTTATTTGGTATGAGAGGAGGGGAGGGAAGGTGGGTAGAGGGAAATTTTTTTAAGTTGAATTTTAAAAACACTAGTGCAAAAAAGAGCTTTAAGACCGCCTCATTTAGACCGGACTATAGAGAATCAGGTCTTAAAAGTATGACCGATGGCAATTTCGTAAATATAAAGAACTTTTTGATATGACCAGTGACACTTTCGTAAATATATAGAACACTTTTAAGACCGGACTATAAAATATGCGGTCTTAAAAGTATGACCGGTGGCAATTTCGTAAATATATAGAACACTTTTAAGACCGGACTATAAAATATGCAATCTTAAAAGTATGACCGGTGGCAATTTCGTAAATATTGTAAGAAGACGCCGATGAGTCCGAGAATGCGATGATTTATTCCTTCACTTAATTGGAATTATATACATATGCTAATAAATAAATAATCTTCTGACCTAGGCAGTTCTTATAATCTAGGGATTACAATCAGGAATATAATTATGAAATTCAAAAAATCATGATCTGCTCACTTAATTCCTAAAATCTCTCTAACAACTTAATTAAGATGATTACAATCAGGAATATAATTACGAAATTCAAAAAACCATGATCTACTCATTTAATTCCTAAAATCTCTCTCACAACTGAATTAAGATAGTTGCACAATATAATCGTATATGCTAACTAATTAAATTTGAATTTTCAACAAATATATAAAACACTTTTAAGATCGGATGTTTGTAAAAATAGGTCTTAAAAGTTTATTTTTAAGACCGGACTATAAAGGATCCGGTTTTAAAAATATACTTTTAAGACCTATTTTACAAACATCCGGTCTTAAAAGTGTTTTTAAAAAAAAAATAAATTCGTTAAACTCGTTAAGTCCGTGAGCGTGCTTGTCTTCTTGGTGATATAACATTTGCTTAGTTATAGATTCAACAAGTGTACCAAGAGCCTAACGAGTCAAATCCTTAACAAGAATGACATCCTCTTCCTCTAATCTACTCGCAATATTCGTAAGTCATCCTAAGAGCCACACAATCAAATCATTGACAACGTTGGCAGTGAGATGCTTCGAGGGTTTAACGATGGCATCAACTCCAATCCTCAGCAACGGCGCAAGGCTTCGAGGATTCTGGATGACGGCGGCTCCTTCCTCTTCGATCTATGGCTCCTCCCACACCATCTTTGCACAGATCTGGCTTAAAACCAAACCCAGATCTCTTCTTTATGCTTAAGTTTATTTTCTCCTACCTTGATTGCTCTTGCTCAGATCTGGACTTTGATTTTAGTTGCTTGAAGATTTGCCAACATCGACAAGAGGATCCTACTCAGATTTAGTTGCTTTAAGTTTGTGATTTTTTTGTAGATCTGGACTTCAATTTCACTTCTGATTTTATATTGATTTAAATTCGATTTCCATGGTAAATAATTTCTATTTCTTGTTATATTTTCTTATTTCTGGACTTTGTATTCATCTTTTTTGTTTTTCTTATTGGTGTTGCTTCCAACCTTCTCTTGGTTCTCTGTCACTGATGATGGAGGAACATTCAAAATGTTACTAGATCTAGTGATTTGGGACCGGTTGTTTCATTTGGGTTTTTTCTTTTTTTTTAAAATTATTTTGAAACACTTTTAAGACCAGATATTTCAAAAGTTCGGTTCATCCGGTCTTAAAAGTGTAACTTTTAAGACCGCCTGGAACAAGACCGGTCACAGATCCGGTCTTACATACCTATTTTGTCTAGTTTTAAAGCTCTTTTTTGCACTAGTGAAATTTTAAAAAGTGGGGTTATAAAATTTTAATAAAGAGGAGATATATAATGAAAGAGTAACAAAAATTAATTAAGAACCTTTGACCTCACTTCTCTAATTCTTATAAATGCTACTCATAAAAATTTTCCTTCCCCTCCCCTCCACTCCAAATCCCTCATACCAAGTAGACCCAAAATTCTTGAACAACATTCCTTTTTAATTTGGAAGTTTTCCAGCTACAAAAATATTATCCTAACCATAATATTGAAGCCCCTTAGACACATTCTAATAATTTAGAACATTAATTTAACGATTAGAAGCATCAAACTGTGGATCAACACGGTTGCTCTTACAAGTTTTAGCTCCCAAAAACCGAACAGCAAAAGCAACATCATCACAACTTATCCTTAAATTATCATTTTAGAGACTAACAACATGACGTAACAATTTATAGCCCTTAAAATTTTGAAGTATTAAATAGCGAGCCCTTAACAATTTCTATGGTGTTAAAGGAGTAAAAATATACATGTACTATACCCTTAGGAGCGTCCAGCACCATACACTTTTTTTTGAAGCAAAAATACACATGAACTTTTAAAAGTAGAGCAAATATACCATCGCAGTTAACTTCATTTAACAGACGTTAAGTGCCTTACAAAAATACCAAAATGCCCCTCACACCATCTCTCTCCCCACCTTCATTCTCTGCACTCTTTTCTATCGAAGAACAAGAACGTCATCTCTCAACCTGAAAGAAAACTATCCAAGAACGCAGAAACACACCCAATCCTAGAATAACAAAAACACCTAACTGATGCAGAAGGTCACAGTTGTTCATTAATGTTTCTATCGATTGCTTGAAGTCATTGCCCATAGAATTAAAGCATGGTAACTGATGCAGAAGTTGTCTTAACCTTGAAAAGTTAACATCTTTGGTGTTCAATGATAAGCAAGTTAAGGGCATGGGATAAAATTCACCTTCGATTGAGAAGGATGTGTGTGTATAATTGTTTTGTATTGAAACTTGGGGCTTGAAAACTCATTGTACAAAGCTTCGATTGCCAGGAAATCAATTTTTCCAAGGAACAGATTCAATCATCAGATGCTCTTGAAGAGATGAGCCAAGGGAATTGGAAGGGATGTTCTCGATCTGACACCTATACATCTGAGATTGAAAAAATCTGGCAAATTGCAAAACCCATATCATCAATTTTAGAAATCAACTAAAACTTAAACCAAAAATTGAAAAACCCATATCATCGATTGAAGGAGAAGTTGAAAGCGCGCAGCCGCCCACTGTAAAGCGATACGACAATAAAAATCCAGCCACTGTAATTCGAAGGAAATCTTACTGGAGGGATCGATCGGAACACCGAAGTCAGAACCAAGGCTCAGGCTGATGGGGAGGAGGTCAGGGGATGGCCGACTCGTCTGGTGTTGACCAAGTCGAGAGTGAAAGAGTGAGCCGCGGCGGCCGACGGTGGCACGACTTTGAACGAACGTTTCTATGTAGATGCTGCAGAAACTTGGACTTTCCGGTGTTGGCAATTGCAGAGACGTGAGGTGCTTGAGCTAGCTCCTTTGCAGTGGGATCATATCTGCAGAAAATGGAGTGAAGGGACGAAGGAGATGGGAGATGGGAGATGGGAGATGGAAGAGAAGGGGTAGTAAGGGAAATTCAAAAACTTAGAATTTTTTTGTTTTTTTAATAAGGTAGGGCCACTAAAAAAAATAAAGGGAAAAAAGCAGTTACCCTCTGGTAATGGTATATTTGCTCCACTTTTAAAAGTTATGTGTATTTTTACTCCTAAAAAAAGTAAAGCGCATGGTACTAGACTCTCCCAAAAATAAAATATATGTATATTTTTACTCTTTCATTCTATTTTAAAGTATTAAATAGCGGGCCCTTAACAATTTCTATGGCCTTAAAGATTCGAAACCATAAAGCTTTCATCACAATACACTAAACAACATTTATACAAGTTAAAATTGTTAGCATTTACGCATTCCTACTGGTTCTCATCAAGAAATCCAGCAGCATTTTCTTTGTCGAAAATCCCTTAGCTCTCACAACCAAACACATATATCACATATGCATAATAGTCATACAATTATCCTTTAGTCTTTTCTTAGGATTCGTGTGGTTTCTCTTTAAAGTCTGAAAATTTCCAGATTCAAAAATAGACTGAAATCGTTAGGACTCCAACATGCAAGAGCATCTAACCACAAGCAACAATAAACATGATTATAAGCTTTAATGTTCAACCCTTATTTAGTTGCCACTAAACCAGTTAGGGTCTGTTTGGTTGTTTGGTTGGAGGGAAATGGAGGGAAGGAGGGGGGGATGGAGGGATTTTGCTCCTTTCCCTTGATTGGCACTGGAAACGTTAGAAGAGGGGAGGCAAAATATTTTGAAATTTTCAATATCCTCAAACTGCCTTGACCTCTTTTCTCCTCCCCGGACGCTGCTCTCTCACTCCAAGCCAAGATCACCTCCTCTTCCACCGCCCGGGGCAATCAGCCAGAGACAACGCTGCCTTCCACTATTCATCATCATCTTCATAGAGAGAGAGAGCCATAGGATACGCAGCTAGAAGGGGGCCGATTTTCCATCATTTGAGATCATTGTCTTCCACCTGCTGGGCTTGCTGCAAGAACAAGAGGAAGAGACGTGGTTTGCTATTAGAGAGAGAGCCACGGGTTTGCTGCAAAACAGAGCATGAATCCTTCAGGTTCATCCAGATATTTGCGGCAAAAACCTTCAGCTTCAACGATAAAAAGAACAGAGCATGGCCCTGCGTTTTTACCCATTATTCAACCCAATCTGGTAGCCTCTTATAGATTAAAAAAAAATTGGATTATTTTCTGTGGGTCGAGCAGTGTAATTTTCAGGGCAAGTTCAAGCATGGCGATATCGGAATATCATAAACTCCTTATTCTAGTATCAAGTTTAAGTCGTATCACCCAATCTCAATCAACCCGAAAGTGAAGAGGCTTGCAGGATTCCGGCCATACCGCCGGTGGCCTCTAAGTTGGCTTATGAAAACTAATATACTTTTTCTTAAGTGTTCAAAAAAAAATATACTAGTAATTCCTGCAAATTATATTAAGAATATGAAATAGTATTAAGTTTATTTAATTGACTCCTGCTAACAGCATTGGGGTGGTGGCGCAGTTGGCTAGCGCGTAGGTCTCATAGCTTAATTGAGTGATCCTGAGGTCGAGAGTTCGAGCCTCTCTCACCCCAATCATTTTTTATTTTTTTCTTTTACAATCAGCTGAGGGGCCTGGGTTTTGATATTGCAACTCGTTGCTCTTCTGATGAGCAAGTGTATTCTGCAGGTCATGGCACTCTTCATTTCTTGCAAAGCATTGGATTAAGTATTCTCAGTTTCTAAACCACGGCCCAAGTTCATGATTAGTTTATGACAATCACAATGGTTTTGAGATTCTTGAACGCACTGTTTTATTCAATTGGATGAAACAGTGGTTGAGATGGGTCTCTTGGTACCATACTGAAGCACAATCCCCTACAGTGTCCCTTGATCAATTGTTGAATGCCCCTATTTGTGATCATGGCTTTGTGAATGGTTTTTGCTCATTTTTGCCAAGCTTCCAAGTCTAGGACATAGCTCTATAAGAAATTGCCTTTGGCGGGGTTCATGTGTATCGGGAAAGAAAGCGTCCACTGGATAAGATTACTACAAAAGAACAATATAGTGATTTAGTGACGGAATTTAGTGACAGAATTTGTCATAAATCTTGGAATTTCGTCACTAACTATTCATAAATTGGCTTGTAATAGAGATTTAGCCTAAAAGCTCTGCAAATGTGCATGATACTAACAGGGATCTCTAAAGTTTATTAGTAGACACTTAGAGGTCCATCTTGAGGTGTTGACTTGTTGTCATCTACTGTTTTTTGGTGTACTCTTAACTTTTGTATGTTTTGTCGCTGCGGTCAGTTTCACACGTGAACCTTTGTAGCTTCTAATATCACTTTGCCAAACCAATTTCCACTGCCTCTCAACTCATGCAGTAGCTTTCAAAATCCTTCAGGGGAAGTTATTGTGCCCATGGTCGACTTCAACAGGTTAAGCAAATCAGAACGTCAAAGTTAGACTGCATTGAGGACACTCATCGTCTTTAAGAATCAAGGTCCAACTTCATTGGGTACAGAGACATGTGAGGCTAACGGGGTCACTGATGTGGACTGTTATAGTAGTTTCTGTCATTTTGTTTTTCTAAATGTAGAGGCCAATTTGGTTACACTGTGGTTTCCAAATTGGATCTGCTGTTATGCTCGTTGAGTCGTTGTAATTTTTATGCTAAGCAAGTGAGAGAAGTTTTATCCTGACTTACAGAAAAGTGTTTCCAAAACCATGGATTTGGTATTTTACCCAAACACTCACGTAAATTGGTCAATTATAACAATCCAGTCACACATCAAAAGGTTATGTATTTGACTGATCTAACTATTGAGATAATGATTTTATATTAGATTTAGTTCAAGAGTGATGCATGATGCTTAGTTTGCCTTCTTAATCATTAACATTTGAAATTGCAACCCCGGTTTGTGTCAAAAAAGAATGTGTGCTTGAACTTGAATTCCGAACTTTGATCAATTCAAATTTATTATTTTTTTAAATGGTAAAGTTTATTTCTTATAAATAAAATGACAGTTAAAAAGTTAACTTTAAATCACGTATCTAGTAAACAAAATAATTAAGAATAATTTTTTTAAAAAAATCAACTTAGGTTTATTCAACAAATTTGTTTCAACACTTGCTCTCAAGAAAATATTATAGAAGTTTACTACACACATAAAAGGTTCGCCTACACAGTCGCTAGAACAAATTTTGTCATAAGTAACATAATAATGATTTAATGACACAAGGCAAAAGAAGAATTGCAAAATCTATAATCTATACATCTATATTCTACCATCTATCAATAATAGAGAAAGTCTAAGTAGTAACAGAATTCATAAACTAGAAATAGTGCAACTTATTTCTCAAAGAGTATATAATGCAAAATTAGACAAAGAAAGAGGCTTTAGGATATTTCTCCGCGACAAGAAAGCTTTAATGAGATTGGATCAATTTGTACTTCACCTTATGCATATCTCATCAACTTCTAAATGTCCCATAGGAACAATACACAGGTGAAAGGAAGGTTTCTGCAATTTGTTTTTCATAAACAGAATCAATTATATTGTGAAAGATAAAAAGTGAAAACACAAAATCCTTGGCCATATGCCTCAGAACCATCTGCAGAGACTATAACAACTTCCTATCCCGCAAAACAAGAAAATCCCAAAAAGATTGACAAGATAAAACAAATCACAATCCAGTAGGTTTGTAGCAGATTGAGAAATTTTAAATGCTGGAACAAGGAGCTTCTTGTAGTAGATGATCTCCAGCAGACCCAAATCATAGGATTGCCGGCGAAGAAAAATCATAGATCCACATCAGAGCTGATCTCAACTCTCAAGAAAGCCACAAAGAAGACTCTGGAACCCTTGGCTTGATCAATTTTAACTCTTCAATCAATGATTCACCAGGCACAATGAATAAATTGACTAACCTGAGTTTGTCTTTAACTGAGTCCACACAATAACTCCCTTGTTGCAGTGAACTCTGCTGGATTAGGGGTTATAGATACTACCTCTAATCTTCAATATAAGAGCTAGACAACTAATTTGAGGATATTAAGAAAATTGGAAAATTAGTTACTTGTAATAATTGGGTGTTGGCTTTCCTAAAGCACCTTTGTTAATCATGTGCATTGGAATCAATGTTGTTAAAACGTAGTGTCAACTTTGAAACGGTAAGGGTGCGCGAAAACGTAAAACGAAACGTAAGAGTTTACTACGTACTACAAAAAAAATAAAATACAACATATAAAACTAAAACATACCAATACATTAAAGTTATCACAAATTTAAGTTCAAAGTTTCAAACACTCAATCATCAATCATTATAAAATACATATTAAAATCAAAACACAAAGACAATAAAATTCTAAAAGAGATCAACAAGACAACAGTAAAGGAAGTCAGGAACAACAGATGATACAGAAAAAAAAAAAAGCCCAGCAACAAAACAGAATAATCGATGCTACAGAAAAAAAGAAAAGAAAAGAAAAAACGCCCAGCAAAGCAACAGAACAGAATAATCGATGCTTGCTACAGAAAAAAAAAAAATGCCCAGCAAGTCGCAACAGAACAGAATAATCGATGCTAGCTACAGAAAAAAAAAAAAAAAGCAAAAGTAGTAACACCGTCGATGAAGAAGCAGCGTGCGTACGGCGTACTAGACTACCAGTGTCGATCAGAGAAGAAGAAGGCAAGAAGCAGAGATTCAGAGCAGTGGAGTCCGTCGATGAAGAAGCAGCGTACCAGGCACCAGCGGCAGCGTCGATGAAGAAAAGCAAAGCATCGATCGAAGGGTGAATGAGGACTAGGGTTTAATTTGGGGTAGAAAACTAGATTTTACGAAAAAGCCCTTTCATTCCCTGGAAATCTCAGAACGGCCACCACGCCGTTTCTACGATTCTGGCGTTTCAGCACGGCGTCTCAACCGTGTAGGCGCCATTTCCGTCTTGAGCATCGTTCCGGAACGTTTTCCGGCGGGGAGACGTAAAAACGTCCGTTCCAACGTTTTGGAACGGCGTTTTAACAACACTGATTGGAATTACCCTTCCCTTAAGATTGACAATTAATGGGGATATTTTGGGGAGAAAATAATAAATTTGGGAGACAAAGTTGATTGATTTCTTATATTTAAGATTAAAGTGAACCCTTTGTCTAACTCTCATATTAAGGAACTGAAGTAGTATTTATTTGGCCATTGACAACCTTATACTTCATTAGCAATCCTCCAAATATTGAAGTAATTGGAACTGCATGATAACATTTCCCAAACAATGAGCATGAGCAGAAAACTCATAACATGACAAAAGCTTCTGTAATTGGCACTAAAGTAGGGATTGCTCGGTTTCCAAAGTGTTTCTCCAAATGGCACCCACCTGAGCTTTTCCCTGATCACAGTGTGATTCCATTAATGTCTCCTTCTGAGACTACAGAATGCATCACATAGAGCCCAAAACATGAATGGCTGATTAGAACAATGATTTCTTTCAAATGAAGCATTTCCCTCTGGATTTTTGAGCCTGCACCATCAAAAAGAAAATAAACACATTCAGACGCCCATTTGAAACAACTACTTTCCACCAAAATGTGCTTTTGAGTGTTTTATTCCCTTTTTTTATAGTACAAGCTCAAAAATTCCATTGGTCTCCTCTGTCAAGAGAGGATTTTGCAAAGCAATAACACAATACTCCTATTACTGATTTTACCAGGTTTTATTTTCATTTTTGAGGGTATAGTGGTACACAACTGAAAATTCGATCAGTTTCCTCAGTTAGGAGAGGCTTCTTCATGTTTCTAGTGCAGCAAAGCATGTCTTCACCTGAAACCTTTCTCTCAAGAATATTAATAAATAAGGCGAAAGTTAAGTTATATAGCAGAACGCATAATTATTCTCCAAAGAATTCAGATAACACACCAAAAGTGTCAAAAAAACCACTAGTGATATTTCTAATAAACTTTCCAGACCTACAAAACTCAAGCTACAATGACTACAACGGTTTTAACCACAATAAAGATACGATTATAGATATATATATATATATATATATATATATCTGTGTGTGTGTGCGTGGGCGTGAGCAAGCATGCGTTCTTGTGATTAATATCTCAAAGACGCAGCAGAGAGCCTATCGGACAGCCAGAAAAGGTAACTGCAGAGTATTCTAGATACCAATTACATTGTTGTCCCCTGAAGCAAGAAATTTCAGAATCATCAAAGGATCAGGACACCAACAATGTCATTGGAACCAAGAAGGCTCCAGTTTCACATCCAAGGTCATAATTGTACTTCTCATGAAGGTTGGTAGGTGGCAAGAGAGAAGAAAGAGCGAATGGGATCAGAAATAGATCATACCACATTAAGTCTCTACTGGTCTACCTGCCCGAGAATCGTCGCCGGCAATGACAGATACGGACCAATAAACCAGTGACTCAATGAGCTCATCCTTCTGAACCACACAGCCATGAGAAAGAGCTGTGATTGTGGCAGATTAGGTAGAGACAGAGAGAATAAAGAAGGGGTTTGAGGCACAGGAGAGTTGGCAGAGTGTAGTACCAGTGGAGAACTGGAGATTAGGGCTCAGCATTTAAAAACGATTTGGCCTAAGCTCTTCGCTGGCATTTGTTCTCAACAACCTATCACAACGAGTCCACATTACATGCACATGGTTTGTGTTTCTTATATGCTCATAAATTATATACTGGCTTTTGACATATTTCTTTGTACCCAGTATCTCAAATTAATTAGTTTTCAGTTCTACATTCAGAAATATTCGTCTATAACACCAGTATCATGGAAACTAATTAATTTGAAATACTGGATGCAAAAAACATGTTAGAAAGTAACATACAATTTAAATCTAAATAAATACAATATAAAAAAAATAAATAAAAATATGCCATAAGAAGCACATAATCTATGTGCATATAATGTGAACTCCTATCTCAACAGTTAAAACAGTTAATTGGCAGAAACACTGTTAAAACAAATAAGTTAGAATATGAAACCATTAAATTAACTCCTATCGCAAATCATAAGATTTCCGCGAAGAAAAATCAGATCCAGTTCAGACTGATCTCAACTCTCAAGCAAGCTGCAAAGAAGACTCTGGAACCCTTGGCTTGATCAATTTTAACTCTTCAATCAATGATTCAACAGGCACAATGAACAAACAGATTGCCAGTGCAATGACTTTCGGATCATACTTCAACTTCCTAATGTAAATTATCCAGTGACTAAACTGAGTTTGTCTTAAACTGGGTCCATACAAAAATTCCCTTGCAGTGAACTCTGGAGGATCAAGAGTTATATGATACTACCTCTGGTCTTTAATATAAGAGCTAGATAACTAATTTGAGAATATTAAGAAAACTGGTGTTGGCTTTCCTAAAATACCCTTGTTAATCATGTGTATTGGAACTATCCTTCCCTTAAGATGGGCAATTAATGGGGATATTTTGGGGAGAAAGTTATAAATTTGGGAGACAAAGTTGATTGATGTCTTATATTTAGAACTAAAGTGAACCCCTTGTCTAACTCTCATATTAAGGACCTATGGTAGTATTTATTTGGCCATTGACAACCCTATACTTCATTAGCAATCCTCCAAATATTGAAGTAATTGGAACTGCATGATAACATTTCCCAAACAATGACAATGAGCATGAGCAGAAAACTGATAGCATGACAAAAGCTTCTGTCATTGGCACTAAAGTAGGGATTGCTTGGCTTCCAAAGTGTTTCTCCAAATGGTACCCACCTGAGCTTTTCCCTGATCACAGTATGATTCCACTAATGTCTCCTTCTGACACTACAGAAAGCATCACATAGAGCACAAACATCAATGGCTGATTAGAGCAATGATTTCTTTCAAATGAAGCATCTCCCTCTGGATTTTTGAGCTTGCACCATCAAAAAGAAAATAAACACATTCAAACACCCATTTGAAACAACTACTTTCCACCCAAATGTGCTTTTGAGTGTTTTATTCCCGTTTTTTCATAGTACAGGCTCAAAAATTCTATAGGTCTCCTCTGTCAAGAGAGGATTATGCAGAGCAATAACAATACTCCTATTACTGATTTTACCAGGCTTTGTGTTTAAATGTTTTACTTTCATTTTTTATGGTACAGTGGTACACAGCTAAAAAATCAATCAGTATCCTCCGAGGTTTCTTCACGTTTCCAGTGCAGCAAAGCATGTCTTCACCTGAAACCTTCCTCTCAAGAATATTAAGAAATAAGGCCATGGTTAAATAGCACAACGCAATAATTATTCTTCAAAGAATTCATATAACACAACCAAACAACATTGTTTGTAGCGTCAAAAAAACCAGTTGTTATATTTCTAATAAACTTTCCAGACCTACAAAACTCAAGCTACAACGACTACAACGGTTTTAACCACAATATAGATACGATGATATAAATATGCCCACCAGTTCTTGGGATTAATATCTCAAAGACGCAGCAGAGAACGTACCGGACAGCCAGAAAGGTAACTGCAGAGTATTCTAGATACCAATGACATTGTTGTGCCCTGAAGCAAGAAATTTCAGAAACATCAAAGGATCAGGACACCAACAATGTCATTGGGACCAAGAAGGCTCCAGTTTCACATCCAAGGTCATAATTGAACTCCTCCTGAAGGTTGTTAGGTGGCAAGAGAGAAGAAAGAGCGTATGGGATCAGCAATAGATCATACCCCGTTAAGTCTCTACTTCTCTACATGCCGGAGAAATCGCCGCCGGCAATGACAGATACGGACCAATAAACCAGTGACTCAATGAGCTCATCCTTCTGAACCACACAGCCATGAGAGAGAGCTGTGATTGTGGCAGATTAGGTAGAGCGTGAGACGGAGAGAATAAAGAAAGGGTTTGAGGCACTGGAGAGTCGGCGGAGCGCAGTAACAGTGGAGAACTGAAGATTAGGGTTCAGCATTTAAAAACGATTTGGCCCAAGCTCTCCGCCGGCGTTTGTTCTCAACTACTTATCTCAACAGTCAAAACAGTTGTCAATGAGAGTTGGCATAGATGGTAAGGGATAGATAGTAAGGGATCCAAGACTAAGTCCTTGGGTCGTGGATTCGATCCTCTCTGTCGTCGCTGGGATTTGGTAGGCGATCTCGTAAGTCCCCAGTAAGCTCTTATAGAGCCCGGGGCCGTACCCTGAACTTGGCGGGGGACTGATGCTGAACCCCTCCAAAACTTTTTCTTATTAAAAAAAAAAAATAGTCAAAACAGTTAATTGGCAGAAACATGGTTAAAACAAATAAATTAGGGCCCGTAGGGAAAGGAAAGGAAAATTAGAGAGTTCCCTCGTTCGATACGCATTTTGGACCAATCTTTCTGGAAACCTATCTTCCCGGACCCACCAATCTTTTCTCATATATGGGAAGATCAAATCCCTCTAAATTTGGAGGGATTTCACTTTTCCCACGTCACTGTTAACACTTTTGACAAATTTACCTCTCAAATTTAAATATGGCGAGAACGTTCGAATTTAAGTTCGAACGTGGCAAGAATGTTCAAATTTAAGTTCAAACTTGAAGGGAACGTTTGAAAATTTGAATTTAAGTTCGAACTTGGCGGGAAATTTTTTTTACAAAGGTTCAAACTTTGATATATATTTATTAAAAATATATTTTAGCCAAAAAAAATTTTCTTTTTTATTTTGAATTAATTACTTTTGAGGGTAAAATAGACATTTCTTGATTCTTTACCAACTATCACCCCTTCATTTTCTTCCTACCAAACAACCCATCTGCCCTCAAACCATCTTCCCTCATTTTTTAAAATCTTCCCTTCCCTTCCTGTCCTTCCTCTAAATTCTTTTCACTCCTTAAATTTTCCCCGTACCAAACGAGCCCTTAGATTATCAAACCTTTAAATTTAGAGTAAAATACTCTGGTTACCCTTCTATTTTGGCTTAATCATACATACCTCCCCTCTATTTTGAAAACATACACTTAAGTTCAAACAGTTAATTCCGTTAAGAATATTCTAAACATATTCCAAAAATATATTTTTAATTAAATTTTATATAAAAATAAAATTTATTTACTATTTTACCCTTAATACTAAACTTATTGGATGTTATATACAAATTTACATATAGTTGGTGTTTTTTCTTTTTGGTCTTGCACATTCGACCAAAATTGTTTTAAGGAATTTAAGAAGTTTTTTATCTGTTTCTTAATTTCTATTTATATTTCTATAAATAGTTATTTGTTTGATGATTTTAGCATTGGTTAATGTAATAAATATCACAAACCACGTTGAATATTCAAGTAAGTCTTTTGTTCTGTTCTGTGAACAGGACTTAATTGGACTTGACTAGGTGTCAAGCCTAGAACCTACGTATCCTTTGAAGGGAGTCCACGTAATTCGCCGTAAACTTGGAGGCGTGAGGCCAGAGGGGGGTGGTGTGTGTGCTCTGTGTGACATAAAGTAAATAAAGTATAAGTTAGAACGTGTGCACCTGGTTGGTCTTCCTCTATATTTATAAAGGTGTCCGAGGTGCATATCCTGGTCTGACGAGATACTCAGGGTGAGTAAAATCCGGGTCCGAGATATCAGGGGCGAGTATCTCGGGGTGGCGGTTAGGATAGATTTCGCCTTGCTAGGATCTTGTTGATATATTAGCTATGCTCAAATCGGCTATGCCTCCTAGTTAAGTTGGGCCGTAGTATAGATCTGGGCTGTTGAGCTGGTCCATAACAGTTGCCCCCCAGCTTGGTTGTCCAGGATTCTGGGCGGCCAAGATGTTCGTAGGCCCCGGCCTTTGTCGGGGTCCGGGGCCGGGGCCTTTGCCTCAATTGGACCGGCTTGCGGCTACTGCGGCCTTTTAGGTAGCTTTGAATCCGGGGTCTGGCTTCTTACGTCTTTATAAAGCTTAATGCTGTGCTGAGGATGCCATATTTCAAGTAACCGGGGTGGTTACTCAATCCGTTTCAGCCCACGACGTCTGCCAAAGACCTCGGACCCACCCTTCTTGCCTGTTGGCATCTGCCCTGTCGTTCGGGATTCCTTCTGTGTGTGCCATCATTGCGGTTTTACACCTGGCATGCCCTAAATGGTGGTAACCTGCAACCGCCGCGCCTATCTGCGTCCTGATGTTCGTGCGCATTTAATGCGCTTACGTCACGCTGTTCCAATCCCGTCGTGTCTATCTTGAAAAGACCTCTTTGCCCTTGTCGTTTCGCTACTTTGCCTCAACGGTTTAAGTAGCTTTTCCTCTTTCTTCATCTTTACTCTTCCCGCTACTCAGTTTTTCTCAAATTTTCTCTCTGGTTTCTCTCTGAGTTCATAGGGTTACCTTCTTCGATCAGAACTTCGCTGTTCTTCTCTTCCAGCATACACGCTTCCCTTATCTTATTCATACAAGTATTCTGCTCGTTCCTTTTTATATTTGTTCGGTATTACTCTGTATTTTGCCGTTTATTTTCCTAAGATTGTCGCCTGTGTTGCTGTTCTTTCCCTTTTCTGGGTTGCTAGGTGAACCTTCTGGGTTTTCCTTGCATTGTCTTACCCCAAGTTCGTCCACCTATTCGCCTTTTAACACAAGACCTTTAGTTCTTAGGCTCCCTGTTATGGCTAGAGATAGAAATTTTCCTAGGCCTAGAGCAGTATTGTCACCGGAAGAAGAGGCGTTCCTTCGCACACGCTTCCCCCAAGCTTCCTACTGGGTTCTTGGGGGTAAACCCCCTGAAACGGAGATACTGGCGCCTTTGCGCCGAGGCGGTGTTGGTCATCCGAGGCATGGTGGGCCCCATCCTGCAACTGCTAGAGCTCCAATGCCTCCTCCTGTTCGCTCTGCGGCAGGTGCCATTCCCTTCATGCTGCCTACTAGAGCCAGGGTCGGCATCTCAATCGGCTCCGGATCTCCTGCTTTGTTGGCCCAACCTCTCAACTTTTACGAGGGTCCTTGGCCAAAAACCTCGGATCCTCTACCCGAAGGGTACCTCGGCCCTTATTGGGATTGCCTGGCTGAGAGCTCCCATCTCATAGCTCGTGGCAACGATGCCGGGGCTTCTTCGATACTTGGGTCCTGTCGGCACCGACCTTCAACGGGCCATTCCTCTAGTGCCCCCATTCGTCCGAGTCCGTTGTCCTTTTCTCCTACAACTGTTGTTGTACCAGGTATTCCCGCTTTTTACTAATACTGGTTTTATTTATTTTCCTATAGGTTTAATGGCTCCCAAATCTCGATCTTCCAAGCAACGGTCCGAGGCCGAGGGTTCAGACTCTTATAGTTCGCCTGAAGCCTTGTGTCGGTAGTATAGTTGGGTGTCCCACGAAGTGCTAAAGACTCGGTCCCTTATGTCGGATGTCGACATTGCTCGGTTGAAGATTTCGGCTATGCCCGGGTGTGTCATCAGCTGCCCAGGGGTCGATGAGCCCATTTGTGCGACGCGAGAAGTAGGTCGCCCAAACTTCTTCTTTTTCTACTGGGATTGCTTGACTCGGGTCAAAGTTTCCTTGCCTTTCACTCTCTTTCAGATGGAGGCCCTTCTGCACTTAAGACTTGCCCCGTCCCAGCTTCATCTGAACGGGTGGGCTTATTTTGTTGCCTTTGAGCAGCTATGTCGTTCCTTCCCTGTCCCAATTCCATGCACCACGAACCTATTCTTCTACTATTTTGGCCCCTTTACTCCTGGTTCACCAAAGGAGGGTGATAAGTTGAAATGGTTGGTATCCCTCCGCATTAACTCGGACCGGAGACTTATGATTCCATTCTCGGATTCCTTCAAGCGCTTCAAAGGGGCGTTTTTCAAGGTTGCTGCTGAGTTTGGGAAGCAGTCCTGGTTCTTGGAAGGTCCTGAGGACGCTGACGTCGGCTAGCGTTTTCCTTTGTATTGGATGGAGAGCCACTATAAGGCTTCTCCTTCGTCTTTCTAGATCCCGCGCAAGGACCTTTGGCTGGACTCGGTCTCTGCCCTTCCTCGGTTAGAGGCCTATGTGGCGAAGTATGGTTTGAAGCCCGCCAGCTTCTTTATAACCGGGGAGGGTTCTAAGCCGCTTCCTTCTACTTGTAGGGTTTTTTGCTTAGCATATTGTCTTATAATTTGATGTGAATTTTAGATCCATTTTGCTGACTTGTTTCATCTTTGTTTTTTCAGCCCGAGATATGCGCGCCCTTCCGCTCTATCTCCTTAAGGCGAATCCTGCTGCTTCCTCCCCAAGCCGTCAGACTAGGAAGCGAGACGCCCCAGAGGATGCCGCCGCGCCCAAGGCCGATGCAGCGAAGAAGTCCAAGGCCTCAATCGGCCAAGGGTCTACCCCTGATGCCGTCGTCAAGCCTTCCCAGGGAGCAGAGTCCCAGGCTTCGAAGGGGAAGGAGGCCGTGATTGCTGTAGAGGAGGTCGAGCCTGTGATCTCCCCTGAGGCCCCATCAGGCTCGTTGTCTGCTTCACCTCCGCCTCCTCTTCCTTCTCCTCCTCCTCCGCTGTCCGGTCCGTCGTTCGTGTTCCTACGCGGCTTTCTGTGGGAGAAGGGGGTGGTCACGGAGGTGGATGTTGCTTTCCTTCCTCCTCGGCATTTTATGGAGAGCTGGCCTATGTCTCCACCAGCCATGGACGAGATACATTCGACCCAACAGCACTTGTGCCGGTCTGTTGAGTTTCTTCAAGCCCTGGTTTTGGTGCGGGAGAAGTATGCCAAGGCCGACGCTAACTGTAGAAAGCTGAGGGCGTTTGAGGGGGAGCTGAAGAAGGCTTTGGCCGCGGCAGAGGCTCAGGCCAAGTCTTCGGAGGAGCTCAAGAAGGCTTTGGCCACGGCAGAGGCTAAGGCCAAGTCTACGGAGGAGGAGCGGGACATGGCCCGGGTTGAGCGGGATGCTGCTAAGGCCGCGCTGGTGAAGGCTAATCAGGAGCTCCAGCTTTCTCGGGGCTCAGCTGAGAAGTTGGCCGAGGAGTGCTCCTGGGCTCAAAAGGGGTTATCCGAGAGTATGGCTACCGTGAAGGTCCTTCAGCAGCAACTAGCTTCTCTGATCGTTGAGCATGAGGCGACCAAGGCGGCCCTTTCCCGGAGCAGGCGGCGCATCAGGAGGCGTCCGAGGCGTTGCTACAGACTGCCAAGGATTGTTTTGAGCAGGCTTTAGTTCAGATTCGCTTTTTTAACCCTGACGTGGAGCTTAATGTTGAAGGATATGATTACCGTGCCTTTTTGGAGGAAGGGAATCTGATCCCTTACCAGTCTCTTGCCGCCGAGGATTCCCATGCTGATGGAGCGGGGGAGGGTGCCGCCGAGGGTCGGGGTCCTGAGGCTAGGTCGTCCAGCTAATTTGGACCCTTGTATTTTTTCTTTTTCGGGCATTTGTGCCCTTGTTGCTTTTGAACAATTCTGGCCTTTGGGCCACTATGTATACATACATTAGACAATGAATGATTTACTTATTTTTTATCATCCTTTTGCCTATGTTACAAATTCCAAACTTTAGTTTAGATATTTGCTGACCGTAATAAATACAGGTCGTTTTACTCGACTGTACCTCGGGGGTCCTTAACTTTAACCGCACTACCTCGGTCCAACTTTCACTTAGTCGGATTAATAGTAACCGACGTAAGGGCTAAACTACCACATGTTCAACTGAGGATTCATTTGCCTCTAATCAAACATTTTGACCTGATCAGGGTCGGCATGATAATCCGCTTGCTTAGTCGGGCGAGCGTTGACGCTTCAATTTCGCAAAAGGCCACGTATGGCACCTTCGCCGAGCTCTAACCAATGCCTGTCGGAGTACAACAGCCGGTTTCGTACATCTAGATGTTTTTGTTAGTGGCCAGGTACACGACCTCAGAGCCGTTTTATCATGTCGGGCTTACTGGCCTCGGCTTCGAGTTTTTGACCGGGCTTGAGTGCCTCGGTTTTATGCTTAAGCAAGTATTTGTGCACATTCGTGAATCGCCTCAGTGGGATCCTTTATTGATAAAAAAAATAGCCCTAAAGAGCTTTACAAATGAATATAAGTTGACAAAAATCGAAAACAACTTAAACTTGAAAACCTAAAAGAATGATGAACTAGTGACGTTGTTCCACTGAGCCGAGCCAGGATCTAGCTATGGTAGATCTTCAATTTGTCGGTGTTCCACGTTCTCTTAACCGGCTTCCTTGCCAGGGTTTCGAGAACATAGGCTCCTCCATCGAGTTTTTCTTTGACCCGATAGGGGCCTTCCCAATTTACTGCAAGCTTTCTGTCTCGGGTATTCTTATTGCCTATGTCGGCTCGCCGGAGTACTAGGTTCCCCCGGTTAAAAGACCGTGGCTGAACCTTTCGTTTGTACTTAGCTGCTAGGAGTTGCTTGGCGGCTAATTCCCGGCAATGTGCCATAACTTGGACTTCATCGATGAGGTCCAAATTTGTCTTTAAGGCGTCATCATTTGACGCCTGCCCTCCCTATCCGGCTTTTACCTTTCTCCATGATGGCTGCCGAATTTCGACCAGGATCATTGCTTCACAGCCATAGGTCAACCGGAAAGGGGTTTCTTGAGTTGAAGACTGCACACTCGTCCTGTATCCCAAAAGAACACTGTGAAGCTGTTCGGTCCAGTTGGTGTTGGCCTGTAGCATGCGTTTCTTTAGTCCGTCCAGGATGATTTTGTTGGCCGACTCGGCCTGGCCGTTGGACTGTGGGTGTTCAACAGAGGAGAAATGTTGCTTAATGTCTAAGTCGGACATTAAGGCCTAGAATCTGTGGTCCATGAACTGGGTCCCATTATCTGTAACAACTTCAGCAGGTATTCCGAATCGAGAGATGATGTTGTGGCGGAAGAACCTCATTACTCTGGCCGAGGTTATCGTGGCCAGCGGCTCTGCCTCGATCCATTTGGTGAAGTAGTCGACAGCGACGATGAGCCATCTGCATTGCCCTTGTGCTGGTCTGAATGGTCCGAGGATATCCATGCCCCATTTGTAAAAGGGCCACGGGGCCGACATGCCTTTCAACTCTGTAGGCGGAGGCCATATGATCTTGGCGTGTTTCTGGCAACTATCATACCTCTTAGCTGCTTCCATGGCGTTATGCTTCATGGTTGGCCAATAGTAACCGGCGCGTAATGCCTTTCTAGCAAGAGCCTTGCCCCTAGTTAATAGTTAATAGGGGGTGGTGTGTATGCTCTGTGTGACAGAAAGTAAATAAAGCATAAGTTAGAACGTGTGCACCTGGTTGGTCTTCCTCTGTATTTATAGAGGTGTCCAAGGTGCATATCCTGGTCTGGCGAGATACTCGAGGTGAGTAAAATCCAGGTCCGAGATATCAGGGGCGAGTATCTCGGGGTGGCGGTTAGGATAGATTTCACCTTGCCAGGATCTTGTTGATATATCAGCTATGCTCAAATCGGCTATGCCTCCTAGTTAAGTTGGGTCGTAGTACGGATCTGGGCTGTTGGGCCGGTCCATAACATCTTTAAATAAACATGTGATTACACAAATGTATTTATAAATATTTGTGAAATAATTATTAAATTATAAATTTAAATGACACATACATCTCAAACTTATATAGCTTATTATATTTGATAAAAATATAGGCTTTTTTCCCTATTTGCCACTTTTTAAATAATTAATTACCATTTTGCCACTGTTTTCAAAATATTTCCTAATATGCCACATTTAGTCGACTAAACCAAGGTTTAGTCGACTAAAACGCAGGGCGTAATATTTTTTTTTACTGCCCCCGAGATTTAGTCGACTAACTCAAGTGGCTTAGTCGACTAAATGTCGGCAGAGGGTTTTTTTAAAACCTCATTTGCATCATAATTGAATTCTAATCCATCACAAAACCTCCCCAAACCTCTCCGCCTCTGTTTTTTTTTTCACCAAATCCTTACTGAATCTGTTGGTGGGTAGCGAAGGAAACTTCGTTCTAGCATCATTTGCGTCAATTTCGATATGTTCTCATCTTCATTTTGAATTTCCGTCGTTATTCTTTCATTTATGCGAACCCTCATTTCCCTGGAAGATAGATAAATTAATTAAAAGTAAAAATGAGTTTTATATTAAAATCAAAGTTCACCCAAAATCAGTGAGGATCGAGAACATGACTAAGAATCCTAACAGAAAAATCCCCAATATAAAATCTTAATTAAAAAAAAAATTTATTTTATGGTTTCTTGAACCTGAATATGAAGAAATATTTTTCAAAATTTATAATTTATATTGATTACATTCAAAATATCAAATTAATTAGTTAAGATATTGATTTAAAATAGATATGAAAATCTCTAATGATGTCTTCATTTTCAAACTCATCAACAACAACTTCTTGAGGCACTCAACCTACCTTCGGCAAGCATTCATATGTTACTCATACTCTATCAAAATATAGGAAAATGATATCCTATATAAGATTATAGAGGATAAAAAAAGTTACTATATCAAAATATAGAAAAATGATATCCTCATTATCCTCTTTTATATCTCTGGCAACAAAAAAAAAATTATCCTATTTTATATCATCATCTCATCTCCATCCTTAGATAATGAAATGTATATTTTAGATTTAATATTTTATAAAATTATTATTATAGTATTTTATAATTTAAAATTTCTTTATTTATTACCGATTGCAATTATGAAGGGTATAGATCAATATAACTAAGAATCGTAACAGAAAAATCCTCAATATAAAAACTTAATAAAAAAATTAATTTTATGGTTGTTTTGTAGCTCCACGCGCCAATAGGATCTGAACTGCATGACAAAGGAGTTGATTATCTAGCGGGTCCCACAATATTATCGAGCGTGTTATACACACATGAACATGATAAAGAGTTTTATGTTTAACCCTATAATTTATACTAAAATATTAATAATATAAATAAATAAATAAATAATCAGACGAAGAAAATGTAAAAGCCCCGCATAAACGAAAGAACATATCGAAATCGAAGCAAATGATGCTAGAATGAAGTTTCCTTCGATTCAGTAAGGATTTGGTGAAAAAAAATAGAGGGGGAGAGGATTGGGGAGGTTTTGTGGTGGATTAAGGTTCCAAATGCCACGATTAGGGTTTTTAAAAAACTCTCCTGTCGCTATTTAGTTGACTAAGCCACTTGAGTTAGTCGACTAAATCTCGGGGCAGTAAAAAAAAAATTACGCCCCGCATTTTAGTCGAGTAAACCTTGGTTTAGTTGACTAAATGTGGCACATTGGGAAATATTTTGAAAACATTGACAAAATGGTAATTAATTATTTAAAAAGTGGCAAATAGGGAAAAAAGCCTAAAAATATATGTGTTCAATATATATCAATTCAAAATTAATCTATAATATCAAAATTAATTTTTTTTAACAAATTAGAAAGTTAAAAAAGCTATTAGAATAAATTTTTATTAGCCTATATGTATGTTTAAATAATCTTAATACTGAAGAGGGATGTTTTGGTTTTTTTAAAAAAAATCAAATTTAATAGTCAACTAACGATTTGAGTGTATGGAAATAGAATCTCAAAAGATAAGGGAGGTTTGTGTAACATACATTATATTTTAATTTTAATGGAGGTTTATATAGATTTCTAAAATGGAGGGAAGGTCTGTGTAATTAAGACAAAACAGGAGGATAGTCAGAGTATTTACTCTTAAATTTACTATTTTATAAAGTTATTAGTAAAATTTAAAATATTAGGAAATAAATAATTAAATTCAAATTACTAAATTTTAATTCCAAGCTTTCCACCTATAATAAAAAAAAAACATTTAAAAATGTGAAAAATATTGAGATTTAAGCACTCATCACAATGATAAATACTATTGTACTCATAATTGGGATGAGATTTGGACCCTCCAAATATATTTTTAGCGGTTCAAATTTAATTTTTTTAAAAAAAATCATTTTTTTTTTAAATTCTAGCTGTTAAAAAATGTACAAAAATAATTTTTAGAACATACTAAATTTTTAATTGATGACTTTAAATAAAAATTATTTGTAAAAAATCATTTTTTACTGTATAGAATCTTTATTTTAGATTTATATATATTAATTTTTTTTTAAAAAAAAGAAAAAACTAAATCTAAACTGTATAAATAATCCAAAGATTGCCTAGTTCCACTAATTGAATACATGAGCACCCAAAGCTCATCCCCTACAAGCACGTACTTCTCGGTTAGTGAAGAGGTTTGAGCTGTTAGTGACAAACTGACAATTTGGGGTTTAGCATTTTTTCTGGAAAATCACTTAAAAAACGAATATAATGACAACAATTGAATTGGTCAAAAAAAAAAAAAACGACAACAATTGACCAACATAGTCTGTTGTCATTTTCTACCCTAAAATTTATTATTACATGATACTCACTCATTATAAACTTTTACTACTACCTCCGGTCCTAATTACAAGGCATAATTGACTTTGTTTGGAGAGATTAAAGAAACTAAATAAGTTATTTAATCATTCTATATGTTGTATATTTTTAGATTATATATTAGTTTATTAGTCAAACTAATTACTTTGAAAAAAAATAAAAATACTAAAGCAATTTAATTAGCTTCCTTAATTTCTCTAAAAAAGTCAACTATGTCTTATAATTAGGACCGGAGGGAGTATTTAGTTAGGGTGTCGATAAATTTCCCAATTTTCCATTTAAAACTTTGGAAGTTGTGATTGAGAGCGAAACCTGGACCCATAACTTGGCTGAGAATCACGATGGCGCAAGTGGAACAGTGATTGGCCGCCGGCGATCAACGCATGATTAGTACGGTGGTCAAAGTGTCATTCCTGCATCGACTTCGGAGGCCGGAGGAGGAGGAGGAATGTTCTTGAAACGGTTTTAAGTCTTGAAATGCCTCTTCCAACTAAACAGCACATGAAATTGTGTAAACATTCTGAGCATAGCAATAGAGAAAAAGGCTTTTCAACTTTAAAAATGGGAAGGGGAAAATAAGGGTTAAAGTTTATTTTTATTCCAGAAGTTTTCATTTAGAAGTGGGGTGTTCGATTTTTTTTTCCCCCTAATGTTAAAAAAAGTAGCAATTTTGTCCTTTCAATTAAAAAAGTTCATTTTGACCGTTATTTGATATGGCACACCAAATCATCATCCTACCATCTCATCACTTGCCACCTAGACTTCCGCTCTCTCTTCCTTGTCACTCAAACAGGTGAAAATGAACAGTAGCGGAATCCAAAAAAAAAATGAAGGAGACACGGAACTAGGATTTTTTTGTTTGTATCTGTATAATTACCAGAGGGATTTGGGGGCTGCCCCCAATTATTTTTTTTTCAGGAAAGTTTTAAATGTATTAAAAAACAAAAAAATATAAATAAGAAAAGAAAAAATATATATAAAAAATGAAAAACAATATTAAGAGATACAGCTATTTTACAAACTTGTCATTTAGAAAAGCAATGTTAAGTGCTATTAGAAATACAACTACATAAATTACAATGAAAAGTGAGCACTCAATAAGTTTAAGTACATATATTTTAGGAATAGGATATTGTCACTACCAATTTTATGTCACTACCACTTTTTCACTATTAAATCAGAATCTCATATACCTTTATCATTTCTCTCTCCTATTAATATTCTGATCTAATGATGAAAAAGTGGTTGTGACTTGGTTGTGACATAAAATTGGTAGTGACAATATCTTATCCCTAAATAACATAAGTATATTGCAATAAAAATAATTACAATGCTATATTTCTAGCCTTATTTTTTAAAATTCCATCATAATTGCCTTATTATCAATGCTATTGTTATCTAAAGGGGCACTGGAATAAGGGGGCACATCTTTAACAATTTTTTTTGGAAGAGACAAATGCCCCCCTTCTCCTTCTCCATATGGTGGATCCGCCCATGGCACTGAACCTCTCCACCTTTCCTCCTCCAATTCTACCCTTAGCCCTTCTAATAACTGTTCTAAATCTCAATTATTTTTCTCCCGTACTAACGTTTAACGCCATTTTCATTTCTCTCCAAGCCCAGAATTCTGACGCCATATTTCTCTCATCGCAAACAGCTTCTCTTATTAGCCGGACACTCAATCACTAAACTGCCAGTGTATACCATTTTAGTCCTATTTGTAAGTCCTTTTTAACCAAAAAAATTTGGTCCTATTTATAAGTACCATTTGACCAAATAAATAAGATTGTGACAATTTTGTCCATATTAATTGTACCAATGAAAATAGAGAGAGAAGAAAGAATTAGAGTTACCCAATCATAAATAAGTGTAAAGTTGATAATTCACCTCATAATAATTGAGTTAACTACCTCTACTTAGTATGTGTAATTTAGTCAAAAAGGAACTTATAAATAGAACCAAAATGGTAGACAAAACGTGAAAAATACTAATATTATTACTATTTAAGAATAAAAGAGAATGTTTTTTTAGATACCAGTGCAATGGATTTGATACCCACTGTTTCTAGATAGTAGATACCCACCGATTTTTAGTGAAAACTTTCAGGATAAAAAATGGACTTTAACCCAAAAAGGAATGTTTCACAATGTTAAGGAGTGACGGATGTAATGAACCTTGGTTCATTTCAGTCTGAGGGGAGGAGGAGTAAAAAAAAAGACACGTACATTGTTCATATGTCTTTGTTCTGAAGAACCAATAGGAACCCGAAATGGTAGGTTTCTGGACATATCCCATTTTTGTTGGAATTTGGGGCCAGCATATAAATCCTTCTGTATATTTACAAAGGGATCGGCAAGCTATTTGGAGCTAATATAATATTGTTTATTTATTATGGTTTTGGATTTTTCCTTATTAACGTTCTCCGTTGATGAACTATTTTCTTGTCATTTTAAATTTGTTGTGTAAAAGTTTTATTGTGATAATGAGTTGGCAAAATGTCGTCATAAACTCATAATAATACTCCCTCGGGTCCTAATTATACTTTTTTATATAAAACAATTTTGAGCAATTTTTGTTATATTTTCCCCATATTACTCCTACTAATACTTCTTCTATAATAATTAATTTACAACACGCTTATAGTTTATCAAGTGAGAGATTCTACTTTATTTTTTATTTTTAGTGTATTAGTATTAATGGAATTGGATATGAATTAACACTGGAAGCCAGTGTATCAATGCAACATTATAATCATTTTCATTTTGATGAATTTAACTAGCTCATTCATATAAACGCGTTTCAAACTATCTTCTCAAATAAGCAAATCGTGAATTTAATTTCTGAAATATACTGTGTGTGTCGTGTTTTAGGTAAGGGTATTTTAGGAAAATATATATAATTAACTAATTTAACTTCTCTTCTTAATCCTTCCAAATTCTAGTAATTTGCTCCTATAATTAGGATCGGAGGGAGTAATGTTTAAGCACACGTTTTGTGTTTCTAAATGACCAAATTGAAATGAATAAAAGGTTATTATTATTCCACAATTTCTTCCTTCTCTATTTTTAATTATGTTCAATTTGCTATTCGTTTTAACCAATTTATATCAACAGTATATAATAGAAAAGAAGCAATAGATGAGACAGGACCTCAAGTATGCTATTGTATTTTGTTTTCAGTTATGTAACGCCATAGAAATGTTATCAGTATCTTTTTCTTCTTCAAAGGTAAATACATAATTTTTCTCCTTCAAGTTCTGTTAGTTTCTTTCACCCTTCAGAATAAACAAACTGGCAAGTTTTGGCAACCAAATAATAAGAACCATATATCACCATTATTCACCTCATTCTAATATCCATTACACATGTCAAGACACTATTGATACAACACCCATAGTCATTTTACAAATGTTCTGAAACCCGAACCGGAAACTGGTGAACTAGCTAGTCAGTTACTAATCCAGTCCTAGCATCAATCCGGTTCAGTATGTTTTTAAAAAATCGATTTTTTTTTTTTTAAGTTTCTTTAGAATTTCATATTAACTATCTTGAAATCTTTAATTTTTAACCAACTGACCCTTGACCCAGTATCCTAGTCGATTTAGTGGTTGGTCCAGTTTTAGAACCATGCATTTTACACAATCTTGAATACAAAGTAGACAAATTCATTCAACTCCAAAGTCTAACAGTGTCAAAGGAAAGTGCTGGAAAGCTGTATGATCCTACATATGAACAATGGACAGCCAAAAAAAAAACAGCCTTATGAACAAAAATGAAACTTCACTCAATGCATTTGCATCTCTTACACAAGCTCGAAGTAACACTTGTTGCCTGAGAGAAGGATCAAGGATCTGGTTTGGCTTACCACATGGGCACTTGAAATTGATGCACAGGCTCCTCTCCACAAATTCTTCTGCATCATTTCCATTCCAGACTCATCCTGCAATAAATATTTGAATTAAATACACAAAAAAACAAAACAAAACAAAAATTATTGTTATAGAAAATTTTAGTTTTATTTTGTTCTTTTTTTCTTTAATACGGACTTTTGAGTTCTTGACAAATTAGGATTGATAAAAACCATAGTTCAAGTCTATATTAGCAGCTCTGCATTAATGATAGATAAAACATAACAAGTGAATAGTTTGTAGCAGCAATGCACTATCGACTTGTTCAAAAATTCTTTTCAAAAGTCATTACATCAATTAGTAATATACCACATGAATTTTTCGAAACATTTTTTTTAGTGGGTTGATATTAATAATATTTTTAAAATCATATAGTCATGAAATAATTCATGCTCTTTTTATGTGATTATTATGGAGAAGAGTGCTACCATTGATACTTATTTTAAGAGAAAGAAGAGTGAGTCTTTGCCTTCGTTTACTCCTAATGTTGAATTGTCAAATACTGAGGCTCCTTCTTCAAAGTCTCATAGAATTGAAAATAAAGAGCTAATTAAAGAAGTTGATCTTGCTTCATTAAAAAGAGATCCTGCACTATGCCCTACAATATGGAAATATCCTACAAATTAACATGATGAAATTAGTCGTGTTTATCTTAAACTTAGTCCATTTCAGTGCAAGCTTCAAAAATATCCATTTTTTAGGCCAGAGAACAATTAACGTCATTTTTACTCTTCTTGGTTTTATTTTCGCCCCCCCCCCCCCCCCCAAACACGGCTCATTAAAATTCCTGGGTCTGGCATTAGTTCCATGTTGGAAGCACATCTAGCTCCATGTCTCTTTGGTGTACTATGTCAAGGACTTTTTCAACACCCAAGGGATACAGACATCCTAAGTCATTGGATCTTTCTAATGATCCGTTGTAGCGAGTGGTCACTCGATAGTTGTTCTGCGAGCTCGGACATATGATGAATTCTCATGGTAAAAAATGAACCTTTGGAGGCCAATAGTTTTTATGGCTTGCTTGGTAGCATGAAAGCTCTCGTATAAATGGGAGATCATGGGTTTAATCTTGGTTGTTATTTCAGACAGTTAGTATATACCCTTTAATTTTATTATTATTATTATTTTTCTTAAAAAAAAAGAGGAACCCTTGGAGGTGTCATGCATGGAGGCGACATGGCTAGTGTCAGCTGAGACTCATGCGATGACTTATCTCAAGTGTGCTGACTGTTGTTTGGGCAAGTGTCTGTTTTCTTTAGAGTCTTTAATTTTGTTTTCTCTTCTATCATGTTGAATGATATAATGGAAAGTAGGGGTGCAAACAAGTCAGGCCATATTAAGTTAGGTTTTAGTTAAGTAGGCTTCTGGATCAATCGACCTTCCGCCGCTAGCTTTGGGAATTGTCACTATTCTTCGATGGCAAAGTTGCAGAGAATAAAGGTTGGGAGGGAGAGGGTGAGGGCATTTTGGTATTTTCATAATGTACTTAACGTCTGTTAAGGCAATTTAACTGTGATGGTTGTTTGGCTCTCTGATTTTATAAGCTTATATATATTTTTGCACTTTTTTTTAAAAAAAAAACACTTAGTGTTGGGTGTACCTTGAGTAAAACTCATATGTATTATTGCACCTTAACTCATTTTGTTTTCTCTTCTATCATGTTGAATGATATAATGGAAAGTAGAGGTGGAAACAAATCAAGCCAGGCTAGGTCAGGTTTTAGATAAATAGGTTTGAGCCTGTAACAGAGATTTAAATCCTGAGCCCGAGTCTAGGCCTATATAAGTTTTTGCCAGGCTTGGGCTTATTCAAAAAGCTTGGTCAAGTATGAAGTTTTTTTTTTTTACATGCCTATTTATAATGTAAGCTTTTAAATAGGCTTAAAGGCCTATAATTTAAAGCCTACAATGTAATTAAAATAAAATTTAATTATTATAATTTAATAAATCTAAATTAAAACTAATTCAAAAAGCTATTATTTGAGTTTTAAATTATAGAGAACCAATCCACTATGATGATTTAATAATTTCATTTTTAAATTGAAATAAAAATGATAAAAATATAAATAGAACATAGACACATATAATTATATTTTAAAATGTGTAAATATATCAGGCCTGAAGGCTTACAAGGCCTTTATAAAATAGGCATAACCTGTTTATATATTTAGGTCTCTAAATAGGTTGTAGCCTAGTCTTTTTGTTAAACAGAGCATGCTAGTCCAAGCTCTAACCAGGCCGTAGGCCACATGATATGGACCTGTCCTATTTTCACCCTTGATAGAAAGCCTTTTTTAATGTACCATTTTGTTTAGTTTAATAAATTGTCTGGTTAAAAAAGTATTAAATATTTTTCTACACATATTTAATAAAGATAGTAAGGGATGAGAGAATAGAAATTAATATGATATTGCAATTTAGTATATATGATAATATTGGAAATCAAACCATATGACAATTTTAATGCTTTACAGTTTGCTATTTATATGAGTGAATCTGACTTTTAAATTGAAAATATCCCAACCTGTCTTTTGAGTTAGCTTTGGAAAAACATGTTTATGTAAGTCGAGATAAAACTTTTCTTACAAACTTACTTCGTATATTGTAATTTTTGTTAGAAAAACAGCTTTTATCACTAATTCAAATATGCATTGAATCTCTTACTACTAAAAAAATATTTTCCACCCTGATTAATATGATAGTCCTTCAGGTCAATAAAAGAAAAGAAAAGAAATGATAGTCCTTCTTGCATCAAAATAAATATTTATTTTATACCTAACACTCTTAAAATATTGAAAATGTGATATCAGCCGTGAGGAATATAATGGCAAATAAAAAAACAAAAATGGAGATTATTGATTAATAATCTGGGGACGAACAAATTTGAGCATTGACTATAGATAACACCTACGTCGGTGGATTTCACTTTTTGTTTTTTTCTCCCAAATTAAAAAATATATAATTTTAGGAAAAAAAGCATACATAACTCCGAAAGAATATATTAGATCATGCTGATCATTGAAGCATATAACAAAATTGAAAATACTAACATTAAGCAATCGCCACCGATTATTAAGGATGTTTTTTTAGGATGACGTTGGACACTGGACTAGTTGGAACCCCCCAAATAAAAAATAAAAAATAAAATTTTCTTAGAAATGTTTTATGCGATATTTTCTCCAAATCTCATTTATAAGAGTATATATATATATATGTATATATATATATATATATATATATATATATATATATATTTTGAACACTTATAAGAGTATATTCATGTCTTTAATAAGAGGAAGAATCTTATTTAAATCTATTTGAAATACTTAAATCTATATCCAGACCTACACTTTCAATAAATCTTTAATCAAGCCAAGAAACCTCATTAGGGATTTTTGAATTTATTGATTTTACCAATATGTCCTACTATTTTCTCAGCCTCTACTCTTTCATGCCATTTTCACTTACACCTTAAACAATTAAGATGCAAATTGAGAAGCATGAAAGTGTTGCCCATAGGAATAACTAACACATCCTTAATATAACCTTACTAATAATGTCGCTGTTAACAGCAGAATGCAAAGTGATATTTATGTGTGTTAATTAGTACCACTCTGATCCTATTTAAAATCTAATTTGACCAAAAAATTTGGTCCTTTTTATAAGTCCATTTTGACTAAATAAATGAGATTATGACAATTTTACCCATAGTAATGATGATGAGAGAGATTGGCTAGCTATGTTGAAAAGAGAAAAAGATGAGAGAGATTTGACAATAAATTTTAAAATGTACCTATTCATAAATGAGGGTAAAGTTAGAAATTTATTCCATAATTATTAAGATACTTACATTTCCTTGGTATGTGAGATTTGGTCAAACTGGACTTATAAATAGAACCAGAGTAATATTGTGTTACCATTAGAAGCCAAACATTTCTGATCTATAGCAGCTTTTTGTCTCAACTATACAAGAAAAGTGGACTTAGATTCTTTCTATTCACACATGTTGCTTTTTCGAGGGGGGAAAAAACCTAAGTTGCTTCTACATAATTAGATATTACAACATGGACGTTAACATCCAACCCCAGTACATATACTTTCTCCGGTTCTAATTATAAGAGCTAGTTGACTTTCTTTGGAAAAATTAAAGAAACTAAATAAGTTACTTAATCATTTCATATGTTGTGTATCTTTAGATTATATATTTGTTTATTAGTTAAACTAATTAGTTTGAAAAAAAATATTTTAAAGTAATTTAAGTAGCTTCCTTAATCTCTCTAAAAAAGTCAACAAGTTCTTATAATTAAGACTGGAGAGAATATATCACAAGCTCTCTTGTCCAGCTTACGAAGCAAGTGCAACGCACCTACACATAGAGCCCTAGAGCGACACATGTTGACGCTCTGAATCCATGTCAGTATAGGTAAATTGGCTGAATAAATCTCAAGATGGAGAGGAGAGGTGAGAAATCCATGAGATTGGGATTTGATAGGAAAGAGAAGAGGTAGAGATAATAGCAGGAGATATTGGTAAAGTCAATAAATTCAGAAATCCCTAATGAGGCCTCTTAACCTTCTTAGAGATTTGTTAAAAGGAGAGGCCAACATCAGAATTTATGTATTTCAAATGGATTTAAATGAAACTTTCCCTATTTTAATTTAACATAATTCCTTAGATTAAAATGTTATTTTAATTTATGGGTTAAGGTGCGTCCTAACACCCCAAAATATTTTTTGATGTGCAACTTATCCCTAAAAAATTTTGTGATGCCCTATTATATATTTAAAATAGATCAATCTTGCTCCCAACTAACAGTTTAGCGCCTAAACATTCTTTTTTTCAGTTAATGTTTGAGTGTCATGTTGGTGGAGGCCCATATGTCATGTTACGATTTCAAACCTAACATACTCTATAAAAGTCCTCCCTACCTCCAGTCCTCCCTATATATGTAGCCTTTCCCCTTGTGTCTTGTAAAAACTGTTCTCCCCCATATCAGCACGTACAAGAATTACATATATAGATGCACCATGGCTATCTGTTTTAGGATTGCCAAGTGTGAATGAATTGATCATATAAAGCCAACATAATGGAGTGTGAATGGGATCGTGTGCTGATGGGTAAAGACGGAGCCAGAAATTGCAGTTATGGGAGGCGAATTTTATAGAATAGAACTCAAGTGTTAATAAAATTACATTTAAACCCCACAAACATTTCAATATTTCTACTTTAGTCCTTTCACTATAGAAATAATAGGGATTAAACTGAAAACATTAAACTTTTATGAAGTTGAAATTCAATTTTATAAAAATCTGGGTCATTATCTGCAATTTAGGGGAAACGGGGGCCATCCCTAGTACCCCTGCCTCCACCCATACGATGGGGGAGAACAGCTTTTGCAACACGGAAGGGGAATGGCAACACAGAAGGTTTTTTTTTTTTTTTAATATCTCAATTTTGCCCCAAAAGTCACAAAACATAGTAATGTAGTCTATTTCCGTTAAAAAGTTAAAGGTCAACGTCAATTTTTAGATGTTGGACACACCTTAACCCTTAATTTATTATTACTTTTCTTTATTTTGAAATATAAAGTATTAAAATTAGTTGTCTCTAGCTTAGGAGTAGTACGTACGTAGTTGTTGTTATTTGATGAATTAAAATGATTACTTATTAAATTGTTGTTGTTAAAATTCAGTAAGGAATTTTTGTGGCATTAACTGTAATTGGTTCACTGTATTAGTTGTTATACTGTTGTCATTTGATAAATTAAATTTATTATTTATTAAACCGATGTTGTCATTTTGTTTTCTCATTTTCCAGATTTTAAATGAAGAACAAGTGGGTAATTTGGCTTCGTAATTCAATTCTTGATCAATCCTACGAGACTTCACGGTAATGAAGTCATTTTAAAGTTCTGGAGTTTTTTAACCTGAATTTAAAGTTTTGAATTAAGATCGATTTGCATGTTTTGAAAATACTTTTCTGTCTTCCACTTTTATTTAATTAATCTATATATTTTAGGGAAATTGACATAAAAATACCTGTTGAACCTCAAAATCTGGTTGCTCGCAAGAGTAATGAGATTAACAATAACAATAAAGCAATTGACAATTTGTTTTATTTTGAAATCACTTATTTGAGATTTTGAAATTTAATTAGTATTTTCTTATCATTTTCCCTATATTATCTCTCTTCCTCTCACATATCTATGTGTCTATATATATATATATATATAATAAATGGAAAATACTTAGATTAAATTTGTTTATATAAATTCTGTTAAGTTTTCCAATCACATATGCCTTTTTTTTTAAAAAAAAATTATTATTACCTTTGACCCTAAATATATGACATAGTTTGTAGTTTGCAGTGATATATATATATATATATATATATATATATATATATATATATATATAGGGTAAATGATTTCTCCTATTACTGGAGATAAAGTTATCTTCAGTGACCCTAAAACTACGTCGTTTTGAATTAATGAAGGGCGTGTTTGTAATTTTAGGTGAATTAATGAAGGGTGCAAAATTACAGAAACACCTTTTATTAATTTAACTGAAATTACAAACACGCCCTTCATTAATTCAAAATGACGTAGTTTTAAGGTCACTGTAGATAACTCTATCACAGTGACAGGAGAAATACTTTTCCCATATATATATATATATATATATATAATACTGTTCATGTGTGATCGAAGAATTTGTTGCGATGAATATAACAAACTTGACGTAGATATGGTACATAATAAATTTGTAAAAAAGAAACCGTAAAATTCGTCATTCTTCACAGCCTGTCTCTAAAATTAACCAGCCTCCCCATTTTAAAACCTATGAAACCCCAAAAATATAAGTTTTGAAGAGACACGAGAAGACTTGAGTTGGGACGACTTAACTACTTGGGAAGATTTGGGTATCATATGATAGCGAGGGGCTTTTTGGGGATTGCCGAAATGTGGGTCGCTGAAACGTGACCGTGAGGGATATAATATTGTGATAATTATTTATTCACAATTGACAAGTCAAACACGTTACGAGCCCATTTTATAATTATTTAGTTGTAAATATTTTATTCATATTTATTCATCCCAATGTCCTCATATTCTTATTCCCTTCTTCAGTCAACGGATCTCCCTTCCTCATCATTCTTCCTCCTCAGGTTCTAACCGACATCTTTCTTGTAAATCACACTAGTATATAAAATATACAATGAGAATTTTTACACTAGATGTTGCTGAGATTTTTAGATAGAAATGCCATCAATGTCATTTTTGTAAATAATTTTTACATTAGAAATGAGTGTGGAAGACATTTTTGATACCAGTTAAAACAACAATTAGTGTAGATAGTTTTTAAATAACTGCCGTAAAAAAAAAAATTGGCACTAATGCTGGCTTGCTGAGAAAAAAAAACTCTGATAAAGAGTTTAATTAAAAATATTCTCAATCACTGAATTACGCCTTTGATATTAAGGAGCATTTTTCTAATGGCCACTTTCCACCTCAACCCTTAGATGCAATTTTGAATGGCCAGGATTTAGCATGCTACGAAATTATTATTAGAATGTAAAACTAAGAAAAATAAACAAATAAGTTTGAATGAAAAAAATATTGTATAATATATTTAATAAGTACTAACTATCCAAAATTAGATCCAAAAGGTAAGAACTTGAGTGGAGGGAAAAAATAAAGGGAAAATCTATCTCAGGGCCCAAATACTCCAAGAAAAAATCACATGTCAAAAAAGGTTTCAGGGTTTTTTCTGGTATTATTTTATAAAACGTTAATGGTTAACGGGTACTGATTAAATTATTAAGATATTGTTGTTAATGTCTATTGATTTAGTTGTTAATGTTCTATCGATATATTATTAATATTTATGAAATAATACTAGAAAAGGTCCTGAGGTCTTTTTTTATATGTGACTTTTTCTTAGACATTTTTTGACAATTTTTGTTAATTTGGGCCCTGAGAAGAATTTCCCAAAAAGTAAATGAAGAGAAGACAAATTAATAATGGAAAATTAGTATTTACTAGTAAAGGTGTATTTGCGTTCATACCTTTTTTAATTATCTAAATAAAAGGAATTTATGTAAATAATAAGGGAAAAAAATTATTCCTATGCATGCACAAAAAAATGGCCAAAGTACCAAACACGCTTGCCACTTTCCAACGGAAGAAGAGAAAATGCGAAATGAAGAGGGAAAAAAAGCACACTTCAGTGGGACCCACGTGACCCCACTTGCTGCCTAAACGCAAAAAGCGTGTACTACAGAGAATTCCATAACACGCTTAGCTAAGCTATGCCTGTAGCTGGCTCACCACATGCACGCACACGCATATAAAGAAGCGTGAAAGAATTGCCTCGTTCATCTCTTGCCTTTAAACAAAGCACCACCTCTCTTCCATACTGTTACATTCACACTCTCTCTCTCTCTCTCTTCCTTCTTCTCTCTTAGCTTCATCACAGACACCTATATACTGATAAATCCGGAGAAGAAGATCGATGAAGAAGAAGAAGAGCGAGATTGTTTCAGCTTCATAAACAGACAGATACTGAATCAATTAAGAGCCGGCAAAGAAGAAAAAGATCAGTAAGATTAATTGTTCCGCTACTGTTAGATTAATACTCTCTCTCTTCCCTCTCTCGCTTTCTCTCTATTAGCTTCATCAACGTTAAAAACTTAAAATATATAGAAATTGACTACTTTTAGATGAATACTCTCTCTGTCTCACAGGTTCATCAACATTAAAACAGATACAGAATAATCTGGAAATTGACTACTATTAGATGAATACTCTCTCATCTCTCTCTTAGCTTCATCAGAAATTAATCAAAGAGGAAGATACGAGAGAGTATTCTCGAAATTGACTACTGTTAAAGTAATATTGGATCGGTTTTTCAGATTTCATTATAGGGAGAAACTGAGTTATTTATTAAGAGCAGAGGAAGAGGATCGAATTGAGGCCGAAGCATCATGCATACAGGTAACCACTGGGGAGGATCGTTCGAGATAGGCAATGACATTCACGGAGGACCGTACAATTCGGCACCGGCGGATCAGTACGAGACGACGGAGTGGGAGGACAAAGGAGCAGCATCACGGCGGCACCATATTCAGAGTCAAAATCAAGATCTGGATGAGATGCAACAGAGTTGGCTGTTAGGGCCGGAGGATCCAAAGAAGAAGAAGAAGGAGTATGTGGATTTAGGATGCATTGTGTGTAAGAGGAAGCTTTTGAAATGGAGTATCGTTACAATTCTCATCGCCTTCATCGTCATCGGTCTTCCCATCATTATCGCTAAGTCGTTGCCCAAACACAAGGCGAAACCTGCACCGCCTGATAATTACACTCTTGCCCTCCACAAGGCGCTTCTCTTCTTCAACGCCCAAAAATGTACGTCCTCTCTCTCCCTCTCTAGTCTGACTCCATTACATAATTTTCAATTTTATTTATTAATTTTATATAAATTATCACATGCTAAGTTGAATTTAATGACATGCACAATCTGAGCTTAAATTTAATGTAGGATTACTTTATCTCCTTAATATAAGAGTCAGTTAAATTTTTTTTAATAATTTAATATAATTTACTTAATTCTCTTAATCTCTAAAAAATCCATTAACTATATACTCGTATTATATATATATATATGGACCTGAGGAAGTATAATTTACTTAAGTTTACGGAGGGTATTTTAATAAAAAATTAAATTAGACCAATAATTTCATGAATTTTCTTATTTTTATCGCGATAATGAATTTTTATGCATTTTAAAATTATATTTATACAAAATATTAGAAGAATCACCTATAAATGTTGAATTTTTTGTGTTGATCTGATTTGTTACGTTTACACCGACCTAAACATGATGCATGCTTTGCTATTTTATTTATTTATTCAAATAATTATAGAATTATGGTTGCTTGTCCTGGAGTTGTGAGGAAGCATCGAAAAACTAAAATGTAAATGGTAAAAAAAAAAAAAAAACTGTTTATCTTTCTCTATGTGGCGTCAGGAGTAGGAGTTGACGATATTGCAAAATTCATCAATTATACGACAAAACTAGTTGAAATTATTGGCAGCGATTAATTATTTAAAACTTTTTAATAGACACAATCATTTTATAAATGGCAAAAACTCTTAGAGAAAATCTTGTTCAGGGCCTATATTACCCAAAAAATTCTAAAAAAAGCTCAAAGATTCTGAAAATTAGAAAAAAGACTCAAGATTCTGAAATTAGCGGGGTACTGATATGGTTGTTAACTGGGCTACTAAATCAGTAAGTTAACAACTATATCAGCCCCATTAACAACTTATCTTGGGTTTTTTCCAGAATTTCAGAATCTATTTTTAACAACTAAATCAGCCCAATTAACAACTATATCAGTACCCCGCTAACAACTATATCAGCCCCATTAACAACTACATTGGACCTTTTCCGGAATTTCAGAATCTTGGGCATTTTTTCGAATTTTCAGAATCTTTAGACCTTTTTTTTAGCATTTTTTTAAGTAAAAAGGGCCCTGAACAGGATTTTCCCAAACTCTTATACATATTGACGATAAAGCACCAAGTCTTGTAGTACTATTATGTTTTGTTGTAATATGTATACAGCTGTATTTTGAATCCTACTTATTTGACTTGCACTTGATTACGCGACGTTATGCATAGATTAAATTGATGTGTCCAAGTAAGATCTGGCCAGAGCCAAACTATTATATATGGATGATGATCATCATATAGATATTATAGGAATGTAACAAGAAAATATTCTTAAAATTTTGTGAGAATCCTGATTTTATTTTTATTTTTTTATTTTGAAAACGTATAGATACAAATTTTCTATAAAATAAAATATTATTGAATACTTTAGTGTAATTCAATTTTTTATTATTATATCATTCGTGAACCTAAATGCATATTTTAAAAATTAAATTTAATAAACATTTTTTTAAGAATATAAAAAAATTTAAATGATTTTAACATAATTTTAGAAAATCATTGCAAAATTAAACAATTAATTTTATACATGCACTTCGTCATCATGCTGTTGTACAAGTAAACTCTTGATGGGGTCCAGTGATTTAAAAAAAAGAAGGTTGTTGTTAGTGTTGATACTGAAATTATTATTATTATTATTTCAATTTTCCATTCAGTTCAAAGAAAGACTACGTTTAGCTTCCAGCCTTTGACTTGTTCTAAAAGCTTAATTTTTTAATTGTAGGGCTAAAACTAAGAAATTTATATTATACTCGATCATGAAAGTATTTTAATTGGGTCCTTGTCACTCATTATCATAACCTACAGCCGATTAATTGTTTTAGAACTTATTTCAAATTAGTCCACCAATAGTTGTTGACAATTAATTAATTTGACATAGTCAAAATACACATATATGAAAACGAATGCTAATGGCTTTTCGCGTTATGAAGCTTTTGCTCTTTAATTATAGTATATAATATATGTAGCAGCTGTCTTTATACATATACAGCTACACGATCTTGACTTTAAAACTTATAATTGATCGTTGGTCTTTTTTGAAGAAGGTATTATATATTGCCATCAAAGTAAATAGAAATTATAATACCGCCTCCTCGCTCCCTTCCCATTCTCTTCAATTTTTTTAATCATAAGATCAACATTTGAATAATTTAGATTTAGTTTTTTTTTAAAAAATTATATTTAAATAATAAATTATAAAAATAAAAATAATTAATTAAATACAAATTACTAAATTTAATATGAATAAATAATTCAATACTAAAAGAAAGAAAATAAAAAAATTAATATTTTGTGTAAAATTAAATTTGGATAATTCAAATGTTGATCTCATGATTAGAAAATAAAGAGAAGGGAGGAGGAGGAGGAGTTCCAATCATGTAAGTATTATCATTTTTCTAATTTTGTTTGTTTTTAGTGAGAGAAAAATAATTTTATTAAGAATTAAAAACAAAAAAGATTATTATTTTTTGTTTTAATCAAAGTATTAGATTCTCAAAGGAATGTGAACTGGCCAGTTTATGGTGTCGAGAACAATACATTACTGGGATCGAATCATGTGAAATCTCTCTTGCATCTTCTTATATGACATCTTTCTTGATGAGTTGCCTCAATAATATAAGTATTTAATTAGAGATGAGATGAGCTAATTGATCCACCACCTACTATATGGAATCAAGCCTATCTATCAAAGTCATTAAATTAGTAGATTATATTATTTAATCCATTTGACTTGGTTTGATGGTTATATATAGGGTAGAATCATATGTAATTCTAAAATATGTATGAATCAACCCATACAGTTGGATCTAATGGAAGGAGATAATCTTTCACAACATAATAAATGAATATTTAAATATTTATTGAAAGAGGTGTTCATATTTAGTACTTAACGATGATTGGAATAAAATTGCCTCCACCATATAATATACTTATGCAGTGTGCTTCACAAAACAAAAACAAAAAAACAAAAAAACAAAAAACAAAAAAGCTTGGAGCAGCTCGAATACGATTTAAACTATATATATATATATATATATATATATATATATAGAAGAATAATAAAACTAAAACCTTCTTACTCTCTTTTTTAGATTAAACACATTTAGTATCTAACAGTCACTTGTATAGGATATTACTTTCTATAAGAGAATATCCATATCAAGAGCAGCATGAGGATGCCGATAGCAAATTTAAAACTTTTTTTTTTCCTTTTTTGTTGCCGACAATAATTAAACTGAATATCACAAACTACGCATGCAATAATCAAAATCCTTATAATTAAACTCATAAAAAGTGTGACACACATGCATTTTGAATTAGTGTACATTTATTAGTCTTTTTTTCCTAAATTAAGGGGCTAATTTTATTTTTGATGTGATTAATGAATGAATGAAGCCGGGAGATTACCAAAGGGCAACGGAATACCATGGAGGAGCAACTCAGCCCTGAACGACGGAAGCGACGTACCAGAGCTAACAGGAGGATTGGTCGGAGGATACTACGACGCCGGGGACAACATAAAGTTCCATTTTCCGATGGCTTTCACGATGACAATGCTGAGTTGGAGTGTGATCGAGTATCGCCAAAAATACGAAGCTATTAATGAATACTCTCACACCCGAGAACTCATCAAGTGGGGTGCTGATTACCTCCTTAAAACCTTCAATTCTTCTGCCCCCAGAATTGACAAGATCGCTGCCCAGGTATTCTCTCATATTCTCTCTAGTACTTAATGTAAAATTTGTTTATCTAATTTAATTAGATTAAGAAAGTTAATTAAGTTAGTTAATGTGAAATACACTTCTCATGTTGCAGGAGAAGTGTATCCTCATGTCATAGATATAAAAAAAAAAAGAGTTCTACCATTTCCGTGCTTGAGTTTTTTTTTTTAAAAAAAATTCTTTTTATATAAAAAAGATGTGAGTCCCACTATTTCATGTGTGTGTATGAATTTTCTTTTTCTCGTGTAACATGAGAAGTGTAAACCCTTTAGTTAATATATGACATACTTTCCTTAAAATATTTTAATCATTTTTTTTAAGCCATCTTTCTTACTTAATTATTGTTATGGAGTATCAATAAAGGTAAATTACGAAAACATTAACAAATATGAGAAATATATTTTACATGTACTAAATTTATGATGATGATCAACTCTTCAACTAAGTCATATATTAAAAACTAGAGAGAATAATCATTATCTGGATATAGATTCCTTAAAGAACAATTTCATGTGAAAACGGGCATTATTGATAGGATTTAGATTTATTAAAGATAAAGCTATCAAACTCACATTTGTTAATAGAGAACTTGTTAAGATTTTGTAGCTAGGAACGAGTTAGTGATCCTAAATTCCTAATTGGTCTTAATTCATAGGTTAAAACTTAAAATTTTGGAGGCATGTGTTGCCCCAAAGAGTTTTGACACTTTAATTATTGTCTTCGCATGGACTTGTGCGTTTATTGAGCCTTTCTTTAATACTCTCTAGTGTTTTTATAATAACACAACTTTCCAAATGTTTTTTATTATTAAATTCTATATAAAATATATGTGACATTTTAATATTTTATGGGCATGAAAAAAACACAGTTTTAAATTTCTCACAATTTTTTTAAAAAGAAAATCACATTTAACTTGCATATGAGGATATGCCTATACAATATTAAAATATCACTAAAAAAACATTAAAGAACGTGGGAAGACATTACAAAATATCAGATATCCTACCTTGCAATGTTGTATTTCAGGTTGGTGTAGCCAAGATAAATGCAACCGCACCAGACGATCACTACTGCTGGGAGAGACCAGAAGACATGGACTATCAACGTCCAACCACAATGATAACCGCGGGCCCTGACCTCGCAGGAGAAATGGCGGCGGCATTAGCGGCGGCATCCATAGTGTTCCGAGACAACACTTCCTACTCTCAAACCCTCGCCAACAACGCCGCAAAACTCTACGTTTTCGCACGAGACAGCGGCAAGAGATCCCCGTACAGCCGTGGGATTCCAAGCATAGAACCCTATTACAACTCTACAGGCTACTTTGACGAGTACATGTGGAGTGGTGCATGGTTGTTCTATGCCACAGGAAATTCGTCGTACCTCAATTTGGCGACGAATCCTTCGGTGGCGAAGAATTCGAAGGCGTTGCTTATGGTTCGAGATTTGATTGTTCCCAGCTGGGACAACAAGTTACCTTTAGCTATGTTGTTGTTGACGAGGTTAAGGATTTTTCTGAATCCTGGCTATCCTTATGAGCAGATGTTGGGCATGTACCACAATATCACTGATCTTACCATGTGCTCTTATCTTCATCAGTACAACATCTTCAACTTCACTAAAGGTGAGAATCACTTCAATATATTGTCTTCAATTTTATATTTTCATTATGTACAACTAACATGTGGATTAGCTAGCATCAATAAGTAGTCAAACTTACTTTCCATATGCTAAAATCATTTAATATCCAGGAATTATTTTCGTCACTTTATTAATTGAAATAATAAACCGGGTTATGTTAGTTGAATAAGTCATAAACTCAATGGGTTAGAGCATTTGATTTGACTATATATTACCCCCATATCAGTTTTTGAGTCAGTGAGATCTTATTAAACTAAGTTTCTAAGTGGCAATATGTAATTTATCACAAAACTCAGCATTTTATAGAAACTCACTTTGAAAACCTGTCTCAAATTGTCCAATTGGGTTGTTTTGTATGTATGTATTTTAACTTCTTTATTTCCTTCATTTTCCCCATTTGATTATCGCAAAAGCATAGCTCCTAAACATATACTCTACACACGCGCACACATACACACTCTATCTCTCATCTTTAATATACGACCCATTTGATTAATTTGAAAAGATTAAGGAAATAAAATGAATTATTTAATTATATTGTATGTCACATGACACATGATCTCTTCAAAATATATGTGTATCATTAGATTATATATCAGTTTATAAATATGAAAAATTAGTTTGGAGAAAATGATAAAAATAAATACTATAAATTATTTTATTTAGCTTCTTTAATTAATTTCTCCAAATTAATTAGTGAACTGAATCTGGTATTGAGGAACAAATAGCTGATACTTCGAGATGGGTCATGACACTTCTATCCTGATTAGTTAGTCATTCAATCCATATGGGTCTAAGATCTGATCACTTCCCCTCTCTTAAGATGGATTTGGTTATTATTTTGCTATTATTGTTAATTACTTGACAAGAGTATAAGATGGTGAGATGTACGTACGTGTTGCAGGAGGATTAATACAGTTGAACCACGGAAACCCACAAACTCTGCAATATGTAGCAAATGCTGCTTTCTTGGCTTCATTATATGCAGATTACAATGAAGCCGCAAGAGTCCCTGGATGGTACTGTGGCGGTACCTTTTTTGCAAATAAAGTTCTCAAGGATTTCGCTGCCTCTCAGGTAATTAATCAATTGTTTCTTCCAATATTATTAATTATCAGTGCAAATTACTTACATTAATTTCTTATGCCTCTTTTTCCTCGTAAAAACAATATATGCATATATATATGAACCTCAGAAACAGGGGAGAAACCTAAAATCACTACTTTTGATTTTTCCAAAGTTATTTTGAACCTTTCTTTTTTTGTTTTTAAGAATCTTCATAATCATTACGTAAAACAAAAAAATACAAACAAAAAATTTACATCATGTTTGGAATTAAGCCATTTGAACCATATATGAAGCTTGATTTTATTTTTTATTTTTTTGATATTAATATGCAGCTTGATTACATAATGGGTAAAAATCCCATGAAGATGAGCTACATAGTAGGGTATGGAAAAAAATTCCCAAGACATCCGCATCACAGAGGGGCTTCCACACCAAACGACCATACCCATTATTCATGCACAGGAGGGTGGAAGTGGCGTGACACTTCACACCCCAATCCAAACACCATCACCGGAGCCATGGTCGGAGGACCCGATAAATTCGACCATTTTGGTGATGTGAGGACAGATTATGGCCAATCAGAACCCACTCTCGCCGGAAACGCCGGCCTCGTCTCTGCTTTGATTTCCTTGACGGTCACCAATGCAACTGATAATGGCGTTGACAGAAACACCATGTTCTCTGGTGTTCCGCCACTGGGGCCGCCGAGCCCCCCTCCGCCGGCACCCTGGACACCTTGACGTGTAAAGAAGCTTGAGTTGAGCGTTGAGAATTGTTTTTGTATTTTTTTTCCCCTGAAATTTGGGCTTTTGAGAGACCATGTGTTCCTACGTACTCAATCTCTTGCATATTCTTATCTATGATTGAGTTATGAGTGTATCATATACCAATAATAATGTCGTCTCTTTTTCTTCCTTTTGTAACAAGTTTAATTTGCCTCTAAGTCGATTATTTATTTTTTTAAGAAAAATGAAATTTGATTGAGTATACTAACTCAAAAATATGAGATTCATACACACAAATAAATGTTAATTGTCTTGTGGTGGCTTAATAGCACTAAGCATGTAAGTGAGAAGTTGTGGCTTTAATAACTTCATGTTGTCAATGCTTACCCCTTAAATCAGTATACACATACACTCCCTCCATTCCTTGTTATAAAAGTTAAATTTTATTCCAATCCTTAATATAAGATATATTTATATAATTTAATTAGATTAAGAAAATTAGTTAAGTTAGTTAATATGATATATATTTTCTAAAATACTGGAGTCATCTTCCTTGATTCTACTCCTTTTTTATTATTGTTGGGGGAGTATCAGTAAGGGTAAATTAGAAAATGATTGACAACTATTAAAAATGTATCTTATATTTATGACTAAGATTAACGCCTTAAATATACTTTATATTAATAAGGACTAGAGGAGTAACTAATTTGTGGATATAAAAGAGATTATTTAATTTAGTTAGTTATTTGTAAAAAAAAAAAAAAAATTTGGGTTTTCTAATACACTAGTGCTCTCTTTAATTATGTGTATCAAAATCACACATAATATGTATAATTAATAAGGATACATTGGAAAAATTATAAATTTGAGACACAATAGATTTAGATCTTGTATATATTTTAATCAAAGTAAGCATTTTATCTAACTCATATATTTAGGATCAAAAGGGCCGTGGAACAAGAGATAAATTTTATGCTTAACTAGTTTACAATAGCTTTGTGTGTCTATAGCTTTATGCTCCATTTGGTTCGATCTTATTATACCTTGTAGTGCAGTACAATGCGATGCAATGGTAATTATAAGGCTAGTATTTGGTTTGCTTTTAAAACAAGATGCAACGAGTTATTTTCTTAATGGTTACTTAAAATTAATATATCACACAAAGTCTATTTTACCCTTAATATATCTTGGGATAAGGGTTTTAAATACCATGGAAGTTTTCGTTCAGGAACACTGGTAAGACGGAAGTTTTTTTTGGACCAAAAATGCCACGGAAGTTTTCGCTGAGGAGCAATTTTGCCCCGAAAGTTTTCACTAAGGAGCAATTTTGCCCTGGAAGTTTTCACTAAGGAGCAATTTTGCCTTTCTGTCCCCAAATATTAAATTTGACTATTAAATCAGTCAAAGACCACACATGTTATGCCTTAAAAAAGTCAATTTTGGAGCCAGAGAAGGAGATCCTTGAAATGTTGAGCTCAAGACAGCTAGATTTTGTGAAGCCGAACTGGTCAAAGGGACTGAAAGGTTGACTGTCACAAAACCCAAATGAAGCATCACTTGTAATCTAAGCAAATGATCAGTTTATACAAACGTAAATATTATCACTATTGATTTGTTTTACTGAACCAATTTTTGGAACAATTCATTTCTCATTTTGCGTTTCATTTACATTTTGTGACAGACCTTTCAGTTCATTTGACCAGTTCGGCTTCACAAATTCTGGCTGCCTTGAGATCAACATCTGAAGGATCTCCTTCTCTGGTTTCAAGTTCGACCTTTTCAAGGCATGACATGTGTGGTCTTTGACTGATTTAGTGGTTAAATTTAATATATGGGGACATAAGGGTAAAATTGCTAGGAAAATTGATACGTTTTGTAAACTTCTTGGGCAAAATTGTTCCTCAACGAAAACTTCCGTGGCAAAAATGATACTTTCGGGGCAAAATTGATACTTCCTGTAAACTTCCGTGGCATTTTTAGTCCAAAAAAAACTTCCGTCTTACCAGTGCTGCTGAGCGAAAACTTCCATGGCATTTAAGACCCTTATCCCATATATCTTTGTAGGAAAAATACTTTAGACCAATCCCTTGCCTCTAGGCATAAAAATAGGCCAGGTTAGGCCAGACTCTGACTAAATAAGTTTAAGCCTGTAATGGAAATCTGAAGCTTGAGCCTACATGCAAGCTTTTTTTTTTTATAGGTTTAGGCTTGAGCCTACATGAGGCTTACGCAAGCCTGAAGCCTTTTTACTAGCCTTAAAAACCATACGTAGGCTTTTAACCTACTAAAATCTAAATAAATGTAAGCTTTTGGTAGGTTTCAATGCCAACATATTTACAAATTCTAGGCTTTAACATAAAATAAAAATAATCATAATTACTAATAATAGAAAAATGTATCCATTATGATTTAGCACTCAATATACTTATATCAATATAGTGCTAAACCCAAAAGTGCAACATCCATAATGCAATATATAAAAATGTCATAAAAAGATAATATCACCATAATGAAAATTGTGTAAAAGATCAGTTAAGGGATAAGGGTCTTAAATGCCATGGAAGTTTTTGCTCAGGAGCACTGGTAAGACGGAAGTTTTTTTTGGACCAAAAATGCCACGGAAGTTCACAGGAAGTATCAATTTTGCCCCGGAAGTATCATTTTTGCCATGGAAGTTTTTGCTGAGGAGCAATTTTGCCCCGGAAGTTTTCACTAAGAAGCAATTTTGTCCCGGAAGTTTACAAAACGTAGCAATTTTCCTAGCAATTTTGCCCTTCTGTCCCCAAATGTTAAATTTGACTACTAAATCAGTCAAAGACTATACATGTCATGCCTTGAAAAGATCAAACTTGGAGTCAGAGAATGAGATCCTTCAGATATTGATCTCAAGGCAGCCAGATTTGTGAAGCCGAACTGGTCAAAGGGACTGAAAGGTCTGTCACAAAATGCAAATGAAACACAAAATTAGAAATGAATTGTCCCAAAAATTGGTTCAGTAAAACAAACCAATAGTAATAATATTTACGTTTGTATAAATTGATCATTTACTTAGATCATAAGTGATGCTTCCTTTGGGTTTTGTGACAGTCGACCTTTTAGTCCCTTTGACCCGTTCGACTTCAGAAATTCTGGCTGTCTTGAACTCAACATCTCAAGGATCTCATTCTCTGGCTCCAAGTTTGACCTTTTCAAGGTATAACATGTGTGATCTTTGACTGATTTAATAGTCAAATTTAATATTTGGGGACAGAAGGACAAAATTGCTTCTTAGTGAAAACTTCCAGGGCAAAATTGCTCCTTAATGAAACTTCCGAGGCAAAATTGCTCCTCAGGGAAAACTTCCGTGGCATTTTTGGTCCAAAAAAAACTTCCGTCTTACCAGTGCTCCTGAACGAAAACTTCCATGGCATTTAAGACCCTTATCCCGATCAGTTAAACAACAAAATAACATTAACATCAAGGTTTTAGTATAATCTCTTCCTGTTTCGATGGCTCCTACACAATAAAAGAATAATATAAAATAAATAACTAGTTCCAACACAAGTCCAACAAACATATATCCAACAAATATAAAATAAAGGGCAAAGGAGCAAAAATGCACATGAAGTTTGCTCTTGGGAGCGTCCAGCACCACTAAGTTTCAAAAGGAGCAAAAGTAGACATAAAATTATGTTTTGGGGAGCAAAAGTGCCACCGGCTGTTAGTTGACCGTCAGTTGACCGTTAAGTTGGATGGAATGCTGACGTGTCGCTGATGTGGCGTTGACTGGGACTGATATGCTGACGTGGAATTAAAAAAATTCAAAAAATCTCAAAAAATTAGGAAAATAATAATAATTAGAAAAAAATTTAAAAAAAATTAAATTAATTCGGAAAAAATTTAAAAAAATTGAAAAAAATGAGTAAAAATTAAAATAATTAGGAAAAAAATTAAAATAACCATAAAAACAATAAAATAATTATTAAAAAAAATTCAAAAAATTAGGGAAAAATTAAAATAATTAGAAAAAAATTAAAAAAAAAAATAAAAAAAATTAGAAAAAAAATAATAAAATTAGGAAAAAAATTCAAAAAAATAAAATAAAAAGTAAAAAATTAAAATACCCCCGCCAGTGGGCCCCACCACCGACCACCTTACCGCCGGCTGGCAACGGCGATCAGTTTCCGTTTATTATATACTCCCTCCGGTCTTAATTATAAGACAACATTTGAGAGTTTGTTTTTGTCCTAATTATAATACAACATTCTAAATTTTGTCAATTTCATCCTAAAAGATGCCTATTGATATAAGTGAGAAATTATGTGAAATCAATAAGGTAGTTGGGGTACAGAATTTATATAAAGGCATTTTAGAAAAATAAGTAAAATCAACTAATTCGACCGTCGCCGAGTATATAATAAAGGGCAACCGATCACCGCCGGCGGCTGGCGGTAGGGTAATCAGTGGTGGGGCCCATTGGTGGGGTATTTTAATTTTTTTGAATTTTTCCTAATTTTTTGAATTTTTTAATAATTTTTTATTTTTTGCCCTCATTATTTAATTTTTTCCTCATTTTTTTTCGAATTTTTTAAATTTTTTTCGAATTACTTTAATTTTTTTTATAATTATTTAATCTTTTTTCTAATTATTTTAACTTTTTCCTATCTTTTTTGAATTTTTTTATATAAATTTTTTTAATTTTTTTCCTAATTATTTAAATTTTTCCTCATTTTTTTGAATTTTTTAAATTTTTTTCGAATTAATTTAATTTTTTTAAATTTTTTTTCCTAATTTTTTGAGATTTTTCCTAATTTTTTTGAATTTTTTTAATTCCACGTCATCTTCCATGTCAACATGTCAGTCCCATTCAACGCCACATCAGTGACACGTCAGCATTCCATCCAACTTAACGGTCAACTAACGGTCGGTGGCACTTTTGCTCCCCAAAACATAACTTTGTGTTTACTTTTGCTCCTTTTGAAATTTAGTGGTGCTGGACGCTCCCAAGGGCAAACTTCATGTGCATTTTTGCTCCTTTGCCCTAAAATAAATAAGTATACAATATTCATACCTTCAATTTTCTCTTGAACCCATATTTGTGATGAAACAAGTCCCCACCACTAGGGCTGAGCAACGGGCGGGCGGGGCTGCCCCGTGCCCTAACCCGTGTCTCGCCCGTTTATTTTACACGGGTACGGAGCTACCCTGTACCCGTGGTAAAACCCGTATAACCCGTGATAACGGGTAGATGCAAAAAATGGGCGGGTTTTGACGGGTTCCGGGTTCCCCGTTTATACCACAAGAAAAGAAAGAAAAAAACCAGAACCCATAAAAAGGAAACTTAAAACAAAGCCAAACAGATCAGAGATGAGATGAAAGAAAATATGGAGGTAGGTCTGTGATGCTGGATGGCAAGATGCCGATTGTCGCAGAGATTGACGGAAACAATTGCCATGAACAAAACCGCTGAGTGAGTAGGGGGAAAAAATGAAGTTGATAAAGTTGACAGCTGCAACGTGAGATTGAAGACTAAGGGTGAAGATTGAGAGAAGAAAAAGAAAAGAGGAGGGGGAGGAGGGCGATGAATCTGAGATTGAAGATTGGGAATTGAGGGTGAAGTTTAAGAGAGGAAAGAGAAAAGAGGAGGGGGAGGATGCGGTCAGATGAGATTGAGAGAAGAGGAAAAGTTAGGGTTTTTTTTTACTTTTGAGATATTAAAGTCTTAAAAATATAAAATCAAAAAACGTATGTCAGAAGCTCAGGCATCAAAAAACGTGTCAGAAGCTCAGGCATTAAAAAACGTGTCAGACATAAAAAGAGGAGTGCCAAGTATTGAATCCAGTATCCAAGAATCGAACCGCAATCCCAATGGTCAAAAGTCACAAGCCTTACCACCCAACCAACTATCAATGTTGTGCAATATGTTTGCAACTTAATATATTATAGAGTAAATAATATTTTTGAAAAAAGAAAATACATACGGGCGGGGACGGGCAGCCCGTGCCTTAACCCGTTCCCCACCCCGTTTAACATATACGGGTACGGGGCAACCCCGTACCCATTACGGGCCCAATCTGGGCGGGTTGAAACGGGCCAAAATCTACGGGGCACGAGCGGATTCACGGGTTGCGGGTATTTTGCTCACCCCTACCCACCACATAAAAGAACTTCAACAGATTCTTCATTCAATCTAGCACGATATTCATCAATCACTCTTCCCTCAACACTAAATCACTACTAGAAAAGAGGGAAATAGCGACGAAATTTGCGACAGAACTTTTTCCGTCGCAAATTTTTCAATATTTGCGATGGATTAAAAATTCCGTCGCAAATAAAAGTTTTGCGACAGACAATATAAATCAGTCGCAAATAACTAGATTTTGCGATGGATTAGCAAAATCCAAGTGGTGTGCAACGGATATACTGATCCGTCGTAAACCACTGACATTTTGCGATAGATTTGAGGATCCGTGTCAAACTTCGGTGGGATCCGTTGCACATCGGCTGTCTAAAAGATTGTCGGTTTGTGAGGGATCCACATATCTATCGCAAACGGAGACGTTTTGCGACAGATTTGGGATCCGTCGCAAAATTTACTCATCTTCCTCCTTATCTTCCTCCTTTTGCTCGCTTTGTCCAGAGTCTCCTCTCCTCTCTGCCCTACTCTCTCCATCCGGCCTGCCTTTCGACTGACGTTGGGCCTCCTCTCCCACAGGTTCCATTAGCCTCCTCCTTTCTCTGTCTTCTTTTCGGTGTGGTTCCGTTTGGGTTGTCCTTTCTCCGGCCTCCTCTCCTCTCACCTCGAGCCTCCTCTCCATCGACGTCATCTGGTAAGTCTCTTCCCCATTTTTTTTTAGTTTTTTTTGCATTAGATGTAGTTTATTGCCCCATTAAGAACTCCAATAAGCTTGAGGGATGTTGTTATTAATATCTCCAATAAGAACTCACTGAACAATTTTAGTTAATACTTATTTTATAATCTTGGTGATTAGTTTGTTGGGATCTTATAATCATTGTTATGATACTGTATTAGTTGATAATGATACATAAATCTATAAATAGGATGGTGTTGAAATCAGAAAAGTGAAGTGTTGAAAAGTGATGTTTAGGATAAGAGAATCGATTAATTAATATAAAGTAGGAGGAATGTGTGAGTTTAGGGATTGAAGAAATTTGTATGTATTATAAAAATTAGTTAAATTAGCTAGTTGAGTTAGTCTCTTTATTAAAATGATTGTTAATTTTTTTTAAAAAATATCTCATTTAAATTTTTGATTTGAAACTATCCTTAACAAGTTATAAAATAAACATGAATAATTTGAAAAAAAAAATTATAATTACTGTTTAGATTAAAAGGGAATTATAAATACAAAAGATAAAGTTGATTTTGTATATTATATAAACTTGATTAAGTCTTCTATATTACTGTCTTAAATAATCATATGGATTTGCCCCATATATATATATATATATATATACACACACACACATATATATATATATATATATATATTAGAAAACCTCTAATTCATCCTATGTCATGTTATAACATTGAATTAGCCTTTGATATGACCCTCATGAACTCTACAATTACTTATATGCCCCAGAAATTATTACATCAAATTGTAGCAAGTGATAATGTTGAAATGCCAATGGTTTGCTCATTCCCTAATTCAATATGTAGTTTCATATTTTTTGTTTGGCTCCTCCACATGCATGTCCCCATCTTTTGAGGTGATCGTGATAGGAGTTGGATGTACAATCGTCTAACTCAAAGAAAACAAATAACTCAAGCATTCTTGGAGGGTTTGGAAGAGTTCATCCAATTTGCTTTGGCGCAAGCAACTAATTCAAGTACCACGATCAATTGTTTGTGTGTGAAATGTAGGTGTTTAAAATTTCAAGATCCGGGAACGGTCAGAATCCATTTTTCTAGTGAAGGATTATAAATGTTGGGAATGTCATGGTGAAGTCCGACAGACACCAAATGGTTATTATGGGGATCATAGTCATCGAGACAACCTTAATCAATATGAACAATTGGTCATGGATGCCATGGGACGGTCGATTGGCCAATATTTTGATCCCGCTACTCATGCTGAACCATCATACAAGGGAGAGGAGACTGGTACATATACTCAACCATCATACATGGGAGAGGATCCTAATCCGGAAGCCGATAGGTTCTATAAAATGCTCAAAGAAGTGCAAAGTCCATTATGGGAAGGTTGCAAACACATTCAAAATAGTGAACATTCATTGCTATCGGTTACCCTAACAACACTAAGCTTGAAGAGTGATCACCATATGAGTGAGAAGAATTACAACGAAATGATATAGATCATGGCTAAGGTTGTTCTTAATGACAATAATCTGCCAAAGGATTTTTACCAAGCAAAGAAAAAGGTGAAAGAGCTTGGGCTTAGATGTGAAAAAATCATTGCTGCCCCAAAGGATGTCTGTTGTATTACAAGGATGATGCTGAACGGACCAATTGTAAATTCTGTGAACATGACAGATACAAAGTTGTGAGGAATGGAAGGAAAACAACCCTTCAAGTATTAAGCAAGATGTTGTACTTTCCTCCCGTACCCAGACTTCAGAGATTATATTCATCAGAACAAACGACTGCTCACATGAGATGACACTGGAAACATCACAAGGATGAAAATTTTTTTATGCACCCAATGCCGAAGCTTGGCTTAAATTTGACAAGGCGAATCTTTTGTTTGCAATGGATCCCTATAATGTTCGTCTTGGTTTATATTTGGATGGGTTTGCTCCTTTCAACAAGACAGGTAGGAATTATTCCTGTTGGCTTGTGATTATGACTCCATACAACCTCCCACCTTCCATGTGCATGAGAAGAGAGTTTTTGTTCCTTAAACCGTTAATCCCTGGGCCATCCAACCCAAAAAAGAAAATAAATGTATACCTCAGGCCTTTGATAGACGAGTTGAAGATGTTGTGGAGTGAATGGGTTCTTACGTACGATGTATCATTGAGCCAGAATTTCACCATGAGGGCTGCCTTAATGTGGACGGTAAATGATTTCCTTGCATATGGGATGTTAAGTGGTTGGCAAACATCAGGGAAGCTTGCATGTTTGGTATGTCATGAACAGAATGTGGGTTTTACCTTGCACTACAGTCGCAAGGTCTGTTGGTTTGACAGGCGTTGACAATTCCTGCCTATCGATCATCCACTTAAGAAAAATAAAAAAGACTTCAAGTCGAATTTTGTTAAACGAGCAAATCAACCTCGTCATTTAAGCGACCAAGAAATATGAAACAAGGTGAAGCATATTCAAAGTGTTGAAGAGGGGGCTGCTTCCTATAAATCTAAGGGATATGGCGTTGATAATCATTAAAACAAACGCAACATCTTCTGGGAGTTACCATATTGGAAAGATTAATTATTAAGACATAACCTCAATGTCATGCATATTGAGAGGAATGTGTTTTGCAGTATTCTATACACTATGATGGACACCAAGGGTAAGACAAAGGATACGGTTAACGCAAAATGAGACATAGAAGCGATATGCAGAAGACCTGATTTGCCTTTGGTGGAGTATGCCATGGGCCGGACTTCCAAACCTAGAGCGCCGTACACATTGAACAAAGAGCAGAATGTAGAATTGTTGTGATCGGTTAAAGATTTGAATCTCCCAGACGATTATGCATCAAAATTCTCAAGATGTTTTGACATGAATAAGGCCAAGTTATTCCAAATGAAGAGTCATAATTGTCATGGTTTTTTTTCCAGAGATTGTTGTTGTGGGCCTTCAAAGCACTACCGAAGCATATATGGACTATTCTGACAAAATTTTCCATGTTTTTTAGAGAAATTTGTGCTTCTAAGCTTAACGTTGACAAGTTACGGCAGCTAGAAGCGAGCTTACCAATAATACTATGCAAGTTAGAGATGGTATTTCCTCCTAGCTTATTTGACTCAATGGAACATTTGTATGTTCACTTGGCCTACGAAGTAAGGGTAGGAGGTGCGCAACAATCTTGGTAGATGTATTTGTTTGAGAGGTAGTGTATATATTTCTTTCGCGTAGTTATTAATTGACCCATATGGTACTATAGTGAATAAATACACTCTAATTGTCCATTATAGGTTTTTAGGCACACTTAAGTACAAGATCAAAAATCAAAGGTACCTTGAAGGATCTATTGTTGAAGTGTATCTAGTTGAAGAGGCCACTAAATTTGCATCATACTATTATCCCCCTGACGTTATATCAAGATGGAGAGGGGTCTCGCAACGATGATCGCGGTGATACGAGTGGTCAAATATCAATATTTAATTTTCTTGGCCAAGTTGTGGGAAAACAATGTAGGTCAACTTTGGAAGGAAGACATAAGCAAGTAACAAAGTGGTACATTCTAAACAACTGTGAAGAGGCTGCCCTGTACTTAAAGTAAGATTTCCTCTTTTTTACTGTTATGGTAAGTAATAAAGTATTAATTTCATTTTTTTGTTACAGTTACTTCTCTAATTGGATCTGATAGACAAATCCTTTAATGTAGGATTCCGAAGTTGATAATTCATTAACACTGAGTTTCCTCAATGGTTTTGATCCTACTTTGTGGAAAACCAATCAGCTCCCCATAATGTTGTGTGGAATTTATCTTATGGATCTGCAAGAGTTATTACCCGGTGTAGAAAATATGTAATCAATGGGTATTAGTTTGCAACTCTAGATGCGAATGAAAATACACTAAGTTGCAATTGCGGTGTATGTTGTCGAGGTATCCAAGTTGACGGGGTCAAGGGCGACTACTACGGGAAGTTAATTGACATAATTCAGTTGGATTACCAGTGGGACAAGTTGGTGACTTTTTTTTAAAATGTGAGTGGTTTGATAACACTCAGCGTAGGACAAAAGTGGACAAATATGGAAATGCTGAGATCCGCTGATCAAGGAAATACACAATTGGTTATCACCTATTCATACTTGCTCAACAGGCACACCAAATTTATTATACATCATGCCTCACATCCAACCAAGGGTGGAGGGAAGTTATCAAAACCAAAGCACGGAATATTATACCCAAGTCAAAAGAGTTAGAAACAAATGACAATATGACTAAACCATTCCAAGCTAATGTGGAACATGTACTGCCTGTAAATATTACCACAGATGATGTATCAAACAATCTCTTTGATTCCGCTACAGAGTTAGAGTTTACTCCTATCCAAATTCACGATGAGGAATTAGACGATGAGGCACAAGAGATTTACTTTGATAGTGAATTTGAATTTGATGACTATGAGACTCCAGATGAAGGTGTGCAAGTAGAGGTTGAAGAACAGGAATCGTCCAATTGATATGTGTTAGTTCTTTCTTTATAACAATTTGTTATACTAGATACTCCATTATTTCGCTATTGACATATTAAGTATATTTCTTATATTAATATGTATTTTGACAATGTTTATAAGTGTTCAGAGATGGAGCATTCAGTAGGGCATTTAGGCAATGGTCGTAGTGATGGTAGAGCCTAGCTCCGTCCTATCAGAAGGGGTATGGAGACATCATCTACCCCTTTGTAGATAGAGGGCTTAGCTCTCCCCTAGAGCTGCCGCCGCTATATATGTCATCTTCATCGTCTACTACCAACTCCATTATGGGCAGTACAGGTGTGCCTGCCACTCCCACTTATCCATAGCGAGGGGCAAAGCAGGTTTACTTTACGATTTCTAATTGATTTACATATATTTTGTTTTCTTTAAGCATCTATGTACTAACATTTTCAATATTTCACATTTCTTCCTTCAGCATATTGCGTCACCTCGGAGCTAGGTCGGGGAAGCTAGTTCCTCAATACTCCAGTCTGGGGATTAGTTGATCCTACGACAGGGTTGGTGTGGATCCATCTTGTTGGCACCCATTTGTAAGTCATGTAAAGTTACTAGTAATGTTATGATCTTTTACCTTTAGTTTGTATGCTAATATTTGCAACATTTCCTCTATCTTCAGGTTTGAGCCTTATGGTCTAGTGATAGATTTCATGGAGTACCAAATATATTGTGATTACGATCGGCCTCGGGCTAATTGGACAGAGATTCCTCAGGGTGTCTGGGAGGCTTGGTTCAATGAGTTCTTGGTAAGTTTTGTGCTTTATGGTTATTGATTTCTTCTCATCAAAATGCAAATTGATTAAGTACTTTTATAATTTGGAGCACTAATTGTTCATTATTGATTTTTAGGGAAAGTTTAGGCAGTTGTCTGACCATCTGGGAAATTTAAAAAAAGCTTACAACTATAAGGCAGGCCGGTGGTTGTTTGATAAGTTTGATAAATTGAGAAATAATATAGGCAAGCAAACTTGGATTCAACCTAAGGCCGTAGAACAGTTATTTCAAAGATGGGCCCCGATGAGAAATTTAAGCAGAAATGTGAGAAAAATAAATTAAATAGGGCCCAAATGGATGAATTGTCATATATTGGCGGCTCTATTCCATTTAGTGAGTATTGACGAAAAATTGCAAGTATACATTATTTCCTATTTCAGTATTGAATATTTTGTACTCTGAAGTAATTAATGAACGGTTATCATTTGTATTTGCAGGCAGAGTTTGGGGAAGTTCCTACAGAATTGGTTGATTGGGCTACCTTTCAGCGGACCCATTCCCAGGAGTCTGAAGGTAGTGGCAGGCGCTAGATTAACAAGTCGCAGCAAGTAGTGGTGAGACATTTATTGCATTTATTATTTGTTTCAAACAGTAACATATTTATTTCATTTCACATGCCTTATTTTTTTTATGTATTTTTGTGCTTGTAGGAAACCTATCAGAAGCTATCGCAGGAGAGAAACTCGCGATTGAGAACGACCTTGTATCCTTTCACTCCGATAACAAGAGTCTCTTCATTAAGGTTGTAGGCGGATTTGACAAGAAAGGGAGACTCTTCAGGATGGGTGCCTTTACCAGCCGAGTTAAGGCTACGAAGTGCTTATCCAGTGGTGGTGGAGGTTGCAGGTAAACATAATACTTTTGATATTCATTGTTACATTTTCACTCCCTCGTCCATTTAAATGAAGTATAAAAAATAAACTGACTTTATAATGTTGATTTTGCAGATGATAAGAAGGTGAAGATGTTAGAACAGCTGGTGAGTCAGCAAGTAGATCAGATAAATCAGCAAGGATAGATAATTAAGGAGATGCAGGATCGACTCCAGTCCCTATTGAAGGACAGGGTAAGGGGTTAGCTCCTGGTGATGATGGCCATACTAGTGATGATGATGACCATACTGCTATAGTTTAGACTTTTCTTTTGTTCATTTTGATCATAACATTATTATTTATATTTTGTTTTTCTATGTAAATTCTTATGATTGTTACAATATATTTTCATGATATACAAGTCTTTTTTTTACTCCGTAATTTTTAAATATTTTTTATGTATTTTTTTCCGAATTTTTATATTTTTTCTTAAATTAACTGAAATTTGCAACAGAAAATATGTTTCGTCACACATTTCTCAATTTGCGACAGAAAAAGGTTTCTGTCGCAAATTTCGAAATCTATGACGGAAAATATTTTTGGTCACAAATGGGGAAATTTGCAGCGAAAAGGTTTTCTGTTGCAAATTTCCCATTTTTGCGACGAAAAATCTTTTCTGTCGTAAATTTACATATTTGTGACGAAAAATTCATTTTAGGTTGGTAAAAATGGTTTGCAACGCCATTTTTTGCGACAGACATAAATTCGTTGCAAACCACTTTTACAATGGGAAATCCTTGTTTTGCGATGGATTTTTTTTTCTTCTTTTTTTTGGTTTCAAAACATGACTTTTTTTGTAGTGAATGTGGATTTGATGCCATAGTTGAGATAGGGATAGCTAATATATCAAATGCTATCCTCGATAAAACTTTAAATTTTGCACTATTGTTCTTCCACCACTCTAAAGCACAAAAAGATGAAGACTCAAAAGAAGGACTATAAGGATCATCAGCAAGATAAGTTTCCAACTTTGAATTTGTAGGAGCAATCGAATGCCTTTAACGAATCATGTTCAACATTCATAGCATTCCTTTATCTTTTTGTTGTGCACTAGTATCTGCTAAGGGAACACTATCAATATTGACTTCATTAGATGCAGAAGATGAGGAATGCAACTCCATGTACTCAAGATATAATTCCTCCAATGCATTTTTCACCTTTTCCACATTTCATATAGCTTCACTTTCTAATTTGTATATTAAAGGGGAGCTTATCTCAATAGCTAGGATTTTGATCCTTGGATCCAAAACACTAGTAATAGCCACCAAGAAGTTGCATTTCCCCCAATATTTATCAAATTTTTTCATACATGAACAAGTCAAGAGACTCCATTGCTTCATCAATCACTTGTTTCACACGATGAACTTCAGCAAGATTTAAATTAGAAGTTGGGTATTCACTACTTGAGATGACATGAGTGGTATTATTAAAAACTTCTAAGAGATGACAAATCTTCTCAATCTTTTCCCAGTGCTCAGGATCAGGTACAAAAGTATAACGGGGCTCTTTTTCATTATAAGCAGTAAAAGCATGCTTGAATTTTATTACAGTTGTCAACATCAAGAATGTAGAGTTCCATCTTGAAGGAGAATCAAGAATAAGCTTCCTTTCTTTCAAACCCTTTGACTCCACAACTTCACAAAAAGATTTTGGCCTTGCATCTGAGGCATTTATGAACTTAATACTTTTGTGAATTTTGTCAACAACATCTTTAATAGTGCTAAGGCCATCTTGCAACAACAAATTTAGGATATGTACACAACATCTAACATGAAATAGTTGTAAATGGAGCTAAATACCCAAGAGGGGGTGAATTGGGTATTTTCAAATTTTTGACTAAATGCTCTGTTTTTGAACTATGAAAACAGGGAAATTTAAAGTGAGGGAAGAGTAGCAAGACACAAGAAGATTTATACTGGTTCGGTCTTAACCACTGATCTACGTCCAGTTCCCAGCCTCACTGGGATTTCCACTATCTCAATGATTACACACTTTGCACTCAAGAGTAATTCTCTCACTAGAACTTACTCCCCCTTACAAGTTGTAATCAATAAACCCAACCACCAAGTCCCCTGATTTGTGGTTCTTTACAATCAATGATCAATAATCAAAGAAAACTCTCTCTAAGAGTAGATGATGATAAACATTGAAGCTTATAATGTCAAAAGACACAATACAAGTGAAAACAGATAAGTAGGTGAAGAAATTGAATGCTTGTGCGTTTTCAATTGTTGTAATTGTTGTAGAGACTTGAATGTTGTCCTATTTATACTCAGGAAGCATTAATTGACCGTTGCATCTTCAATATTACCGTTGAGAGAAGTCTTCAGGTGATTTGCAAGAGTTTTAGTCATCTTCTCTCTCTATACTTAGCTTAATCCAGCTGGCCAAGTACTCTGATTTGTTCCTCTGCAAATTAGTCCGTTGGAGATGAAGTTTCTTGATGTAGAAAACATTCTTTAATGCCTTGCAACCGTGTACAGAGGAATTAACTAAGTTTATGCAACTTTCTGAGCAGTGCATTTAATGAACTGAACCACTTTTTGCTTTTCACTTTATCCTTCAATTAACTTTCCGTTAATCTGTCTAAAAACTCATCAAAAAGATGGTTAATCATAGTCAAGAATATATAAGAATGATAAATGAAAGTATTAAGATCAAATGAAGGAGTTTCACAAATTTGTCAAATTTGATTTTCAAGTTCAACGCTCAATACTCGAGTATGTCACTGTGCACTTAAGTCAATACTTGAGTATCCAACTTGATACTTGAGTATTCATCATCCAGAGAGAAATTATCGTGATGTGAACTTTGGACCTTAGGTACAATACTCAAGTATTCAAATCAATACTCGAGTATTCAAGTTATTGAAAGGAGGAAAAGCTCTCTGTATGCCCAATACTCGAGTTTCCAAATCAATACTTGAGTATGCACTCATTTGAAAATTTTGTGGAGTTTTTCCATGTCAATACTTGAGTTTTCAAATGAATACTTGAGTATTCATAAACAAATGTTGATTTGAAAAACTTTGTAAAAGTCCAATACTCGAGTATGTAAAATCAATACTCGAGTATGCATAAGGTGTAAATCTTTGATGTCTCTCTGTATGACCAATACTTGAGTATTCAATTGAATACTTGAGTATTGAGAACTTATGTCAATGTTGAAATTCTCTCTATGTGTTCAATACTCGAGTATTGCAACCAATACTTGAGTATTGTCTCAGGGTGAAAACTTGGAGTGCTCTCTGTAAGTTCAATACTCGAGTATTGCTTCCAATACTTGAGTATTGCTTCGTGAAAGAGAATTTGAGCAACTCCCTGTCAAGTCAATACTCGAGTATTCATATCAATACTCGAGTTTCCATTTGATAGTTGATTTTTATCAAATGCAAAAACTCCAAGGTGTGTTTACAATTGTTGATTATCATCAAAACACATAGAGAACTAACAATAGTTGCCCACCAAGTATCAACTTATTGTTCAATGACAAATTCTTTTTTAGAGTTCTTAAACAAGTGTCATTGTAGCTAGCATTATCAACAGAAACCAAGAATATTTTTTTATCAATACCCCATGATCTCAAACACTTGAAAATTACATTTGCTATATCTACTCCTTGTCTTGGAGCAGGCACTTTAACAAAACTCAAAACTCTCTTTTGAAGATTCCACATGTCATCAACAAAATGGGCAGTAACAACCATATATTTAGCTACCTGGTGACTTGACTTCCACATGTTTGTTATAATGCTTACCTTGCTCACTTTTTGCAATATTTTTTTCTAAAGTATTCTTTTCATCTTCATACAATTTGAGGCAATCACTTCGAACAGTCTCACGAGAAACTTTTCTAAAATCCAGATTTTCATATTCAAATGCCCACATCAAAACATCATCTTCCACCATGCTAAAGGAATGCTCGTGTACCATAATAGCAATAGCTAAGATTTCTCTCATCTTTTCATTAGAGTACTTAGTGCCATGAACAATAAAAATGATTAATTTGTGATTCACTTGGTGGAAATTGTATGGTGGTTTGCTTATTTTGTCGAGAGACAAACAACCTACGTTTAAAGAAACCCACCTAATGCCTCTTAAGATGGCTAGTGCTAGCTCCCCTTTCACAAGTAGCTAGCTTTTCTTTACAGTACAAACACATTGCTTTTTTGACACCATCAACAAGTTGAACTTCTTCAAAGTCTTTCCATACCATTGAAGTTTTTTCGCCACTTTTTTGTGATAATAGAATCATATTCACCCCTAGTTACTACCGGTTCAGAGGCATTATTGTCAATGTTCATTGCATCATTTGAAGGAGTTGCCACATGCTTACTAATTTGTTGTTCAGTTTGAAGTCCTTGAGGTTGAGGAAGAATATATTCACTTATGTTGTTGTTGCTATCCATTACAAGGACTTGTTCTATATAACAAAATAACAAACCAAATTAATTATAGACTATATAAAATTCAAGCCACAAAAATTGCATAGTAGATACTGCCATTCATTAAATTAATATTAGAAAGCCATAGAAACATGTGGCATACAATTGTAATACTACTTAAAAAATGTCTTAGACCTTCGTTGTTAATATTGAACCTAGAATAAAATAAAGCGATCCGATAAAATAACAAACAAACAGTTCAAAATAAATTCCCTGATAGTTAAAGAAACAAACAATCTGATGCGTTAGACAAATCTATCATTTAAAATTAATTCCCTAATGTACAAAGAAATAAAAAACGGATAACATTGTTGAACATAAATCGTGGAAAAAAATAAATTCCTTAACAAGTACAAATGGATCTGATGCCTTCATCAAGTGCAAACAGTTGAACATGATTGATAAGTATATATTTTATAATTAAATAGGTGTATATTTTATGAGAATTAATTGGATTTATTGATATTATATACTTATTTAATTATCTTTTATATACTTTACTATCTTGTAGGATAAAAAGATATTTTGATAAAAAATCTACTTATTTCCTATTATATTTTGCAAGAAATATTACCTGATTTGAAAAGAAGTAGAAAAAGCAATTAAGAGGATATGCAATTAGTCAAACTCAGTAGTCTCACGCAAGAAAAATAGAAATAAAATCAATTGCGTGATCTGGTGGAATAAATTACAAGATACAAGATATCTTTTTAATAAGAAAAGGAGAATCAGTGACCCACAGCCTAAGTTATATTTAGGTTATATATATGAAGAAAAGAAGAAGCTAGAGAAAGATCGGGAGACACAGAACGAGAAGGAACGAAGAAGCAGAGGAGTAGAGGCTGAGTGTTTCAATTCTTTTCATCATCCCCACGGAAGGACAGAAGGACTGTGGAGGCAACGAAAAATCTTTATTTCCTCTCTTTCTCTTTATTCTTTAAATCTGAGTTTCATCTTTTTGTTATGGATTTAATTAAAGCCATGTGCGGCTAGTTAGTTTTGCAACCTAGAGAACCTATGAACTTATTTGGGTTTTAGAGATTATTCTCACTTATTAGTTTTGCTTAATTTTATTTCAGTTTATTTAATCATGTGTTCATTGTTATTGCTTATTGATTGATTACCATTGAGCAAGTTTTGGGGATTTAGGGTTGAACTTGGAAGAGGGAATCCTAAATTAACCTTGGGATTAAATAATATGGAATTAGGTTTAAATTTAATGTGAAATTAGGTTTTAATCTAATTTGCGTCTAGGATAGGAATAAACCTAGAAGCTCCGCATAATCAAATTAGAGCCCGATTTAAAAAACATCTTATTTAGTTGTGTGAGGCACCACATAATTAATTAAGGTAGGTATCTAAGTGGACCGGAAGGTATTTATAGACATTAATACTCTAGATTAGCTGATTAGGTTAAGTCAAAGTTAATTTAGTGGGAATAAAATCTAAGAATCAAATAAGTGATTATTGACTCTAGGTTGCTCGTTCATTAGTGTGTAGTTAGTTTGTTTTAATTTTAGTTTTAATTTCTTTTCTCTAAATTAAATTTAATTTGGTTTTCTCAACTTAAACGAAATTGTGAAATTAATGCTTAACTGGAGTTTATGATACTAAGTCCTCGTAGGAACGATACTTTTCTTATCACTTTATTACTTGATGCGGCCTGTACACTTGCAGAGTTTATAGGCTATAAAGTTTTGCCTTATTAATGATCCAATAAAATAAATTCCTTGATGGTCAAACAAATTTTATTTAATATGGTCAAACAAACAAACTATGCAAACAATACAATCAGTGTTGCCTCTATTCTCATGATGGGAAGATGACGTCTGTATGTACCAAAGGCAAAGAAGCACAATTATAGCAATGAAATTCAAAGCACATAATTATTCAATAACCATTAAACTCTTTGTACTATTATTTTCCATTCAATCAAGTCTACATGATAATATAACATCAATCACCCATTTGACATCCTACCGCGTAACAATTGTAACATGGTCATGGCCAATTTCGTTCAACAATATATATATTGTGAAAAATTCTAGAATTTTCATTCCTGTACGAAACTATGATACAGATCGACAAGCATTACGGTAGCCACACAGACACATAGCAATATAGAGTATGTAGACAAAACGAAAGAAAAATAATGGAAGGAACTCAAAGCAAAATACTGAAAAAGAAAAGGACAGCTAGGACCAATCCGTAAGGGAGTCGGTGACAGCTATTTCGTTTAGCAACTTAACTCTTTTGGCTATAAGCAGCAAACGATTTACTTAAAACATAAGATTATATCGGAAAAACCAAACTTGATGATATATATCCGCACCCCTCAATCCAAATAAGAAAAATCAAGAAGAAAATAAGAAGCAGAACTCCAAAAATGACAACGGTATTAGTTCAAATGGCCAACAGCGAGATACCTGATTTGAGTTGCAACACCACGAGAAATCGAGAATACTGGAAAGAGAGGATGAGATGACAGCTCACGGCTAAGTACTAGAATAGCAGTGCGCAAAAGAATACTGGAATAGCAAGTGTGCGCGCATGAGATGACGATAATACAGGAAATCAGGAATAGCAAGCGTCTGAGTATGAGTCTGAGACTTTGAGTAGAAAATGTTGAATAAAAAAAGGGTTAAAGTATACTTTTAGTCCTTTAAGTTTTACGTAAAATATACTTTTAGTCCCTTAACTTTATAAAGCATACTTTTGGTCCTAAAATTCTAACACCGTTAATGTTGCTAATAAAAAAAGTTGACCAGCGACTTAAGTGATGATTAATAACATTTAATTACACAAATTTTATATATTCTTCAATTTACCCATATTTTAAATTTATGTTTAATAGCATTTAATTACACAATTATTATTTAAGTTTACACCGTTATCACTTGTTTGTATTTTCCGTTAGTAAAATTAACGGTGTTAGAATTGTAGGACTAAAAGTATACTTTATAAAGTTAAGGGACCAAAAGTATACCTTATGTAAATTTAAAGGACCAAAAGTATACTTTAGCCTAAAAAAAATAAAGAAAAGAAAATGTTGAATAAAAAACAGCCACGAGAATACTGGAGGTGGAATAGCAAACGTCTTTGTCCAAAAATAAAAAGAAAGAATAACATGCATTTGGGCTGAGTATCCGTCTGAGTAGAAAATGTTGAATAAAAATCAAAGGTTAATATAGTAATTACCGTTATAACTTTAAATTACAAATTATAATATAATAATGATTGGAAAAAAAAATTAAAATTATATTTTTTGTGTAAACAAGTCAGGTCTAAAGGCTTATAGGCCAGGCCTTAACAAAATAGGCCTAGCCTATTTACACATTTAGGCCTTTAAATAGGCATTGACCTAGTCTTTTTAATAAACAGGCAAGCCGTAGGCCACTTATGGGCCTAGCTTATTTCCATCGTTACCTGCCTCATAATAACTGTCAAGCTATCTCACCGAGGATTGCCAATCATGATGGTTGCAATGGTAGAGGCGAAGATAACAGTGGTGTGGCAGTGGCAGGTAGTGATAGTGATACCGGTGCAGGAGAAGGTAGTGGTGGTGGTGGCGGCGACGGCCAAGGGGCATGGAGGAGAAGGTGGAGGCAGCTATGGAGGAGGAGGAGGTGCTGGTGGCGGCGGCGGCGAAAATGGTGGAGGTGGAGCTGGAGGTAGTAAAGTGGGGTGGTGGCGACGATGAGGGAGGAGGTAGTGGTGGTGATGGTGGCGTGGGGGGGCAACGGCAACAACCACGATGGCAGTGGAAGTGGTGACAAAAGCATGGGGTGGTGGTGACGGTGGTGGAGGAGGAGGGGGTAGTGGTGGTGACAATTGTGTGAAGTGGCAGAGGTAGCAACAGTGGAAGTGGCAGTAGTGCGTGGGGCAGTAGCGACAACTGTGGAGGAGGAGGAAATAGTAAGGGTAGCAAAGACAATGGTGAAGGTGTTGACAACAGTGTGAGGTGACGATAACGGAGGTGGAGAAGGAGGAAGTGGCTGCAGTGGAGGAGAAGGAGGTAGTGATGATGGCGGTTGTATCATAGTGTAACTAGTGAATGAGATAAATGAAACAAAGACAAATGTAATTAAAAAGTAAATTGGATTTTTTCAACCATATGATGAGGTGGCGAGGTGTTAATGAGTATTCATAAGGAGGGAGGTATGAATGAGGATTACCAATTTTTTTATAGTCAAAATTACCATGATAAACACTATTACCATACAAAAGAGCAATCAAACCCTCTTTTATTGATAGTACAATCATCATTATCTTGACACGCATGTAATTGGGTGTTTGAGAATGCATTTCAAGTATCCCAAGGTGGCTCTTTGGATAAAAGGCATAGGCCCATTACGGGGACCTTTGTATTGGCAATAGGCGAAATGCGCTTTTTCTTGAAATTTACAGCTTCTCCATTTTTAGGGTGAAAAGAGAAATCCAAAAAGTGACTCGGGTTGAAGGGAATAAATGGCACTAAACTTGGGTCCTACGGTCCTAACTACTTTCAATTAAAAAAAAAAAAAACTTTAAAAACCTCAATATACTTTGTGTTTGAAAAAATATCCTAAGGAGAAAAACATTAACTAATTTTTTTAGCATTTACAATTTTTTCAGTAATATAATATTTGTTTTATTTTTCTAACTTTAATTTTAATATATATATATATATATATATATATATATATATATATATATATATTTTAGAATTACAGGCAAGCTATGAAGCTTGGAATGATGAGAGAAAGACTAGCCTATGAAGGACTAGTCCTTAGTACATCAAACTAGCAAAACAAATTAACCAAAACAGACCATCCGGCCTCTAAGAAACATATCCAGGCATCCCCTAAGAACAGAAGGAACCAAAATGGCGTCAGCGTCCGCAGCAGCATCATGGTCCTGTTTGGCCAAATAATCATCACATGATCATGGCCCTGTTTTTTTTTTTTAATATATTTTTTTAAAGTTATCAAATTGTATACATATAATGCGTATAAGGGAAAATAAAATCTGTCTTTTTAAATCAATTTACATCTAAATATACTTTTCTATTTACTATCTAAACAAGTATGATCGTTTTGTCAAACTAACTTTTCCCATAACTTGAGTTTTCAGAAGTTACATTACGTTAAATCATAAACGTAAATCACATTACATTGATTGCATTAATTACATCAACAGACTATTATCCTAACTTGGGTTTTTAGAAGTGATAAGTTGAAATAAAAGCCATTTATATTACGTTGAAACAATCAAGCCCTATTCTACTGCATTATTATAGCCGATAAATGCAATACTCTTTCATATCCCAACTATTGGAACTCATTTTTTGAGCAAAAAGATATAGAAACTATTTGAAGAGTTTATTTTGGTTTAAATTTGTGTATTAGAGAGAGTCTAACAAAAATATAGTGAAAATTGCAACTAGATCCTAATTAACAGAATTAATTACAATTAACTCCCTTAAAATCATCAAATTGCGATGAACCCTAAGGGATTTGAGTGCTAATAATTTCAAAAGTAAAAGTACAATTTTGCCCCAATGATAGGTTTGGAACATGCAATGAAAAGTTTAGAGCAACCATTGATAGGTATAGTTGAAAATCAATGGCAAGTTTAGAACAACTAATAATAAGTTACATGACAACCATAAGTTTAGAGGACATAGTGACAAGTTACATGACAATAAGTAACTACATAAAATATTAGTTTGAAAAACAAATACAACTTACACCTGTTCCTCTCTTGCATCATCATCTCTCATTGATTGTATATTGTCATATGCATTCTCTCCTACGTACACATGATCACTTTCCCATTGAATTTAATAATTTCTCATTAAATTTAAGGGTTAAGTATCAATTTTGCCCCTAAAGTACGCACCCAGGAGCAATTTTGCCCCTTAACTTTTTAGGGTAGCAATGTTACTCCAGAAATCTCAAAATATAGAATTGTTGCCTCTCCGTTAACTACTCTAACGGTCAACTAACAGAGGGCAACATTGTTACGTTTTAAGACTTCCGGGATAATATTGCTTTGGGCCCTAGAGGCAAAATTGATACTTAACCTTTTTTTTTAAAAAAAAAGTCAACCCGGTATTATAATTAGGGTTAAGGAGCAATTGGGCTAACAAACTTTTACCTCAAGAGCACCAAACACAAATAACTTTTAAGTGAACCAAAAATATCAAAAAGTTTTTAAAAATGTATAGAACAAAAATGGAGTAAACTTTTTTGTGTTAGGCGCTCCTAAACTAAATTCTTTTTGTGCTTGCTGCACATTTTTAAAAGTTTTTAGGTATTTTCGATTTACTTAAAAGTTATTTGTTCTGGTCGCTCCTAAGGTAAAAGTTCTTTGGCCAAATTGCTCATTAACCCTTTATAATTATAATCATGACAGAAGGGAATAGAGGTGACAACTATTTTTTTTTAAAAAAAAAGTAAACATAACCTACTCCTCCTTTCATAGCGTCCTCATTGCAAACATTCCACAATCAAACAATAATCACTCACATGTGGAATTTGTCCAGAAGAACAAATCAAACAAAAAAAATAAGAACGAATTTGTACAAACAAAAAATCAAACGAGTACATCGCAGGCAGTTTAAACGAATTTTTCCAAACAATAATCACTCAGCTGCGGAATTATCTACGCAAGGAAGCTCTCGTGCATTCTAAGCAAAGGTGACTAAGAGAATAAAGCTTACAATGGGTTAAGTATCAATTTTTCCCTTGAAGTACACATCCAAAGTAATTTTGCCCTTGAAGTTTTTGACGTAGCAATGTTACCCCGGAAGTTTCAAAACGTAGCAATGTTGCCCCTCCGTTAACAGCCTAACGGTCAAACGTTGGGCAACATTGCTACGCCAAAAACTTTAGAGGCAAAATTTCTCTTGGGCACGTACTTCAGGGGCAAAATTGATACTTAACCCTTAAATTTAATAAAATGTTCCACTCATTTATCATTCGCAAATGTTGTTGTAACATCAAAGGTCAACGTGAATTTCATGGTAATTCCACTACTTTCTTTTCTAACAATTGATATTACAATTGTTCTCACTCCTCATACACAGTGTCTTCCTTTATAATTTCTATTTTAACGCTACCCCCACATTGCAAATCACCTTCTTCTCCATTTAGAAATTGTCCCCCTATATGCAACAAATATAATATATGCTTTGCAGGCATACTTTTGTACACTCTACAGAACAAAGTTGTTATTGGCAACTACATGAGTAACATTAATAATTTTAGAGCACTATATTGATGACATGTTCTAAAATCACATAACAAAGTTATAAACACATAAAGCTTTATCCTTTCAATTCATCCTTGTCTAAGCATATGAAAACATAGCACAACCTGCATAACAACATAGCAGAAATTCAAAGCCTCCCTCACACTTGATGAAACAACAACATAAATAATGAAGATAGGATACAATTAACAATCTTTGCTAGTCTATAGTTTTTATTTATGAAACTTATATAACTTGTGCTCTAAACTTATCATTAGTTGTTATATATCTTATCATTGGTTGGTCTAAACTTGTTATTAGTTTCTGTATAATTTTACCTTCACGTTTGGAATTAATAACACAGGTCCCTTATGACTTCACTGAAATATGATGATTTCAAGTAATTTGATTGTAATTAATTCTACTAATTAGGACCTGATTGGAATTTTCCCAAAAATATTTATTTAGGAAACAGAGAAAATATATATTTAGGAAATAAAAAGCATTAACATCTTACATTTAGAATTAAAACAAACCCCTATGTTAGTTCTTATATCATCTAAGATCGGAGAGAGTGATCCGCAAAAAGTTGAACTAAAATGTCAAGGTTTATGAAGAGAGAAGCTTGTTGAAGAGTACAAGGTAAAACACCATTTGTGAAGCCTGATTTTCGGGAGTTTTTTGGCCCAGCTGATTTTGTGAGAAGATAATGCAAAATAGGAAAAGGAAAGTATGCTCTTCCCCACCAGCATACACATACAGCATTTGTGTTCTTATGTTTGAGCTAATATCAATGACATGATATTTTGTAAAATTTAATTTAAATGTTTTCTTAAGAAATTATCACTAAAGAATTAAACTTAAATAAATAAATTTAAGCCATCCATATTCAATTTAAACGATTTCCTAATTATTCGGATGAATCTTCATTTCTAGCCTCTACATGGAACCTTTCTCGGGATAATAGGCAAGACAAACTTTCATGTCAATTTTCCAATTTGCCTTTTTTCTCCCTTCTGTCACGAAAGAACCTGAGAAATATTGCAGCAAAAAAAATTCCTCTGAATTCATCATTGAAAGCTTTCACTTTTCCTGTTTCAAAAAACATTTTGTTTCATCAACCAAAGTCTTCAAAGGTGATAAGACCTACATCTTATCGTTTTGCCTCTCCACTAATTTGAATTTGAGTCACATCGTCGAGAGCTTTCATACAAGAAGCCTTCGATTATAATTTTTTCATCGACTTGATTTGAGATGGGATCTTTATGAAAAGCATCAAGTCCCTTCTCTTCCCTTCATCCTCTTTTCCCAGACGATTATGTATGTGAAGTTACCAAGCTTCCCTTGAGCTTCAAATGAGAGAAATTGAAACTTTTCAACCACAAGGCTCGAGCAAAGGCCTTCTGGATGTCAAATCCCTTTCATTTAACCCAATCACTAACGTTTTGATTCCAATTTTGATGCCAAGTTTTAAGGGTTCAAAATCTCTTGATCACCTCAATTCAAGATTCTAGAGATTATTAATTATTATGGCTTCTCAAATCAATCATCAAGGTTCAACTTTTGAAAAGAAAAAACCAGATCAAGAACCCCTCCCAAGCAAAATTGCTCAAACCACAGTGACTTATATATACCAAGCCAACATAGGAAGGTGTTGGCGTAATGTGAGCATGACATGGTGCAAAACCCTAATGAGCCACACATTGCACCTTACAATTGATAGCACAATAGGAAAACTCAAGTACACCTGCAAGATCGACGTGAAGCCGTGGAGTTTCTGGAGCAAAAAAGGCTACAAATCATTGGATGTTGACGGGCACGAGGTCGAAGTATATTGGGACGTCCGATCGGCGAAATTCTCAGACGGATGCCCAGAGCCAACGGGTGATTACTATGTAGCCTTTGTGTTCGATGACGAGGTGCCATTGTTGGTGGGGGATTTAAAGAAGAAAGCATACAAGAGAACGAAGTCAAAACCAGCCAGTATTGAAGCCATGCAAGTTGTAAAGAAAGAAAACGTGTTCGCCAAGAAATCCTTTGTCACGAGGGCGATGCTCAACACTGAGAAGACGACAGTGGCGGCGACTATGGCGAGGACGAAGACAAAAGAAAGCGAAGTTATTGTGGAGAGCTTGATGAGTAGTGGAGTGAACGAGCCGGAGATGTCAATATACATAGAAGGAGTGAAGTTGATACATGTGAAGAATCTACAATGGAAGTTCCGAGGGAACGAGACGGTGATGGTCAATAATAATGAGAAAGCAGTTCAAGTGTATTGGGATGTTCATGATTGGTTGTTTAGTGGTTCAGATGATTCATCAGGGCCTGGTGTGTTCACGTTCAAGCCAGGATTTGCAGAAGCAGAAGAATCAGATATGAGTGATAGAGAAAGTTATGACAATGAATATGGTAATTCTTCTGTGTATTATTCAACTAGAAATGCTCCCTCTGAATTTTGCCTTATTCTTTGTGCCTACAAATTAGATTAAACTCAGAAAAAAAACCTAATTATATTTTTCAAGCTCAAAGTAAAGACTTTCAAACTATATATTTTTACATGCAAAGGATGATTGTTGATGCATTTGTAAATATTCTATTTGTCCACGGTTGTGTGTAACCCAATGAGCGTGTACAGGCATAATTGACATTCAATTACAAGGACTTTGTTTTATGCTCCTCTATTTTTCTCTCTATTATTACTTTTTAAATCTCTCTATGTTAATTTGTTCTTTGAAATTGAGGGCATCTTTTGGAAAGATAAAGTGCACGTGTACTCTAAAAAGTTGAAATAATGTTGTCTCAAAAGTTTTCTTTTGGGTTAAAAGTTTCCCCAAAAGTATGAAAATAGAGCAACTTGCCTATACTATTAAACATATTAATGGTTAATGTTAATTTTTTTTAACAAGATAGAGTAACATTGCTCCATTCTGAAACACTTCCGAAACGATATTGAACAAAAAAAACTTCCGACAACTAGCATGAATTTGCAAAATCAGATTATATAGGAGCCAATTTGGAAATCCATTAGCAGGCATAATTTTTTCCCCCCAAAAAACAACTAATCTCACATGACTAAGTATGAAATTCATATTATTTGTTAAAAAACAGAGTGACAGAAAAACTCTGTTTACAAAAGAAGTTTTGTTCAGAGACAAAAAAAGTTATAGAAGGTAATGATGGTGAGAAAATCAAAAGGTACCTCTAATTTTAGCTGATACTCAATGAACAATCCAACTATCCTGACCATGAAAAAGCATTAATCCTCTCAATTTATAAGGTAAACAGAAAAACACATGAACAAGCGCATAGAAAATAGATATATACGTATACATGAACAATAATATGTCTACATTTTACACACTATAAAAGCCAATACAATAAATGAAACTATGAGGGAAGAAAATGACCACAATCTTGTGCAAAATATACAGGAGGGAAGCTCAGTTATGAAGCAGTTCATACCATATTTTCATCTTGACATGCCCTGTGATTCACATTACTAGAAGATTTATCTAAATCTACATGAGTGCTTTGGATTAAGTAGTTACCACTGTTTTTGGGGATTAAATTCCCGCCGACGTGGCTGCCTGAGGCACTAGCATGCAGTGCTTCAACATACAAATGCTTTACCACATTTCTGAATCGCCTTCGGAAAGTTGGTATGCGGGACAAGGAAACTACGATCCCCTGCAGCCTAAAATGAAAAAGAAAAGGAGAAAAGCAATAATCAAATTATAAACAATACGACTCATTTAACCGCAAGTTATATCCACATCAGAGTGGTAGAATCACACGTGAGATAAGAAAACAACGTTATTGAAAGATATCAGAATCACAATTAAAAGGTACTTTTTAGAAATTTTGAAGAATTTGCAAACACTTGATATCATCATCAAGTATCATCACCCTTTAGGATTTAAAGCAGCCTTGTAATCATTTGGAGATGCTACATTAGACTCTCATTTCTCACATGCACATCACTTTCACCATTAGTCTAAACAACAGCCTCCAATCCTTATGGCACTTTCTAGAAGATATAATGGTCCTTCCTCTCCTCTTTGAATATTGATAAGAGAACATCAACAGAAGTAAATTATAAAAAAATTGATAGATATGGAAATTATATCTTATATTTACTATTTAGAATCAAGATCAACTCTCCATATATGTCTTATATTAAGGACCAGAGAGTAAGTTTTTTCAATATCACCCCTATTTAAAGTCAATTAATTATAAGAGAGAATGTAGTACAAATCCGAAAATTTTCTACTTAAATATGGGTAAAATCAAATATTTATTTCATTTTTAAGAAAGAGTTAATGACTTAACCACCTCTCTTAAAACCGACGAGGTATTAGAGATGCATTATAATAGGTACAGGAAGGAGTACACATGGCTAAAGTCTCAAGGGATGGAATCTTGATTAAGAAGTAATGAGGAAATGAGGCAAGGGTCCAAATCCTAAATAGTAATAGTTGTGAATTAAGAATGATTAGGATTTTTGCACTATTTCAAATATACAACTATACCTTCTTATTATAGCTTGCAACTGTGCTCTCCTGACATTATCATTTGATGGGAATCCAGAGCTATCCCATTCTTCAGGTATCTCATTTTTGCATCTTATAACTAACCCTTTGAGGCAAACTTCTTCTGTTTCTTTCCACTCAAGATTCTTTAATTGCTCTTTCATGATCAGTAAAGGCCCATAAAACCACTCAAACACTTTATCCCGAGGCTTATTCATGCTAGTCAACTCAGTATCATCAGCTGCAAAGAAACGCATACGTGTAAGGCATGAAAATTGATGTAAACCCCAAAAGAATGGAGGATTAAGTCAGAGAAGTACAGATCACTAGTCCGTCTGAATTGGACTTTGCTGAAGTTAGCAGACATTGAAGCAAGGTCCAAGCTGGTAACTTGATGGTTAAAGTCTTAGAATTGTCTTTCATCAGACATTCCTCAATGTCTTTGACACTTATCAAACCATCACGGAGGAGTATTCTGCCATTTATCTCACATGACTTGAACAACCAATCCCATACCTGCCAAAGATTTTTAAATCAGAGACAATCTCATAAATTGCTTACTTAAGTAATTATACATACACCAGTCCATTTTTTATACACATTTAACAGTAAGCCTATAGTACTACTTCCATATATATATATATATATATATATAACCATGAAATCTAATTATTTTTATGTTAGTTACTACCTTCTGTTTTCAATATAAGATCTGATCTACTTAATTAATTTGAGTAGATCAAGGAATTAGTTAAATTAGTTGTTTGCTAAAAATATATGTTGGTTTCTCCAAAATACCCTCTCATATCTTTTGCATTGAAAGTACCTTTTGATGCAAACTCCTTTAACATCTACAACCAATAGGGTAGTTTTGGAAACAAAATGAAGGGACAAAGTTGACTAAGGTCTTATACTTAGGACCAAGTCTAAACCCCCCAATTAGCTCTTATATTAGGAACCGGAGGTAGTATCTAATCTATTTTAGCTTTGAATCATGGTTGAATTGGATGTTAAGTTTTGAGTAAAAATGTTTTCTACCAAGATGTGGGTATCAGTACTCAAATGACTAAAATAAATATTGCTTGTCAGCATAGTCATTTCACTACCTGTACAGGTTTGTATAGCTGTAATTTCTCCTTCAAAGTTCTGGTTTGCTGCGATATAAATCTCAAATTCTGTGGGCCATCTCTCCTGTATTTCATATCATTCATATCATTGTGTTCAAGGCTCTTCCATTCATGGATAGGCTTCGCTTCTCTCTTGTATTTCATATCATTGCCATTACTTTCTCCAGAGTTTTTCCGTTCATGGGTATGTGTCATTGTCATTTTTCTACAGTATCTCGGCCTGACTGTCACAATAATATCTTATAATCAGTGATTCATACCTCCAACAAGAATAAAATGTCGCTTCAGAGGGAGAATTAGAACTTAGAAGGCACCTGGGGAGGCAGGATCCTTCTCTCAAGTACAGTAAATCATTTACATATTCATCAAAGAGGGAAACCACTGCAACAATATAGGCAAATCCCATCTTCATCGAGTCTTCCTATAAGTAAAAAAGCGAAAAAAGAACATAAAAATCTTTCAAACCTTACTAAGAATGGTAAGAAAGAACCAATTCAATTAAGATTAAAGTATTGCACTAAAGTTTTACTTTAGCCATTAAAAGTATAAAAATCTACAATTAGGTCCTTATATGCAGGCAGATTTTAATCAGTCCCTATCATTAAACCTCTGTCACTATACCCTTAAATTCAACAAATGCGTTTGGCTCTCTAAATGCACAAGTTCTCTCATATGATTGAATCTCACTCCTTCACCTACCTTTACGGAGCTATAGCATGAATCATGAATATTTAGAGTGCAAAGATGGCATATAATTGGCCAAAGCCAAACCAATAAAATTGAATGACAGACGAGAGTTGAATGATAGGAAATGAGTGTAAAAATCTTTAAACTCAATTGCAAACTTCGAAACTACAAGGAGCACATTTTGAAGTGAGAGAAACATATCAATTTAACCAATAAATAACCATCACTTGTATAATCAGCGCATACTAGCATCATATGAATAGAACTTGGGATAGTTCGGGAAAAAATCCCCCATTTAAAAATTAAATGGTGAGAAGGACCTAAATAGTACTGTGTGTGTACAAAATATTCGCAAAGTACTATTACTCTATGTGCATAAAAATTTCTCCAGTCTTTCTCACCAATTAGATTTCCAATGAGGGACTTTTCCCCAATTTTCTCATAGAACTTAAGGGGTCTGGTAAAAGCATCATACTTTGACACACCTGATGTACAATGACTCCACTGTAAAGGCCCAGAAATAAGCTAGATATGCTCGCTGCTATTACGGCCCCCACAACAGCCAAAGGCCAGAGGGTGATGGCAAGGCCAGCAAATGGGACACACATAGTTTCCAAGAAAGGTCCCTCCCTTCCAATCAGATCTTCCAGTAGCCTCTTCCATCCTCTGAACAGCATGTAAGGGCTTTTCCATATAGCAATAGACGTGATTAACATAACATCAATGGGCACCCCAATTATGATCACCAACAAGCAACTCGGTAATAATGACAATCTGCCATGAAAAATGGGCAAGCGTCTAAAAATTCACTGGCAAATTTGATGCTTCATTTTTAAACAATAATCAGAAAAGGAAACAACTCACTTCACATCTAGTGGCTTTTCATCAGGAGGTAAGTTCTCTCTCAGTTCATCCATATATGAGAAATATGAATGGAAGCAAAAGTTTGTGAAGTCCTGAACTACCATGCAGCTTCTTTCAATCGTGGGCCAACAACCATCCTGGTTTCAAAAGTAAGAGTCATTTGAGTTTCCTGCACTCCATATTAATTAACAAGATTAAAAACTACTATATATATAGCTTGTCTGATACACCAAGAATTTCAGTAGTTACTTGTATAAGATAATCCACTATTCGCATTCACTGACATGGAAGATACAGTCCTCTAGAGGCCCAAATTTCTAGGAAGTAGTCACCTTGATATAGGTTCAGGCTCTGCTTAACCTATTGAGGTACAGGCATGCCATTGGTTCCCTCAAAGGAAAAGATCCATTAAACTTATAACTGAAGTTTACAATCACTAGTCTTTTGAGAAAGGATAAGATGAATAATAAGTATTATCCATTTTAGTCAACACTAACCAAAATTTTTGAAAAGCATAACTATCTATGAAACACAAATGTTTTCATGTCCACTGCATATCATTCACTCTTATTAGAAATGACGAGATGCACTAAGTTACATATAGGCACATCAAATTTGGCCACATCAGGGAGTGTCATGTCTTGTGTCCAAATCTATACTTCCTACATAGTCATTTGCATGAAAGGAGAAGGGAAAAACATAAGTTGAAACTGGCACTCACCATCATGCAATGGTAAAATTTGTCAACAACGCCACTTCCAACAGCTTCAAAAGTTGCCAGAAGGGGAGAGAAAAACCCATATCCTATTCCACCTAAAAGGCTTCCAACAATACCAACTATTGGCCCAAGAAACAAGGGAACTGGCAAACATATTAGCATCAAAGTCTTCAAAACCATCCCAAACCTTTTGGTCCTGATTCAAGAGCAAAATTAATTGACAAAAGGGTAAACATAGACGAGAGAAAGCGAAAAAAGAGGGAGATTTAATTTCAAGCAACCAAAACACTACAATCTATGACCAAAACATTAAAATATATATATATATATAAAACAGAATCTTTTTTAATAAGAAAAATATTAGACTTCCATTTCCAAGAGAAATTAAAGCAACCTGGCCACGCAGTAGTAAGTCCAAAGAACATGTGCTACCCAAAGTCCAATGATTACAGCTGAATTGCCAATCACAATGATGGCAACTGCAAATGGGCATATAATCGTCGCTGCCAAAAGGAATGAAAAAAAGGTTACTTCGTTATTAAGGGAAACTTGCCAAATACATAGTTTCATGGAGGAACCACACTTCACTCCCTAAACTATAACCTGAATACAAAATCTTAACCCACATCCCCTAAATTTTATATTATAATGACAGCATTATATTTCACTCAATTTATGGAAATGGAATGAAATGCAAGCTACTAGCTAGTCTGAACATTGAAACTATGCCAAGAACTTGTATTACAGCCAAAATCACAATGCCTCCTGCTTTATAACAGTAACAGAAATATAGCTTCTTCTTCTTTTTCCCCCGCTTGATTCCAACGTTTACAAAGTAACCTTTCACAATTTTAAGTTCATTCGCATTTGTAATTCTCATCAATTAAGTCATATACCTAAGCAAATATAGCGACGCTAATACAATAATATGACTAAGAAACCAAAGCAATCCTAGAGAAAGTAACATAAATTGGGAACCGAGAACAAACATGTGTACCTTTGAGAAGGCCCAGGATCAAAAGCAAGAAGAAGAAGGGGAGGAAAGAGATAAAGCTCCATAACTTGGGCATGAAACCCACGGGAAACTCCATGAGTGATGTGGTTGTGAGATAAATTTGAAGGGTTTTTATGGTGATCTCGGTTTTTCCTCGAACTTGGTATACTTCACAGGGCACAGTGGCGACGAAGGGGGAAGTGAGAGAGACACGTGGCAAGATTGAAAAAGGTCACGTGTTAGTGATGATGGGGTCAATGGAGAGTCGTGGCGATATATGAATTGACCCGTGGCTCTTGAACAAGCCCACCGCACGGGAGTCCCATGGGAGGCGGCCCGAGTCAATATTTTTGCTTTGAGTTTGGATGAGCGTCTCCTCCAACAACGTTCCATGCCAACAGTACTAGGCATGTTTATATAACATTTTAATCCAAAACAAATATTAAAAAAATGATTAGAGACAAGCTGCAATAAACCTACCACACTATCTTCCATTTATTACCGTGGACCCAAACCCTACTTAGAAACTTTATATTTTTCTATTGATGGTTTATAACTTTTCAATTCATGAGAAGTAGTTGATCATGATTAGGAAGTTATATTATATCTGTAATACCCCAAAATTATTATTTCTCATAAATACAATATTTTGGTTGATGGCACCTATTTTAAATAGGTGAATATGTGGTCTCAAATTTTGAGATATACCTACTCTAATATTTCTCCTTAGAATTTAAGATAGCCAATGTTTTATTTTTCTAAATCTTGTATGGAATCATAAAATACCCTAAAAATACAAACAATTCCCAATTAAATAGAGGAGCATAATAGGAATTGGTCTACACTTACATTTTCACTAAACAACATAATTATGAAAATTTTTATAATTAATCAAGGGATTAAATTGGGAGGACATAAATCCCAAAATTCATAATTAGTTAAGAGATTGAATTTTCTAAAACCCTAGAATTAATACCTAGCACATACCAAGTAATAAAATGCCATAATAAATTACCAAAACACTTGAACTAATATAAGAATAAATACCCACATTTAATGGGTAATTAATTAACACTAATGGAAGGTTTAGTTAATTATTTACAATTAGCACTAATAATCACCAACTAGAGATGGGTTAGGCTAATTAAAAATAGAGAACCAACAAGGGGTTAGGGTTAACACTAAGAGAATTATTAGCAATCATAAATCACTTCATAAACCAATAAGGCAACAATCAAGAGATAATTGAGCTTAGGATTAAGATGTTAATCAAATGCTAATTAAGGGTTGAAAAGTCAACAATTGCAACTATGATCTAAAGGCTAAAAATTAATCCCCTAAAGCTAATCCAAAGGCCCTAAATCATTCCACTAAAGCTTGATCCATGAGACAAGAGAGCAACCAATGGTATAATTCCCCCTAATACGTGACAAAACAAAAAAATAATAATAAAAAGGGGAGGGGGCTACGTTTTTTTTTAGAAAAAGAGGAGGAAGAATGGATTAAATAATTAAAACACACATGTGCACTATGAGTCATAAACCTAGGCATAGTTGAGTCATTGATCTAAACAAGAGATGAGTCATTAACCTAAGAGATGAATCACAACTCTAATGAAGACTTTCAAGGCTTTGGAGATAAGGTGATGTAAGGGATGATGTAGGGAAGATGATGCAAGGGTTTATAGGTGGACCAATGAGATAAAAGATAATTAAAATAACTAAATTAGTTATAAAAATAATTCTAGATAAAAACTAATAAAACCTATACAAATTAAATCATATCTTGAAATCTATGAACTAAGTATGGAAACTAAGTTGAGATTCATAACAAGCATAAATCAAGCATGAAAACAAGTATAACCAAAGTCATTTTCATGATTGTTTAAGAAATAGAATCAATAGAAAAGATAGGCAAAATTGGTCTCAAAATGAAGCTAAAAATCTTTAGAACTCAAATCCAATGGGCAATTGAACATCCAACTTCATTAGACTACCTAAACACATTCTTTTCAATGGATTCTAATTAGTATAAAGCAAGCCAACTCTTAGGATAATAGACATTGAATGTGGAAGAGGATAATGTACCCCAAATGGTGACTCATATGGTAACTCAAAAAGCAAAAAGAAGGAGCTAGAAGATAAGGGGGGGCAGTTTTGATGGAGTGTAAGGTGAGGATGAGAGTTTATAATCTAACCTAGATCCAATGGCCAAGAATTACCAAGAGGAAGTTCCAATTAATTACAAGAATTGCCTAACCCTTTTACTATAAATAGGGGCTTTGGATCTTCACAAAACTCACACCAAAACAAAGCCATCTGAATATTAGTGAAAGTGGAAGAATCTTGAAGGAGTTCAAGAAGAGGTAAGCAAGTTCTTTAGTTTTTAGCTTTTAAATTCTTAGTTAGAAGTAGCTTAGATCTTAAATAAGTTAGAATAATTTTAGATTCATGTTTTTATAGTTAAAATTGGTTTTATTTCGAAAAATTAGTGAAGAAAGAGTTTTAGCAAAATTTCCGGAAGAGAAATACTGAAGTAACGAAGTTCTGGCGAAATTTCATCGGTTCTGGAATTTCTGAACCAGTTATGAAAATGATTATATTTTATGCTGAAAACATGGGTGAAAAATTCTGGAAAAATTCATGGTTAAAGTAGACATATAGGGCTTTTTAAATATGTAAAGAACATGTCCAAATGATTTCTGAACAGGGAGATAAAAATTCCCAAAGTTAGGGCTACGAATTTCTGGAAAATTCTGGACAGATGTTCAAAAATTAAAAACTGGGAATGAACCGTAGAATCTGGGCAAAGGCTATCATTTTTTTCTTGAAACTAGACATCCTAAGGATTCTAGGGAATTTTACGGATCCTCATTTCGATTTTTCTAGAATTAGTTATGATTTTTCAAATGTAGACGAAATTCTGCCCAGATTTGCACCAGCGTTTTTCTCAAAATAATAAAGGAAAGTAATTAATTAATAAATTCACCAGGGGTAAAATAGTCATTTGAGACTAGGATATCTATTGGGATATTGGTTGTGAATTAATAAATGAAATATTACCTCATAGGAAATCTGTGATCGCTTCGCAACCGACAACGTACCGTGAACACCGATAAAGGTACGGACGCGTATTGTAACACTAACTCTGATGCTTATGATAGGCTTATATATGTGATAGATGATAACCGTACATGTGAAGTGTACATAAACAACCTTACATGTGAAATGTACTGTTGACATAAATAACTTTACATGTGAAGTGTATTGTTAACTTGAATAACTGTACATGCGAAGTGTACTGTCAATATATTAAACTTACATCTATTGTGTGATTGTGTGCTGAATAATGTTATAATATCTGTCATACATATTTTGTCATACATAAGCATGAGGTTAACCGTTACCTGAGGTTCAATGGTAATTGAACCTCAGCCCTTACTATAGCTTCAGGGTCTGGAGGACCGAGGGCCGACGACAGGAGTAAGCAGCCCGTATGAAGATCTGACCAGGGTTTCTTTTGTTTTTATATAATATTTTAAATTATTGGGATGAATGTACCACTACTATAACCAACCATGGTTAATATTTTATACACACGTCAGTTACTCGCTCTTTTGAATCTTTCCGATGCTCTACTCTGATCAATTATTTCAAAAACGATTTAGAAAATTGGGATGTTACAATATCAATTTTGTAAAATTCTAAATTCCAATAATAAATAGGAAGTTAAAATAACCGGGGAAAAAGGGGAATTCCAAATTTAAAATATATAAATATTTTGTAACTATGAAGTCTTAAACAAAGTCTTTTATGAACTATAAAGATTTTATATTTATAAATTGGATCATTCTTAAAAAGTAGACGTATCAGCAAATTCCTGTCCAATTCTTAAAAAAAAGTATTGTAGTAACCCTGGTATTGTGTATTTGGCCCTCACTAGTACAAAAAAGGCTTTTAAGACCGCCTCATTTAGAGCGGACTATCGACGGCCCGGTCTTAAAGATATGACCGGTGTCAGTTTTGTAAATATAAAGAACTTTAAAGTTATGACCGGTGGCAGTTTTGTAAATATAAAGAACTTCTTGGACCGAATCGTTTAGCAATGGGTCTTAAATATATTATTCAGACCGCTTAGAAAAACGATCGGTCTTAAAAATATTATTAAAAAAATTGAAATATAAAAATTCTTTATAGAGAAATCTCGAACAGGCCGACTTATTTTTTCTACGGTCCAAAATAATAAGGAAAAAATTAAATTAAACTCTTAAGACCAGATATATATAACAGGAGGTCTTAAATATTATACTTTTTAGCCGGACAAAAATCGCGCCCGGTAGTAATACTTTTAAGACCGGAGTTTAAAAGAGGACGGTCTTAAAACGTAACCTTTAAGACCGTCATTTTTGTTCATCCGGTCTTAAAAATAAACCGCCAAATATATCTTCGCGCGAAACGTTGCCTTAAGACTTACGTTGTATCTCTGAACTCTGAAACCCCTATATCTTCGCGCGAAACCCATAACACTTACGTTGTACCTCTGAAACCCCTCTTGTTGTTGTGAAGCCACTCTTCCTCACCCACTTACCAGTAGCCTCTCTTACTCTCTCAGTTGCTCAGGCATTCCTCTCTTACTGTCTCAAAAATGAACGGTGAAGACGATTCCATTCGTGTTCTAGGATCGCCAGTTAATGGTGTGGGTCAGAACGAACCCTCCTCCACTGACAATGTGCCTCCTAACCGCCCTGCACGCCGTGGTAGAAGAGGCACACGAATAATGGATGTATCTCTAAGTCGGACTTCTGGGTCAAGGCTCGAGATTCAGTTCGATGAAAAGTTGCGGCCTTACGGTCCTAATAAAAACAAATATAATAGTTTTGTCGGCTATCTTGCACGCAGCAAGGTTAGCATCTTGGAAGATGAGTGGAAAAGTGTTAACTTTGAAAAAGTAAAGCAACCTATTTGGGACACTATTCGGCTTACATACACTGTCCCTGACTCTGAGGAGTTGAAAGTCAAGACATTGTCCTATTGTGCTGATCGGTGGAGGAAGTTTAAGACCTCTCTCGCTAACACATATATTTTTTACGAGGTTGCGCCTGCCAAACAGCCTTGGGAACAATACACATTTATTGATGAACGAATTTGGCAACAATTTGTTCGGCTGCGGACCACTCCTGAAGCTCTGGTGAGTCTATATTTAGTTTTGTTTGCTTATGTAACCTGTGAGCTTATATTTGTTCATCTAATCCTGTTAGTTAAATTATATTGTTTGGTGTGTGAATAGAAGTATACATTTCCTGCCTTTGTCTATGCAAGTTTGATATGTAAACCCTGAAAAGGTAAAATACTAAGGAGGTAATTGTGTAATGGTTTGTCTTGCAAAGGAGGAAATGAATAGTCTTAAAAGGGGGAAACTTTATATACCCAATTGTTACTATCTAATGTGGACGTACTGATGATCCAACTAGATGCTTTAAAAAGGATCAAGTTTGTATTATTCTGTAAGCATAATCCTCTGTTTTTTCTTGTTCTATCTACCTAGCAGTACAAAACATAGCTCTTTTGTAAGCATAATTCTCTTTTGTTTCTTAACCTATCTACATCTTCCTTAAATAATAAAATGTTGAAACTTGATCAAGTGAATTTGACTAGTGTTTGAAGTTCATATCAAGCAGAAGTTCTCTAATTTCTGTTAGTGAGATGGCTGGAATTCATAATTAATAGTTGTTTTCAATTCTGATTCACAGCAAAGAAGGGCAAAAGCACAGGAGATAGGGAGAAAGAATGATTGCCCGCATAGGGCTTCTCACGGTGGATATGAAAGGGCTGAAAAGGAATTGATGGCGGCCAAGCGGAATTGATGGCAGCCAAGTGGCAAGCAATGGGAATACGTGAAGAGCTACATCCAAGGCCGTATGGGACGAGAACTTATTGTCCCCCGGCTTCTCATACTTTGTCTAAGGATGAGAAACGTAGTTTTTGTGAGTGTTTACATGGCACAAAAGTTCCCTCGGGGTATTCTTCAAATTTTAAGAGGCTTGTATCGATGAAGGACTTGAAATTAGTAGACCAAAAATCGCATGATTGTCATGTCTTGATGCAACAGCTACTCCCAATAGCTATTCGAGGCATCGCTGAATATGACCTTCGGGTTGTTTTGACTAGACTTTGTGTCTTCTTCAATGCGGTTTGTTCTAAAGTTTTCGACATTGAAAAGTTGGATGAATTGGAGAATGAAGGACATCTTATCTTGTGCCACCTTGAGAAGCTTTTTGTTTCTACATTTTTTGACATCATGGTTCATCTAATTGTTCATCTAGTGAGGGAGATAAAGTTGTGCGGCCCTATCTATTTACGGTGGATGTACCCAATTGAAAGATCTATGAAATTCCTTAAAGGGTACGTGAAGAATGCATACCGTCCAGAAGCATCGATTGTTCAGAAATATGTTTCTGAAGAAGCCATGGAATTTTGTCAAAATTATTTGGCCAAAGTAAGACATATTGGGCTTCCAAAACGTCATCATGCTGGAGGGGGTAGGCGAGGGGCTTCAGTAAAGACTGTGGATCCTGATGAATTGTCACAAGTCCACTTATACATCTTGAATAATGTTGATAAAGTTTAAGCTAGCATAGCTGCACATAAAAAAGCTGTGAGGAAACAAAATCCTTGAATGACTGAACAAAGGTTGATTATGGAGCATAATAGAACTTTTGCACACTGGTTCAAACGAAAGGTCGAGGGGGAGGAATGTGTTTCTGATATCCTCAAATGGTTAGCACGTGGTCCTGAGGTTGATGTCATAAGTTAGAATTCGTATGTGATCAATGGTTATACATTTTACACGAAGTCCCTAGATGATAAGAGCACAGCCCAGAACAGTGGTGTTGTGTTAGAGGCTGAATCTATGCACTTCTCCAGTTCGAAAGACAAAAGCCCTTTATTGGCAGTCATGCCATATTATGGGGTTATTGAAGAGATATGGGAGGTGGACTATGTGAAAATTAGATTTCCCATTTTCAAATGCAAGTGGGTTGATGTCAATAATGGTGTTCGGATTAATCAGCTAGGATTCACATTAGTTGATGTCAATGGTAGAAGTTTTGGAGATGAACCTTTTATTATGGCAGACCAGGCACAACAAGTGTTCTATATCACCGATCAAGAAAATAAAATGTGGTCTATAGCTCTCCAAGGAAAGAGGGTCATTGATATTGATGAGGAAAATTCAAATTATGGTATTCCTAAGAGTACACCTTTTTCAAGGGGTCTACCGGACATGAACGAAGAAGATGAAGCGGATAATGAACCCGGCATAAGAAGTGATCATCAAGAAGGGATATGGGAAGATATCACTTTATAAAAGAGTCAATTCATAAGGTAATATTCATATATATGCAGATTTATTTGACTACTTTAAGGCTTTAACTATATATATTATTCCTTCTATGTTCATAAAATGTCTTTGACTATGAAGTTTGTTCCTTGTTTTATTTTTGTGGCAGGATCCGATCATGCTATAAAAGAGGATGTTACGTTGTTGGGTGGCATGGGAATCAGATGATGAAGGCATGGTGAATATTATTTTGGGCGCATCTATGTTGTATTTGTAACTTATTGTATTTGTAAGTAAGTTATCTTATTGGATGTATGAATTAACTTTGGTGTTATAGATTAATTAAGAGGCCAAATAACTCATGGTGAATAATATTTGTATCATTTTTCCAATTCAATTTATTCAAATAATTGTTCATAGCTTGTAGCTTAAAGTATCGACTTTTATGTGCTGGATTGGGTAGTGGATTTGTGTATATATATAGTAGCAGGAACAACAGCAGGGAAAAATTCGGGAAAATTTAGATTGGAAATAAATAAGCCGGTCTTATGCGTTTGACTTTTAAGACCGGATGTAATTATATGACAGGTCTTAAAGGTCATATTAAATCGGTCTTAAAAGTTGGCCTTTTTAAGACCGTTATGTTATATTTAGAAGTCCGGTCTTAAAGGAAAATTTTTAAGACCGGACGTATTTATCATCCGGTCTTAAAAGTCAGTCTTTTAAGACCGCGTATGATTAGTCGGTCTTAGAAGTCGCTAACTTTAAGACCGTATTTATTTTTGTCCGGTCTTAAAAGTCCGATATTTTTAAGAGCGGACTAATTTTAGGCCGGTCTTAAAAGTTGAGTTTTTGGACCGACCAAATCAAACTATTTCATGTTCATTTAGTACAAATTTTAAGACCAAATGTTTTAAATGTCCGGTCTAAAATATGTAGACTTTTAAGACCGGATCATTGTCCGGTCTTATATGTAGACTTTTAATACCGGATGGAACAAGACCGCCCGTCCGTCCACTCTTACGAGGCTGTTTTGTCCGGTCTTAAAAGTCTTTTTTACACTAGTGCCTATCGATGAAGGCCGCATAGTAGTGGTGTTTATAAGGGTGATCAGTCGTTCTGTAAGCACCTCACATCCCCTGATTGACATCAAATTTATAAATCACCCATGTGTTCTCTTTGATCAAATTTTTGTGGCAGCATTGCACCCTATACCACATGATGAACCAAATGAGCATGATATATGTAAATGAAGTTGATATATTAAGAGTAAATACCCTTTCTGGTCCTTGACAAAAAACGTGATCCCCATTTTGGACCCTTAAAAGAATGTTTTTTTTTTTAGTCAATAAAAAAGACAAATAAGGGTCGATTGGTTGACATGTTGATCTTCTACAAATTTCCAAAAGACCCTTTTTAGTCCATAAAAAGGATGAATAAGGGTCGATTTTTTTGTAAAGAACCAAAATAGGATCTGTGTTTTTTGTCAGGGACCAGAAAGAGTATTTACTCATATATTAACAACACAATTGACATAAGATCATGTGAAACAATAAGATAAGCAAAAGTATTTTGAAATTGATATTTGCATCACAGAGGATTATTTCCATTGAAACACCATCATAGGAAATAGAGGCGGATCTAGAAAATTATTCAAGGGGAGCATCAGTGGCGGGGGGATTCAAGGGTAGTGCCCCCGTTTTTTTTTAAAGTAAAGTTTTAAATGCATTAAAAAACAAAATATAAATCAGAAAAGAAAATAATATCAAAAAAATATTTATGAAAAATAGCTCTAAGTATTGAATATAATTGAGAAAGTGAATTCAATCATTGTATTGATATTGAAGTGATCAGTACATTATATAGCCAATGCACTGTGAGCAATAGCTGAAATCTATAACAGAAACTATACAGCTCATACTTGACACGTCATACTATCTTACAACAGAATTATAACAAATGTGTACAGTTGGCATGATAAGCCTGGAGGGTAACATTATTCGATCTGTTAACATTTTCCCTGCTGAAATTGAACCTATCTTCACTCTCCATTATGCACCTCATCTATGGAGATTACATTAAGCTTGTCACGACAAAATGAAAACATTCCATAAACCTGTGGCTTAGTGAGCACATCTGCAACTTGATATGTTGCTGGTATATATCCAATTTTAACTATTCCACTGCTACTTTCTCTCTTATAAAGTGAACATCATTGTTCTACATGTTTTGTCATGGAGTGTAGAACTGGATTCGAGGCTAAGGCCACTATACCTGTGTTATCACACCACAGACAAGGTGTATTCACAACATCAATATACATTCCTTTTAGGAGTGACAATACCCACATCAGATTTTGAATGGAATCCGCTACACTGCAGTATTCAACTTCAGTTGCTGATCTGGAGACCACTTGTTGTTTCCTGGACACCCACAAAATTGGGTTTGCACCAAGAAAGATACAATAACCACTTGTTGATCATTTGTTTTCAGGCAAGATCTCAATAACTTCATCATTTTTGTTTTTCTTAGCTGTAATACCACCCCAATCAGAATCAGAGTACGCTTGAATATTGAATTGATCGACTAGTTTGACCAGCAAGCCATGAGTGTTTGATGGTTGGCTTGTGTAGAAATTGACTCAATTTGTTGATAGTAAATGCTATATCAGGTCTGGTGTAGCACAGATACTGAAGAGATCCAACTACACTACGACATAGTTTTGGATCAGAAAATGGGTCACTGTCCTTGGCAAATAGTTGAACATTAACAACCATAGGAGAGGAATAAGCATGAGCTCCAGTCATTTGTGTCTTTGCAAGAAGGCCATGAATGTATTTCTTTTAAGTCAAGTGAATGCCTCTGCATGATCTTTGAAACTCAATTCCCAAGAAACAGGACAACTCTCCCAAATCTTTTAATGAAAACATTGAACTCATAGTTGTAATAAGTTTCTGTATTGTTTCTTCACTTGAGCTTGTGATGACCAAGTCATCCACGTACACTAGTAGATAAGTGATATCATTTTCACTTTTATTTACAAACAGACACGAGTCAGCCTTTGCTGATGTAAAACCAAATGTTTGTAAATAATTACTCAGTTTAACATACCAAGCTCTAGGGCTTGTTTCAATCCATATAAGGTGCGTATGAGTTTACAAACCAATGGCTTACCATCAGTGTCATGTTGAACAAAACCTGGAGGTTGTTCCATGAACACATCTTTAGTCAAATCACCATTGAGGAATGTGTTGTTAAAATCTACTTGGTGCAATTTCCAGTGCTTTGTGACAGCCAGAGTTAAGAGGGCCCGTATTGTTGTAGCCTTAACAATAGGGCTGAATGTATCTCTATAATCTGCACCATCCTCCTGTGAGTATCATTTTGCAACTAACCGCCCTTTGTACCTTGTTATGGAACCATCTACATGTGTTTTTAAATGACACAACCAGCAGTAGCCTATAACTTTCCTATCAGCAAGAACAGGAACAAGCTCCCATGTGCCAAATTTTTGTAGGGCATCATATTCCTCTTAGATAGCTTTCTTCCAGTTAAGATCAACAAAGGCTTCTTTGATACTAGTAGGAATGTTGACATCTTCACTCACAGTAAAAATTTTGGGCTTAAAGACACCTGCCTTACTCCTAGTGGTCATGGAGTGAGTATTAGTCACGAGTGGGAAAGATGTGGGTGAGGACTGAGGAAGTGAGATTTGAGAAGAAGGTGATGATTGGTGAGGTTCAGAAGAAGGTGATGATTGTTGAGATGGCGATGGAATAGAGGGATGGTGACTAGATTGTGAAGATGAAGATGAGGCTGATGTAGGAGTTGGGATAAGTTGAGGGACAGGATGGATATTAGGAGGGGTAAAACCAGGGACAGAGGTGGACTGACAAGCATGTCAAATGCTAAATTGAGACTGAGCAGGAAAGGTGTTTTCATGAAATTGTACATGTCTGGTAATGTATACACACCCAATGGCTCTATCAAGACATTTATAGCCTTTATGTTGTGAACTATACCCCAGAAACAAACAAGGAGTAGATCTGAATTGTAATTTATGTTTATTATAGGGACGCAAGTGTGGGAAACATTCACATCTAAACACCTTTAGCAGTGAATAATCTGGTTTGACCCCAAAGAGTTTTTCATGAGGAGTTGATCCTTGTAAGACAGGTGTAGGCATGCGGTTGAGAAGGAACATAGCAGGTAAGAACACATCACTCCAGTAGAATAGAGGTAAGGAAGCTGTGGCCAGTAAAGTTAGACCTGTTTCCACAATTGATCTATGCTTACGTTCAACAAGACCGTTTTGCTCTAAAGTATATGGACATGTCAACCTGTGTTGGATGCCACGGGATTTGAGAAAAGGAGTGAAGGTGAGAAACTCTCCACCATTGTCGGTTTGAACTTGCTTAATATGAGTTTGAAGTTTATTTTCAATGAATAGCTTAAACTCTTTAAACTTAGCCAAAGCCTCTGATTTTTCATGCAACCTATAAATCCAAGTAAATCTACTATGAGCATCTACAAGTGCAAGATAATACACATAACCATTTGAGACAAAAGGGGATGGACCCCAGAGATCCATTGATATCAACTCTAGTGGCTTATTATCAAGGTTCTGAAAACCGGACCGGTCACTGAACCGGTGGAGGTAGTGGGTTAACGGTCAGTGGGTCTGACCGGAGTCAAACCGATATTAATTAAAAAATATAATTTTATTAAAATAGGTAAAAATATTTATTTTTTAATTAGAAAAAATATTTTATATAAACATAGGAGGATGTTTAAAATTATATTGATTTTTTTAAAAATGAAAACATACTATAGGTCTTTTGGGACATGCAAAACATCTCTTTATCGAATTTACTTTATTCTTTTTTTCCTCAAAAATTGAATTTACTTTATTGAGTTCACGGGTGAGTCAAGGAAAGTGGTGCCAATTAAATTAAACGTACAGCTCCTATCAAATCATGGCCAAACTCCACCCTACTCTGGAAGGTAAGGTCAACATAACCGCCTCAATATCTCTCCAATCTCATTTTGAAATCAAATCTCTTCGTTAGTCTCTTACCCTTTATTTCTTCTTCTTCTCTCTCCCACCTTGTTGTGCTTTCCTCCTCCACCATATTCGAATGCTTGGTCTTTTTCTTCTTCTTGGATTTGCTAAAAGGTGAAAATGGCAACCCAAACAAATCTTTACACCATCCGTAAAAGATTTCTTTTACAAATCGATGAAAACCAGATAAATCTTTGATCTGCTCATGTTCTTCACCTTTTTCAGTGATTTGAGGCACCACCGTCGACGATCACCGATGAAACTCGCCGCCATCGATGGATCTACACCTCCGTCAACATCGCCTTCTATTCTCTCTCTCCATCTCTCTCTTAACGTCGACATTGTCCTCCTCTCTTCAGTCGATTTTTTTTTTTTTTAAAAAAACAATGTTTAGGCCGAGTTGACTGAGTTAACCCGGGTCAACTCGAAAACCCGAGTTTCCCTTTAACTCGGACCGGTTTTCCCGCCAGTTCGCCAGTTGCCGGTCTGAACCGGCCGGTCCGGGTTCCAAAACATTGCTTATTATACATAGTTTATGAAGATACAAAGGGAAGTTTATGACTCTTTCCCACTTTACACGCACTACATACATCATCTGTGTTTAGTTTGAGAGTAGGCACATTAAGCAATTTGAGGACAGCATTGACAGTGCCTTCATGGGGATGACCAAGATGTCTATGCCACAAGATAAAGTTGTCTGAAGATGCAGTAAAATGACAGGAATTTGTAGACAGATATTGATAACCAGAAGGTTTTCCAACGGCTGAAGAACATGAAGATGAGGTAGCATTCAACCTATACATGCCAGTTGACTCAGTTCCAGTTATAAGCATCTTCTGAGTCTGCAAGTCTTTGATAACACATCCATTGGGAATAAACTCAATCGATACAGCATTTTCCTTTGTCACTTGTGTAGTAAAAATTAAATTCTTTTGCATAGTAGGCACACATAATACTTTATTCAGACGCAAGGTAGAATTTGAGTTATTTAAGCACGTTTGACCAATATGAGAGACAGAAAGACAGGTACCACAACCAACGATAACAACCCTCTTACGATAAGTGCGGTTAGAAATGTAGCTACATAAATAACAATAAAGGGTGGGCACTCAATAAGTTCAAGTACATATATTTTGATAGCAAAAGTATATTACAATAAAAATAATTACAATGTCATCCTTCTAGGCCTTATTTTTTGGAATTCCATCATAATTGCCTTATTATCAATGCTATCAAATATATCTTTAACAAAATTTTTTTGGAAGAGACAAATTCAAGGGGGCACTAAATAAATCTTTTTTTTAAAAAAAAAAGCTAAGTGACAAATACAAGGAGGGCACTTGCCCCCCAATCCATAACCTAGATCCGCCTATGACGGGAAACCTCATATCCAGACATGATAGAGTTACTGTAGTCGAACGATTGAGGGCATGGGGAGACTAAAGGCTCTGACATGGGAAGTGAAGAGTGGAGTGAGAGGAATCCACTCAAAAAATATTTTATAAAATATAAAAATAAATTATAAAAAAATTCTAAAAATAATTAGTAGTGGGGTAGGGGTGCAACCTGATAAGATTTTTTTTTTTAAAAAAATTGAAACTACCTTTTCATATCTCCCAAATATCTCTCTTTATTTTTTGAGCATATTTTATTTCTTATCTGAAAGCAGAGCCAAATACCCAAGGGGGGTGAATTGGGTATTTTAAAAATTCTTGCAGAAAACTCTGTTTTCTAACAATGAAAACAGGGTAAAACAGAGCAAAGGGAAGAAAAGCAAGACACAAGAGATTTATACTGGTTCGGTCTTAACCACTTGACCTACGTCCAGTTCCCAACCTCACTAGGATTTCCACTATATCAAAGATTACACACTCTGCACTCAAGAAGTGATTCTCTCACTAGAACTCACTCCCCCTTACAAGTTGTAATCAATGATTTCCCAATCACCAAGTCCCCTTGACTTGTGATTCCTTTACAATAAATGAATGTTCAGAAACAAAACTCTCTTAAAGAGTAGATATAGATGAAACACTGAAGCTCTTGTACTACACAGATGAAAACTGAAAGAAATGAATGAAAGTTTTAATGAAATTCGCTCTCAGTTGTTGTGGTTGTTGAGAAGACTTCAATGTCACTCTATTTATACTTAGAGGGCATTAAATGACCGTTGCAAAGTGGATTGATCCGTTGGAGGTGTTCTGCTGCAACTTTGGTCTTCATCTCTCTTTATTTTTCACTTAATCCAGGTGGGCAGTGACTTAGAGTTGACTCTCTGTGAATTAATCCGTTGGAGAAGAGTTTACTTGTTGTAGAAAGCATTCTTAAATGCTTTGCAGATGTGTGCAGTTGGATTAGCCAAAAAGTAGCAACTTTTTGTTAAGCATTTAATGTTCTGAACCACCTTTTTGCTTTTGTTCCAACTCTTAATTAACCTTCATTAATCTGCCTAAAACTCACAAAGAAAGTGGTTAAACATAGCAGGGAATATGGAAGATTAATTCTGGAAAGCATTAAGATCAAACAACAAGTCATTCCAAAATCGTTAAATTCAAATCTGCAGATCAACAATGGAAACTCGAGTTTTGTTCATGGAAACTCGAGTTTTCAACTATGCACTTAAGACAAAAACTTGAGTTTAACTCGAGTTTTCTACTTCCAGAGAGCAAGGTTGAGTTTTGAGCTTTTGGACCATAGTTTGAGTAATTCTCAAAACTCGAGTTTTGGACTTTTAATGAGAATAGCACGTGGAAGTCCAAAACATCAAAACTTGAGTTTTCAAACTAAAACATGAGTTTTCAGAAGGTTGGAAAATCATATGCTCTCTGTTTGGCCAAAACTCGAGTTTCCAAAGTGAAACTCGAGTTTTCACTTAATCTGTATAAACATTGAGAAGTTCAAGTCAGGCCAAAACTTGAGTTTAAAAAATGAAACTCGAGTTTTCAAATCATCGTGAAAATGTATTACTCTCTGCCTGAACAAAACTCGAGTTTTGAAATCAAAACTTGAGTTTTCATAATGTTATAAAAACTTTGAAAAAACTGCTCAAGTTGGAAACTTGACTTTTCTCTTTGAAACTCGAGTTTTCAAAACTGGGTTAAAACTTGAAAACTCTCTGTTAAGTCAAAACTCGAGTTTTGAAATCCAAACTCGAGTTTTCTCTTAACTTAGAGAAAACTTTGAAAATCTCAGAAGCAGTTGGAAAAATGAAGTCTTGGCACAGAACTGGAAAAAGAATAAGAGACTCTCTGTATGGCCAAAACTCGAGTTTCCATAACAAAACTCGAGTTTTGTCTTTAGTTGAAAAATGTCATAAGTCTCTGTAAGAGCCAAAACTTGAGTTTTCAAACTGAAACTCGAGTTTTGTCTTGAGATGAAAATTGAGTGGTCTCTGTATGATTCTCAAGTTTCCAAAGGAAACTTGAGTTTTGCTCTTGTTTAGTGAAAACGAGCATCTCTTTGTCAAGGCCAAAACTCGAGTTTTGAAATCAAAACTCAAGTTTTGTCTTGACAGTAAGTTTTTCAACTTTCCAAGACAAAACTGCATTTTTGGGTTTGCAATTGTTAGATCATCATCAAAACACATAGAGAACTAACATTCTTCCCCTTTTTGATGATGACAACACTTAAAAACCAAAAATCACAGAATTTGAGAGGATTGACAAACCAAGATAGGATTTTTCAAAATTCTAAGTTTAAAATCTGTCATGAGTGATTATTTGCAATTCCTGGTTTATTTTCTAATCTTTGCACATAGTATGTCAGAGATAAGCAACAGAAGCAAAGAAAAATTTCATGAATGAACTGAAATTAGACAGGAAATTGACAGAATTTGAGAAACTTCAAATGTCATTTATAAACTGCAGTTTACAAGACAGAAACATGAAGATCAATACAGCATTCAAAAAGCTCAAATATTCAAAGATGCACTTGTTTATTTAGGAAAAACCCATTATTGATGAATTTGATAAATCATCCTATGAAGCTCAAGATGCACTTGTGGTAAAAAGTTTAAATTCTTGTTTATTTAGGAAAAATGATTTTGAAAGTTTGCATCAAATTTTTTCACAACCAGTTATTGATTCTATTTTAGAAAGCAAACAAGTTTTAAGGTAATGGGACCTTAAGTGTGGTTGTTGGATTACAACTTGTAAAAGGGAGTTAGTCCTACTATTGTGGATTACTTTCGTATTGTGGTTCAAAGAACGTACAGAACCTTGAAACAATAGTGAAGATCTCAGAGACACTCTAGGGACTAGACGAAGGTCAGAAAGTTAAGGTCAAACCAGTATAATCCGTTGTGCACAGTTCGGTGATATTTTCCTAACCTTTGTTCTTTGAATTAATTGTTTATCACCTTCGTTTTAAACTTTTAATATTACCTGATTCATCTTCCCTTGGGTAAAACGTTGCTACTAATAAAGGCAATTCTCCAAGTACCTAAGGTAAAGGTATACAATGGTAAAACCTCCTACATTATTATCTTTTAATACTTGTTGAGGTTTATCTTGTTACCGTAGGAATGAGCATTACAAACTATTTTGGAAATATACTTTCACATCCTTTAGAAAATTCATTTGATAAATTATTAATAACAGGATTACAATTCTCAATAGTTTAAGTCTTTATGCATATACACATATTTCAAAAGAAAATATCTTTATTATGCATAAAGTCATATTTAATTCATTATGCTCAATTGCTTGAATTGACTATATTTTTAGAGCATGTGAATTATGATTCTTAAAAGCTAACCAAGGGTGGATCCAAGTAAAATTTGATTCCAAAGAAAGAAAAATATGTCCATACTTTTGTAGGAAAAAGGAGAGAAAGCTTTATGCCAAGAGTGAAATTGCATGGAAAATAATTTGAATCTTGATTAAGGGTAGAAATAGGCCAGGAGCCTGTGGCCTAGCTTGTTTCCAGCCTGGTCAAGCCTAATCTGTCAGGCTAAAAGACCAGGCCAAGGTCTTTTTTTAAGCTTGTTTATCTTAATAGGTCAGGCCTAAGCCTCCCAATGAGCTTGTTAGGCCTGTCAGGCCGGCCTGTTATAGGGGTAAAAATATAAATTCATAATTCATCTTTCTTTGCCCTCCCAGATTTTGACATGTTGCTTAAAAATATCCCAAGTCCTTGACCTAATTCTGTTGTGAAACCTTGATAGTCTTTTGAGCAGAAAAAGAGACCCTGATCCCTGATAACCCGCTTCTCTTCACTCACAATCACAAATCTTGCTCGTTGTTGCTCTTACCCTCACACATCTAAGCTCGTCGTCAGTCTCACTCTCAGATCTGAGCTTGTCGTCGGTCTCACTCTCAGATCTTAGCTCGTCGTCACTCTCAACCTCTCAGTCTCGAGTGCTTCTGTAGGTTCAGTGTTCGTCCGAAGCTGGCTTGGCCGCTCTCACTCTTAGATCTCAGTATGTTTGAGTCTCATCGTCAGAGTCTCTAAGCCTCAATTTGTTCGTTGCTTCTCCTGGTTCAATTTCATCCTCCGCTCGTCACTCTCACTCTCAGAGTCTCAGCTCATCGCTCTCAGGCTCCACCTCAGTTTATTCTTCGACAAATTGGTGATTATTTGCTTATCCTGGTTCGATTTGCTCACCTGTTTATGTTTAAATGTTCAGTTTGGTGTTTAAGCTTCTATATAACCAAAAAGCTCTTTCCAGAATTTATCACAGAAAATGGGATCTCTATCAGAGACAATGGATTTAGGAAACCCATGTAGTTTTTCAACATTATCCAAGAAAACATGAGCGACATCCACAGCCGTAAAAGGGTGTTTGAGAGCCATAAAGTGGGCAGCTTTAGATAAGCGATCCACCACAACCAGAATGGTAGTTTTTGTATAAGATTTTGGAAGACCACTGATAAAGTCCATAGACAAATCAGACCACATATGATCAGGAATAGGAAGGGGTTGAATGAGACCCGGAGAAGCCACTAGCTCAGGTTTAAATCGATGACACACTGTGCATTCACGCACAAAATTACGAACATCCTTTTCCATACCCTTCCAATAAAAAACAGCAGCAAGGCGTTTAAAGGTAGAGTGGATACCTGAGTGTCCCCTAATGCTCTCAGCATGAAAATAAGTGAGAAGATCCTGACGAAGAATGCGATTAGCCGCTACCATAAGCTTCCCTTTACGCTTAAGTAATTGATGTTGCCAAAGATATTTGGGATGAGAGTTTGGATTGCGCTCTAAATCTTGAATCAGAGTCTGAAATTTAGTGTCAACCAGCCAAAAGTCCCGAATGCGATCATACAGGGGAGAAATAGGAACTGAAATGGCAAAACAAGAATTCTCTGGACGACGTGATAAAGCATAAGCAACCACATTGTCAGCTCCTTTACGATAGAGAATGTCATAATGCAGACCCCATAGTTTGTGTAACCATTTCAACTGATCCTGGTTGAGATCATGCTGCTCCAAGAGATGTTTCAACGGTAAGTGGTCCGTGCGAATGATAAATTTGCGACCCACTAGATAGGAGCGCCATTTTTTCATGGCAAAGAGGATGGCAAGAATCTCTCGCTCATAAGTAGATAGGTGACGCTTTGCAGGAGCTAATACTTTACTAGCATAGGCCAATGGGTGGCCATTTTGTGACAAGACAGCCCCAAAATTGGTGCCAGACGCATCAGTTTCAATCACGAAAGTATCTTGGAAATTATGTAAGGCAAGAACCAGGGGAGACATCATAATGGTCTTGAGGTTCTGAAAAGCAACAGCAGCCTCTGGACCCTACGCAAATTGCTCATTCTTCCTTAGTAAGTCAGTCAATGGTTTGCTAATAGAGCCAAAATGGCGGATAAAGCGACAGTAATACCCAATAAGACCAAGGAATCCTCATAGTTCCCGAAGAGAAGAGGGAATAGGCCAAGTACCAATAGCTTCTAATTTCCGTGGATCAGCTTGAACACCCTTAGCAGAGATGAGATGGCCCAAGTAGTCAATTTCGGTGGCAGCAAAAACACATTTAGACCCCTACGCAAAAAGCTGTTGTTGCTGCAATACAGATAGAGTAGTTTCTAGGTGCTGTAAATGAGAAAACCAATCTTTGCTGTAAATAAGAATGTCATCAAAAAATACTAAAATGAATTTACGCAAAAAAAAAAAAGGCTTAAAAACAGAATTCATGAGTCCTTGGATGGTAGCCGGAGCATTTGTGAGACTGAAGGGCATAACCAGAAATTCATACAGCCCCTCGTGAGTACGAAAAGCTGTTTTAGCAATGTCCTCCTCTCGCATTCGGATTTGATTATAACCAGCCCTTAAGTCTAGCTTAGAAAAGAAGGCAGCTCCAGTGAGTTCATCCAGCAACTCATCAATAACAAGGATGGGAAATTTTTTCTTAATAGTAGCTTCATTGAGTTTACGATAGTCGACACAGAAGTGCCATGTCCCTTCTTTCTTCTGAACCAAGACCACTAGAGCAGCAAATGCGCTAGAGCTCTCACGAATGATACCATTAAGGAGCATTTGTTGGATTTGATGTTCTATCTCAGTCTTCTGAACAGGACCATAACGATAGGGCCGACAATTAATGGGGGTATGCTCCTTGAGAGGGATAGAATGATCAAAAGTTCTACGAGGAGGCAGGCCTGTCGGTTCAGTGAAGACATGAGCAAATTTGTGTAAGAGCATCTGAAACTCAAGTTGTTGCTTAGGTGAGATAGTGAAGTCATTACCGCTTGGTCAAGACAAGCCCCCGGACTCAGCGCGCAAACAGATCTCAGTAGTAAGGGAGCGACCCCAACCACCTAGCCTAGGCCTCAGAAGACACCTATAAACACACAGTCATATAGGCTCCACCTAGCCACATACCTCGGTACTGCAACAACACCTTAAGGACACACAATCCAATAGGTATCGCAGCCCGATCCTACATGCCCTCGGTATTATACCAGAAACCCTGAGGACACACAGCCCAATAGGTACTACAGCCCGATCTCGGTACTGCAGCAGAGGCACTGCAGCCCGATCTCCTACATCATGATAAAACACATATGCAAAAGCAACATAGCGTATGCAAGTCAACAGTTACTACCTGGCACACCTTAAAAATTGCAAACTCTTCCCTTGACATTGAAAATAGGGTCCACACGTGCAAACACCCTAGATATAGCCAACATCATGCTTTTAGTCATATGAACACAATTTGCTTCAAGTTTCATAAAATCCGCATAGCACCAGAATTTCCCAGAAATACTGACCAAACTTTCCAATTTTTAATAAATTCTAGAAAAATCATTTTGACATGGGATCAGTGTCTTTAGAACCCTTAGGATGTCTATTTTATAGGAAAAATAGTTACCCAAGTTATCTGGGTTCAAAACTCGTCCTTATCCCCAATTACTAGCCACTGGTCCGAGAGAAAAATCCAGTTTTTAGGTCATATTTAGCCTTTAATATCTCTTGGTTGAAAACTCCAAAGGACACAAAATATTATATCAAAACCATCCTCAGGATGTCTACTTTCAAAATACAAAATTTCAATGCAATTGGACTCCATTTACCCACTCAAAACCACTGATTAACATTCGCTGCCTAGAAACTGAAATAACCGACAGATTTTCATATAATGAAGATTTAGGTTTTCAGAGTTCCAAACGAGGTGATACCACTTAACCCCACACAAAAATGCCCTCTGGACTCATTGGAGACATCAAAAATATGAAAAACCCACTGTTTGACCACGAAACACCACAGCGCAGAAGTGAAGATAACTTAGTCGACGGTTTAGGGACTTACCTCCGGATGTCAGTTGCATATGAGCTTCTTCACCTTTATGGACCCAAAGCTTCAGCTAAGCACTCCCCTGGACTCCTTGAGCATGTGGCTGGTGTGGAAAAATGGAGGGGGAGAGTTTGCAATTTATAGGCCCCAAGGATGCACCTCTTTATCCAACTTTGGTTATTGTCCAGCAAGTAAAAGAGTGCTTCCGATTAATTAATTATTTTCTCTTGCTTGCAGATCACACCTTCTAGAAGCCTTCTAGGGTCTTCTAAAGGCAGAAAATGGTGCATTACTAGGCCAAAATAGAGTTCCAGTTTTGCCCCTAGGTGGCCTTAGTTGTAGGTTTAAGGTGCAAGGGCAAAATGGTCATTTTGCGCCGTTCTTCTTCCAAAGCAATGGAATCCACGAAATCTGCCCCTTAATATGCCATAATTGCACTTTCCAAATCATAATTACATGTCACTTTGTTGTCATATCAGATTTGAATTGTGTGGTCCAGATTAAACCGGGTTATTTTATTCATTCTCTCTCTTCATTATGACTTTGATGTGACAATCTCTCTCTTCCGGGAAGTCCTATCCGGTCCCACGCAGCTCCCGGTTGCCGGTTACACGTTTCCCCGTAATGCGTACCCTTCCACTGGACTTATGTGGGCCCGGATCATCAGTCCCTTTTCCCCGACCATATGTGGATGTAACCAACATGCCTTGGGGAGCAAGAAACCTTTATCCCAGTACCTCAAATCTACCTCGTAATGCGTGCTACTCGACAATCCAACTTCTGGCCCCAAAATGCCACGTGTCCGACGTAGCACTACTACTATTGACTTTTCCTTTTATATTAGGTCCAGACACACATTTTCTCTTTCTTTCCTTCTTATTTCCTTCAAGACGTAGGGCTCCCATGACTGCCCTGAAAATGGCATATACTTACCTGTACTGGCATATTTTCACTTAACTAAGTGTCCTATACCTCAGGACATAGTTGGGCGGCATCCTTTCCGACCAGACTTACCCCGTATACATCTTCTGTACCCATTTTACATTAGCACCTTAATTCCACGGCTTCAGCATACTAGGTCTACTGACCTGTATAGACGAGTTACTTAGTCCCAGAGAGGCTTCCTAACTCTCGACGTTCTTGGGACACTTCTCGAACTGGGCCTAGTTGTCCGCCTCTTTTAGGCTTATTCTCAATTGTTAGGGTACAGAATTCGAGGTGTTACATTTCTCCCCCCGTTAAATAAATTTCATCCTCGAAATTTGGTTATACTTCAGTTATACCTTTAGCCATAAAATCCGGATACCCTTCTTCATATCCTCAGATGTTTCCCATGTCGCTTCCTTCGAAGGTAATTCCTTCCAGCCAACCTTGACTGAAGGAATACTCTTCCACCGAAGCTATTCCTCTTGATGACCAATAATTCTTTCAGGTACTACCACAAAGGTGTGGTTGTCCTGATTATCAACATCTTTGTATTCCGATAGACGCTCCGAGGCCCGCTAATACTTCTTCAGTTGGGAAACATGAAAGGCGTTGTGTAACCTACTGAGGTTTGATGGTCATGCCAACTAACATGCCACTGGTCCCTACTTCTCTAGTATCTCAAAAGAATTAATATAATAGGGACTTAGTTTTCTCTGCTTTATCTCGAATTCCAGTAACAGGAGATGTCTTCTTAAATACATGATCACCTACTTCAAATTCTAGGGCCTCCTTCTTTTACCGCATAACTCTTCTGTCTGCTTGTGCTGCAAGAAGCCTCTTTCGAGTCAAGTTAATCTGCTCAGCCACCTTATCAACCATTTTTGGTCTGAACAGCTTCATTTCTAATGCCCCATGTAACGCTTGCTAGAATCGAGAAGTGAGTCGGGGATCTCTGTCAAAAATGATGCTCTTTAGGGTACCATGGAGTCGTATAATCCCTTTGATATAAATCTCCACCAACTTTTCCAAAGAATAATTTACACTTATTGGAATAAAATGTGTTGATAGCATCATAGTGCCCTATCTTAGGAAGGCCTACTAATAGATCCATGGTAATGTCTTCCCATTTTATTTGGGAATCTCGATCCTCTACAATAATACTCCCACTCGCTGAGGTTTCTTTCTGGCAAGTCAAACATTCAGTAGCATACCTTGCGACGTCTTCCTTTATTGCTGGCTAACAAAATTTTGTTTTCAGATTCCGCCACATCTTCACTGTTCCTAGATAAATAGTATACTTACTTTTATGTACCTTATCCAATATCTCCCATCTCAGTTCCTCCACTGATTGGCACATAAATCCTCTTCTTACACCGCACTAGTCCATTCAGCGAGAGGTCATGATCCGTTGACTCACCACAAGATATCTTCTCTCGAATGGACTTCGCTAGCTCATCTTGCTCCTAAGCTTCTGTGATTTCCGATCTTACATCGTTCTCTTTATGACTGACAAGGAGATTAGCACTATAAACTTTAAGGAATTTACTCTTGTCGCCACTCGTCTTGACCGATTCAAGTCTTTAAAATCCTCAATCAACCTTTGCTCCGTTATCATTATGGGTGCTACTTGTACACCATTTGACATACCACATTCTTATCTATTTTGTACCTAGGCGTGGTACTTAACCATCCAAGATCAACTGATCCATCTTCATGGCATATGGTCATGTAGGCCTTACTACCTTACTTATTTGGCCTTTGACCTCTCACATACTGTCTTTCCGACTCATTCAATTACTATAACGCTGAGTTTTCTTGCCTTATTGACCAGGGAGTCACCCTTAAGTCTTAGGCATCTCATCTTCAACCTGGTACATGTCATATGTCTTTGTCAACTTCAAAGTGTACTTTAGACACATTAGTCTGAAGTCACCATGCCAGTAAGTATTCCACCCAGTGCTAAGCATCACAGGTCTTATAGCCTAGGGACACCGCCTCTAGCAAGCCTGCATACCGGGCCTTATTCCCCTGAGCCTCTACTCACTCATTATGTTTTAGCTTCCTCAATTCTAAGCTTTTCAACTCTTTTCCTCTTGCTTAGCACGGTAACTGGCATCTTGACTTAACTGATTCAAATTTCTAGACCATTCTATCAGTTTCTGTTCCTGTATCAACATAATTACCAATTGCATCGCTTTTTCACATTTTAGCAATGACAATCATGCCGTTGCCTTTCATTCCTTTATGTTGTCTCATATTCAACTCTAAATTTCCAATCATTCAAAATTTCTTGTGGGAGCAGTATATTTTCACAAAACATTAATTTTCACATTTTCACATTTAATCGCTGCCAGCTCAAATTTCCATGAAAACAAATCACTGCTGGTCTATTTTTAGAAAACATTTACTACCGGCACACATTAATGAGTGGGATTATTCATTTCACAAATTCAACATTCAAAACCTCTCGCCACCATTTCCACCTTTCGGTACAGTGACGCACCCCAATCCATTCAATACCTACCACCGAATTGGCAATGCACTTGTCGACCAATGTGGGAGAGTTTCCGTCCCTTCCAGGACCCAGTGTTCTTCACTTTCACATACTATAACAGGCCACCCACCGGAATCCCATACCTGGGAAAAAGGACCTCTACCCAGGAGCCTCACTCCAACCGCCTGCGTGGGTGCCGGCTAGACAAGGCAAACCACATGCCATTTCCAGGCGAAACTGCTCAAATTGGGTGCGTACACTGCGGGTGGGAGTAAAACTAATCCCCTCAAAAATAACTTTCAACCATGGCCAACGATTTCAAAACATGGTTCCGTACTGCTTCCACCATAAACATGGTTCAAACTCAATTTCAAATTCCGGGTTCTACCAAACCCCTTCTACGAGATAACATTATTTTAAAAACAATCATTCCAAACTAGTTTCAAATTCTGCTGAAAACATTTCATTCAAAAACTTGGTTCAGAAAATTCAATTTCAAAATTTTACAAATATAGCAGGTGCATTGGTAAGTTAAAAATTCAATTTTCAAACACACCAGGAACCAGACAACTGACATAGAAGGTCATCAACTTCAACTTACATCTCGGGCTCTATCTTCAGCTACTCGAGCCATCCATAGGACACTTAGTCCATTCCTTTTCATTTACCCGGTTACTCCAGATACAATGCCTGTAACCTTCAGGCTTGCGACCTCTTCGGCACTTCACCCAATTATTCATGGTTTGATAGTTGTGGGCTTTCACCAACTCATGATCATGCCAGTCACATAGGACTTAGAGCTTCTCATTGACCATTTATCCAATTCCATGACCTGAAGTCATACCAACTTAGTAAGTCTCATTGCCCACTGTATGCTTGTATCATAATTTCTCCAATAATACATATAACGCTGGAGCACCCCATGGCAATACTTTGATATCGCATCAAAATCCTCATTTGGGGTCATCCCTAATATGATCTTCCGATAACGATCCAGCTCCAAGCACGACCACAAAATCAGCTTCTCTTAATAGGAATTTAATCCACATCTTTCTGGGAAATCACTAGCCATTATCATTTACAGCCATCGATCCTAATCATAAGACCGAAACCTGTGACTATCGAGGTTCTATCTATCAATCAATTCTATCAAGGTACTAATTCCCAATCTCACTTCCTCAAGGAATTTTCTGTATTCAAGATCTTTCCCTATGTTGATACAACAACTATCAACTTGGAAGTATCCCATATCATGTAGGTATTGTCTTCAAACATACCTCAAATAACACAATATCGATCAATATGATCAAGGTTCTACACTTAATCCTTATTTCTAAGGGAATATCATGGGATTAAAATTATTCCCTAGTAACCTCCAAATACCTCATACATATGGGTACTATGCCTCAATCCATTCAGATCAATCAACGCCTAAAGAATCTCTCAACTTCAAATCAGATCATTAGATTCATGAACCTAATTTTAAAATCTCAAACATACCCAATATCAATGCTATGATCATCATGATTTATTACCTCTAACATTCGGTCATTATCCTTGAATAACCTCAAATCAACAATTGTCGGATTCACATTCGACTCCTAGAACCTCAATATCAGTAGACTAGGGAATCATATTACCTTCAAATAGGAAATAGGATCATAATTCATCTTCCTAGTCTAAACCTCAAAACACTCAATCATCAACACTATTCACGAGGTTCTAGTTTCTATTTCAATCCTCAATATCATAGGGGTATTACCCTAATATCGTTCTATTACCTCAAGGCTAACCATCAATCCTCAATCATACCTAATTAATCCAATAAGGATCAAGATTCACAGGGTTCCTACTCTCAAGTACTAGAACCTTAGTTTGACCTCATTCATATTTAAGATCAAATTCAAGTCTAGTCTCAATCATATCCTGACATCCTCATAGCATCTCTAGGGATCACTATAAGCTAAAACTTAAAGTACTAAAGCCTCAAGCAAATGAATCTTAAATTCCTATAATACTTCCTAGGGGGTCACCCATCCCGAGATTTTTCTTGTCCAAGCACGCTTAACTTTCGGGTGCCCTTCTTGTTCGGAGGTACTCATGCTAGTACCAACCATTCGCCTTTTAGAAACCAGATATCAACTTCTTCATACACTTCCCTTCTAATTTTTGTTGTGGGAATCGATCCCTGATTTCCATATCAGAGGACCCAAGGTTAGAACAAAACTCACACTCTGTGCTACCTCCTCTATCACTAGGGTCTTATCTTACCGAAGCTCAACCTTCTTCCTTAGGGTATTTATCTTTATGCTCCATTTACCCATCTGTACCCTTAACCATGTACCATTTACCAGTACCGTTCAAACCATGCTCTGATACCAAAATGTTACACCCCTATCGGCCTCGCCCTTTCGGGTGGCGGGTTAGAGGGAACCTTTCTGCTTATTACCTTTCCATTGTTAATTAGTCATTTTAAACATATATCAAAGTACGTGTGGCAGAGCATTGGATCGATTTGGACAACTCGCATTATACTGGTAAAGGTTCATTCAAATGCATACATTAATCCCCGTAGGGTTAAGGGTACAATCGTCCATCATAAGTACTGGGCAATAAGTAAGTCCATACAGTCATAAAAATTACAAAGATGATAAGGCATTCCATACATCTTCAATCTTTGTCTTCATTGCTCGTACCCGTATCCCATTCCACAGTCTGACTGGCGTACCGCCTTACACCTGTATCTTTTAAGCCACTCTGGAGTTCGAAGTTGAACCCCAGAGTAACTGTTAAACTCATATACAATATGTATACAATGCATGCAATGCCAATCATAATTAGGAAGTACAAATAAACCTGCATCTGTCACAACCAACTGACATGTAGCAACTCCGTAGGACCGCTTGGTCAAGACAAGCCCCCGGACTCAGCGCGCAAACAGATCTCAGTAGTAAGGGAGCGACCCCAACCACCTAGCCTAGGCCTCAGAAGACACCTATAAACACACAGTCATATAAGCTCCACCTAGCCACATACCTCGATACTGCAACAACACCCTAAGGACACACAGTCCAATAGGTATCGCAGCCCGATCCTACATGCCCTCGGTACTATAGCAGAAACCCTGAGGACACACAGCCCAATGGGTACTTCAGCCTGATCTCGGTACTGCAGTAGAGGCACTACAGCCCGATCTCCTACATCATGATAAAACACACATGCAAAAGCAACATAGAGTATGCAAGTCAATAGTTACTACCTGGCACGCCTTAAAAATTGCAAACTCTTCCCTTGACATTGAAAATAGGGTCCACGCGTTCAAAGACCCTAGATATAGCCAACATCATGCTTTTAGTCATATGAACACAATTTGCTTCAAGTTCCATAAAATCCGCATAGCACCAGAATTTCTCAGAAATGCTGACCAAAATTTTCTGATTTTTAATAAATTCTAGAAAAATCATTTTGACATGGGATCATTGGTCTTAGAACCCTTAGGATGTCTATTGTATAGGAAAAATAGTTACCCAAGTCATCTGGGTTCAAAAATCATCCTTATCCCCAATTACTAGCCACTGGTCTGAGAGAAAAATCTAGTTTTTAGGTCATCTTTAGCCTTTAATATATCTCGGTTGAAAACTCCAAATGACACAAAATATTATATCACAACCATCCTCAGGATGTCTACTTTCACAATACAAATTTACAAAGCAATCGGACTCCATTTACCCACTCAAAACCACTGATTAACATTCGCTGCCCAGAAACTAAAATAACCGACAGATTTTCGTATAATGAAGATTTAGGTTTTCAGAGTTCCAAACGAGGTGATCCCACTTAACCCCACACAAAAATGCCCTCTGGACTCATTGGAGACCTCAAAAATATGAAAAACCCACTGTTTGACCACGAAACACCACAGGGCAGAAGTGAAGATAACTTAGTCGCCGGTTTAGGGACTTACCTCCGGATGTCGGTTGCGTATGAGCTTCTTTACCTTTCTGGACCCAAAGCTTCAGCTGAGCACTCCCCTGGACTCCTTGAGCATGTGGCTGGTGTGGAAAAATGGAGGGGGAGAGTGTCCTATTTATAGGCCCCAAGGATGCACCTCTTTATCCAACTTTGGTTATTGTCCAACAGGTAAAAGAGTGCTTCCGATTAATTAATTATTTTCTCTTGCTTGCAGATCACACCTTCAATAAGCCTTCTAGGGTCTTCTAAGGGAAGAAAATGGTGCATTCCTAGGCCAAAAATAGAGTTCCAGTTTTGCCCCTAGGTGGCCTTAGTTGTAGGTTTAAGGTGCAAGGGCAAAATGGTCATTTCGCGCCGTTCTTCTTCCAAAGCAGTGGGGTCCACGAAATCTGCCCCTTAATATGCCATAATTGCACTTTCCAAATCATAATTACATGTCACTTTGTTGTCATATCAGATTTGAATTGTGTGGTCCAGATTAAACCGGGTTATTTTATTCATTCTCTCTCTTCATTATGACTTTAATGTGACAATTTCTCTCTTCATAATTACATAGCAAGATATTTTCTCTCTCCTCTGGGCCCACTGAAATTCGCCCCATATCAATGTCCTAGACCTGGGCCCAACCCTGGGAAATCCTATCCAGTCCCGCTCAACTCCCGGTTGCCGGTTACACGTTTCCCCATAATGCGTGCCCTTCCACTGGACTTGTGTGGGCCCGGACTTGTAAACCTTTGTTGTTTTAAAATGACATTGAGAATTTCACTACCTCTAGTGAATTTCTCAAGTGCCTTTGTCAAATGTAAGTTCTTTTTCTTCAGATCAGGGCATTCATTACAAACAAGAATTTTAGAGGAAGAAAGTTTTTCAACTTGCAGTTCAAGAGTTGTATTCTTCTTTTTCAAAGTAAGATATTTCACAGCAAGTTTTTCAAATTCTGCTTGCACAACAATGTATTCAGCAAATAACTCATCATAAGATGGTTTTGAATCATATACCTCATCATTATTGGCAGATTGTTCTTCTTCTTCTTCTGCAACCAAGCAGACATTTGCTTTCTCTTTTTCATTTTCCTCCTCTTCATCAGACGAACTATCACCCCAGATAGCAGAGACATAGGCTTTCTTTTTGAATTTGTTGAACTTCTTCTTTTCCTTGTCTTTATTCTGCAGTTGAGGGTATTCAGACTTGATGTGCCCAGGTTTCTCACACTCGTAGCAGATAATCAGCTTCTTTGCCTCATAACTTGAGCTACCCTTGTGAATCTTTTTGAATCCTTGGTCCCTCTTGTAGAATTTCTTGAATCTTCGGACCATCATGCCTATCTCCTCATCATCATCTTCATCTTCCTCGTCTGATTCTTTAACTTCTTTTGCAGTCTTGAGAGCAATGCCTTTGTTCTTGCCATGAACTTCATCAAGTCCCTTCTTGAACTTGAGCTTGGCCTCATACTCAGAAAGGCTACCAAAGATAGCAGCCACTGATGCCATTGAATCTCCTCTAGCTTCCTCAATGGCAGTGACCTTTGCTTCCCATTCTTTGTTGAGGATGTTTAGGATTTTCCTCACTTGAACCGCTTGATCATACTCTTTTCCCAAGGCAGCAAGTTGATTAATTAGATGAGTGAATCTCAACTGAAATTCGCCAATAGATTCACCAGGCTTCATGCGCATAAGATCGTATTCGGTCATAAGAGTATTGACCCGATTTTGTTTGACTCCAGCTTTTCCCTCATGAGCTATTTCCAGAGCATCCCACATATGCTTTGCAGATGGTAACGTGCAAATGCGAAAATATTCTTGTTGACTCAGAGCACTTTGAAGTAGAAGAACGGCTTTGCTATTCAGTGTGACATTTCTTCTGTCATTATCATCATAATCTTCTTCTAGCTTCATAACTCTCACGCCATCTTCAAGAACTGTAGGCATATAGTCTCCTCTTTCGAATACTCTCCATAGCCCATACTCTGTAGCATTCACAAAAACCTTGAACTTTGCTTTCCAGAAAGAGTAGTGTTCACCATTGAAACCGAGTGGTCTGTTGATAGAAGCTCCATCAGGTAAGATACCTTCCATGTTGATCCTTTTCGAGATGTTAAGCTCTCTTGAGAAGACCTACTCTGATACCAAATGTAAGTGGAGCTTAAATACCTAAGAGGGGGGTGAATTGGGTATTCTGAAAATTTTTCAACTTAAGCTCTGTTTCGACACAATAAAAATAGGGGTAAACAGAGTAAGGGATAGAAAAGCTTGACACAGAGATTTATACTGGTTCGGTCCTAACAACTTGACCTACATCCAGTCCCCAGACTCTCTGGGATTTCCACTATATCAAAGATTACACACTCTGCACTCAAGAAGTAGTTCTCTCTCTAGAACTCATTCCCCCTTACAAGTTGTAATCAATAACCTCCTAAATGACCAAGTCCCCTTGACTTGTGATTCTTTACAATAAATGATATTCAGAAAGAAACTCTCTCTAAGAGCAAATATTGATAAACACTGAAGCTCTTTGTATTAGAAGATACTATACAAGTGAAAACTAAAGAAAATAAATGTAGACTTGAATGCAATTCGTTTTCAGTGGTTGTAGTTGTTGAGAAGACTTGAATGCAACCCTATTTATAGTCAGATAGGATTAAATGACCGTTGCATCTTGGATTAAACCGTTGGAGATGTTCTGTAAAGGTTAAGTGTAGGTTTGGTCTTCTTCTCTCTCTGAAATTCCACTTAATCCAGCTGGGCAATGCTTCAAAGTTGACTTTTTGCAAATAAATTCGTTGGAGTAGCAGCTGCTGGAAGTAGAAATCATTCTTTAATTCTTTGTAGGCGTGTGCAGATAGATTATCCAGAAGTGTGCAACTTTCTGGGTTTAACATTTAATGTTCTGACATCACCTTTTGCTTTTGCTTTAAACCTTCATTAAACTTTCTTTAATCTGTCTAAAACTCACCAAGAAAGTGGTTAAACATATCTAGGAACATTAGAGATTAATCATGGGAAGCATTAAAATCAAACAAGAAGGTATAACAAAATCGACAAATTTGAAATTCTAACAACGTTAAGAAACCTCGAGGTTTGTTCTTCAAACCTCGAGGTTTGGACTATGATATATGAAGAAGATTCAAGTCCAAACCATGAAACCTGGAGGTTTCTCCAAAACCTAGAGGTTTTCAAAGTAGCAGAAAAAAAAAAGTTATTCTCACTGAGTATCATAACCTCGAGGTTTGCTCAGAAACCTCAAGGTTTCACCTTGAATGTGAAACCTTGTAAAAACACGATAGGAGCAAACCTGGAGGTTTCTCTGGAAACCTGGAGGTTTCTCTGGAAACCTGGAGGTTTTCCAAGTCAGTGAAAAGCGTTTGCTCTCTAGATGTCAGAAACCTAGAGGTTTTCAACCAATACTTGAGGTTTCTCTCAAATTTCAAAATTCTCAGTTTTGCGCCAAAATAGAAACCTGGAGGTTTAAGAGAAGCCTAGAGGTTTTCGAAATCAGTAAAAATCATTTGCTCTCTGGATGCCAGTAACCTCAAGGTTTTCAATCAATACTCGAGGTTTTACTTAAGTTTCAAAATATTCAGTTTCGCGCTAAGATAGAAACCTGGAGGTTTGAGAGGAAACCTGGAGGTTTTGATAACTTAGAAAATACAGAACCTCTCTGACTTGACAAACCTCGAGGTTTTACCAGAAACCTCGAGGTTTCTCACAATTTTGAGAAACTTGGAAAGAGTCTTTTTAGATCAAACCTGGAGGTTTCTTACAAACTTGGGGGTTTTAAAAACTGGCGTGAAACTAAGGTTTCACTGGAAGAGCAAAACCTTGAGGTTTCACATAACTTTGTAAAACTAGAATTTTCAAGTTAAAAACACAGTACCTTGAGGACTCCTCTGTAAGGCCAAACCTCGAGGTTTCTGTGCAAACCTCGAGGTTTGCTCTTATAGTGAGTTTTTCATCAATTGAGAGCAAAACCTCATGCTTTGTTTACAATCATTGGAACTCTTCAAAACCCTTAGAGAACTAACAATCCATAGCCTAAGGACTTACCTTATCTTTAACCTTTCTTCCTATTTGATCCTTCTTTTGCTCCCTTATGGAAACACTTGCTCTCTCTTCTTCTTCTTCTTTTTTATTTTTTTCCTCTTTCTTTCCTTCAGCTGAATCAAGCAACCAAATGAGGGGGAAGTTGGCCTTTTAAAATGCTCAAACCTTGTGTTCTTGAATAATTACCTTTATGCCCATAAGTTCTCTAGATTTTTCCTCATTTTCACAATAACTCCTCTTTTCCTATTTTCTTGCTGGACAAAATTTCAGGGGCTGTTTAAGAAGATAAATTTGTTTGAATTTTGGCTTGATATTGTATCAAAAGTCTCTAATTAATGCTCAAGTCTTTTCCTCTTATTAGCTATAATTTCCCTAGGTGATAAGTACTTGAAATGCTCCTATCATGTGTCATTTCTTTCTTCACAATATCATACCTTTTTTTTTCCTTCTTTCTTTCCTCCCTCAAAATCGATGCATGTAGTGTCTGTGGGAGAAATTTTTGGCTCCTCTTTCCAATGGAGTCCGGATCCTCTAAGAAGTGACTCTCTTAGTAGCTCTTGATCTCATCCGTCCAAAAATCGATCCAAGGGTGCAGAATCTATTTTAAAAGACCGCATGCGGTAAATATAAAAATTTTAAAAACAGCAGATGTGTCTCTTTTTGAACGCTTAGATCAATTTTTGGACGTTTAGGATGTACCAATACTGAGGGATACTGAGGGGAGGAATACTAAGCAAATCTGCTTCCCTTTCCAATGCCTCTTACACCTCCTTCGAATTTGAAATGATGGCTTTTTTTTTTTCCTTTTCTTCTCCCTTGCTACACGAGTTGAGGAAGAAATCGGAAATAAAAATATGATTTCCCTTACCTATTGGTTCTTGCACACCCTACTATTAATGCACCTAGGTGATATGATGGTATTTTATTTTATTTTTTCTTTCTTCTCTTTCTCTTGCAATTTTCAAAAATAGAGAAGGATGAAGAGATTATATGTCTTATCACATATCTCTTGCATTTATGAAGAGAAGATTATGTGCTAGATATTGTCATAAATATCAAATTAAAAAAATAATAGCTTCTAGAAAATCCATTTTTCATGACCACAGTTTTTCCCCCAATCCATCTCCTATGCAAATTGAGCCTCCTTTTTGGGCTTCAAGAATTATCTTTTCTCCTTAGCCCAATAGCCCATAATCCTTGATCAAGTCCATGACACCTTCTTGGGCATTTTTGGAAATTTTATATTCTTTTCTCTATTTCTTTCATTAAACATTTTGCCCAAGGGTAAAAGGAAAATACAATATGTTTTGACTTCTATTGTCATCTCTTTCTTAAAGATGTCCTAACCATAATTATTTAATTACACATAAACAAATAATTTCACCTCCTCATCCTATTTTGATTATTTCATGCAAATAAATATTTATCATACATGACTTTATAAAAATTCATATATGCAATGAATTCACATTGAGGCAAATGAAAAATGGGGATGTTACACCTGAGAAAGTCATGACAATACAGGATGATTCAAGAAAAATGTCTAATGGAATTTGACGTCGTAAGTGATACAGATATTTTCCTTAAAAATGTTCATATTTGTGATACTACCAGTTAAGGTGACAGGAGTGAGTTAAGGAGTGAACTAGTTCTTTCATATTCATCATACTTTATCGGTTGCTTTTCAATTTTTATCAAAATGGAAATGTATTAGCTCCAACCATTGAATCTCTGTAATTGGAATGAAAGAGGAAAAGGAAATTTTTAGTCGTTGTTAAATAACTAAAGATGAATCTTGCATACTGGTGCTTTAGTTTAAAAGCAACAAAGTAGTCGGTGTTCTATGTAGAATGACAGTTAGTAATGCTTCTTTCTCATTTACAATTGTTCTTGTCATTTGTTCAAATTATCTCGTTTTTATAATTAAGCTGATGAAAAAAATGTTACTTATACAGGAGCTGGTGCTACGTGATAATCAATTAAGAAAAATTCCTGATGTCAGCATATTTAAGAAGCTATTGGTTTTTGACGTTTCTTTTAATGAAATTACTTCACCAAATGGGTTGTGTCGAGTCTCCAACACATTGAAAGAGCTTTAGTAAAGATAATTGCAATTTTTTCCTCTTTCCTTCCCTTTCTGAATACAGAGTTGCATAGCTCTAGAAGAACTATACTTGAGCCACAATGGTATCTCAAAAATGGAAGGCCTGTCATCTTTAGTCAACCTTCATCTTTTAGATGTATCATCAAATAAGCTAACATCAGTGGATGATATTCAGAACCTAACATAGTATGTATACTCTTCCTTTTGCCTCCCTACTGATCGTTTATGGCCTTTGGTTGCTAATTTCATTTCTTTGTGTTACCTATTATAGATTAGAAGATCTATGGCTTAATGACAACCGGATAGAATCACTTGAGGCAATTGTCGAGGCTGTTGCTAGTTCAACAGAGAAACTTACCACTATCTACCTAGAAAACAATCCATGAGTATGGTCATCCATGAGCCTTACTGATGTTTTGCACTTTTATTTAATTCAATATCTTTGGATATGGGCTATGTGACTTGATCACCAATGTATTGTGAGTTTTATTTGCTATTTTATCGGGCCTCCTGTAGGTTAACTATCATTAGAGATTGTCAAAGAATTTGATGAGAGCATGTAGCTTGTGGAAAAATAGCTTTTGCATTTTTTTTCCCTCCCTTTGTGTATCTGATGGAAAAATCTGCTGAATATTTTGGCAATTTCCATACCTCTGACAAGTCTTTGTCCTCTGTGCCATGAAGTATATGGATAAACCTCCGGAAGGAAAGCATTCTACTAAATGATTGGGCAAGAAGGTACCTGAAGAATCAGAATTTGTAACGTGGAGAGATGATGTCATTGTTCCTTGTGGAAAACCAGTGTCATCAAGAGTCAAGACTTCTGAGCTCATGCACAACGAGTTTATTATTTATAATACTGCTCAAGTAAGTTTTCAAGCTTTGGTTATGTTGTTCATCTTACCATGCCTGTGAAACAAAAGCTAGTATACTCGTAAATTTTCAATATTTTGTAGTAGTATAAAATGGATTGGTGTGCTGATTTGTTCATACGAATTAATTTTAATTTGTCATGGAATTGTTATGTGGATAACTTGAAGCCGTAATGAATGACATGATTTGCCTTGATTATCATTCCATTATTTGCTATGATTGGAACTTCTAATGGGACTGTTAGGAAATCTGTGTATATTAGGAAATCTTAGGAAATCAGGGATATGTTAGGATTGGGGGAATAATCCCCATTAATAGTGATTAAAGAGCCATCAATTCTGAGGCTCCTCTTCCTTGTATAAACACATCTTCCTTATACATGAATAAACACAACATTCAGATTATATTCTTCTCTATTATTTTCTACATGATATCAGAGCTTTAGGTTCCATATTATTATTTTTTTTCCTTTCTCCGCTGCTACTCTTGGTTTGGCTGGCGACGGACACAAAGAGGGAGTGTGTTTGTTCGACTTCTGTTCCTGGCTGTTTTAGCTGACACGCGCCGGCCCACGGTGTTCAAAAGGTTCCGATCGGTGGAACCCAGTTGGCCGATCACTTTTCCGGCAGCACGTGGCGGTACACGCGCCTCCCTGAGCTCCGCCGTCCAGTACACGCGCCGGCACGTAAGGACGTTTTCCGGTGAGATTTTCACCGCCGTTTGCTATTCTAGGATCAAATCGACATCCTCGTCCTATCCCAGGTGGTTTCGTGCTTCTCTTCTATATTTCCGGTGAAGGCTCCTTTTTTGGTGAAGGTTTTGTGAGTTTTTTTTCCTTTTTGGGATGCTGTTGGCTCTGTTTGAGGGCTGCTGTGGTGGTGGTATTGTGGTATTGTTGCACTGGCTCTTGTTTGACCATTTGTTGGTGTTTTTTGTTGCTGTGGTGTTGTTATTACATTGGTCCTTATGCGACCATTTGTTGTTATCCTTTGGCACTTTTCATCTCTCCTGGTTGGTTTTTCAACATTGTTTTTTGTTTCATATTTGCTTATTATGGCTGATTCTAAACCAATTGTTACATCTGAGGTGGTCTCTGTTTCCAACAAAATCACTGATCATAAGTTAAATTGGACCAATTATTCGGACTGGATCAAAACCATCCGTATGCACTTACTCAGTATTGAGAAAGAGGGTCATTTAACTGAGCTACCCCCTAAGGATGATCCTAAGATGACATGGGCTCGAGCAGATGCCAGGCTCTTCTTACAAATTCAGAATTCCATTGAGGGTGATATTCTTCCTTCGGTTTGTCATTGCAACACAGTTAAAGAACTTATTGACTATCTGGAGTTTCTGTATTCTGGGAAGGGAAATATTACTCGCATTCATGAGGTTTGTAAAGGGTTCTATCGAGATGAGCAGCAAGGTCGTCCCCTGAAGAATTTCTTCATAGAATTCAACAAGATGTATGAGGAAATGCGGCGGTTAATGCCACCGACAACTAACCTCTAGGCACAAATCGATAATATGGAGAAGCAGGCAATTATGAGTTTTCTTACTGCCCTTAACCCAGCTTATGAGATGGTTCGATCTCAGATATTGTCTAGCTCCGAGCTTCCTTCGCTTCAGGATGTATATTCTCGTGTGTTACGTGCCGACAGATTAGCTCATCCGGCTCCCAACCCTAACGCTAGTGCTTTAGCTGGCCGAGGGCCACCTGACACTCGGAACCAGGGTTCCTCACGCAAAAGACATGGTCCACCATACCCTGTTTCTGCTCCTCCGACCTACAGAGGCCCGGTAACAATCCTCCCAGTGGGATTGTTTGCTATTATTGTAAGGAACCCGGTCATACGAAGCGCTATTGTCGGAAGTTACAACATCTGCTCATATGGCTCACTCCTCTGATATTACTGATCCTGCCCCCTCGGAGCCAACTACGCTTGCTACAGGTAACTTTGATTCATGCCTTGTTACTTCTTCTTCGAAGTGGATCATCGATTCCGGGGCTACTAACCATATGACAGGTAACCATCATTTGTTCTCTTCTTATGCACCTTACGCCAACCCCTCCTCAATCATAATTGCCAATGGTTCTTATACCTGTGTCCTTGGATCTGGGAATGTTACACCTACTCCGTCCGTCTCCTTATCATTCGTTCTTAATGTTCCCAATCTTGCTTTTAATCTTTTATCTCCGAGTAAGCTGACTCGTCAGTTAAACTGCCTCACTTTTTCCTGACCATTGCTTGATTCAGGATCTTAAGACGAAGCAGATTATTGGTAGGGGGTATGAATCTGGCGGTCATTACTTTCTTGACGATCGGTGTCGCGTTCAATTGCTTGCTCTAGTGGCCTCTCTCCGTTTGACGTTCATTGTCGATTGGGTCATGTGTCTTTGTCGTCTTTAAAGAGGTTGTATCCTCAATTTCAGCATTTATCTTCTCTAGAGTGTAAGTCATGTCAGTTTGCTAAACATCACCGTGTTCATCTAGCACCTCGCGTCAATAAACGGGTTGCGTCCCCTTTTGATTTGGTTCATTCAGATGTTCGGGATCCGTGCCCTATTGAGTCCAAGTCTGGTTTTCGATACTTTGTTACTTTTGTTGATGATTTCTCTAGAACCACTTGGCTTTATCTAATGAAAAATTGTTCTGAGTTGTTTTCTCATTTTTGCCATTTCTGTGCTGAAATCAACATCCAATTTGGTGTTTCTGTGAAAACTTTACGAAGTGACAACGCTAAAGAATATTTGTCTGCCCAATTTCACAACTATATGCTCCAAAATGGCATGATTCATCAGTCCTCGTATGCAGATACACCGACTCAAAATGGTGTTACCGAAAGAAAGAACCGACACTTATTAGAAGTTGCCCGAGCTCTCATGTTTCAAATGAACGTTCCCAAACCTTTCTGGGCAGATGCTGTGTCCACGGCTTGTTTTCTCATTAATCGTATGCCGTCTCCTGTTCTTAGCAATGCCACTCCCTACACCACCTTGTTTCCGTCCAATCATGTGTTTCCTATTGATCCCAAGATTTTTGGGTGTGTTTTCTTTGTTCATGATGTTCGACCTACTACTACAAAACTTGATCCCAAGTCCCTAAAATGTGTCTTCCTGGGATATTCTAGGGTTCAAAAGGGTTATAGATGTTATTCCCCTACTCTTCGGCGATATCTAGTGTCCACAGATGTTACCTTCCATGAGTCGACCCCGTTCTTTCCTGTCTCTACCCCGGTTTCCCCATCCCCTGACACCACTGATAGTCTTGACGATGTATTAATCTATAAGGTTCAGTTATCACCAGTGCAAGTGCCAGATCTGGAACCTGCTAAACCACCTATCCATCATGTGTATCGGAAGCGTCCTAAGTCAAGTAATGACATTGAACAGGTTCCAAGCCCCCAGTACCTGCTTCGGCGTCGGATCTAGCAGTAGTTGCATCCTCTCCTGTCTCTACTCTAGTCCCAGTGACTATGCTTGATTCTCCTGACTCCACACCAGAGCTAGAGACCATACCTGACTCTCCCTCGCCAGAAAGCCCCGTGCCTGACTCTCCTACTTCTATTGACTTGCCCATTGCCCTCCGTAAAGGTCAGCGATCTTGCACCTATCTCATTTCTTCTTTTGCCTCTTACAACCATCTTTCCCCTTCATCTTGTTCTTTCATAGCCTCCTTAGATTCTATTACTGTCCCAATCAATCTCCACCAAGCTTTATCCCATCCTGGTTGGTGTGCTGCTATGAAAGAGGAAATGATGGCCCTTGATAAGGCCGGTACCTGGACTCTCGTTGATTTACCTCCTGGGAAGAAGGCTATTGGCTGTAAATGGGTATTCACGGTCAAAACAAAAGTTGATGGCACCTTGGAACGTTTGAAAGCTCGACTAGTTGCGAAGGGTTATGCTCAGACCTATGGTGTTGATTACTCAGAAACCTTCTCTCTTGTGACCAAATTGTCTTCTGTTCGCCTCTTCATCTCTATGGCTGCGAATTATAGTTGGGATCTTCATCAGCTGGATGTTAAGAATGCATTCTTAAATGGTGATCTTCTTGAGGAAGTATACATAGAGCAACCTCCTAGTTTTGTTGCTCAGGGGGAGCATGGGAAGGTATGTCGTCTTCAACGGTCTTTATATGGCTTAAAGCAGAGTCCTCGTGCTTGGTTTGACAGGTTTAGTTTTGTGGTTCAGAAATTTGGTCTGCGTCAGAGTAAGTGTGACCACTCTGTGTTTTATCAATAGACAGATGCTGGGATGATTTTGTTAGTGGTCTATGTTGATGATATTGTCATTACAGGAAGCAATGCTTCGGGAATCTCTTCACTCAAGGCTTTTCTCAATTCCCATTTTCAAACAAAGGATTTGGGTCCCTTAAAGTACTTTCTTGAGATCGAGGTTATGAGAAGTCGAAAAGGCATCCTTTTGACGCAGAGAAAGTATGTTCTTGATCTGTTGAAAGAAGCTGGGAAACTTGGAGCAGCACCAAGTAGCTTTCCTCACTCACTTGGTCCTGAGCTCTAAGGGGGACACCCTTAGAGAAAAAGATAGCCAACTTAGAGCTACTAACTTTATGCCCAGAGCTAGCACAGAAATCTTCCAGAATACTCCAGATGAGAGTTAGCTACAATTCATCAGCGGAGCTAAAAAGAACCAGGTCATCGACGAAAAATAGATGAGATAAAGGAGGGCCACCCCTACCCATCCGCACCGGCCTCCATTGATTTGCCGCTACACGTTGGGTAATTATTTGAGACAGCCTTTCCATGCACAGTACAAAAATGTAGGGAGAGAGGGGGTCCCCTTGCCTGATCCCTCGAGATGGTGAGAAGCCCTCCGATCGATTGCCATTCCAAATTATCCTCATATGACATGTGCTGATACATAACATAACAGCTTGGACGAACTTCTACGGGAGGCCTGCATCATATAGAGTTTCTTCAATAAAATTCTACCTCAACCGGTCATACGCCTTCTCTAAATCCACCTTAATAGCCATCCACCCATCCTTACCACATCTACCTCGCATGGAATGAATAACTTCTTAATTGTGCAATTATAACATTGTCCATAATTTGAAGGAACCCACCTTAATAGCCATCCACCCATCCTTACCACATCTACCTCGCATGGAAGGAACCCATCTTTTAATTGCAGTAGCTGCAATGCTTTTCAGCTCCTTATCATACATTATTAGTGGTCAGCGCAAAGTGCAAACCATTACGACTCAGAGTGGAATTAATCATTTTCTAATGCTTTAATGTGAATGATTTGATGACTAGCAGTGGCCTTTTTTCACTAATAATGATCTGGACATCCTCATTAAATATACATACATTATCTTCAACTAAAATGAATCATATTCATGATAGAATCAAAGATCAACTTGTTGGGGATATGTTTAATTAAGTATTTTAGTGTTTTTTTAAATTTTTTTTAAATGGAAATCTTACTATTTTTTAGCAAATTTACATTTTTTTTTTATCTTCAATTATCACATAATATACAACATATGTATGTGTGTATGTATAATGTTGTATACAATAAAATTCATGTCTTTTACAGTTATTTTTCATTTTAATTGACTTTTCGAACGCTATGTCGAATAAGAGCCAATACGGAACAAAATTCACTTGTATCACCACTATTCCAAAGATAAATGATATATAATATAAATTCTTAAGAAAAAGCTTATTTAAATAAACTCATTTAGAAAAAAATCACTTCTATCACCTCGATAACATTTTTATGCAGCGCCAGGTTGGCCTTAAGTTTGAGTTTTTAATAAACATACTTTATCATGGTTTAAACTTCAGCTGAGATCAGTCAACCAGATAATTAAGATAAACTTGTTGACTTGAAATTGGGACATATATCATAAACCAACACATAATACCGAAAGCAGAGAGACCAACCGTAATTATAAACTAGGGGAAGAAAACAGTGCCGTCATGCAACATCATCTGATCGAAGGCACAGAAAAGCAGGGGTTGGTCCTGCACCTCGGACGGTGGGAGTTTGGAAGCCCTACAGTTCTTCCTGATCTCGTCGTTAGAGCCGGTGAGGGGAGTGATGTCTCCCATCCTGATCGAAGGCACAGAAAAGCAGGGGTTGGTCCTGCGCCTCGGACGGTGGGAGTTTGGAAGCCCTACAGTTCTTCCTGATCTCATCGTTGGAGCCGGTGAGGGGAGTGATGTCTCCCATCCTGATCGAAGACACAGAAAAGCAGGGGTTGGTCCTCGGACGGTGGGAGATTGGAAGTCCTACAGTTCTTCCTGATCTCACCGTTGGAGGCGGTGAGGGGAGAGATGTCTCCCATCCTGATCATGGCGGCAGAAAAATCAGAAGAGAAGGAGGAGGGGTTGGTGCTGTAGCCTAGGACGGTGGAGTCGGTGGAGCCGCCGTTGAATAGCTGCTGGTCGGAGTGGAATAGGCCCTTGTTCTGAAGTAAGTTTTTGAAGTAGTTGTTGTCAAAAGCGGTGGAAGTCAGAAGATCAAGAGGAGCGAGGTTGTCGTCTCCGGAACCGGAAGTGGCTGGGCAGCTGGACTGCCTCGTCTTAGCGAAGGTGCTGTCTATGTTGGTCTCGTTGTAGATTCGAGACCTGAAAGTTGAGCACCTCCCCTGTCCAATTGTGTGGGCCCCTGGACACGCGCACATATATTCATTCATGCATGAATTTCATTAATCAAAACCATATACCTAAAAGATAGACAGACAGACAGACAAAAATATACCAGACAAGGCGACCAGGTCTTTGGAGGAAAGGCCGAGAGCGGAGAAGCGTGAGATGAGTTGGGAGAGGCTAGAGGTGGGAGCAGGGATGCCGGTATTTGCGGCTGAAAGGCTGGCGGTTTTAGAGTCTCTTCTTCCCAGTTTTACGTTCCACGTAGGGCCTCCCAGCTTCAAATATATAGTTACTAATTAGTTACATGTATGTATGTGTGTGTATACTTACGAATGAATGAAGGGGATGAGTTTGGTTGTTACGATGGTGACGGAGTCTCTGGCGGTGATGGCCAGGATGTCGGCGCAGGAGACGACGCCAGGGCACACTTTCTCCACTGCCGACTTTATGTCGTCGATGACATAGAACCCGCTTACTGAGTTCCTGTTGGGGAGTGCAGTCTTCTCGCCGGTGAAGCTTGACGTGTCATCCAGAAGAATGGAACCGTCACATCCCTGCGATCACATCTCTTGGTTTAATTTTACCATTAAGCAATGTGCCATGATCAAGAGTCAACATCTTAGCACGGTCATCAGGTACGGAGATATACAAAGACAACATATATATCAGAAATTCTTGACTCTAGCTAATTATGTAAAAACTAGGTGACAAGTCATCAAACTTTGTCATTATATATACATGCATCCTCTAGAGTGAAAATGTTTCTGGAAATACTATTAATGCTATTAAAGAGGCATGCATGATATGCAATAATATCACAGAAGCAATCATGGAAGGGGAAGAGTACATTGACGAAGCAATCATGGAAGAACAGGCGGAGGAGAGAAGCACCCAAGCTGGCTTCGCTGGAGATGGCAGACTGCACGACGGACTTGACGGTGGGAAGAAGTTTAGGGCAAGAAGACGAGTAGAAGTTGGTGGAAAGCTGTGCATTGGCACTCCCCAGCGGGAGCAGCACCAGCAAAGTAGACACCCCTAAAGTCATGGATGAAGACGAAGCCATTTCTGCTTAAACCCTGATCTACTACGTTGGGTTGGTATGATTGTGTATTGCCGTGAAAGTGGGGAAGTGGGGTGGCAGATTTGTATAGATGGACAAGGCTCGTCAATGGTCAACGTCAACTGACGAGGGAGACGGTATTTGCGTGTGGAAAAAATGTGTCGAAAGGCTCCATGTCAAACTTGTATTAATTGAAGGAAAGTAGACAAATAATGCTAATGCTAACTCGTTTAATTTGAATTAAAATAATAATAATAATAAAATTCTCAAATTCAGGGTGGGGCAAGCAATCCTAAACGTGATGTAATATAATGTATGTATATGATACACACACGGCGGACGCAGACGTGGCTTGTTTAAGTGTTTCCTCAAATTCAAATTCAAATCACTCTTGCTGTCTGATACAACACCCATGCAGCAAATCAGTACTAATGATGATTTATTTTTTTTAACCATGCACGTCTCGCTGGATCATTTTAAAAAATAGAAGTAATTGAACCTGTATTGAACTCCGAAAATTTGATCATGCTGGTAGTAATTAGTTAAACATAAGAGGAAGCAATTTAAAATGAGCATAATTAGCTTGAATGCTTCCATATATAGTACTCCGTTCACTGGTGTCATAAATTGGTCCTACGAAATCGTTATTATATTTAAATGGCTAGTCAAGATTCGAACGCCAAATATTGTATAGTCGAACTCGAATTAATACTTTTTGGAAAAGCCTTGGGTGTTGGGGGGATTATTGTAGATTATGCGTTTAATGAATTTCACGAGGGTTGGCGCAAGACAAAAATCTAAGTTAAGCTATGGGTTAACTTAAGAAAAACCCGTGGTGGCGTGGGTGAATGTGTTTTTGACTTACAGATTAATTGAAGAACATTGTGTTGAAATTTGAAGAATTATGTTGATGCACAGGTAAAACAAAAACCTTTCAAATATTATTGAACCCGTAAATAAAAAGAAAAAAAAAAGTTCATAAGATGAGTATTCATATAGGTAAACCTTAGAAATTAATTTAATCTAATCAAATAAAAAGTGAATCAAAATAACTAAGATATAATTTTAAGATGTAATATCCAAATATATAATATATATCTCCTAAAATATAATAAATATTAAATAATAAAATAAAATGTAAATAATAATTAATCTAAATAATCTGAATTACCTTGAAGCATTATCCAACACATCCCGGTCACAATACTGAATGGCAACTGTGATCTTGAGGTACTCAAGTTGCTGCTTTTGATAGCAGCCTTATCCAAAAATTAAACGACGTAGCCTACGTCTTAGTAGCGTAGTGGCATGGGAGCCAGTATTAACTGGCCTCCCTCCCCCATATCTAGGGTTCGAACCCTGCCCTCTCCCCTATCATGATATATCAAAGAAATTAATTAAACGACGCAAACGAACGGTTCTGTTATTCACATGATAAAAGGATGGTTAGCCACCATCAAGTATAGGTGTAGCCTCAAAGACAACCCCTCTATTATTGAAACCTTTGATATTCATAGGCTTTTGTCTCTATGTAGTGTATCGCTTTTCTGCATAGGTTTATTATTGTCTCTTGGGGCGATTCTATCAGATCTTTCTTGGTAGAATAAAGCTAGCTAGCAAGTTTTAATGGGGCAACCACATAAAACATAGTAGGAAGTTACAATGATCCCGTTATTCATTGACCTCTTCACTATTGATGTATAGAAAGTTGGCTTCAGAAACGCTACTAACGTTAGCCCATTTTGTAAAACAGAGTTCCTATTCGATGCAGAAAACAATGAACTGATTGAACATGTTGGGAAGGCATAGAAGGCGCCCATAACTTTACATGCATAATATAAAATGTAAATAATAATTAGTCAAGAAATTTTTTTTTTAAGCTTCCAAACTACAGAGACGTGTCTTCTTAGATACTAACCAAGCTTGAGGGTAGTAGAGGAGTCCAAGAGCAACAAATGAAAATATGGTGTACAGTTTAAGCTCACCAGGCGCAAATGTTTATTAATCAACGAAGTAAAACAGTAACACTTGGAGACTGGAGTAATTACAGAAATTCAAGATTTGCGGATAGCTTGCTTCTGAATACATCGAGTTCAATTCCCAGCTCAACATAGAATGGAGAAGCAGAGAGCTCGAAGTTGAACCACTTCAAAAAAATATGATATTGAATAAACATTGAAAACATTCACCAACCATATAATTCGAATTCTCTGTAACATCAAACCATATAATTCATGACAAGAGTCACTAATGGGGGAAAATATCTCTGGCAACAGATAACTAGATGATATCTTCAAAAGAAAGTTCATTGACCCACAGACGGGTTTTTGATCAAACTAAAAAAAAAAAAAAAATCAGATTAAAGTAGGTTGGAAACATTTTACCAAAGTAATAATGTTTGTGGCGTTTGACAGACTCACGGGATTCATGGCGCTGGACAGGTTCACGCCACTGACATATACTGACAAAATATGTGTCAGTGGCGGACAGGAAATTCATGGCGTGAACAACATTCACGCCATTGTGGCGTGAAAAAGGTGGAATCAGACCCGCTCAATTGGGTCTGATTCCATACATATATATATATATATATATATATAATTAATAATAAATATAATAATAATAATTAATAATAATAAATTATAAAAAAAAAGTGGAATAATTTAACTCTACCTCATTTAATTTGAAGTCAAAAGAAAGAAAACATGGAACTGAAATAACTCATTAAGAACGCCTTTTAAAAGATTACGCGGTACAATTTGGTTATAACAACAGATCCCAATACAATAATACAATATTGGGATCTGTTGTTATAACCAAATTGTACCGCGTAATCTTTTAAAAGGCGTTCCTAATGAGTTATTTCAGTTCCATGTTTTCTTTCTTTTGACTTCAAATTAAATGAGGTAGAGTTAAATTATTCCACTTTTTTTTTTATAATTTATTATTATTATATTTATTATTAATTATATATATATATATATATATATATATATATATATATATATATATGGAATCAGACCCAATTGAGCGGGTCTGATTCCACCTTTTTCACGCCACAATGGCGTGAATGTTGTTCACGCCATGAATTTCCTGTCCGCCACTGACACATATTTTGTCAGCATGTGTCAGTGGCGTGAATCTGTCCAGCACCATGAATCCCGTGAGTCTGTCAAACACCACAAACAGCATTACTTTAGTAAAATGTTTCCAACCTGCTTTAATCTGGTAATTTTTTTTGTTTTTTTTGTTTTAGTTTGGTCAAAAAGCCCCCACAGACCCAATCAAGAAGCACAAACCCTTCTTACGCATATTCCAACACTTCTAACGACAAGTGAGGCATTATCATTGCCAAAATACATCTGAGGGCTTAAAAAAAATTAAAAATTAAAAATTAAAAAAAAAAAAACCAGCGTCTTGTGCACATGGTTTTGCCTTTTCAAGAGCTCAAAGAGTGCACCAAATATTCAACTTTACTTTGTACTGACTAATTTCAATTCCTTAGTCTTCACTCCTAGGCTCAAAGCTTAAGCTACATATATAAACTCAATGTACAAGTCACACAAAACTAAACTTTACATGCATGAAAAGAAGCCTTCTGAACAATCATCTCCTTTTTTAATCTTCAATTATCACATAATTTATGTGTGTATGCATAATGTTGTATACAATAAAATTCATGTCTTTTACCGATATTTTTCATTTCAATTGACTTCTCAAACGTTATATTAAACAAGAGCCAATATGGAAAAAAAATTCACTTCTATCACCACTATTCCAAACATAAATGATATATAATATAAACTATTTAGAAAAAGCCTATTTAAATAAACTCATTTAGAAAAAAAGTCACTTCTATCACCCCTATCCAAACGAGTACATTTTTATGCAGCACCACGTTGGCCTTAACTTTGAGTTTTTAATAAACAAACTTTATCATGGTTTAATCTTCACCTGAGATCAGTCAACCAGATAATTAGGATAAACTTGTTGACTTGAAATTGGGACATATGTCATAAACCAACACATAATACCGAAAGCAGAGAGACCAACCGTAATTATAAACTAGGGAAGAAAACAGTGCCGTTATGCAACATCATCTGATCGAAGGCACAGAAAAGCAGGGGTTGGTGCTGCGCCTCGGACGGTGGGACATTGGAAGTCCTACAGTTCTTCCTGATCTCGCCGTTGGAGCCGGTGAGGGGAGTGATGTCTCCCATCCTGATCATGGCGGCGGAGAAATCAGAAGAGAAGGAGGAGGGGTTGGTGCTGTAGCCTCGGACGGTGAAGTCGGTGGAGCCGCCGTTGAGGAGCTTCTGGTCGGAGTGGAGGAGGCCCTTGTTCTGAAGTAAGTTTTTGAAGTAATTGTTGTCAAAAGCGGTGGAAGTCTGAAGATCAAGAGGAGCGAGGTTGTTGTCTCCGGAACCCGAAGTGGCTGGGCAGCTGGACTGCCTCGTCTTAGCGAAGGCGCTGTCTATGTTGGTCCCGTTGTAGATTCGAGCCCTGAAATTTGTGCACCTCGCCTGTCCAATTGTGTGGGCCCCTGTACACGAGCACATATATTCATGCATGATTTTCGTTAATCAAAACAATATACCGAAAAGTTAGACAGACAGACAAAAATATACCAGACAAGGCGACCAGGTCTTTGGAGGAAAGGCCGAGAGCGGAGAAGCGTGAGATGAGTTGGGAGAGGCTAGAGGTGGGAGCAGGGATGCCGGTATTTGCGGCTGTAAGGCTGGCGGTTTTAGAGTCTCTTCTTCCCAGTTTTACGTTCCACGTAGGGCCTCCCAGCTTCAAATATATAGTTACTAATTAGTTATATGTATGTATGTGTGTGTGTATACTTACGAATGAATGAAGGGGATGAGTTTGGTTGTTACGATGGTGACGGAGTCTCTGGCGGTGATGGCCAGGATGTCGGCGCAGGAGACGACGCCAGGGCACACTTTCTCCACTGCCGACTTTATGTCGTCGATGACATCGAACCCGCGAGCTGAGTTCCTGTTGGAGTTTGCAGTCTTCTCGCCGGTGAAGCTTGACGTGTCATCCAGAAGAATGGAACCGTCACATCCCTGCGATCATATCTCTTGGTTTAATTTTACCGTTAAGCAATGTGCCATGATCAAGAGTCAACATCTTAGCACGGTCATCAGGTACGGAGATATACAAAGACAACATATATATCAGAAATTCTTGACTCTAGCTAATTATGTAAAAACTAGGTGACAAGTCATCAAACTTTGCCATTACATATACATGCATCCTCTAGAGTGAAAATGTTTCTGGAAATACTATTAATGCTATTAAAGAGGCATGCATGATATGCAATAATATCACAGAAGAAGGGAAGGGGAAGAGTACATTGACGAAGCAATCATGGAAGAACAGGCGGAGGAGAGAAGCGCCCATGCGGGCTTCCTTGGAGATGGCAGACTGCACGACGGACTTGACGGTGGGAAGGAGTTTAGGGCAAGAAGACGAGTAGAAGTTGGTGGAAAGCTGTGCATTGGCAGTCCCCAGCAGGAGCAGCACCAGCAAAGTAGACACCCCTAAAGTCATGGATGAAGACGAAGCCATTTCTGCTTAAACCCTGATCTACTACGTTGGGTTGGAATGATTGTGTATCGCCGTGAAAGTGGGGACTGGGGAAGTGGGGTGGCAGATTTATATTGATGGACAAGGCTCGTCAACGGCAACGTCAACGTCAATTGACGAGGGAGCCTTTACGTATTTGCGTGTGGAAAAAATGGCCATTACATGTTTTGTAAATTGAGCTACGCGTGTTTGTTTTTACTTTTGTAGTCTGAATGCCTCTCTCCCCCAGACTCGACACATTTTTTCCATGACTTTAAGCAGAAAAATAATAATATAATGTATGTATATATTCAATATTATAAATAGAAATGAACAAGGCTCAAGACAATCATCCTGTCTTGACCTAATTTCCTAAAACTTTTTCTTCGCATCAGAGCCACAGACCAGAAAAATGGCCTCATCCGGAATTTCTACACACCAGACAACATCTGCCGTCTCTCTGTCTCTATCGGAAAATTCTAATGCCAATTTCACCGCTGCACAAACCTCTCAAGTTCCTCATCAGCCACCGACACAGCCTTTGAACTTTTCATCTCATGATTCCACCAATCTGACCGCTGCAACCATTCCAATTCCACCGCCAATCTCGCAATCTCTGTCACTTTTCCCATCTCATTCCATTTCTTCCACCGTCACAAATCCGAACCTTCACTTTTCTCTTCCTTCCATGATCACGTCTCTTCCGACCAGCTCCATCTTCGCCCCACAACACTTTCTCTATTCCACGGCTTTCCCATCATCTTCCATTAATCTCCTTCACTCCACAAATTCATCACCCTCATCCATAAAAGCCCATCCAATTTCTTCGGTTCATCCATCACCTCACCTACCTCATCAAATTTCTCACCAATCTCCCCAAATTCCTGCTCAGGCATATTACTCAGGCCATTTCTCTGGTTCTCCACTCGGTTCCCCACAGATTACTACTCGTCCGACACCTCTTCTCAGTTCTCTTAATCAAGGCAGTCTCGTCAAGTTGGACGGAGACAATTTCCTTACATGGGAATCTATTGTCATGCCACTCATCCGCGGTCATCGACTAGACGGTCACATTCTGGGTACCAAGACCGTTCCCCCTGAATACATTATGGATTCCTCTGACCAGGTTTGTCCCAACCCACTTTACGATGACTGGGTTGCTATGGATCAACTTCTTCTTGGCTGGCTTTTTAGCACTATGATCGTAGAGATTGCTTCTCAAATGACTACCTGCAAGACTTCAGCGGCTCTCTAGAATGCTATCACTGAGTTTGTTGGCTCAAATACCCCGTCTCGTGTCACCTTTTTAAAGAGCTCTTTTCAACAACACAAGAAAGGCTCATTAAAAATGAGGGAGTATCTCGCAAAGATGAAGTCACTGTCTGATAATCTCACCCTCGCTGGCTGTCCCATATCTCTGACAGATCTCATCACTCAGACTCTTGCTGGACTGGATACTGAGTATACACCGATTGTTGTCATTCTTTCTGAAAAGGACAATCTCACGTGGTCTGATCTTCAATCTAAATTGTTGACTTTTGAATCACGACTTGAGCAACTCAACACTACTTCGAATAACACCTTGTCTGGAGCTTTTGCCAACCTGTCCTTTCACTCCACTCCTCGCTCATCCCAGTCTGACTTCAATCGTGCTCCAAACTATCATGGCCGTGGAGGTCGAAGAGGAAGAGGAAGGAACAGCCAAGGTTCTTTCAGTGGTCGAAGCACCAAATTCTGCCAGCTATGTGAAAAACCAGGACATGACGTTGCAGATTGTTTTCGTCGTTTTGATAAAAATTTCAAAAGTCCTCGAAAGTCTGATAATGCTTCTACCCTCATTGCTACTCCTGACATTGTGACTGATCCAGCTTGGTACCTTGACACTGGTGCAACTCACCATGTCACCAACACTAATGAGAACATAGAGCCAGGGGCTCACACAGGTATAAACTCTATTTCGGTTGGTAATTGCGTCCGTATTAATGTCACTGGGTCTGGCAATTCTAGAATACTTTGTGATAACTCTGCTACTTTGAATCTGAATGATGTGCTTGTTGCTCCAAAAATGGCAAAGAAATTGATCAGTGCCTCTAAACTTATTAGTGATAATCATGATATCTGCCTTGCTATTGATTCTCATGGGTGTTTTGTGAAGGACAAGGGTCAACCTGATGCGTTGTTGCATGGAAAGGTAACTAAAGGACCTACTTCTGGCTTGTACCGAATTGAGAATGAAGTGGTGCCTGCAAAGAAACTAGCTGCTGGTTTTGTTTCAGTTTCAAATAAATGTAATAAACATTGTGGAACAAGCTTGTCTTCTCTCAAATCTTGGCATAGACGTCTAGGTCACCCAAGTAGAGATGTTTTAAAACAAGTGCTTACCTATTGTAATGTTCCCATTGATAATAATGAAGATTTTCCTTTCTGTGATTCATGTCAACTTGGCAAGTCCCATAGACTTCCCTTCCCCACTTCACAATCTCGTGCTCTACATGTCTTAGATCTAGTGCACACTGATCTTTGGGGGCCATCCCCTATCAAGTCTATAGGAGGTTATCAGTATTATATCAGTTTTCTTGATGATTATAGTAGACACACATGGATTTATCCTTTGAAAACTAAAGGGGAAGCACTCTCTGCCTTCAAAGTTTTCAAGAACATGGTTGAGAATCAATTTGAGAAGAAGATTAAGACACTTCACAGTGATTGGGGTGGTGAATATAGGAGCTTCCAGACCACTCTTGATGAACATGGCATTATTTTTCGTCACTCATGTCCACACACCTCAACTCAAAATGGTAGAGTTGAGTGAAAACACCGTCATATAGTTGAGACTAGTCTTACATTACTTGCTCAGGCTCATATGCCCATTTCGTACTGGTGGGATGCTTTCTCATCTGCTGTTTATCTGATAAATAGGCTTCCAACAGCTGTTTTGATGAATGTCTCGCCCTTTGAAGTATTGTTCCACAAAAAGCCAGACTATACTCAGTTCAGAATATTTGGTTGTGCATGCTTCCCTTGTATACGCCCCTACAATCACAATAAGCTTCAATATCATAGCACAAAGTGTACCTTCCTTGGTTACAGTGGATCACATAAGGGCTTTAAATGTCTAAGCTCCATGGGCAGAATCTATATCTCACGGCATGTTATTTTTAATGAGAATGATTATCCCTTTGCTAATGGTTTTTTGAATTTGCAGCAACCTCCACACAGTGAGATCATCAATTTCTCCAGTATTTCTCCTGTAATTCGTGAAGCCATGCCTTCACTTGACTTACAAACTGCAAACTCTACTGCAAAGTCTGAAAGTTCTGCTGTTATGCCTGGTGCTATGAGTTCTCCTATCAGCTCTCGTTCTCTCTCTCACAGCATTGATGATGCTCTAAACACTCTGGTTGCTTCTTCCCAATCAGAATCTAGCCGAGAACTGCAAATTACTAATTCAGATCAAAATGTTCTCTCCCACTCAGGTCCTAGCCAGGAGATGCTTGATACTGACAATGTTACAGCAGAACAGCCCCAGGAGGTACTTGATACTGAAAATGTTACGGCAGTGCAGTCCCTTCCTCAATTGTCTGCTACTGCAACATTAAATCATTCTCCCAACAAAGCTCCTCCACTCTCAGTTTCAGTTCCACAAGTTCCAGTATCTTCGGTCAGCCACAACACACATCCGATGCCAACCAGAAGCAAACATGGTATTCACAAGCCAAAAATGCCCTATGTTGGCCTTACACAGGCTTCAGAATACACTCCATAGACAGCAAGAGAAGCTCTAAATTCTCCTCCTTGGAAGCAAGCCATGCATGAAGAGTTCAATGCTTTACAACGAAATTCCACCTGGATACTAGTTCCACGATCGCCCAACCAAAATGTAGTTGATAATAAATGGGTATTTAAACCCAAATTTCATCCTGATGGAACTCTTGCTAAAAGAAAGGCACGTCTTGTTGCTAAGGGCTTTCAACAAACCGAAGGTATTGATTTTTATGAGACTTTCAGTCCTGTTATTAAAGCTTCTACCATTCGGATTATCTTGACTATTGCTATTGCATTAAATTGGGACATCAAACAACTTGATATTAACAACGCCTTTCTCAATGGTTTTCTATCTGAGCCTGTCTTCATGGAACAGCCTGTTGGCTTTGTGGATTCTTCTAAACCTAATCATGTATGCAAATTATCCAAAGCTCTCTATGGTTTGAAGCAAGCGCCAAGAGCTTGGTTTGATAGACTCCGCAGTGTTTTACTTGCATGGGGCTTCAAAAATTCAAAAAGTGATATATCCTTGTTTGTCTACTCTGATCAAACTCAAATTCTTATGATCCTTATTTATGTGGATGACATCCTGGTCACCGGAAGTAATCCTTACAGTCTTAAGCGTTTCACCACAAGACTGCACAAAATCTTCTCTCTGAAAGACCTTGGTTCACTTCATTATTTTCTTGGAATAGAAGTCTACCGAGATAAGACTGGTCTTTACTTATCACAAGGGAAGTATATCTGTGATTTACTAGATCGCTTTCATATGACTCATGCTTCACCATGTCCAACACCAATGTCTGGCCATAAGTCATTATCTGCTTATTCTGGTGAACTGCTTCCTAACCCCTCAGAGTATAGGAGTGCAGTAGGAGCTCTTCAATACTTGTGTAACACACGCCCTGATATCAGCTTCAGTGTTGGCAAGTTGAGCCAATTTCTTTCACAACCTACCACAGCACACTGGAAGGCAGTCAAGAGGATATTAAGATATCTTAGAGGAACCAGCCATTATGGTATTCATATAAAACCTTCTTCAGGCCTTGATATAGAGGCATACTCAAACGCTGATTGGGCTTCATGTCCTGATGACAGACGATCTGTTGGAGGTTATTGTGTCTTTCTTGGAGATTCCCTAGTCACATGGTCATCCAAAAAGCAACAAGTTGTTTCTCGTTCGAGCTGTGAGTCAGAATATCGGTCTCTGTCCAATACAGCGGCTGAACTCAGCTGGATCAAATCTCTGTTGTCTGAGCTAGGCCTAAAAATTCAGAAAATCCCAACTATCTGGTGTGATAATACTGGTGCAGTAGCACTAGCATCCAATCCTGTTCATCATGCATGAACCAAACACATTGAGATAGATGTACATTTTGTTAGAGACAAAGTCCTATCCAAGGCATTGAAAGTTCAGCATGTTCCCACTGAATTCCAGATTGCAGATTGTCTAACAAAGCCATTGAACCACTCACGTTTTTGTCTTCTCAGAGATAAGCTAGGAGTCACGGTCTCTCCAGCAAAAAGGACAGAACAAACTCAATCTGTTATTTCAAAATGCAAAAAGGAAAGGAGAGGGTCCAAAGTGAAGGAGAGAGTTAGGAAATAAATCATTGTATGTTAGGAAACAAATAATTGTATGTTAGGAAACAAATAATTGTATTTATGTATTGTAAATGTACACTGATTGTATTCAATATTATAAATAGAAATGAACAAGGCTCAAGACAATCATCCTGTCTTGACCTAATTTCCTAAAAATTTTTCTGTATATGATACACACACGGCGGACGTAGACGTGGCTTGTTTAAGTGTTTCCTCAAATTCAAATTCAAATCACTCTTGCTGTCTGATACAACACCGATGCAGCAAATCAGTACTAATGATGATTTAATTTTTTTCTCTTCCCTCGGGATATGGGTAACAATCACTTCATCAAACTCAGCTATGACTTCTTTCACTCTATTCAAGTATTTAGCCAACAGCGGTCCTTTCGCTTGGTAGCTGCCGTCGATTTGTTCGGCAACAAGCTGTGAGTCGGTGAACACCTTGACTCGCCGCGCCCCATTATCCTTAGCTTGGCAAAGTCCGGCCAGGAGGGCCTCATACTCAGCTTGGTTGTTGGAGGTCGGAAACTTCAATTGGAGAGAATGTTCGGTTGCGACCCCCTCTGGGCTTTCGACGATGACTCCTGCTCCACTGCCTTTTGCATTGGAAGATCCTGTTGGGATCCGTACACGTAGTGGATTAAAATTTTCTATGAATCTCGTCCCGAGGATCACTTAGATGCGTTTAAATCAAGGTTAGGGAACCCGAATCATACCTTATAGAGAACTCGGAATCATCTGGAGCCGGAGGTTTTCCTTTGATTTTAGCGAACTAGTAACTCAAGAATCTACACAAACCCTTTGCGCACATTTTCTCATGGCGATCAAGAAAATTCAAACTGTAGTGAATTGGTGGGCTACCTTCTCGATCAGCAAAAGTCGACTCTTAGAATCGGCTTCCTCTACCGGTATCCACACGAACAATCTCCGAACACGGACGCGACAGCGTGCTAGCGCCTCGAACTGTGCATCTCTCTCTTTTCGCTCTAGGGTTTCTCGCGGCTTTCTAATACGCTCGACTAAAAGTCCCGTAGGTTTTTCTAAACCCATCGGCGTATTATATTCAAAATTAATCCCCATTAATTTTGAATTTCAAATTTTAATTAAAAAAATATATTAATTAAATCTATCTAATAGATTTAATCTAATGTATTTATTTAATTCAAATTAAAAGCCTTCTGATTTAATTTATCTCTATAAATTAAATCCAAGAAATGATATCTATCTATTTAATTAAATTTGAGATATAATATCTCAATTTAAATTAAATAGATAATGATATCTTTATTCGAAAATCAGATGAGATATAATATCTCTATTTGTTTTAGATATTTAATTTATCCGATAAATTAAATATAAAACAAATATCATATAATAATATTATAATCTCCATTAAATAATATTATTATATTATTTTCGAATTTAATATATATATATATATACATATATATATATATATATATATATATATTTATCCTAGATTAAATTCAGTATTTATTTAATCTCAGATTAATGAATATGGACATTTTTACCCTTGTTGGATTATTCTTGTGTGCGACCCTGCAGGCCCATATGAGATTGGCAGTGGGTCAAGACTGTATCAGCCCATAAGTCGCAAGCGGCCTATAGCAAAACATTGCGACTACCCAATTCACATGGGGATTGATGACACGATACTACCTATCGTACAACCATGTCACGTCCCTTTTGTCATGCGATAATTCGGTCAAGGATGAGGCATGGATAACGTCAACTTCCTTTTCTTGACCATTACTTTCTCGATTCTCGAGCAGCCTAATAAGTGAAATGGAAACTCTTTTCCATCACAGTATGGCCATACATTTCTTAGACTCACTCATCGAGGGGCCCAGTATTATCTCTCTACAAATGTGAGGGACAAATTCCATCTTGACCATTCACATTCCTCCGCATGAAAACCACTGATCCCGATCCCAACCTTTATCATCACCCAGTCAAAGGTGACTTTTGACTAGGTCAAAGACCAGTGATTCATCATGTAGGAATCCATGATGATCTTAGGTCATAGGGCGTTGTGACGCGGTTATACATGAGATAAGCTTATGACTTAATACATGCAGCTTTCTCATAGTGGGTCGGTCCAGCACATTGTACTCTTACAAGTGCCCATGACTTGGATTCGTATCTCCATACCTCATCAAAGTCATACTGGTCTTAACTCATCTTCGCTCCCGCGTAGATGACCGACTAGGAACATTTAGGATAATCTATAAGATATATCCTGGGATACAGTTATCACCATAAACATGTGAATGAAGTGATAACTTAATGGAGAACAATGACTTACCCCTAGGGCATAATTTCGAACAGACTCCCACTTGCACTAGGCACAATCATTAATTACTCTAATTCTCATTGCCCTAACATGACGCTCACGTTTTGCTTGTGCAAGCTGCTTAGTAAGAGGATCAACTACATTGTATTCTCCTGGTACTTTGCATACTTTCATATCACCTTTATCTCTGATTTCTCAGATAAGATGAAATTGCCTGAGTACATGCTCGGTCCTTTAATGTGACCTAGGCTCCTTGGTTTGTGCAATAGCGTGACTATTGTCACAGAACAAGTCTATTGGATTTGAAATGGTTGGAACCACCCCAAGTTCATAAATGAACTTTATAATCCAAAAGGCCTCCTTTGCTGCATCCTATGCTGCTATATACTCAACTTCTATTGCAGAATAAGCTACAGTGCTCTGTTTAGAGCTCTTCCAGCTTACCGCACCACCATTCAACAGGAATACATATCCTGATTGTGATATTGAATCATCTTGGTCAGTTTGGAAACTCGCATCTATGTAACCAGTTACACAGAGCTCATCCTCCAAGCCACCATACACCAAAAATAAGTCCTTAGTCCTTCTTAAGTACTTAAGGATATTCTTGACAGCAGTCCAGTGACCCTCACCGGGATCTTGTTGATATCTGCTGGTCATACTCAAGGCAAATGACACATCCGGTCGACTACATAACATGGCCTACATGATAGATCCAATGGCGGAGGCATATGGAATCTTACTCATACGGTCTCTTTGATCTTGTGTACTAGGACACAGATCCTTACTGAGATGGATGCCATGAGCCATGAGCATGTTACCCCTTTTAGAATCCTGCATACTGAACCTATGCAATATCTTGTCTATGTATGTGCTCTGACTTAGGCCTATCAGCCTCTTGGATCTATCTCTATAGATCCTAATCCTAAGGATATAAGTGGCTTCGCTTAAAACTTTCATTGAGAAAGGCTTTCCTAACCAAGACTTGACACTCTGCAAGGTAGGAATGTCATTCCCAATGAGTACGATGTCATCAACATAAAGCACTAGAAATACAACTGTGCTCCCACTAACCTTCTTGTAAACACAAAGTTCATCCATGTTTTGAATGAATCCAAACTCTTTGACTACTTCATCAAAACGATGATTCCAACTCCGAGATGCTTGCTTCAATCCATAAATGGATCTTTGAAGCTTGCAAACTTTACCAGTGTCCTCTGGACGCACAAAACCTTTAGGTTGTGTCATGTACACATCCTTAAGAAGCTTTCGGTTAAGGTAGGCTGTTTTGACGTCCATCTGCCATATCTCATAGTCATAATATGATGCAATGGCAAGAAGGATTCTGATTGATTTGGCCATTGCAACTGGGGAAAAGGTTTCATCATAGTCCACACCATGAGTTTGAGTGAATCCTTTTGCAACCAGCCGTGCCTTGAAGACATTTACTTTGCTATCCATGTCAGTTTTCTCTTTGAAAGCCCACTTGCACCCAACGGTTTTTACACCCTCAGGTGGATTGACCAAGGTCCATACCTTATTGTCGTACATAGATTGCATTTCAGACTTCATGGCATCAAGCCATTTTTCGGAGTTTGGTCCCACTACAGCATCTCGATAGGTCGTTGGCTCATTCTGCTCAATGAGCAAAACATCATGACTTCCAGTTATCAGAAATCCATATCTCTGAGGCTGTAACCGTGATCTATCGGACCTTCGCGGCCTTGTGTTACTTGAGTAGTTTCAACAACTTGTTGTGAGTCTTCTCCTGTTTCCATCTATGGTTCTACATTGTTTTGTGACTCTCGAACTTCTTCGAGATTCACCTTACTCCCACTGGCTCTTTTAGAGATAAACTCTTTTTCCAAAAAGATACCAATCTGAATAACAAATATTTTGTGATTGGTGGGACTGTAGACATAGTATCCTTTAGTTTCCTTAGGATACCCCACAAAAAGGCATTTTGAGGATCTTGATGATAATTTATCAGAGACTTGTTGTTTAACATAAACCTCACATCCCCAAATCTTAAGAAATGACAAGCTGGGTTACTTCCCAGTCCATATCTCATATGGTGTCTTTTCAACCGCCTTTGTCGGAACACGATTTAGTGTGAACGCAACAGCTTCTAAGGCATGACCTCAAAAGGAAGATGGAAGATCTGGTTGACTCATCATAGATCGAACCATATCTAATAGAGTTCGATTCCTCCGTTCAGAAACATCATTCCATTGAGGTGTTCCTGGAAAAGTAAGCTGTGAGATGATCCCATAACTCCTAAGATGGTCAACGAACTCTTGGCTCAAATATTCACTACCCCGATCAGATCGAAGTGCCTTAATTGTTTTGCCAAGTTGGTTTTGCACTTCATTTTGGAATATTTTGAACATTTAAAAAGATTCAGACTTATGTTTCATTAGATAGATATAACCATATCTACTAAGACCGTCTATTAATGTAATGAAGTACAAATGACCTCCTCTAGCAGCTTCATTGGTCCAGACACATCCGTATGTATGAGGCCCAATAAATCAGTGGCCCTCTCGCTGTGTCCAGTAAAAGGTGCCTTTGTCATCTTACCCAATAAACAAGACTTACATGTATCAAATGATTCAAAATCAAATGACTTCAGAAATCCATCTGTAATGGAGTTTCAAAATGCGTTTCTCATTTATATGGCTTAGACGACAATGCCATAGGAAGGTAGGACTCAAATCTTTTGACTTGATCCTTTATGTCACAGATGTCCATTCAATTTTCTACTGTCCTTGAGTTCCTATACATTTATACAAATGCGTGAACCACATGTAGTATCTAATACCCATGTTTGAGGAAGTAGAAAAGCGAATGTCTATGACATAGATACTTGAAGCAATAGGCCCGCTATCCTTCTTGTCCTTTTCCAAATCTTCTTGATAGAGCTTGCAGTTCCTCTTCCAATGACCGATTTCATTGCAGAAGAAGCAGACCCCATCCTTCAGAGGTTTTGCCTTCTTGACTTTCCGTTTCATACCCCTTCCATTCTGAATAGACAAAACAGAACTGGGCCTCTTCTCAAGGCTCTACTTAGCAGTTTTGAGCATCTCATGCAGTTCAGAAATTGATTCCTTCATATTGTTCATGTTATAATCCATGACAAAGTTATCATAACTTTCTGGGAGTGAGATCAAGATCACATATGTAGCTAACTCCTGGGATATGGGGAATCCAAGCCTTTCAAGGTGATCAATGTAGCCTTTCATTTTCAAAAATGAGGACTAACTGATTCACATTCAACCATTTTGCAAGAGAATAAGGCCTTTGTGGTCTCATACCAATCTTGCGTCTCCTGTTCCTGGAACATTTCCATAGGATGATAAATCATCTCAGACACCTCCATGTGTTCTAGATCTCCATTGAGGTCTGGAACCACAGTGGCAGGCTTCAGGCATCCTGTATCCATAGAGTCATCCTGATGCTTCATGTAAGTATCAGTTTGAGCTCTTGGATCATCAGTCGCAGGCTCGTCAGGAATGGGTTGATAGATAAGACACTCCTTTCTTTCGTGTTTAGGATCAACACTTAAGTCCTCAAACATGTCAAGAAAGTTTGTCTCATCGAGTTCGTCCTTCTCAAGGACTGATCGCATTGATGGTGTTGGGGTGTTACTATTCGACATGATTCTACAATTTAAAAGATAGGCAAAGTATAATCAGTAACCTCCCACTGAATTAATAACCCTCATTATAATTAGTGGGCTAAGATCCATATTTGGCTTAATCTTAAGTCCGCTTTGGCAGGACGCTTAAAATCAAGTTATTTAGGTAGGCAACCTCTTTGCCAATTACATCACATGTAACTCTTAGATCTTTATGGGATTCGATCATCATATGACCTAGCATGTTTAATCCCATCCAATGCCTTGAGATCCAAAACCCTTTTGATAATCTCAATTAAGTCAAGACAATAATGAATGTAGAGTATCACCATTACTCTCTCGTGTCTCCCCAAGATTACTCAAATGCATCCACTTTGGTGGAACATACAAATGGGTGATCAATGTTTTAACAAGTATTCATTTATTGATGGCATTGTGACTTAAGATTTTATTTAGAGGGTATTATTAGATATAATCAAATTAATCCTATTAATTTAATTCTAAATTAATTATGAGTGATCTAATCAAATCATAATTAAAACTCTAAATTAATCATAACATATGTTAATAAATAAATCATTATGATTAAATTATTGAGATTTACGGCTGTCGCTTCATTTTAATACGACTAGATCTATATCTTATAGGATTTGTAAAACCCTAATTGGCCATATTAAAATATTCAAAATTAATCTCAATTAATCTTGAACTCAAATTTTAGATTAAAATAATATTAATTAAATCTGTCCAACAGATCTAATCTGATCTATTTATTTTAATCTACTATAAAAGCCTGCCGATTTAATTTATCTTTATTAATTCTACCTATATGAATGCAATCATTATTGTATGTCATATAGAGACTAAATTAATCATGTAATGATTATATCAAAACATAATTTAAAACTCGTGACACAACATGGCTCATTTAACCTATAGTCCCCTCAAGCCAATGAGAGGATTTCTTTAAATAATAAAAGAAAGTACATAGTTAGAAACCTCGTTTCACATACGAGGGGAGTGAGATGAGAAGAGAATGTACATCAAGATTATTTAGAGAGAGGCATGGCATGCAGGCCATATACAAAATTTACAACCCTAGAGCCATCTTGTGCACCATACCCAAACAACACTTTGTAAGGTTGTGAACATACTTTAATTCATACATTTATGAAATAAAATATTACTCATGATAAAATTCTCTAATCTTATATTACTTTATATCATGATTTAAATTCTCACACTAAAAACAATTTCATTTCTCGCGCTACAAACAATCAGCTGGTCCCTATGGCGGTCCCGCTAGCCGGTTAGCAGGAGCGCCCCCAGAGATTTTGAAAACATCATATTCTTTTAGAAAGAGAGTTTCATAAAACTTAATTTCAAACCCCAAGGGGCGTTGTCCGAGCATGATCGAAAATTCTGAACGATTCAGAACGTCTTCGATGCGCATGAACGTGACAGATGATTCTAAATATCGTGCGCTCTGAACAATACAGAGCTATACGAAGCAGCCGCAACACCATTCTAGAGACCCGTCTGAAACCCTAACGCGAATTTTCAAATTAAAGCATTCAAGATTCGATTTCTTGATACAAAGATTCAGTTTCTTGCTTACAAAGATTCAAATTCTTGCATACAAAGATTCAGATTCTTGCATATATATCACATATAATAGCATGTACAGAAACCCAACTTAAACGCACGTTGAGTTGGCTCTGATGCCACTGTTGGGATCCGTACACGCAGCGGACTAAAATTTTCTACAAATCCCGTCCCGAGGATCACTCAGATGCGTTTAAATCAAGGTTAGGGAACCCGAATCATACCTTATAGAGAGCTCGGAATCATCTGGAGCCGGAGGTTTTCCTTTGATTTTAGCAAACTAGTAGCTCAAGAATCTACACAAACCCTTTGCGCACATTTTCTCATGGCGATCAAGAAAATTCAAACTGTAGTGAATTCGTCCGCGTCTCGTTCTCTTTGAACTGGTGGGCTACCTTCTCGATTAGCAGAAGTCGACTCTTAGAATCGGCTTCCTCTACCGGTATCCACACGAACAATCTCCGAACACGGACGCGGCAGCGTGCTAGCGCCTCGAACTGTGCGTCTCTCTCTTTTCGCTCTAGGGTTTCTAGCGGCTTTCTAATACGCTCGACTAAAAGTCCCGAAGGTTTTTCTAAACCCATCGGCGTATTATATTCAAAATTAATCCCCATTAATTTTGAATTTTGAATTTTAATTAAAAAAATATATTAATTAAGTCGCAAGTGGCCTCTAGCAAGACATTGCGACTACCCAATTCACATAGGGATCGATGACACGATACTACCTATCGTACAACCATGTCACGTCCCTTTTGTCACGCGATAATTCGGTCAAGGATGAGGCATGGATAACGTCAACTTCCTTTTCTTGACCATTACTTTCTCGATTCTCGAGCAGTCTAATAAGTGAAATGGAAACTCTTTTCCATCACAGTATGGCCATACATTTCTTAGACTCACTCATCGAGGGGCCCAGTATTATCTCTCTACAAATGTGAGGGACAAATTCCATCTTGACAATTCACATTCCTCCGCATGAAAACCACTGATCCCGATCCCAACCTTTATCATCTCCCGGTCAAAGGTGACTTTTGACTAGGTCAAAGACCAGTGACTCATCATGTATGAATCCATGATGATCTTAGGTCATAGGGCGTTGTGACACGGTTATACATGAGATAAGCTTATGACTTAATCCATGCAGCTTTCTCATAGTGGGTCGGTCCAGCACCTTGTACTCTTACAAGTGCCCATGACTTGGATTCGTATCTCCATACCTCATCAAAGTCATACTAGTCTTAACTCATCTTCGCTCCTGCGTAGATGATCGACTAGGGACATTTAGGATAATCTATAAGATATATCCTGGGATACAGTTATCACCATAAACATGCGAACGAAGTGATAACTTAATGGAGAACAATGACTTGCCCCTAGGGCATAATTTCCAACAGATCCGTCAACGAATACCTTCCAGATTTCATCGTTTGTTATTTTCAGGGTCAATTCTCTAATGAAATCTGCCAACGCCTGTGACTTGATCGCATGGCAGACTTCAAACGTGATGTCGAACTCGGACAACTCGATCGCCCAGTTTGTCATCCGTCCAGCTAAGTCGGGTTTGTGCAATATCTGACGGATTAGCTGGCTGGTTCGGACTACGATCCGGTGTCCCTGAAAGTACGGTTGAAGCCGTCTTGCTGTCGTGAGGAGGGCGAAAGCCACCTTCTCCAACTTTTGATATCGAAGTTTGGAATTTTGTAACGCCTTACTTACGAAGTAGATGGGTGCCTGTCCGGCCTTGGTTTCTCTTACCAAGGCGGCACTTACGGCCTCATCTCCAATCGACAAGTATAAGAACAGGGTCTCCCATTGCTCCGGCTTTGTAAGCATTGGTGGGGCTGCCAAGCATCACTTAATTTCTTTAAAGGCTGCTTCACAGTCCGAATTCCAGCCTCCATGTGTTTCCTTTTTCAATAATCTGAAGAACGGCAGTGCTTTCTCCACCGATCTGGGTAAGAATCTGGTTAGGGTGGCCAAGCGACCCGTCAATTGCTGAACCTCCTTCTTCAACCTCGGGGCTTGCATGTTAGGACTGCCTTGTACTTGTTCGGGTTAGCCTCAATTCCTCGATTAGTCAACATAAAACCTAGGAATTTCCCGGCGGGAACTCCAAAGGCGCATTTGGCCGGGTTCAACCTGATTCGATGTTGTATTAATTTTCCAAATTTCTGTTCCAGGTCCCGGATATGATCCTCTGGTTGTTTTGACTTTACAATCATGTCGTCAATATATACCTCCACGTTTCGCCCGATCTGGTCCTCAAAGATCCAGTTCATCATGTACTGATAAGTCACTCCGGCGTTCTTCAATCCGAATGGCATGACATTGTAACAATAATTTTCCTTGTCGGTCATGAAAGCGGTCTTCTCTTGGTTGTCCGGGTGCATGGCAATCTGATTGTATTCGGAGTAGGCATCCATGAAGGATAGCAATTGGTACCCCTGTCGAGTTATCAACTAGTTGATCAATGTTAGGCATTGGGTAGGAATCCTTTGGGCATGCTTTGTTCAAATTAGTGTAGTCCGTGCACACTCTCCATTTGCCATTTGGTTTTAGCACCATAACCACATTAGAGAGCCAGGTTATATATTACACCTCTCTGAAGAATCCGGCTGCTAGGAGCTCTTTTACGTGACTCTCAAGAGCTTTCTATCTGTCGGCCGCGATATTCCTCTTTTTCTGAGCCACTGGCTTCGACCCCGGCCATATGGCGAGTTTATGGCAACAAAATTGCGGGTCGATCCTCGGTATTTTGGCCGATGTCCAAGCGAAGACGTCCTAGTTTTGTCTTAGGAACTTAATCAATTGAGCTTTCAAGTTTGCGTTTATGTCTCCACCGACTTTAGTTGTCTTGGTGGGATCCGTCCCTAGGACTAATTCCTCGAGCTCTCCTTCTGGCTCCGGGCGTGGATTTTCTGGTTCTTGGAGGTCTAACTCTACCATATTGACTGGCCGCTGGGGCCGCCTATCATTATCAGTCTCGGCCATAACTTCGTGACTCCTGAGCCGAGGCGGGGATGATGGTCCTCCTTCCTCGGCTTGAAGTGTCTCAAAATAGCATTGTCACGACTCCTTCTGGTCCTCGGACACTTCAACCACCTGATTTTTTATCATTGATCATCTTCAGCTTCTGATGCTTTGTAGATACCAGCATGTCCCAACTGTGTATGGTCGGTTGGCCCAATATAATATTGTAAGGAGAGTGGAAGTTGGCTAAGATGAATCTTACCCGCTCTGACTTAAATGCTTCCTTGGTTCCTAGCGTCAATCTGAGGTCGATATAACCATTTGGGAAGGAACGCTCTCCATTGAACTCGATAACGGTCGTCTTACACGGCTTCAGGTCTTCAACGTCTAGGTGCATCCTTTTATATGCATCCCAGCTTATGATGTCGGCCGAGCTTCCTGCATCTACGAAGATCCGTTTGACCTGACAATTTACCAGGGTTTCGGTGATAACCAGTCCGTCCTGCTGGCCCGGGATGACATCTTTTAATTCCTCGTTGGTGAATACTAGTGGAGCTGGTTTCGGCTTTGCTAGATCATCCTTGAACTTTGGAAGGTCTCTCACTGTCAAGACCTCTCGCAGGTATTTCTTACGCTGGCTTATCGTATCTCCACCTCCTCCAAACCCTCTGCAGACGATGTTGCACTGGAATTCAACCTCAGGGAACTCGTCGTCAGAGCCGGTCTTTCATTTCTTCTCTGGTTTCCAAGGATCTGTGGCCGGACTCCTGCTTCGGCTGGCATGATTCTGCTTGCCATTCATTTTCCCCTGGGTTTTGATTACGTATTGACGAAGTTTCCCCTCTCTTACGAATTTTTCAATAGCGTCCCGAAGTTCATAACATTCGTCAGTAGTGTGTCTGGGCCAGTCGTGGAATGCACAGAATTTTGATCGATCTGTAGTGGACCTGTTTCTGATAGGCCTTGGCTTTCCAACTTTTTTCATCTCGATCTGAGCCACCTCCTTCCATAACTACGATCTCGGGACATTTAGAGAGGTGTAGCTGTCGTACTTTGCCTTATTATCCGTCCTCTCTTGTCGGGGTCGGCTGTCTCTATTGTGTCTTCGGGGCTCCACCTTCTGCTTGTCCGCCCGTTCCCTTACGTTGGGCGATTTATTCCTCACCTTTTCAGGTTCGTCTGTGTTGGCGATCTCCATCTGCTCGACATCTAGATATTGTTTAGCCTGGGTGTAGAATTCAGTCAGTGAGTAGACTTGATTCTTGCACAAACTTCTTGCCAGGCGTGTTGTTGGGTCCAGACCGTTGACGAGGCAATGTACATGGACCTCCTCGAATAGTGAGCGTACCTGCATTGCCATGTCTCTGAACCGGTCCAGGTATTTTTGCAGCGTCTCACCCTTCTTTTATTTCACCTTACTCAACGTGAACTGAGGCTTTGGTTGTTTTTTGCTAGTGGCGAAGTGCAACTCGAACTTACGCCCAAGGTCTTCAAAATTCCGAATGGAATTATTGGGTAGGGAACTCAACCATTTCTGCGTCGGTCTGGTCAGCGTGACCGAGAGGAGCCATAAGATGACCGGGCCCTCTATCGACCGAACCCACATCAGCTTCTCAAATATCTCAAGGTGGTTACGTGGATCCTGGGTCCTATCATATTTCGGTAGATCGGCCAGATCAAAATTCTTCGGGTAGGGGGCTGTGGCCGTTGCTCTGGAGAATGGGGTTCCGCCTGATCCCACCAAATACTTCATCTTGTATTCCCTTGGTGAACCACGTGACCGAGGTATTTTTATTACCTCTCGATTTTCGTCTGAGTACCGATCCTCATCAAGGTCTCAGTCTTCATATTCGTCACGGTGTCGATCTTCATAATCGTCACGGTTGTCTTTGCGACCTCGGTCTTCTTTATCTAAGATCTGTAATAGCCACTCCTTCTTCTATGCATCGACCGGTTGGCGTTCTCGCCTTGTCCTTACTTCTCTCCTTGTCTTGCTGTGGGTCCGGGGTCTTAACTCCGGGCTACTAGGCGGACTACTGCTGTCCGAGGTCACAACCTGTTTTCCCTTACAAGAACTTCTCCAGTTTCCGCGTCTAAGACGGCTTTCAAGCTTTTCCTCTATCATTTGCTCAATAGCGCGAAAATCCTCTTGCTGTTGGAGGTGATCTCGTTTCTCTTTATTCTCAAACCTCTGGATCATCATCTCCTGTGTCCTTCGTAGAATGCGAACGTCGGCGTCTGGTGCCGGAGCATCCGGTATCGGAGTGGTTTGAGCCGGGGTCTCCATTGCCTCCACTTCCAATGGCTGATCGGAGGCTGGAGATGAGGTCTTCGTGTCTATAACATGACCTTCCAGAGTATTTTCTCTCATTGGATGATTCTGAGCATGCGGTTGACTCGGTCCAGCCTGAGGTTGTCTTAGCTGCGGACTGCTCTTAGACTGTGGTTGGTTTGGTGGATGATTTCGACTGTGGCTTCTGGTGTTCGCCATTAGTGGTCACGGGGATAGAAATTTAGGGTTCCCCACAGTCGGCGCCAATGTTCTGTTCTGGGAACAGGACTTATTGGACTTGACTAGGTGTCAAGCCTAGAGCCTACGTACCCTTTGAAGGGATCAAAGTCCATGTAGTTCGATGAATACTTGGAGGCGTTTAGCCAGGAGGTGGTGTGTGTGCTCTGTGTGACAGAAAGTAAAGTGAGCATAAGTTAGAACGTGTGCACCTGGTCATCCGTCACCGGTACTTATAGAGGCGTCCGAGGCGGATATCTCGGCCATGCCAGATATCCGGGGCGAGTATCCTGGGCAGGCGCCATATCCGCGGCGAGTATCTCGGGGTGCATATTACATGGATATGGTCTGGATATTCCTATACACTGATAGATCAGATCCTTTTATGATATCGGATCTTGCTCCCTGATATGCTCCTGACTGGGCCTTAGATCGGATTTGGGCTTTGGGCCGGTCCGTAACAGTATGCATGGAACAACAAACCTTCGGCTTCATATCAAGAGAACAAGAACAAGTTATATATAAATGATGAGAGAGATACATGTTAAATGAATTGTCAACTAATCAAATAGAGAGATGCAATCTGCCGCTAACAAAGAATTCTTCAAGCCAAATAAAAGAAGTCTCAAACGAATCGGATTAAAATGTTAGTTTGGCTATAAAAACATTACTAAAAAATATATTATTATCACACACACATATATGATCTTGTTAAGCTATGGGTTATCTTAAGAAAAACCTGCGGTGGCGTGGGTGAATGTGTTTTTGACTTACAGATTAATTGAAGAACATTGTGTTGAAATTTGAAGAATTATGTTGATGCACAGGTAAAACAAAAACCTTTGAAATATTATTGAACTCGTAAATAAAATAAAAATAAGTTCATGAGATGAGTATTTTTATAGGTAAACCTTAGAAATTAATTTAATCTAATCAAATAAAAAATGAATCAAAACAACTAAGATATAATTTTAAGATGTAATATCCAAATATATAATATAGGGAAAATTCCAAATAAATACTGTTTGAATTTGCAAAATCCCCAGAAGTCCGTTGAATTTATAAAAGGATTGAGAGGTACCAAGAACTTATGAGGGATATGCAAATTCGGATGAAATTACCTTTTTGCCTTTAGTTTTAAATAAATAAATAAAAAAGAAAGAAAAAACTCCACCCCCCATCATCGGCTGACCACCCCACTGCTGGCGATGGGGTGGCCGGTGGTGGCAAGTGGTCGGCGACCGGCCGAATTTGCATATCCCTAATACATCCTTGGTACTTCTCAGTCCTTTTACAAATTCAACGGACTTCTGGGGGTTTTATAAATTCAATCGGTATTTATTTGAAATTTTCCCTATAATATATATCTCCTAAAATATAATAAATATTAAATAATAAAATAAAATGTAAATAATAATTAATCTAAATAATCTGAAATACCTTGAAGCATTATCTAACACATCCTGGTCACAATACAGAATGGCAACTTGATCTTGAGGTACTCAAGTTGCTGCTTTTGATAGCAGCCTTATCCAGAAATTAAACGACGCAAACGAACGGTCTTGTTATTCACATGATAAGAGGATGGTTAGCTACTATCAAATATAGTCGTAGCCTCAAAGACAACCCCTCTATTATTGAAACCTTTGATATTTATAGGCTTTTGTCTCTATGTAGTGTATCGCTTTTTGCATAGGTTTATCATTGTCTCTTGGGGCGATTCCATCAGATCTTTCTTGGTAGAATAAAGCTAGCTAGCAAGTTTTAATGGGGCAACCACATAAAACATGGTAGGAAGTTACAATGATCCTGTTATTCATTGACCTCTTCACTATGGATGTATAGAAAGTTGGCTTCAGAAACACTGCTATCGTTAGCCCATTTTGTAAAACAGAGTTCCTATTCGATGTAGAAAACAATGAACAGATTGAACATGTTGGTGATGAGTATATATTTTATGATTAAATAGGTGTATATTTTATGAGATTTAATTGGAATTATTGATATTATATACCTATTTAATTATCTTTTATGAACTTTTCCATAATTGAATCAAACTTGGGATCAAAGAATAAATCGACATAAAATCTACTCATATCCTATTTTTATTGTGCAGGAAATATTAGCTGATTTAGAAAGAAGTAGAAAAAACAATTAAGAGGATATGCAATCAGTCAAACTTGATGGTCCCCCCCAAGAAAATAGAAACAAAATCAATTGTGTGATCTGATGGAGTAAATTACAAGATATGAGATATCTTTTTAATAAGAAAAAGAGAATCAGTGACCCCAGACCTAAATTATAAATAAGGAGGCAGAGACAAGCAAAAAGAGGATGGAGCAGAAAGATTAGAGAGACACAGGATGAGAAGGAACGAAGAAGCAGAGGAGTAGAGGCTGAGCGTTTCAGTTCTCTTCATCATCTCCACGGAAGGACGGAAGGACTGTGGAAGCGACGGAGAATCTTTCTTTCCTCTCTCTCCTTCTTCTTTGAACCTGAATTCTTATCTTTTTGTTTTGGATTTGAATAAAGCCATGTGTGGCTAGTTTGTTTTGCAACCTAGAGAATCTATGAACTTGTTTGGGTTTTAGAAATTGTTCCCACTCATTAGTTTTGCTTAATTTTAATTAGTTTATTTAATCTTGTTTTTATTATTTATTGCTGAGTGATTGGCCACCGTTAAGCATGTTTTGGGGATTTAGGATTGAACTTGACGAAGAGAATCTCAAATTGACCTTGGGATTAAATAATGTGGAATTAGATTTAAATTTAATGTGAAGTTAGGTTTTGATCTAATTTGCGTCAAGGATAGACATATACCTAGAAGCTCCGCATAATCAAATTAGAGTGAGCCCGATTTGAATTGCATCTTGATTAATTATGTGAGGCATTGCATAATTATTTGAGGTAGGTGTATAAGTGGACCAACATGCACTTATAAACATTAATACTCTAGATTAACTGATCAAGTTAAGTCAAAGTTAATTTAGTGGGGATAAAATCTAAAAATCAAATAAGGGATTAGTGACTCTAGGTTGCTCATTTGATTATTGTGGTAGTTTTCTTATTTTTATTTTAGTTTTAATTTCTTTTATCTTAATTAAAATTAATTAGGTTTTCTCAACTCAAGTGAAATTGTGAAATCAATGCTTAACTAAAGTTTGTGATACCAAGTCCTCATGGGAACGATACTTTTCTTATCACTTTATTACTTGATACGGCCCGTGCACTTGCGGAGATTTTAGGCTTTAAAGTTTTGCCCTATCAGTTGGGAAGACATAGAATGCACACATAACTTTACATGCATGAAAAGAAGCCTTCTGAACAATCATCTCCTTTAAAATATATGATGCACAAGCAGATGAAATTGATTTGGCTAGGGATGCTAGACTAAAACAGAAGGCGACTTTTGACCTTATGAGTAAGCAAGCAGGTGGACAAGCTTTGCAAAAGAATGTGGGGTTACCTACCAGTCAGACTAAGTTTTGTTGGATTAATATTGCTTAATGTATGCTGCTGGTTCTTCTTCTCTTCCTTTCTAAACTACATCCTTTCTTCACACCAAATGCGAGTTGACAATCATGATTTAGTTTCTAAAAAGAAAAGGATTCAATTAAATCCTCTCCTACCAATGTTTATTTCAACATTTCCATTCAAGACAAGAACTTTTTTTAACATCCAAATTCCATATATTGATTGAAAAGTCAAAAAGACAAGGGATAAACTTCATCTAATAGCCATGTTATGAGGTTTATCGTACTTATACATTGAGTGAGGAAAAATTTCTGACCTAATGTGGCTGGTGAAAAAATAAATAGTCCAAACCTCAGATATACAAGATGGATGGTGAAAAAAATGAAAGCAGCATAAGATGCAAACCTCATAAAATAGTCCAGAAATTGTAATCCTTGTTAAGTTAGAGTCGTCATTGTCAGAAATGCTAGCCTGCAAGAAAGGCATCAAAACAAGTGACTTTTATTTCTAAAGCAGAGGGACAAATAAGGCCATGCATTTTAGTGAAAAGGAAAGTGTATATTTTCCAAGAGTGCTGACACTTTTATCAGCAAAAGCAGAATACATGAACCCGTCGCAATGTTTAGAGCATGCAGCAATCCAACACTCGAATGTAAAGCATCCCCATTTAAATTTGACGAAAATGGAAACAAAACCAAATACCATCAACACCTAACCAACACAATCCAATCAAGAAAATGACACAAATCGAGCATGGCAACAAAAAAATTCAAAATTCTCCTAGATTCGATTCAATTCGAAGAAATTCGATTCAAAATTCACCAAATCGAGCAGAGCACAAAGATAGCGAAGGAATTGATTCGATGAAACCATGCTTGCACTCGCGACAGAGAATGTCCGGGCCCTCTAGATGGGTCTCTACGGATACAAGCTTGTGACAGTACTAGTACCAGTACTGTGAATCATCACATTTCGGTAAGTGTTGCCCAGGTGTTGGAGAGGGTGATTTAGCCATGAATTGGCTTCAGTGTTGAATTTTTGTGTTTTTTGTTTTTGCAAGGTTAAAAGTTGGATCATGTGGCTTTATCTAAGCAATTAGATCAAATGGACAATCTAGATTGAGGGCTTATGAGAGATAAGCAAAAAGTAGCTTATGAGAGAAACCAGATCCGCTTTTTTGGTGGTGGCACCCAATGATGATCCTGTACACCTGAAAAATTTGAGCTTGAATGTACTGTCAAATACTTTAGAGTGAAATATATTAAAAAACCAAATGAAGCAGTCAATATCATTAGTTCAATTGTGTTTTAAAAAAAATTACACTTTAATAATCTTGTTCTGTTCTGTGAACAGGACTTAATTGGACTTGACTAGGTGTCAAGCCTAGAGCCTACGTACCCTTTGAAGGGATCAAAGTCCACGTAGTTCGCAGTAAACTTGGAGCCTATTAGCCAGGGGGTGGTGTGTGTGCTCTGTGTGACAGAAAGTAAATAGAGCATAAGTTAGAACGTGCGCACCTGGTTGGCCTTCTTTTGTATTTATAGAAGTGTTTGAGGTGGATATCTTAGTCGGGCAAGATACTCAGGGTGACAGGATCCGGGTCCGAGATATCAGGGGCAAGTATCTCGGGGTGTTGGTTAGGATAGATCTCATATGGGTAGGATACTATCGATATATCAGCTATGCTCATATTGGCTATGCTTTCTAGTTATGTTGGGCCGTATTATGGATCTGGGCCGGTTTGTAACAGTTGCCCCCTAGCTTGGTTGTCCAGGATTCTGGGCGGCCGAGATGTTCGTTGGCCCCGGCCTCTGTCAGGGTCCGGGGCCTTTGCCTCAATCAGACCGGCTTGCGGCTACTGCGGCTTTTTAGGTGGCTTTTAATCCGTGATCCGGCTTCTTATGTCTCTGGAAAGCTTAACCCTCGGTGCTTTGCCGAAGATGCCATGTTCCAGGTAACCGGAGTGGCGACTCAATTTGCCCTGGCCCATGACGTCTGCCCGGGACCTCGGATCCATGCCCCTTGCCCGGTGGCATTTGACCTACCGTTCGGGATTCTTGTTGCATGCACCATCATTGCAACTTTACACCTGCCGATGTTTGTGTGCATTTAATGTGCTTAAGTTGTGCTGTTCCAATCCGTCGTGTCCATGTTGAAAAGACCTCTTTGCCCTTGTCGTTTCACTACTTTGCCTCAACGGTTTAAGTAGCTTTTCCCCCTTTTTTCATCTTCACTTTTCCCGCTCATCCAGTTTTTCTCAAGTCTTTCTCCGGTTTCTCTTTGAGTTTAAAGCATCATCTTCTTCGATTGAAACTTTGTCGTTCTTCATTTCCATCATCCAAGTTTCCCTTATTTCGTTCATACAGGTATTCCGTTCACTTCCTTTTATATTTGTTCGGTATTACTCTGTATTTTGCCATTTATTTTCCTAAGACTGTCGCCTGTGTTACTGTTCTTTCCATTTTTTTGGGTTGCTTGGCGAACCTTCTGGGTTTCTCTTTCACTCTCTTACTCCAGATTCTCACACATTTTCGCCTTCTGACCTAAGTCCCTTAGTTCTTAGGCTCCCTATTTCCTCAAATGGCTAGAGGTAGAAATTTTCCTAGGCCAAGTCACATGGCTAGAGGTAGAAATGTTCCTAGGCCAAGAGCAGTATTGTTACTGGAAGAAGAAACGTTCCTTCGTACGCACTTCCCCTGGGCCACCTACTGGGTTCTTGGGGGTGAACCTCCTGAAACGGAGATATTGGCGCCTTTGCGCCGAGGCGGAGTTGGTCGTCCGAGGCAGGTTGGGCCTCGTTCTGCAGTTGTTAGAGCTCTGATGCCTCCTCCCGTCCGCCCCGCAGTTGGGGTCATTCCCTTCGCGCTTCCTATTAGGGCCGGGGTCGACACCTCAATCGGCTCCGGATCTCTTGCTTTGCTGGCTCAGCCTCTCAACTTCTACGAGGGTCCTCGGCCCGAAACCTCGGATCCTTTACCCGAAGGGTACCTCGGGCCTTGTTGGGATTGCCTGGCAGAGAGCTCCCATCTCATAGCTTGTGGCAACGATGCCGGGGCTTCTTCGATACTCGGCTCCTGTCGGCACCGGCCTTCAACGGACCTTTCCTCTAATGCCTCCCTTCGTCCGAGTCCGTTGTCATTTTCTCCTACGACTGTTGTTGTGCCAGGTATTCCCGCTCTTTACTAATATTGTTTTTTTATTTATTTGCCTATAGGTTTAATGGCTCCCAAATCTCGATCTTCCAAGCAACGGTCTGAGGCCGAGGTTCAGACTCTTCTAGTCTGCCTGAAGCCTTGTGTCGGCAATATAGCTGGGTGTCCGACGAAGTGCTCAAGACTCAGTCGCTTATGTCGGATGTAGACATTGCTCGTTTGAAGATCCCGGCTATGCCCGGGTGTGTCCTCAGCTGCCCGGGGGTCGATGAGCCCATCTGCGCAGGAAGTAGGCCACCCAAACTTCTTCTTTTTCTACCAGGATTGCTTGACCCGGGTCAAAGTGTCCTTGCCTTTCACTCCCTTTCAGATGGAGGCCCTTCTGCACTTGAGACTTGCCCCGTCTCAGCTTCATCCGAACGGGTGGGCTTATTTTGTTGCTTTCGAGCGGCTATGTCGCTCCTTCCCAGTCCCAATTCCATGCACCACGAACCTTTTTTTTCTACTATTTTGGCCCTTTTACTCCCAGTTCACCAAGGGAGGGTGATAAGCTAAAAGGATTGGTATCCCTTCGCATCAACTCGGACCGGAGGCTTATGACGCCATTCTCGGATTCCTTCAAGCGCTTCAAAGGGGCGTTTTTCAAAGTTGCTGCTGAGTTTGGGAAGCAGTCGTGATTCTTGGAGGGTCCTGAGGACGCTGATGTTGGCTGACATTTTCCTTTGTATTGGATGGAGAGCCACTATAAGGCTTCTCCTTCGTCTTTCCAGATCCCTCGCAAGGACCTTTGGCCGGACTCGGTCTCTGGCCTTCCTCGGTTAGAGACCTACGTGGCGGAGTATGGTTTGAAGCCCGCCAGCTTCTTTATAACCGGGGAGGGTTCTGAGCCTCTTCCTTCTACTTGTAGGGTTTTTTGCTTAACATATTGTCTTATATTTTGATTTTGGATCCGTTTTACTGACTTGTTTCATCTTTGTTCTTTCAGCCAGAGACATGAACGCCCTTCCGCTCTATCTTCGAAAGGCGAATCCTGCTGCTGCCTCCCTGAGCCGACAGACGAGGAAGTGAGATGACCCCGAGGATGCCGCTGCACCAAAGGCCGATGCGGCGAAGAAATCCAAGGCCTCAGTATGCCAAGGATCTACCCCTGCTGCCGTCGTCGAGCCTTCCCAGGCGGCAGAGTCCCAATCCTCAAAGGGAAAGGAGGCCGTGGCCGCTGTAGAGGAGGTCGAGCCTATGATCTCCCCTGAGGCTCCATCAGGCTCGTTGTCTACTTCACCTCCGCCTCCTCCTCCTCCTCCTCCTCCTCCTCCTCCACCCGGTCCGTCATCGGTGTTCCCACGTTGCTTTCTGTGGGAGAAAGGGGTGGTCCCGGAGGTGGATGTTGCTTTCCTTCCTCCTCGGCACTTTATGGAGAATCGGCTAATGTCTCCGCTAGACTTGGACGAGATTCATTCGGCCCAACAGCACCTGTGCCGGTCAGTTGGGTTTCTTCAAGCCCTGGTTTTGGTGCAGGAGAAGTATGTTAAGGCCGACGTTGACTGCAGAATGCTGAGGGCGTCCGAGGATGAGCTGAAGAAGGCTTTGGCCACGGCTGAGGCTAAGGCCAAATCTATGGAGGAGCTGAATAAGGCTCTTGCCATGGCTGAGGCTAGAGCCAAGTCTGCTGAGGAAGAGCGGGATGTGGCCAGGGCCGAGTGGGATGCTGCTAAGGCCGCAGCGGTGAAGGCTGATCAGGAGCTCCAGCTTTCTCGGGGCTCTGCTGAGAAGTTGGCCGAGGAGTGCTCCCGGGCTCAACAGGGGTTGTCCGAGAGTCTGGCCGCTGTGAAGATCCTTCAGCAGCAGCGGGCTTCCCTGATTGCTAAGCATGAGGCGACCAAGGAGGCCCTTTCCGCGGAGCAAGCGGCGCATCAGGAGGCGTCCGAGGCATTACTACAGACGGCCAAGGAGTGTTTTGAGCAGGCTTTGGCTCATATCCGGTTTTTTAACCCCAACGTGGAGCTTAATATCGACGGGTATGATTACCGTACCTTTGTGGTGGATGGGAATCTAATCCCTTACCAGTCTCCTTCAGCCGAGGGCTCCCATGCTGATGGAGTGGAGGAGGGTACCGCCGAGGGTCGGGGTCCTGAAGCCGAGTCGTCTAGTTAGCTTGGACCTTTGTATTTTTTTCTTTTTTCGGGCGTTTATGCCCTTAGTGTTTTTGAACAATTCTGGCCTTTGGGCCACTATGTATATATATTTTAGACAATGAATGATTTACTGTTTTATCATCCTTTTGCCTATGTTACAAATTCCAAACTTAGTTTAGATATTTGTTGACCGCAATGAATACAAGTCATTTTACTCGACCACACTTGCGTGTGGGAGGTTAGGGCAAGGTTTTATGTTTGTACCTCAGGGGTCCTTAACTTTAATTGCACTACCTCAGTCTGACTTTCACTAGTCGAATTAATGGTAACCGACGTAAGGGCTAAACTACCACATGTTCAACCGAGGCTTCAACCGCCTCCAATCAAACATTTTGACCTGATCAGGGTCGGTATGATAGTCTGCTTGCTTAGTCGGGCGAGCGTTGACGTGTCAATTTCGCGAAAGGCCACGTATGGCACCTTTGCCGAGCTCTAACCAATGCCTGTCGGAGTACAACGGCCGGTTTCATACATCTAGATGTTTTTTGTTAGCGGTCGGGTACACGACCTCAAAGCCATTTCTCATGCCAGGCTTATTGGCCTCGGCTTCGAGTTTTTGACTGGGATTTATTGCCTTGGTTTCACACTTAAGCAAGTATTTTGTGCACATTAGTGAATCTCCTCAGAGGGATCCTTCATTGATAAGAGTTGCCCTAAAGCGCTTAACAAATGATCATAAGTTGATAAAAGCTAAAAACAACTTAGATTTAAAAACTTAAAAGAATAATCAAATACTGGCGCTGTTCCCCTGAGCCGAGCCGGGATCTAGCTATGGTATATCTTTAATTTATCGGCATTCCAGGTTCTCTTGACTGGCTTCCTTGCCAAGGTCTCGAGAATGTATGCCCCTCCATCGAGCTTTTCTTTGATTCGGTATGGACCTTCCCAATTAGCCGCAAGCTTTCCATCCCGGGCATTCTTGTTGCCTATGTGGGCTCTTCGGAGTACTAGGTTCCCTCGGTTGAACGACCGTGGCCGAACCTTTCGATTGTACTTAGTCGCGAGGTGTTACTTGGCTGCTAGTTCTCGGTAGTGTGCCGTGATCCGGACTTCATCAATAAGGTCCAAATCCGTCTTTAAGGCGTCGTCATTGGACGGCTATCCTTCCTGCCCGGCCTTTATCTTTCTCCATGAAGGCTGCCCAATCTCGACCAGGATCATAGCCTCGCAGCTATAAGTCAATCGGAACGGGGTCTCCTATCTCGAGGACTGCACGCTTGTCCTGTATCCCCAAAGAACACTATGAAGCTGTTCGGTCCAGCTGGTGTCGGCCTGTAGCATACGCTTCTTGAGTCCGTCCAAGATGATCTTGTTGGCCGACTCGGCCTGGCCGTTGGACTGCAGGTGTTCAACAGAGGAGAAATGTTGCTTAATGTCTAAGTCAGACATTAAGGCCTGGAATCTATGGTCCATGAACTAGGTCCCATTATCTGTAACAACTTTAGCAGGTATTCCGAATCGAGAGACGATATTGTGGCGAAAGAATCTCATTACTCTGGCCGAGGTTACCGTGGCTAGTGGCTCTGCCTCGATCCATTTGGTGAAGTAGTCGACAGCGATGATGAGCCATCTGCACTGTCCTTGTGCCGGTCTGAATGGTCCGAGGATGTCCATGCCCCACTTGTAAAAGGGCCAAGGGGCCGGCATGCCTTTCAACTCTGTAGGCGGAGGCCATATGATCCTAGTGTGTTTCTAGCAACTATCACACCTCTTGGCCGCTTCCATGGCGTCATGCTTCATGGTAGGCCAATAGTAACCGGCGCGTAGTGCCTTTTTAGCAAGAGCCTTGCCCCCCATGTGATGGCCGTTACTTCCTTCGTGTAGTTCGGCCAACACGTACCTTGCTTCGGACTCGCCTAGACAACGCATCATTGGGCAATGTAATCCCCTTCTGTAAAGCTGATCATCGACCATGGCGTAGATAGCGACCTCCCTGATCAACTTTTTGGCCTCGGTTGGATCTTTCGGGATAATCCCCCTCTCCAGGTAGTCTTCAATCGGCTTTCTCCAGTCAGTACCTGCCGAGATGGTCATGACGCAGCTAGGTTCGGCCAGATTCTGCTGGATCACAGTCCTGTGACTGTCCGATCCCTTGGTGCTTGCTAGTTTGGAAAGGATGTCGGCTCTGGTATTCTCTTCTCTTGGGATATGGGTGACGATTACTTCATCGAACTCGGCCATGAGTTCTTTGGCGCGGTTCAGATATTTCACCATAAGGGGTCCCTTTGCTTGGTAGCTGCCGTCAACTTGTGCGGCAACGAGTTGCAAGTCAGTTAAAACCTTTACTCGCTGTGCTCCTTTATCCCTTGCTTGAAGCAGTTCGGCCAAAAGGGCTTCGTACTCGACTTGGTTGTTGGAGGTCAGGAACTTCAATTGGAGGGAGTGCTCGGTGGCGACCCCCTGTGGGCTTTCAATGATGACTCCTGCACCGCTGCCTTTAACATTAGAGGATCCGTCCACGTACACCTTCCAGGTTCCGTTGCTTGTTATTGCCGGGGTCAGCTCCTTGATAAAGTTCGCCAGCGCCTGTGACTTGATCGCCTGCCGAGCTTCAAAAGTGATGTCAAACTCTGACAGCTCAATGGCCCAGTTGGTCATTCTTCCTGCTAGGTCTGGCTTATGAAGAATCTGTCGTATCGGCTAGCTGGTGAGTACCACTACCCGGTGTCCTTGAAAGTATGGCCGGAGTTGTCTCGCCGCGGTGAGTAGAGCAAAGGCCACTTTTTCCAGCTTCTGGTACCGAAGCTCAAAACTCTGTAGGGCTTTGCTTATGAAGTAGATAGGCGTCTGTCCGGCCTCGGTTTCTCTTACCAAGGCAGCACTTACGGCTTCATTGCCGATTGATAGGTACAGGAATAAGGTCTCCCCTTGTTCCGGCTTTGTGAGTACCGGAGGGGTTGCCAGGCAACGCTTGATTTCCTCGAAGGCCGCGTCGCAATCCGAATTCCAGCCTCCATGAGTTTGCTTCTTTAATAACTTAAAGAAAGGTAGAGCTTTCTTCGCCGACCTGGGCAAAAACCTTGTTAGGGCGGCCAGGCGGCCCGTCAATTGTTGAACCTCTTTCTTGGTCCTCGGGGGTTGCATCTCAAGGACGGCCTTGCATTTGTCCGGGTTAGCCTCGATCCCTCAGTTCGTCAGCATGAAGCCCAAGAACTTTCCCGCCGGGACTCCGAAAGCACACTTGGCTGGATTCAGCCTAATCCGATGTCTTCTGAGTTTTTCGAATGTCTGCTCCAGGTCCCGGATGTGATCCTCTGGGAGCTTCGACTTTACGATCATGTCGTCAATATAGACTTCTATATTCCGGTTGATCTGATCTTCGAAGACTCGGTTCATCATTCGTTGATACGTGGCTCCATTTGTAACAATAGTTTGCCTTGTCAGTCATGAAGGTGGTCTTTTCCTGATCGTCCAGATGCATGGCAATCTGGTTGTATCCGGAGTAGGCGTCCATGAAGGAAAGTAGCTGGTACCTGGCTGAGTTGTCAACAAGCTGATCAATGTTTGGCATCGGGTAGGAATCCTTCGGGCATGCCTTGTTCAGGTTTGTGTAGTCGACGCATACTCTCCATTTGCCACTTGGTTTGAGTACCATGACCACATTTGAGAGCCAAGTTGTATACTGCACTTCTCGAATGAACTCGACCGCCAGAAGCTCTTCAACGTGGCTCTCGAGGGCCTTCTGTCTGTTGTCGGCGATGTTTCTCTTCTTTTGTGCTACCGGCCTCGATCCCTGCCATATGCCGAGTCTGTGGCAGCGGAAGTGTGGGTCGATCCCGGGTATTTCGGCCGAGGTCCAAGCAAAGACATCTTGATTTTGTCTTAGGAACTAGACCACTTGTGTTTTTAGGTCCTCATTCATATCTCTGCCGATCTTGGTTGTCTTGGTGGGATCCGTTCCGAGGGTTACTTCCTCGAGTTCCCCTTCTGGCTCCGGTCTCGGGTTTTCTAGCTCTCGGAGATCGAGTTCTACCATGTTAATCGGTTGTCGGGGATGCCTTTCCTCGTCGACGTCGGACATGGTCTCGTTATGTCCAAGCCGAGGTGGAAATGAAGGTCCTCCTTCCTCGACCCGGAGGGTCTCGAAGTAACACTGCCGTGACTCTTTTTGGTCTCCGGACACCTCGACCAACTGGTTTTTGTCATTGATCATCTTCAACTTCTGATGTTTCGTGGACACCAGCATGTCCCAGGCGTGTATGGTCGGCCGGCCCAGGATGATGTTGTAGGGAGAGCGGAAGTCGGCTACTCGAACCTCACGCGTTCTGACTTGAAGGCCTCCTTTGTTCAGAGGGTCAATCTGAGGTCGATGTAACCCTTTGGGAAGGAGCGCTCTCCGTTAAACCCGATCAAGGTGGTCTTGCATGGCTTTAGATCTTTCGCGTCAAGGTGCATCCTCTTATAGGCGTCCCAGCTTATAATGTCAACCGAACTCCCTGCATCCACAAAAATTCTTTTGACACGACAATTTACTAGGGTTCCGGTGATTACCAGTCCGTCCTGGTGGCCGGGAATGACTTCCTTGAGCTCTTTGTCGGTGAAGGTCAAAGGGGGCGGCCTCGGCTTTGTGGGATCATTCTTGAATTTGGGGAGGTTCCTCACGGTCAGGACCTCTCGAAGGTATTTCTTTCGCTGGCTTGCTGTGTCTCCGCCTCCACCAAATCCTCCGCTGACGACGTTGCACTGGAACTCAACGTCAGGAAATTCATCGTCAGAGTCGGTCTTTCGCCTCTTGTCAGGCTTTCGTGCGTCCTTGGCGGGACTTTTGCTGCGGCCTCCATAGTTGCGCTTGTCGTTCGCTCTCCCCTAGGTTTTAATCACATATTGACACAGTTTTCCCTCCCTTCCGAATTTCTCAATGGCGTCGCGGAGGTCATAACACTCGTCAGTGGTGTGTCCGGGGCAATCGTGGAACGTACAAAACTTTGAGCGGTCCGTGTTGGAGCGTCCTCTAAGCGGCCTCGGCTTGTCGACCTTCTTCATCTTGGCCTAAGCCACTTATTTCCATACCTACGACCGAGAGACATTCAAAGGGGTGTAGCTGTCGTACTTCGCTTTGATGTCGGCTCTGTCGGGCTTTGGCCGGCTGTCTTTGCTCCGCCTGCGGGATTCAGCCTTCTGCTTGTTTGACCGCTCTCCATAGTCGGGGGAGGTATTCCTCGTCTTCTCGGGTTCGTCCACGTTGGCTGCCTCCATTTGTTCCACATCCAAGTATTTCTTCACCTGGGTGTAGAACTCAGTGAGAGTGTAGACCCAGTTTTTGCATAGGTTCCTAGCCAGGGGTGATGATGGATCTAGCCCGTTGACAAGGCAGTGTACATGGACGTCCTTGGATAGCGATCGGACTTGCATCGCTACGTCTCGGAAACGGTCCAGATACTTCTGCAGTGCCTCACCCTTCCTCTGTCTCACCTTACTCAGCGTGAATTGGGATTTCGGCTGCTTCTTACTCGTGACCATAGTGTCTGTGGCAAATTGCTTCATAATATCCTCCAATGAGGAACCACTGCTACTAGCCTGCTGTTGTGTGACCTGTGGAGGTGCACATATGGCTGGTCGAGTAGCTGGTGCTGGCAAAGGAGGTGCAGACTGATGTTGGAAATTCTGTGGTCTGTATTGTCTCTACTGGTAATTCCCAGAATTTTGCTAATATTGGTTACTCTGGTCCTGATTCTGGTTCCAACGAAAATTGGGGTGATTTCTCCAACCAGGATTGTAGGTATTGGAAAAGGCATTATTCTGCTGGTATTGTGGCTTACCTGGAAAAACACCCACTGCAGCTACTAACTGATCCTGATAAGTGGGATCATGCAAAGTAGGGCAAGAATCAGTAGGATGATAAGGGTCAGAACAAAACCCACAGGAGTACCCAATCTGAGGAGGAGAAGACTGGACTGTCTGTGTCACTGCCAACTGCCTCACAAGGGAGGTCAGATCATCAAGTCTAGTCTCTAATCTCTGAGAATCGTACTGGGCTGGAGGTGTTTGAATCTGATAAACAGGATTGCTATTGGCCCTGGTGCCAAATTGCTGAGTAGGTCAAACAATTTTGAAATACCCGTTACATCCCAACGAGACCCAAAAAATAAAATAAAATAAAATAAAAATAAAAAATGTTACTAATCAAACCGATGCAAATTCCCCGGCAGCGGCGCCATATTTTGACAGAGATTTGCCATGTCTCCCAAAATAACCAAGTTCGAAAATGATTTTTTTTTTTTTTTTGCAGAAATAGGGAACTTGGGTCGTTTCCCCAACGAACTTGCAACAGGTTTGATTGAAAGCAACAACGAAACAGAAATAGTAAAAATGGGGGGTTTTGATTCAAACAGATTAAAAACAAAATTTAATAGAAACAGGACGAAATGCAGAAACAGAATGGATTAAGCAAAAACAGATTAAAAAATGATCAATCCAACGTTCAGATTCCAGAGACTTCCATCATTGAACAAAATATAAATAACCCACGTTTGGCTCTGGACGAACCGAGATCTCTGCATCCGCCCAGAAAATCCCTCGACTAGACGATCGCCTAGAATATGTCCGAACAGTGGCGTCCCACTGTGCGATCGCACAGCAAAACTTAAAACCTAGTTCGAACTCAGTCCTTGGGATGAACCAAACCGAATATTAAATCTAATATTCGAACTATTTCCAGGAATTGGATCCGATAAGAAGAAAATAGAAACGAGTTAAATTACCAAATAAGCACAAGTTCTCTGGACGAATCATGGAATCCTCACGTTGGATTAACCACAAAAGTTTAGTCGAGCATGGCTAGGCAAAACGTAGAAGAAAAGATGAAGAAGAACGTGAAGAATATTGTAGAGAAAATTAAACTTCTGTCTTTCAATCCAAAATTGCTTCAAACGTGTATTCAAAATATGTTTGTAGCCACCATCTAATTTTCCTTATGTAGGAAAGATGACTAAAAATAGGAAATCTCTAATAAAAGGAAACCCCTAATCAATAGGAAATCCCTATATAAAAAAGGAAACCTCTAAAAATTGGTCTTTTATTACAAAATTCGAGGAAAATAAAAATCCAGAAAAATAGGTCTGTCTTTAGCTCCAATTTCGTCCATCTTCTTGTCCGAATCAGCCTTCTGAGTCTTCATAACAATTGTAGATCTCTGAATCATCTAAAAAAAGAAAGAAGAATCAGGCTAATCGGATATCTAGATCAAAAGTTATGGCAAAAATACTAAATCACTATAAATCTGGAATTTATTCATAAAAATGAAATCAATCACATTAAAAGCTCAAAGCTCAATTAGGTAATAAAACCCATTATTTAATGACTAAACAATCCTAAATTTATTCACCAAGAGATACAATTAAGTGTAAAAATATTCAATTATCGCCAACCCGCATGTTATTTAGGTCAGGCCTTTGTAGCCCACATTTTGTAGGCTAGAAAATCCCTAACCCTAACCCTACCAAAACTTGCGGCTATTGGTAAGAGAGAGATTAAACAAACTAAATAAGTTAATTAATTATATTATATATTGTGTACAACTAAATTATATATCACTTTAATTAATTTGGAGAAAAAGCACTATATATATAAGGAAAATACATAAGTCAAGTTCCATACTCCATTTCATTAAGTTTTCTAATCACATGTGACCATGTATGTTGTTTTTGAATTATTATCTATAAACCCATATGAAAAAAAAAAAAAAGCACATATGACCATATATGGTTAGAGAATTTGACTTAAGTATAATCTTAAATATAAGTACTTTGAAAATAATTTAATTGACTTTATAATCTCTCTTTAAAAAAAAAGGTTTTATATTTAGGAGACGATCTAATATTTTGGGATACTTAATTTTACCCTTGAAGGCGAAGGGAATTAATTTACCCCAACACAAAAAAGAAAAAAAGAAGGCGAATTGAGAATCAGAAACGCCATGAGAAGAGGCAGAGAGCTTCTTCGACTCTATTCTTCACTTCGCTGTGGAACTTCGAAATCACCATCTTCTGCTTCTGCTTCTCGTCGGCTTATTATTTCCTTCAGTTCTTCTTTCTCTTCAAACCCTTGTGATGAGGACGATAAGAGATCACCCAAGTCTCAAAGGGATTCGATGCTTTTAGAAAAATTTAGACTCAGAAAACTTAAAGGTACTCCTACATCTTCACAAAGTAGCCCCCAAGCATCATGTTCAACTTCAGAGAAGGTAGCTGAAAAGGATTTGAAGAATGAGGATGAATCCTCTAAGGTAGTGAACAATTTTAAGGAGTTAGGTTTGTGTGAGGAGCTTATTATGGTTCTGGAGAAACTAGGGCTTCTTGTTCCTACTGAGATTCAATGTGTAGGAGTTCCTGCTGTTTTGGAAGGGAAAAATGTGTTGATGAGTTCAGTCTGTGGGCCTGATAGGATTTTGGCCTACTTGTTGCCCCTTATACAGGTAAACTTTATATTATTTCGGTATCTTTCTGGAGTTCTTATATTTTAACTTGTTCAAGAAATCTTTCTTTAAATTGGTGACATTTTGGATCGTGGATTTTGGAAGTGAAAGGTTGAATGCTTAGCTTCATGTATTGGGATATACTATCTTTGATAAAGGAAGTAACCCGGCATTTGTTATATGGTATGGTTTCTAATATTATTTATATTTTCCTTTGATATGAAATCAAATAGAACATTACCAACCAAGATGGTACTACTACTATTCGTTTCATTTTTTTTTATTTCCTCTACTTGAATTTTCTTATGTTGCACTAGTTATGAAGTTTCAACTTTATGATAAGGGAATCTAAATCTCCTGAGTTCCCTTTTTTTCTTTTTCTTTTTTTCAATGTTGCCCATTAATTCTATAAAAAATTGCAAAACATTATTTTGTCCTTCATGGTTTTTATGTCATTTTGTGGAAGGGATGATAATGATAGAATCTTAGAACTAGTGAATTTGGGAGGTAAGGATAATAGTAGCAAAAGCTATTTATGCTTGTTTTGGGAACCTAAGAATGCTTGAATGACTGAAAATTATGCCAACCATTGCATGAGGTATCTTTGGAACAGGGAAATGAAAGGGAAGAAAAGGGAACAGAAGTTTTTTTCCCCTAGAAACCATTCATTTATTTGGGAGTTTGTTATAAGATGTTTGTAAAGCCATCCCTTTCTTTTTTAAATTTTGAATTCTGTACAATTTGGAGAATTTCGGAAGAGATGGTTTTCTCAATCAAAGGAAGAGAATTGTGTTAACTTGTTAGCTTTTGAGACTAGATACGAAGTTCCTTCATGTTGTTTCCAAATGAAAGATTAGATGAACATGAATAAAAAGCTTTTGTGACGTGTTAACTTGTGTAGCTGTTGAGACAAGATATGAAGTTTTCCCATTCAAATTTGCGGCATCCTCGGGCCATTGTGCTTTGTGCCACAGAGGAGAAAGCTGAACAGGTGATCTTCCTTAACATTGTTAACTCCTTAATCCAATGGTTTATGGGCCTCATTATTTATTGATTTTCCAGCCTTGCAAATTATTGTAATGGTCATTGCAGTGCTTTAATGCTGCGAAATATATCATCGATCAAGTAGAACCAAAATCTTCAAAGGATGATTCACCGAATACTGAGAAGTCAGATGTTTCAATTGGCCTTGTAATTGGACCTCCCAGTGAGATTCTTCAGTACATTGAAGAGGGAACAGTTATTCCTGAAGAAATAAGATATTTGGTTAGTATCAATGATCTTCTGTGTTTAAATATGGTTAATTGGTCAAGCAAGGTGTTTTATCCACACTCCAAGCTTAAAGGACCTTCTAGTTATTTAAGGTGAAGTTGCAAATGACAATGATAATCTCCGAACTTGTTTTAAAGACTGAAAGCAGAAGTTTCAAACCGTCCAATGTGGGTGGTAATCAAACAACACAAATGTCTGCTCATGCACGCTCGCACACAAACTTAATTCTTCAATGTAGTACTTGAAGCCCCTACTCTCTGAAGAGGATGGGGCCCCCCAAGTATGCAGCAAGTGATCCAACGATGAATTCCCAAGAACACACACATGTTCATGCTATTTTTGGATTAAAGACTAGGTTGCCTATTGTTCCTTGCATTGATCACACTTGTATGTTAAGCAGGTAGTGGATGATGCAGAGTGCATGTTTGATAGTGGGCTTGGCCTCAAAGTTCGCAAGATTCTCAGACACTTACCAGATTATACTTCAGAGTTACCTACCAAAGGGCTGCAAACTGTTTTGGTTGCTTCAACAATAACAGAGGTTTGATCTTGATCCACATTATTGCTGTTGGATTCATTAGTGAAGTTCTTGATGCTTAGACTTTTTATCAAATTGGTTTTGCTTGAGTTGATTCATATTTCATTTATGGTAGGTGTTGGGTGAAGAGTCTCCCGTTATAAAGCGCCTGGTGGATAATCATGCTGGACATGTCTCTGCAATGTTGTTAGAAATGGATGGTGCACAAGAAGTCTTTCAACTCACAGAATCCTTAGATGCTTTAAGGCAAAAGATGACAGAGGCCATGAATTCCTTTCTTAAATGACAACAACAACAACATTGCAGAGATATTCCTTTCACTAAGACTAACTCCAGTCTTGGTAAACTAAAGGTAATATTTTGGTTAGAGTAATATCTTGTGAGAACCCATTAGCTTTTGCCCAAACGAAGAGGAAGAAACTGAAGTAGAAGCAAAGATGGGAAGGAGTTTCTCAAGTGATCCAGCCATAAGGACCTTAGTTTCAGGGATTCTAGTTACCATGAGCTATCTTGGACTCTAGATACCATCTTCAAAAATCAAAAGGAACTTTCCCAGAGACTGAGTTTTCTTAGACCAAGGCTTTGCGAGGATGGAAGTTTAGGAATTATGAAATAGGAACGCTCTTTTTTGGTTGTTGCGTTGCTTCATTATCATGGATATATTAATGGGAAATAAATTCTCAACCTCAATTTTGGCTTTTACGGCTAATTAAATCTTAAATATAAGACATAATTGAATTTTTTAAAATATAAACTGATATATAATTCAATCATACACAACATATGATATGATTAAGTAACTTATTTAGTTTCTTTAATTGCTTCATAAAAAGATAACTTTGTCTTAATAATAATTTAACCCCCTTTTTTTTTATCAAATTTAAATTTAATTTTTTATTTTCAATTATCATAATATATACAACTATATTATATATAAATACAATGAACTCCACAAAATCTCTTCCTAGCTAGTCAGACTTCAACATTTTGACAAAAATATTAAATTATTATTAGGCGTATTTAATTCTCTTTGCTGTGACAATGAAGAAGCACGCAAATTGCATAAAATCTGTGAGACGGTATTTAAATAAGCGTGATTCCTTCATGTTCTTCCTTTTCATGTCTACTTCAAGAATGTTCTTGTCAGTCATAAGAAGGGTTGGCCCGAATCTGATTTAATTCCGGAATTTTGTTGTGTCCTAGATTATTTTGCCATTATTACGAATCCAACAAAGGTTTTTGTCCTGTAAGCCTCCAACCCAACACAATGGTTTCTTCCGATCATCAATATAAAATATGGTTTTGTTCCCCAAAAAAGAAACAAGAAAATCCCTTGAAAAGGTTGAGCTTAGAGTTGGAGAGGGAGATCATTGAAATATTGAGCTTAAAGTAACCGGAATTTGTAAAGCCGAACTGGTCAAAAAGACTAAAAGTCTGTCACAAAATTCGAAGGAAGCAACTCTTGTGATTAAGGGAAATGAAATGCAAAACAAGTATGAATTATCCTGAAAATTGGTTCATTAAGACGAATAAAATGAAAATTGTTATATTTGTAAACTTTCTAGGCAAAATTGCTTTTTAAGGGGGAAAAAAATTTTGAATACCCACTGCTCCTCATAAAAAACTTTTTGGTAAAAATGATACTTAATCCTATTTTGATTGATGAAGTGGCAAGTAGTGGGTGCCATAAGTGCAAATCAGTTAAATTTAACGATTAAAATAAATGGAAAGGCAAAAGTGTTATGTTTTGTAAAATTCTAGGGCAAAATTGCTTCTAAAAAAACTTCTAGATATACACGGCTCTTCAGTGAAAATTTTTGAGACAAAAATGATACTTAACCCAAAGATTAATTATACCTCAATTTTGTGAGTTTTATTAGAAGTTCATAAATAACTTATTTATCTTTAAAACCTATACATAAATATTTATCATGTTTTTTAAAACTGCCCAGAATTCTTTAAATGTTTAAAACATGCACAGAAATCTCCTTTAAGATATTCATGTATTTGGCCTCATGTCTAAGGTTGGGTAGTTGGAGCACATTTACGCAGAGGAGTTATGTTTGAATATAATGGATGTTTGGTGATTTTCACCTTTTTTTTTTTTTTTTTGGCCTCCTTGCTTTTCAGATTTTGTGAATAATTTGGTTTTTTCCTCATTAAGCATGACCAGTTCCCATAATAAACATATGTTTTGTAGCATTATCACATGTATTTAAAAACCCCACGTTGATCATCGCCATAGTTCAACTTTGATTATAATCAGACATCTTTTTCACTATAATGAATCATAATAGCTATAATTATAGTATGACATATTTCTAGCCGTAAAAATAGTAAACCATTTACATATTTTTACAATATAAAGAATCTCGAAATTGAGATATTGTCAACTTCAAAATTAGTGTGCCTTTTGATTTTTATGAATGAAACTAATTGCCTCTGTATGAGTAACCAATCAAATTTGATACTAATAAATTCATAATTTTTCATATGCATTAAAATTTTTTAAAATAGAAGATTAGGAATAATTGGCACATATATTTTTTCACCTGAAAATAATTGGAATATATTTACAGGTGTTAACTTTGGGATAGGAATTCTCCATTTAATATTTTTATCATTAGATCTACTTCTAATAGTTGAGATTTAATACATCATAATAATATAAAGGGGTTTACTTTTCTCATATTGCATGAGAGAAAGAAGATTCCTATACACACATAAAATAGTGGGACCTACATATATATATATATATATATATATATATATATATATATATATATGCGGATCCCACCATTTTGTGTGTGTGTGGCATGAGAAAACATTTCTCCTACAACATGAGAGATGTTTTTCCCTAATATAAAATAAAAACAAAAACACATATATAAATTTAAGTTGTTAAGTATTAATATAATATATAAACACGGTAAAACAGTTTAAAATTTTTAACTTTTTTAATCCTATGCAATTTGCATTCTTTGGCCGTGTCTGTGTCGGTTCAATTTCTTTATTCTTATATTTGTTGTAGACAGTTATAATGATATTGTTATAGTGTATTAAATCTCAATCATTAGAAGTTAATTAAATGATAGAGCTAGTAAATTAACAGGAAATAGAAAGGTAAGCAGAGAGTCGTATCAACTTAGGGCCCATTTGGATGGCCTTTTAAAACAAATGTTTTTTTTTAGTGCTGATTTTTTAAGCTCCAAATTGGAGCTTTTAAAAAAAAACAGCACTTTCGCTTCTTCTTTTTTTTATGACTTTTGTTTTTTCAAAAAAATATCATCTAAACACATAAATTAATTTAAAAAGTATATATATATATATATATATATATATATATATATATTTGTGCATTAAAAAAGTGTTTTTTTCCTCAAAAAAGCCTATCCAATGGGCCCTTAGTTGACGAACTTGATTACACTCTATATAGTTAATTAGTCTGGACCAAGGTTGTCAAACTCACAATTTTAAACAAATTCGTGACAGTAACATAAACTCGTATTGTGAATTCGAATCGTAAACTCGTAAGAGTTTACTTTCATTACTAAATATGTATTACTAGTATATAATTAAATAATTAAAATATAAAAATGACAATAATTTGATTTAAATATATTTTAAATCTAAATATTTGAATTAAATCCATCAACATTTATTATTTATCATATTTAATAAAGAAATTTTTACAAAATTTCTAGATAAAGCCGTTGAGCATGCTCAAATAAAAAAAAGTTAACATGAATTTAAGAGTAAATTAACATGGTTTTATAAGTTAGAAACGTAAAAACGGTAAAATCAGTGTATAAACTTGTGAGTTTAACCAAGTTTATGGTTAACACAAGTTTACTATTAACTCGACTCGTTTTTATAAGGTAGAAATGTAAAAACGGTAAACTCGGAGAGTCAACTCGCGAGTTTGACAATAATGGTCTGAACAGTTTTTTCTTTTTATTTTTTATATTGAATGAATATTGATTTCTTAGTGTATATAGTTTTATATATATAAATATATATATATATATATATATATATATATATATATATATATATATATATATATATATGGAAACATTAAAATCATATGGTTCTTAAAAAAAATTATTTGTAAAATTTAATCGTAAAAAATAGTAAATAAATGAATAATTTTCTTATTTAACTTTCAAACAAAAATTCAATTGAGCCGGTAGTTTATATCTTTAATTAATTAGGTCAATGTGAAGCAGCTCACGGCCAACAACAATTATCAATGTTGGAATAGAATAAAGAATTTTACGGAATGAGAATATTTAATTTTTTGAGTTTTCCCATATAAGTTACGATTTTAAATAATTTTAATGTGTTATTTAAAGAACACAACACGTTTAGCTAGTGAAAATATAATTTATGTAACACTTTTTAGGCTAAATTATACTTTTAGTCCTTTAAGTTTAAATGAGGTATACTTTTAATCCCTTAATATAAAGTATACTTTTAGTCTTATAATTCTAATATTGTTAATTTTGTTAATGGAAAACGTAAACTCAAGTGATGACTGTGTAATTAAATGCTATTAAGCTTAAATTTAGAATATGGATAAAATGAAGAATATGTAAAATTTGCATAATTAAATGCTATTAATCATTACTTGAATTCATCACGTCAGCATTTTCTGTTAGCAATATTAACGGTGTTAGAATTTTAGGACCAAAAGTATACTTTATAAAGTTAAGAGACTAAAAATATGCTTTATATAAAACTTAAAGGACTAAAAGTATATTTTAGCCTACTTTTTATGTATGTAAGAATAGAATAAAGAATTTTACGGAATGAGAGAATATTTAATTTTTTGAGGGACCAAACTTAATTAAGTCAAGTTCCCTAGTTCTATTGGATCCCGTTAGCCAATCATATCTTGCCACCTAGATTGTTTTCACACACCAGCATTTGACCCTGTTAGTTCGGCAATCATGAGGAGTTCCATTGGTGAAGAGGATTGGCGGCCAACTATACTATATATACCTTAATAATACTACACATGTGGCAGTATATGATTGACTCATTGGATCTAATAGGCCTAAGGTACTTGACATAAGTTTTGTCATTTTTTGAGTTTTTCCTATACAAGTTACAATTTAAAATAATGTTAATCTATTATTTAAAGAACACAGCAAGTTTAGTATATTGAGTAGCAATACGATTGATCCATATCCAAGCCATCTCATGTTTTGGATGGGAAATGGCTCTCTTGTTATTTTTGTTTTCTTATAACACTCAATCTGTGTTCACTCTACAGGTCAAAAAATATATGTTTGTGTTTTCACTACAGTATTAAGTATTATTAAACGATGACTGGATCGGCCGGTTTGACCCAGAAATCAGTGAACTGGCCAGATAACTGATTCGGGTGAACCTCTAAACCAATTCACTCTCTTTTTTAATAACTTTGGAATCTTCACTTTCTCATCAATTTAGCCTGAAGTTAGCTCTGATTTGACTCTAATCTGACCCACTAACCTTAACCCAGTGGCTTGACCAGTTCAGTGCCCGATTCGGGTTTAATTAATTAGTTATTACTTTTTAGATTTGGAAAAAGAAAGTTAATCATCAGAGTTAACAAAAGAGATAATTCTCTTTAATTAATTATACATAAAAGGATTCCTGTTGGGAGAGGTGCCTACCTCAAATAGGATTGCCTCCAATAGCAAGATAACTATACTTAAGGGGGGGGGGGGAATTAAACACAAGAGGATCCAAGTATAAATACAAGAAGGGGGGGGGGGGGGGGGGAATTATGCGCACCTGACATATAAAATAGGGTCCATAAATTTCAATTTCTTTCACCCTCCACCACCACCACTAATATTTTTGTAAATTTACTTCATTATTTTACTTTGTGTTATTTCAAAAATATTGACCATATACTACTAATATTTGTGTTTTGTAAATTTACGTCATTGTTTTACTTTGTGTTATTTCAAAAATATTGACCATATATGAAAACTCTAGACAAAACAATGCAATTTGGCAAGCAGAGCTGGTTTGAGGGTCAACCTATAGCCCGTCCATTTATTTTTCAATGGGTACAAGCTAGTTGTACCCGTTAAGAACTCATTTGAGCTTGTGGTAAATGGGGTTGGTATAACTCATACGGGTTGGGGTGGGGAATGTTAGCCTATTTATTGTTTATGGGGAAAAAAGTTCCTCATGTTAAAAAATCAACAAGACCAGACAAGAAAATATCTTTTAAAAAATCACAAGAATAAGAAGGGCAAAACAATTTGTGAAATGTAGAGGATAGTTTGAAGAAGATAAAAGGGGAAGATAGATGGAAACAAATTGTTGAGGTGAGGGAGAAATAGAGTCGAAGAGATACCAGTTGAGAGCAAAATAAAAACCAGATCTATGATCGTTTGTGGAAGAAAGATCGCCAAACACAAACCAGATCTGGAGTCATTTGAGCAAAGAGAAGCATATTCACAGAGAGAAGAAGTGAGAGCGAGAGGCTGATAAGGTGAAGCTGTGATTAGGGTGGTCGCTTGGTTGTTGTCGTGTGGTCGAGATCAATATGAGGAATGGAGGTCTTGGGGTTCATGCTGATCGTTGGTGGAAGGGGACATCGTAATAGTGATGTGAGAGAGGAGAAAAAGCAAACAGAAAGGGGGAAGTAGGCATTAAAAAAATGGCATGGGTGAGGTCTATGTGGAGAGCAAGGTAGGCAATAGGAAAAAAGTTAAAAGGCTCAAATTGGAGTCAACTCGAAATTAAATCAATAATAAAATTTAAAAAATATATAAAATAAATCGCAAGAAAAATATTCATATATTTATGCAAAATATTTTAATTATTTAAAACACATATTCTCATTACTTCATTTTTCAAAAATCTCTGCAGCATGGGCCAAGCCTATTACATCACTCAACACGACCCTAACAAACACTCCCTATTCCCATCTGTAGATCCGCTTTCAACTTCACCAGAGGCATCAAACACTCTTATTAATTTTCTTATTTTCCATTGAAAGGAGGGGGATGGGGAGGGGGAAGAGGAAGAGGAAGCCACAAAAAGACGAGTCATCTTTCTTTTTAAGCCATCATGATTATATTGTTGAGGAAGAGGAGGAGGAGGAGGAGACCATAAGAAGACAAGTCATCTTTCTTTTTTAGCCATCATGATTATGTTGTTGAAGGGGAGGAGGAGGAAGCTGTAAGAAGATGAGTCATTAAGAGGAAGCCATAAGAAGACGAGTCATCTTTCTTTTGCAGCCACCATAATTATGCTGCTGAGGATGAGGAAGAGGAAGCCATAAGAAGACAAGTCATCTTTTTGTTTTAGCACTCACGATTATGTTGTTGAGGAGGAGGAGGAAGAAGCCATAAGAAGACGAGTCATCTTTTTTTTTTTAGCCATCACGATTATGTTGCTGAGGAGGAGGAGGAGGAAGCCATAAGAAGACGAGTCATCTTTCTTTTTTAGCCATTACAATTCTGTAACTGAGGAGGAGAAGGAGGCTGTAAAAAGGTGAGTTATCTTTCTTTTTTAGCCATCACAATTATGCTGCTGAGGAGGAGGTGGAGGAGGCAGCCATAAGAAGACGAGTCATCATTCTGTTTTAGCCCTCATTATTATGTTGATGAGGAGGACGATGAGGAAGTCATAAGAAGACGAGTTATCTTTCTTTTTTAGCCATTAGGATTATTTGTTGAGGAGGAAGTCATAAGAAGACAAGTCATCTTTCTTTTTTAGCCATTACGATTATGTTGCTGAAGAGGAAGAGGAAGCCATAAGAAGATTAGTCATCTTTCTATTTTAGCTTGACGATTATGTTGATGAGGAGGAAGCCATAAGAAGATGAGTCATCTTTCTTTTTTAGCTATTACATTATGTTGTTGAGGAGGAGGAAAAGGAAGCCATAAGAAGACGAGCCATGTTTCTTTTTTAGCAATCACAATTATTGCTGTGGAGGAGGAGGAGGAGCAAGCCATAAGAAGAGAGTTATGTTTCTTCTTAAGCAATCACGATTATGTTGTTAAGGGAGAGGAGGAGAATCAAGCCAAAAGAAGATGAGTCATCTTTCTTTTTTAGCCATCACAATTATGTTGCTCGTCTTCTCCCTCTCTTTCATATTTCATCGTCACTAGATCTAAATTCCTTGTCTGAAGGTGGAAAAAATTTAACTTAGGTGACTCACCCCACTCAATGAGTCACAAGAGTCAGGCCTAGATTTCCCCAAAGTCACGTTGAGACATATAGATTGATCATGAATAAAAACTTCTGCCATTATTTATATATGAAAAATACAAAACTAAATGAGCGGACAAAAGTAGGCCGAAGGTGAGACCGTAGCCCACCTATTTAATGCTTTAATTGGCGAGTTTACAAGACTTTTTTGTTGTGGGTCTGCAAAGGACTAATTTCTAGTAGGCGAGGATAGGTTGCCAGTAGCTTGTCTTTTGTAAAGAGATTGTTATTAAGTATAGGGGAAGAACTTACCCCCTTTCATTTTGGCAAAAGATTCAACACTTCTTAAAAAAATTCTCGAGTCTATGTCTTATAAATAAAGAAAATCATTTTAGGAGAGTTCTTCATAATTAATTATTAGTGCTAGTATGGATCGCAAATAAACCCTTATAATGTTAAATACTTAATTTTATATTAAAAAAAGACGTAATTATGTGTAAAAAGAACGATAAAAAATAGAGGTTTCAGCCATGGTAATATATAGCTAGACACCCACCTATGCACCACATCTCGACATATATACATGTGCCATATATTTATACATACATTCATATATATCAACTATATATGGTAATGAACTAAAACCTTAGTTAGAATGTGTGGTCTAAGTGTGAAAAGGATTTGGCATGGTAAAATAATAATTTTATGGTAATGAGTACAAAGTGCAATGAAGAATTTATATAAATACATTGTGCATACACATATACAGGTATTCAAATTAGACACAAAGCACCATGATTAAAAAGTTGATCAACGAATAATGCATTTTACTCATTACCATAAATTCACAAAATATAAAATGTTTAATGTCAGTAGAATTGATCAGTAACAATTGTAAAAAAAAAAAAAACAAACAAACAAACAACCCTTATGAAACTGACTAGAATATCGATAATTATCATATATAGACATTATTCATGAAAATTGAACCATCATACATATACATATATATATCCAATAAAGTGATGGCATTTCAAGAGATACACATATAGTTGCTATATAGTGATTGAAGGTGACTAATTAGGCGCTTTAGGTGAACGTTCAGAATTTGGGCCCAGAGGAACTGTTCTTTTAATAATATACTTCATGTTGGAATCATAGTTATTAGAAACTACAGATGGCGAATCAGGCGAATGCTGAGGATTCGGACCAGAAGGAACACGCCTCTTAATAATATAGTTCACGTTTGAACTATCGGTTGGTGAATCAGGTGAACGTTGAGAATTTGGACCAGATGGAACAAGTCTTTTGATGTTGTAGTTCACGTTAGAATCATGTCTAGTGAAAATGGTGAGAGGTGGAGGATCAGGTGAGTGCTCACGATTGGGACCTGAAGGAACAAGTCTCTTAATCTCATAATCACCAGGAAGCATAAAACAATCACTCACAACAAGAGATACAAAGAGAAAGGAGATCACAGAAAGAAAATGAACTTTTGAGTTTACCATATTGCCTTACAAACCCAACTTAATGATAAGTATGAATGTGTATGAATATCTCTCTCTCAACAATGCTATATATAGGGGTGAGCATTCAATTTTTCTGTTGGGTTTTTGAGTAAAAGCCAAATAACCAAAAACCCAACAGGAAAACCAAATAAAGCTAATTTTAAACACCGAACCAAAATTGATCAACCAAATTAACTGAGATATTTGGGTTCGGTTTAGTTAATAATTGAATTAAGCAAATTTTTTTATTATATTATCTACAAAATAATATGTGTATGTATATATATGTGTGTGTACATAGGTTTATGTATGTAGATATGCATATGTACATACATATACATATACATATACATATACATATACATATACATATACATATACATATACATATAGATGTACATGCATACATACGAGCATACGTAATCGTGATTGCTAAAAAAGAAACATGGCTTGTTTTCTTATGGTCTCCTCGTCTTCTTATAGCTTCCTCCTCCTCCTCCTCCTCCTTAGCAACATAATCATAATTGTTAAAAATGAAAGATGACTCATCATCTAATGGCTTCCTCCCCATCAACATAATCGTTAGGGCTAAAATTGAAAGATGACTTGTCTTCTTATGGCTTCCTCTTCCTCTTCAGCAATATAATCGTAATGGCTAAAAAAGAAAGATGACTTATCTTCTTATGGCTTCCTCCTCCTCCTTAGCAACATAACTGTAAGGGCTAAAACAAAAAGATGACTTGTTTTCTTATTTCTTGCTCCTTCTCCTCCTTAGCAATATCACCATGAGGGCCAAAACAAAAAGAGGACTCATATTCTTATGGCTTCCTCCTCCTTCTCAGTAACATAATTATGATTGCTAAAAAGGACAAAAGACTTGTTGTCTTATAGCTTCCTCCTCCTCCTCCTCAACATCATACCCGTGATTGTTAAAAAAGACAGATGACTGGTCCTCTTACTGCTTCCTCCTCCTCCTCCTCCTCAGCATCATAATCGTGATGGCTAAAAAAGAAAGATGACTCGTCTTCTTATGGCCTGCTCCTCCTCCTCCTCAGCAACATAATCATGAGGGCTAAAACAGAAAGATGACTCGTCTTCTTATGGCTTCCTCATCCTCATCCTCAGTAACATAATCACGATGGCTGAAAAAGAAAGATGACTCGTTTGCTTCCTCCTCCTCAACACCATAATCATGATGGATGAAAAAGAAGGATGACTTGTCTTATTTCAGCTTCCCCTTCGTCCTCCTCAGCAACACAATCATAATGGCTAAAAAAGAAAGATGAATTGTCTTCTTATGGCTCCTCCTTCTTGGCAACACAACCGTGATGGCTTAAAATGAAAGATGATTAGTCTTTCAATGGCTCCCCCTCCCCCTCTTCCTCAGCAACATAACTGTTATGGCTTCAAAAGAAAGATGACTCGTCTTTTTATGGCTTTCCCTTCCTCCTCCCCTTCCTTTTAATGGCAAATAAGAAAATTCATAAGATAGTGTTTGTGCCTTTGTTGAAAGCGGCTCTGCAGATTATCGAGGTTGTTTATTGGGGTCGTGTTTAATGATGTCATAGACTTGGGCCCATGCTGCAAAGATTTTTGAAAAAATAAAGTAATGAGAATATGTGTTTTACATATTTAAAATATTTTACAGAAGTATATGAATATTTTGCTTGTGATTTATTTTATAATTTTTTATTTCTTATTGATTTAATTTCGAGTTGACTCTAATTTGAGCCTTTGACTTTTGACTTATTACCTACCTTGCTCTCCACACGAACCTCACCCATGCCATTTTTTTTATGCCAACTTCCCCCTTTCTATTTACTTTTTCTCCTCTCTCACATCACTATCACCATGTCCCCCTCCACTATCGATCACCATCAAATTAAATTTATAGAAGATTACATTTAATTTATGTAAAAAAAATTAAATTAATAGATAAAAAGGGCATGCATCATTTGTGAGATTTGAACTTAAAATATAAGTTCTTAATTAAGTTTAGGAAATAAAAAAGTAATGAATAAATAATCAATTATTATTATTATTATTATTATTACCATAGCTACTTCCGCACAGAGCCATGGGTACCTAAGAGCATGTTAAGGAGATCATGTGGCACATATTTGTCCAGCACATAGCACATAGCATGTGGCAGCACAAAGCCCCTTTCTCAATTTCCATGTGTTGCCAACTTTGCTAGACAAAAATGCTCAGGCTATTACCTTCTAAAAAAAAGTAGCATTTTGGGTTAAAGCCCAATGGGAAATAAACCAACTCAAACACCTCCCACTGGTCTTTTTTTTTCACTAAATTTTTTTTCTAATGTCCAGCCATATTTTTTCCCATGCCCAGTTTTAGATCTGTGCTGACTCTCCTCGCGGCGCCCCGAAGATCTTCTTCTTTCCTTCGATATGAACCTCTACCTTCCTCTGTCGCCAGCGACTTTCCACTCTTCATCCACCGTCGCCGGTGACCACGCCTTCTCTCTCAACCATCGTTCAACACCGTAGGGTGCCGCGGGGGAGATAGAGCTGGGATCTTCCTTCCTTCCATCTCCATCCACCTCTTGCCGGTGAGCTTGGTCAGTGGAAAGAAAAAGAAGAACCTGAGTACCAAAGAAAAAAGGTTCAAATGGCGCAGAGAGTGGAAAAAGAAGGTTGGAGATGAGAGAGAGAGAGGAGAAGGAAGAAGTAGAAGGGCAATAAGGTCTTTTACTCATGTGAAATAATTACACAGAAGTCCCTTGGGACTTCTGTGTAATTTCATGAATTGAAGGGACCTGAGTGTAAATAATCCTGTTCCTTGGGACCTGTGAGTAATTTTCCCAATTTTTTTTCTAATGTCCAGCCATATTTTTTCTTGCTTGAAACGCCCTCACAGAACCCAAATAGGCCCAATATTGTTGCTCAATATACTAAACGTGATGTGATCTTTAAATAATACATTAGCATTATTTTAAATTGTAACTTATAGGGAGAATCCCATATAAAGACAGCTGATATAGAAAAATCCTATATAAGGTCAATAAACTCAACAAATTTAAATTAAATCAATCACTTATTCTAGAATATTTAAATGTTAGGTATTTTATGATAATAGCCCTAACCGTAATCCAAAGAAAAGAGAATAAGAAAAGGAAGAAATCGGGCACTAGTTACATGTCGCTCTCTCTTGTCTTGGTGACGTTCCTTAGCAAAGCAGCCGCTTCTTCCTGCTGAGAAGCTTTGTCGCTCCTCAGCTTCAACACTAATTTCTCCTCTTCCTCGAAAATTAGACCAATAGGGCTTCGGGGTTCATTCTCGTTGATTTCGACAAGAGAAGACGAAGAGGAGTAACAGGTGGGACGAGTCATGAGAGGTAGCGGAGTCTCGGGACAACCCATTAATTCGGACTCTTGATTCTTGAGCCATGCTATATTCCAACGGGTGAGGTTTCTCCACATCAGATTTAACGCACCAATTGGATATTGTTGATTTGAGAGCCAAATTTGGAATCACAGTGGGGAAATCAGTAGTGGATCTAGAAATTATGAGAGACTCAGAAATTGGGCATGGAAACTCGATAGGAGGCTGTTTTGGTTGGAGCTTAGAGCTTGAGCAATTATGATGGAAAGAGATTTTCCAGTTGGGCCTGCCATTGCCACCCATAAGAGAATTCTTGAGGAAAATGGCCGCTGTCCGAGGTGCAGGAAGACTTATGAGTGCAAACCTGTTGAGACAGAGGCATGAGTGCACGGAGGCAGCTTGACTCTTCAGTTGGCTCGTTCATATAGCTTTGCATTTCCATTAGTTTAAGTTATAAGTAAGTTTTATTATAGATGCCATTTGAAGGTTGTTTCTGATGTACCTAGGTGCCAAGAAACTTGTGATGAGTTAAAAAAGAGGAAGGAAAATAAAAATTTAAATGTGAGAGCTGGTCACTAAGATTTTCCAAGCTCTAAGTTATGAGAATATGTCTGTTATTGTTTTATTTGCTTCCTTGTGTATAGGTTGATGCAATCTACTCTCAAATATAGTGAGTTTCTTGTTTCACTATTTCTTTTCAACATCTTTTTCTGCACTACAGGTAGTACTTGATTTGGGGGAATTGAGGAATTTGCTTGGGAATAAAATCATGTAGCATTCCTACATGAAGTTGGCAAAAAGTAAAGTGGAATTGAGATTTCATGAGTGGTGTTCAGTTGTAGAACAAGATAGATCGGACTTGACTAGGAACAATCCCTAGGGCCTATGTACCCTTGAGAGGGATCAAAGTCCACGTAGTTCGAGATACACCAAAAAAGGGGGTGGGGTGTGTGCTCTGTGTAAGCAAAATACAAGAGATAGGGAGAATCTTGTGTCTCGTTCACCCGGGAATAGCCTCTCCTATTTATAGAGGTGAGTAACTGCTCTGACTTCGCCAATTATGGTTCACAAGAATATAACCGTAGGCAGGTATCTCATTCATTGGGTCGGACTTCTCTAAGCCCAATTTCCGGAGTCCATAACAAGTGGGAAAAAAGTAAAGTGGAATTGCTGACAAACAAAGCTTTGGATGATTTTTAATTATCATTGATCCTTCAACATTGAAAATGGTAGGGGCCAGTGTTGGATGTAATAATGTACTAAGGACGAATAAGAAAATCCTTCATTACGCCATTTATACGAGGACGAGAGGTACCAGATTTTTTCGATGCTTTCTCGAGAAATTCAATAACATATGGAGAGGACGAGAGGCACCAGATCTTCGAGAACCAAGCAGAAAGCTGGATTGATATTTGATTCACATGAAGTGGTGGAAAAATACAGGGATTAACTAAAAAGAATTAAGAAATGAAGATTTAACATTAGAATCAATTTATTGTAGCCTTGTTTGTCGATTCTTTGATGATGTTGAGGCTTCTAATGATTTTCTTGTTTTTAGGGTTCTTCCGTAATGAGTAAACAATAATATTCTCTTTCTACTTTTGCTTCTTCTTTTTTAAATTAACCAAAGGATAAAGAAGTAATTTGGTTCAAATTCTAAATCCCTAATTGTGTCACATAACCTAATTAATAATTTGTTCAGTTTAGCAACTGTAATTATAATTTACATAATTTCATCATCTTGATATGAAATTCTCCCTAACTTATATGGGAAAACTCAAAAAATGACAAAACTTATGTCAAGTACCACCTTAGGTCTATTAGGTCCTGTGAGCCAATCATATACTGCCACATGTATTATTAAGGAATAAATAACGCCCCTCTTTGTATACCAAAATAATAATAATAATAATAACAACGCCCCTCTTTATCATATTTGGCAATGTATATTTGGCCGCCAATCCTCTTCACTAATGGAACTCCTCATGATTGCCCAGCTCCTCTCATTCTTTTGTTTTTTGTTTTTCTTTTTGTTTTTAATGTTTCTCCAGAAATTTTAGTGGGCTAACAGTGTGCTAATAGGGGTTAAATGTTGACGTGTGAAAATAATATAGGTGGCAACATATGATTGGTTAGTATTCCCTGTGGACTGGGCTCCAAACGCCCTGCCCTTGGACTGTGGGTGAGCCTAACCCTTTTCCTAAAATTTTGATATAAAAAAAAACATATGATTGGCTAACGGTACCTCATAGACCTAAGAAACTTTACCTAAGTTTGGTCTCTCACAAAATTAAATATTATCATTCCGTAAAATTCTTTATTCTATTCTTACATACATAATTGTTGCTGTCTGTGAGCTGTTTCACATTGACCTAATTAATTAGAGATATAAAATACCAGCTCAATTGAATTTTTGTTTGAAAGTTAAATAAAAAAAAAAATTCATTTATTCTATTTTTTACGATTACATTTTACTAATAATTTATTTTTTATTTTTAAAACCGGTACCATATGATCTTAGTGTTTACATATAAAAAACTATATGCACTAAGAAATCAATATTCATTCAATATAAAAAATAAAGAAAAAACTGTCCAGGCTAATTAACCTTATAGAGTATAATCAAGTTCATCGACTAAGTTGATACGAGTACCTTTTTTGCCATGAGACTGAGTTGATACAGTTCAATGAATTTGAAAATTTTGATGGTAAAAATATAAATTCATCAAGTTTCATGCCCCTTATCCAGGTCAAAGAGAAATGTACCTTATCTCATTTCAGGCTCCCAAAATGTAAAAATTTAAATTAGAAGAAACGTAGTAATAGATATATATCATTGTTGTCCCCAAAAAAAAAAAATCATTAATATTAATGATAATGACTCGCAAAATTTGCCCGTGTCCTAATTACCAGCATATTTACTCTCATTGTGAAAATCATGAATTTGAAGATTTTGATGGCAAAATTATAAATAAATAAAAAAGATTAATTAAGTTTCGTCACCCAACTTACCTCATTTTGTGGCTCCAAAAATTTACTAATAAAAAAGGATTCACCTTAACTGCTAGTCTTAGTTTTCAGATATTTAAAGAGTACGCTGCATCCATATAAAAGATACATTCTCATAATTCGTGTGAAGGTCTTCAACTTAATTGTTCTGTGCCAGTTTGGGAAACTGTGAAATCATGATTTTAGAAGCTTTTTAATATAAGTTAAGACAAAACTTCTCACATACTTACCTTCAACATTGTAAAAACACTTCTAAAAAGTTAAAACAAATAAGCCTTAATTCTAATTTCAAATGATGCTCCTTAAGAAAATCAATCGATTTACCAAAAAAGTAAAAATGAGAAAAAAAAATAAAAGAAAATTACATTAAAGGACCACTTGAACAAATTTATTTCAGTCAAGATCAAAACATTTTCAATTTCACTATAGGATCAATGACCAAAATGAAAATAAGCTTTGTAGGTGAAAATACAATAATGCCCCTTACTTTATTATTTTTTTCAAAAAAGGTTTGAACATCGCCCAAAGCTCTGGTGATTGGTCACCAGCCGCCGCCACGCCAAAACGGCCACCATCAGCCAGCCATCAAAGCTCCGGTACCAAACGGCTAGAGCTTTGACCATCAGAAATTAATATGTTATTCATAGGAGGATTCCATTTATTTATGAAGAGTTGCATGCAGACTTCCTTACTTCAACAGGCCTTGTTGTATAGTACTTGAATATGACCTTCCTTGACCGGTTGAATTAGGAATTGGTCTTGTGTTTGGTCTGAACATGAGAGAATTGGGAAGGAGAGAACCAGCTTGAACAAATCTGCATGAGTACAAAAAAGGTTTTTAAGACCGGACAAAAGAGACCTCGTAAGATTGAATCTGCAACCGCTCTCGTTCTAGGCGGTCTTAAGAGTCTGTAACTTTTAAGACCGGACTCGAACCAATCTTAAAGAAAATTTTTTAGATTGGACATTAAAAATTTTAGGTTTTAAAAGTCGTACTATATAGACATGATATATTTTTTGTTCGGTCTTAAAACTAAACTTTTAAGACCAAACAAAAAATAGGACAGTCTAAAAAAACTGGATTTTTAAGATCAGACAAAAAAATCTGGTCTAAAAAATATCGACTTTTAAGATCGGATGAATATTTACACCAGTCTTAAAAGACTAATTTTTAAGACTGGACTAATAAATACATCCTGTCTTAAAATTTGAACTTTTTAGACCGGACGTACAAATACACCAGTCTTAAAAGACCGACTTTTAAGACCGGACTAATACATTTTAAAAGCTGACTTTTAAGACCGGATGCGGACTAATAAATACATCCTGTCTTAAAATTTGAACTTTTTAGAGCGGTGTATTCATTTCCGGTCTGAATTTCCTCAAATTTTTTCTTTGTTTTCTTCTTCCTGATTATACACACATCCACCACCCAATCCAGCACCTAAAAGACAGTACTTTAAGTTATAAGCTACATATGAACAATCCATTATGAATAAATTGAATTGGAAATGAATTCAAATATTATTCACCATGAGTTATGTGGCCTCTAAATGAATATACTATGACAGTACAATATAGCACCTAAATGAATACAATAAGATAACTTACAAATACAGTACCTAAATGAACATACATGCCCAATATAATATTCACCATACCTTTATCACATTCCCACCCAACAACGTAACATTCTATTTTATAACATGCCCCTTTCGATCAGATCCTGCCACAAAAATAAAACAAGAACATAAGAAAGAATATAGGTTCCCACCTTAAGTACGTTGAGCTAGTCCTACTAATTCTGGCTCAACTTCGTATGGGCTCTCCGAAGAACCATGTAAAGGACACTTCACCAGGAAGAGACCATCTGGATAAGCTGGCGGTGGCTTCGGATGAACCTTGTTTGTGGCCAGTGGAGACGCCCATGCTGACAAGCTACACACGTAGATTACTCACTGAATCTAGCCACTGTATTTCTTTTGTAAAATCCATATTTTCATTCATTTTTCTCATTAGCAACTCATGTAAACCATTTTGCTATCAATAAAAAGGAAAACTACTGCTTTAGGCCATTTGGCTTGTATATCCTTGTTGCCTTACAAACTCCCACGATGCGCAAACATATACATGTTATGACGAACTACTCATCGCCATACTTGGGTTGAAAACTGAAATAAATCGCCCCCTAAACCAGGTTGAAAATTAAAGGAGTTGTCCCCCAATCCGTATTGAAGGTTAAAGGGAATGCCCCCCAATCCGGGTTGAAGGAAAAATGAACCGCCCCCCAATCCGGGTTGAAGGAAAAATGAACTGCCCCCCAATCCGGGTTGAAGGCAAAACGAACTGCCCCCCAATCCTGGTTGAAGGCAAAACGAACTACCCCTCAATCCGGGTTGAAGGAAAACTGAACTGCCCCCCAATCCACTACTCGAAATCCGGATCACGGCGCACTGCCGGGAGCTAGCCGCCAAACAACTACTCGCGACTAAGTACAACAGAAAGGTCCGACCCCGGTCTTTCAACCGAGGCAACCTCGTACTCCGGCGGGCCGATATAGGCAATAAGAATGCCAAAGATGGGAAGCTTGCGGCAAACTGGGAAGGGCCGTACCGGATTAAAGAAAAACTCGACGGAGGAGCATATACCCTCGAGACTTTGGCAAGAAAGCCAATCAAAAGGATGTGGAATACCGACAAGCTGAAGATCTACTACAGCTAGATCCTTCCTCGACAGTGTTTACTAAGCAATTTTCCCTTTTCCTGCATATGTTTTCTGTTCGTTTAAAGTCCAAGTTATGTCATTTCTAATTATGATGCTTTGTAAAGCCCCATAGGGCTATTTCTTTCTATCAATAAAAGATCCCACTGAGGAGATTTACGAATGCGCACAAAGCTTAAGCATGAACCCGAAGCCATGAAGCTCGGCCAGTAACAAACAGACCGAGGCAGAGAAGCCCGGCCAAGAAACCGAAAGCCAAGGTTATTTAGCCCGACACCGGTAAAAAGCCCCGAGGTCACAAACCCGGCCCAAACCAAAAAACATCTAGATGTATGAAAACCGGCCGTTGTACTCCGACGGGCATTGGTTAGAGCTCGGCGAAGGAATCGGACACGGCCCTTCGTGAAATTGACGCGTCAACGCTCGCCCGGTTAAGCAAGCGGCCTACCATGCCGACCCTGATCAGGTCAAAATGTCCGACCAAAGGTAGTTGAAACCTCGGTTAGATATGTGGTAGCCCCGCCCTTACATCGGATAACTTTGATCCAACTAAAGGAAAGTTGGAGCTCGGCTACTTGAAAGCCGGGCCGAGACAGTATGGTTAGTTATGCCTGACGAGGCTGAAACAAGACAACCTTGCCCTAACCTCCCACACGCTAAATGTGGTAGAGAATCAACGGCTGTACTTATGCAGCCGACAAACACTCAAACTTAGGCAAAAGAAGGGTAATATTATCCACTACCTAAATCACCTAGGCAGCCCAGGCGGCCTACGCACGTACAACCGGCGAAGGCACAAAACGGGACTGCAGAATGATGACAGAACATAAACCACCTCCGGCTTCCGATAGCTACAGGAGCTCGGCCGTGCAAAAGGAAGATGATGCGAATTTAAATCGTTCATTGTCAGTTAAAAGGGACGGTAAAAATCAAAGTCATTCACCAAAATAAAGACAGAAAAAGTATTGGCATCAATTGCTAAAATTTTTACAAGAATGGCACCAAGGCCAGAATCATTCAAAGTTACAAGGGCACCAACGCCCCAAAAACTTACAACAAAAACAAAAATAAAGCTAGGACTCGGAGCCATGTGTGATGTCGACATTCTCCACCTCAAGGCCCTCAGTGTCGGCGGCATCCTCCACCTCACCCTCGGCAAGATCCTCGGCAGCTAGCGACTCAAAAGGAAGGAAGGACCCGTCTTCCTGCACAAAGGCGCGATGGTCATATCCATCCACCTTGAGCTCAGCCCCAGGGTTGAAGTGCCGGATTTGGAGTAGGGCCTGCTTAAAGCACGCCTCGGCGGTCTCCACCAGGGCGTCAGAAAGTTCCCAGGAAGTCTCCTTCTCTGCAGCCAAGGCCCTCTCGAGCGCCTCCTTCTCGGCAGCCAAAGCAGCGACCTGCTCCTCTAAAGCCTTGGCCGCAGCCAGGCTCTCAGACATCCCTTGTCGGGCCCGAGCATACTCCTCGGCCACAGAGTCGGCATGCTCCCGGGACAGCTGAAGCTCCCGGTCAGCCTTCACAGCCGAAGCTTGGCGACATCCCGTTCCGCCCTGGCCGAATCTCGCTCGGACCGGGCCTCAGCCAGCTCAGTCTTAACCGCCTCCAGGCCGGCTTTGGCCTCATCACGCTCCGCCCAGGCCGCGATAAGCTCGTCCTCGGAAGAACTGGCCCTTGCTCTGACTTCGGCCAGCTCCTTCTTCAGTTCTGCAGCAGCCGCAGCCTGGGGCCTCAACCCGGCCTCCACCTTCCTTAGCCTCGTACACTCGGCGTCAGTCCGAGCATAGAGGTTCCTCACCATCCTCAGAGCCTGAAGATAGCCCACTGACTTGATGAGCTCCTTCTGGGCCACCTGCAGACGGTCCTCTGCATCCGGGGATAAAGGGCGGGCGCCCTCCAGGAAGTGCCGGGGAGGGAGGAAGGCCACATCGACCTCGGGGACCACCCCGTTGTCCCACAAAAAGCTGCGGGGGAAGACCGAGGAAGGCCCGGTCGGCAGAGGTGGTGGAGGAGGAAGGCGCACCGGAGAAGACGGTAGTGACGACGAGCCAGCAGGAGAAAACAGCCGATCGATCTCCTCATCATCTGCGACAAGGTCCTTCCCCCTCGGACCAGGAGAGACAATGACAACCTCTCCCCTCTCAGAAGCTGGGGGCTCAACCGCCGGGAGGGGACAAGCAGCAGTAGTAGCAACCTCCTGACTCCCAAAAGCCGAAATCTCCTCCACAGGGTTTGATTTGGGAGTCATGGCCGAAGAAGGACCCTCGGCGACAGGACCTTTCACCCTCTTCAAAGCCGGCGCAACAGAAGTGCCGGCATCAGCGGTAGCCGCACGCTTCTTTTGGCGACCGGCCGGCGCAGCAGCCCTCGCCAAACGAGCATACAACGGCAAATCGTCCATGGTCCTCGCTGAAAACAATACATGAACAAATGAGTCGGCAATCCAGAAAAGGGAATTCAAAAATAGAAACATAGGCAAATGCATGAGCAGAAACCCTACTGGTGGACGACTCGGCCCCATCACCGGTTATAAAGAAGCCGGCCGGCCTCACGCCGTACTCGGCCACAAGAGCCTCTATCCGTGGCAAGGCAGAGACCGACTCGGATGAAAGACCCTGTCGCGGCACTTGGAAGGAGATCGCCTTGGACTTATAATGACCCTCCTCCCAGTACAGAGGGAAACGACCACCGCCCTCCAGGAACCAGGGCTCCCCCCCGGTACGGCCTCGACCTTGAAGAACGCCCCCTTGAAACATTTGAAGGAGTCGGAGAAGGGCGTCATCAGCTTCCGCTCTGGATTAATTCGGAGGGATACCAACCCCCTCAGCTTGTCACTTCCTTTTGACGAACTAGGGGTAAAGGGCCCAAAGAAGTAAAAGAAAAGGTTGGCCGAGCACACTATGGGAGGTGAAAAATGGCCACAAAGCCTCTCGAAGGCTACTAAATACGCTCAGCCATTCGGATGTAGCTGGGACGGAGCGAGGCGAAGATGCCGCAACGCCTCCATCTGGAAGGGGGAGAAGGGAAGAGAAACTTGCACCCGCGTCAAGTAATCCCGATAGAAGAAAAAGAAGTCCGGCCGATCCTCGGACCGAACCGCACAGACGGGCTCCTCGGGTTCTGGACGCCTAAGCACACATGCAGGCATGGCCGGGACCTCCAGCCGTGCTATGTTCGCCTCCGACATCAGCGACGTCGTAGCCAGCACGTCGTGCGACACCCAGCCGTATCGGCGAATCAAGGCTTCGGGCGGGTTGGAAGAGTCCGAACCACCGTCCTCCGAACGCTTTTTAGAAGATCCGGACTTGGGAGCCATAAATAAGCCTATATGAAAATAAACAAAGCCGGAATTAGCAAAGAAGCAGGAATACCTGGCACAGGCATAACAGCAGGTACAAAAGATGGCCGACTCGAACGAACGGGGACGCGAGAAGGAACAACCGGGGCCGACCAATGACGACACGAGCCGAACATGGCAGAAGCCTCGGCATCTCTACCACCTCCCATCAATACGGAAGCCTCCGCCAGGCAGTCCCAGCAGGGACCGGCATAACCCTCTGGGGCGGGGGTCTGGCGAGCGGCAGAAGGACCCTCGTAGAAACTGAGGGGCCGAGCCATCAACGCCGGGGCCCCGGAACTGGAAGAGGAGCCAACCCAGGTCCCACCAGGCGACCCGAGAGGAAGACCCCGTGCAAGCGGCCGGAAAGGATGACGTGGGATGGGAACAGAAACCCTTCCCGAAGAAGGACAAGCCCCAGCTCGCCCCGGACGCGCGACGCCACCTCGGCGTAAAGGATCCAGAATCCCAGAAACTGGAGGTTCAGCCCCAAGAACCCAGTAGGCCATACGAGGAAGGCGCGCTCGGAGGAGCATTTCCTCCTCCGGCATCAGCAACGCCCGCGGTCACGGAATGCTTCTGCCTCCCGCCATAATCAATAGCCTACGGTACTAGAAACCGGTGTTTACGGGAAGTTTGGGAAGAATTTCGGGTACAGTGACAGTAACAGAAACCCAGGAAAACCCAGAGTTCTCGAAGAACAAAAACACAGACAGCAAGTCCTAGTATAAACGGTAAAATACGGAAAACAACCGATCAAATGCACAAAGGAATAAGCGGAATACCTGTGTAAGTAAAATGAAAGAGACTGGAACGCTGAAAGACGGCGAAAGTCTCAAACTAAGAGGAATCCCCACTCAAGCTCTAGAGAAATCAGAGAAATTTCTGGGCAAGGGAGTGAAGTAGCGGGAAAAAGTAGAAACGAGAAGAAAGAAGGCTATTTAAAAGCCAACACAGGGGCACGACGGCATATTCCCGTACAGACGTGACGAGATTGGCGCAGCACAACGCCAGCGCAATAAATGCGCATCAGCCTCGATAAACGAAAAGGCGTGGCGGTTGCAGACTTCCTCCACTAAGGATCTGACAGCTGTAAAGCCGCAATAATGACTCATGTGGGGGGAAACCCGAAGCGTCCGGAGAATCCCAAAAGGCAAAAAGGCAGGACGAGAACTGATTAAGCCGACCACAGTCCCAAACCGAACTGATGGCCACGGCATCCGAAAGCCGACTCAGTCCGCGCAGAGGACCTCGGCTACAACGGGACCGGGGCACTAAGCACCTCGGCCGTCCAACAGCCTGAACGACCAAGCTGGGGGGCAATTGTTACGGACCGGCCCAATAGGCCCAAGTCCGGACCTCGGCCCAATGGCGCCTATGAGGAAATCCGCGCTATATTAGGAAAGGATCCGAGATCCCCCATTTATAGGATCTCATCAGTGAAGATTCTCCTACAATCATAGCACCAGCCAATCAGCCCCTGACAGCTCAATCACAGATATCCCCCATTAATAGGGAGATACGCGCATCAAGCTCCTCTATAAATAGGAGGAAACCCTAAACAGGTGCATACGTTCTATCTTATGCTCTTGCTACTTTCTGCCACACAGAGCACACACCCCACTCCCCTGGCTACGTGCCTTCAAGTTTGTTACGAACTACGTGGACTTTGATCCCTTCAAGGATACGTAGGCCCTAGGCTTGACAACCTAGTCAAGTCCAATCTCTGTGTTCTTCATACAGAACAAGTATTATAGTGATTCATTTCCTTCCATTAGCCTATTCACGTGATGAGTACAAAATAGCAATATAAGATTTTAAAAACCCATTATTAACTATCTCACATAAGGCCCATGTTTTTTTTTCTTTTTTATCATTCTTATATTCAGTTTTATTTTATCCCTCACGCATACACAACCAGAGAAGCAGAAAAAGAAAAAGGGTACATCATATCATCAGTAAAACACGGTAAACAGAGACCAGCGAATCGGACCTTCCATATCTTCCTCGTTAGCATATCCCTTAGGCAATCTTGACTATTCACACGCAAGAACCGAAAGAACCATGCTTTCCCAGATACCTCGAGCCAAGCACCATATACCATCGGACCGTTCTTCCTCGGACTGGATCATAAGTTCAATATAAAACCATAATTCTCTCACTGCCTTCCATTCACCTTGCTTCAGCTGAGGCCGAGAGAGAAAAAGAGAGTTTGAGAAAGCGAGAGTATGAGGAAGTGAGTTGCACCCAGAAGGAGAAAGAGAGAAATCGAGGTAGGAGAGAGGGAGTTGAAAGCTGTCTATGCTCTGTTCTTAATCTAGGAAATAGAGGTAAAGTATCAAGCTTCTCTTCCTCTTTATTTCCATAACACTGTCAGCCTATTTGATTTATCTACTGCACATTCAAATATATAAGTATATCATGAAAACAAGAAAGAAAACTTTGCTTATATAGGTGTTTATGTGTGTTGCAGAACTTGGAAAGGAAATAGAAAATCTTGAAAAGAAATATATACATATATGGCGCTGATTAAAAAAAAAAGGAATAAGAAAGAATCTGTTGAAATATATATATATATATATATAGCTCTGCACATATATATATTCGTGTTGTGTGTTGAGTGTATATGCATATATTTATTCTACATAAAGAGGAAGGAAACAAGCTGAAATACACACACACATGAATGAAAATCTTGAAAAAACTTACTGATATAGGTATTATTTTGTTGCACGTGAAAGGAAAAAAAGGGTGTACCATCATGAATAAATTTATATATTACACACACATATATAAGTACTCATGGGAAAGAGTTGTTGTACGTGTGTGTGGTGAATTGTTTTTAAGTAGTTGCTAAGCATGTTGTCAAATGACAAATGGCAATCATTGGTCCTGAGATGAAGAAAAATTAAGTAAAACAAGAATGAGTATTCAAATTTTGTTTTTCTTATCAGATTTGGGCGTCCAGAGTCTTTAATGAACAAAAGTACTTTCAAATGAGTTGGTACAATGGATCTGTAGTTACTATCCATTGCTAGGATTGGATTAACCTTTTGTGGGTGTGTGTGTGGTTGGAGAAAAAATAAAGAGGAAACTTAGATGTCTAATATATAAAAGTCACATTTTTAATTGGTGTTAATTTAACTCAGAATTTTATGAAGCATATTTTATGTAGTAGTGGTATTATTAAAATCCTAATTTAAAGTGTTAGGATAGTTTTTGAGAGTTTAAAATAATTATGGAGAAATAATAATAATTAGTAAAATATTATTAATGTTATTAAAAAGAAATAAATAGTAATAGATAATATTAGTATTATTATTAAAAATAGGAATAAATAATAAATAGAAAAGGGAGTCATTAATTAATAATAATTAGAAAGGAGAATTTATAGTTACAATGGTCTCACTGATTTTCCAGTTCTGTCATAATGCGCCCACTTCAAACATTTCAAATAAATTCATTATTAAAATTTGTATATTTTCGTTTTATGAAATTATAAATTATAAATTATAATTTTATGTAGAGTTTTAGAAGAGTTATTAATGGTTAATAAATTGGTTGTGGTAGATCAATTTTTGGCGTGTGTTTGAGCTTTTGGATTAGGAGTAGTATGAATAGTTAGCTTCAGCGAGAGGTAACCACTTTCCACTTATTATGTGTATTAGTATGTTGTTTGTGAGTATTTTGTGAAATAGTTATGAATATCTTATTAGAAATTGTCTTGTGGAATTTGAATTGTGAATATATACATATTTATTTATGTATAAGAATTGAGAATTTTGATATTATGATATTTCTTATGATAATTATGGGAAGGATTGAATTGGGAGGAAACGAAATATTATATTCCACCACGTGGTGAGGCCTCCATTAATGCATGATAGTTGCCTTTATATTGTCCCACCTGTTTAATGAGGGACTGGCCCACTAGTTCAATGAGGGCGTACGACACCCCGATGGTTCAATGAGGGGGAAAGACCCATGGTCTGGGACATGTGCTCTAAGGATTTTGGCCGGTCCTCATCACACGACCAGTGAGCTTTTGAGTAACCAGTAACATGGATGTAACTTAGCCCATGGGTCTAGTCGGAGGAAATAAGGCGGTTCGGTTGGATTGGTGGGAGGTATCTTGGGAATTGTGTTAATGAAAATTGTGATACATAATTTCTGATATAAATATTGTGTTGTGGATATTGACAAATTATATATATAATTTTATTTAAAAAACTTTGTTATATAAATTGTTCCACATGGCACCTCACTAGCACATATTAGTATTCGTAATAAGTTGGATTGATGGTTACCACATTTTTCCAGGTGATAGTTTCCGTCCGGATCCATCAGGGAAAACTTCGGAAGCTTAGGCTACTTCTTCTGACAGTAGTGCTTCCCCCTTTTGGTATACGTTGGATGATTGTATATTGCCACATTAGGTTTCATTTTGCATACTCTGATTTATTTTTAATATTTTGGCAAGCGATGAAACATTACTCAGTGATTGATCAACCCTTAATTAGTCATTATATTAAGTAAAAATGGAGGACGTTTCAACTTGACTATTCACGAGTTCGATCTATGAAGAACAAATTTTAATTGTTTTCCAGCTAGCTCCCAGCAGAGATTTCTGCTTCTTGTGTTACTTCTGCCACCAGTTAGCTTCATAGGTAACGTTGGCTTTCAAATATTCATGAACTTGAATCGTTCACAATTTTTGGTCATGGGAATCAAAATTTATGGATCCCCATAGACGGCGCCAATGTTCTGTTTGAAGAAAAGGATTTATCAAACTTGACTAGGAGCCAAGCCTAGGGCCTACGTACCCGATAAAGGGATCAAAGTCCACTTAGTTCGAGACACACACAGGCATGTAGCCATGGGGTGGAGTGTGTGCTCTGTGTGACTGTATGTAAATAGTCTAGGGTTAGAATGTAGAACCTGTAATCTATGTACTTAGGGCTTGATCTCTGTATTTATAGAGCGTACCTTAGGTTGAGTCGCCTGGGCCCTGTGATTTGAGGCCCTGATATCGTAGCTACCTGATATAGATTTAGATATACATGGATCGTAGATAAGATTGGATCCTCATTTATCATAAGCAGATCCTTATATGCAATATACTCTTTGATGGGCCATTAATTGAATATGGGCCTTATCCAGGTCCGTAACAGTTTCCATACAAATAATATTAAAAAAGGCTAGAGACTTTTTTCATATGTGAATTTCTATTGGGACTTTTTTGCTAATTTTTTTGTAAGTCGAGCCTAAATACCCAAGAGGGGGTGAATTGGGTATTCTGAAAATTTTCGGCAAATACTCTGTTTTGAAGTACTAAAAATAGGGATAAACAGAGTAAGGGATAGAGAAGCTGGACACAGAGATTTATACTGGTTCGGTCCTAACAACTTGACCTACATCTAGTCCCTAAACTCTCTGGGATTTTCCACTAACTCAAAGATTACACACTCTGCACTTAAGAAGTGATTCTCTCACTAGAACTCACTCCCCCTTACAAGTTGTAATCAATGAACTTCCCAATCACCAAGTCCCCTTGACTTATAATTCTTTACAATAAATTATATACAGAAATAAACTCTCTCTAAGAGCAGATATTGATAATTACTGAAGCTCTTTGTATCAGAAGATACTGTACAAGTGAAAACTGATGAAAATAAATGAACACTAGAATGCAATTCGTTTTCAGTAGTTGTGGTTGTTGGAAAGACTTAAATGCAGCTCTATTTATACTCAGAGATCATTAAATGACCGTTGCTTTCCCAATAGATCCGTTGGAGAAGTTGTGCCAAGGTTAGGAAGTGGTTTAGGCACCTTCTCTCTCTAGTTTCCACTTAATCCAGCTAGCCACGTGATTAGAGTTGACTCTCTGTGAAATAATCCGTTAGAGAAGAGGTTGCTTGTTGTAGAAATCAATCTTTAATGCTTTACAACCGTGTGCAGATGGATTGTCCAAAAGAGTGCAACTTTCTAGACATAGCATTTGAAAGACCTAGCTATCACCCAAGAGGAGGGGTGAATTGGGTGTTGGATAAGACTTTAGGGACTTTGAAAATCTTTTCGCAACTTCTAAATCGACAGTTAGATAATCAAATAAACATATGCTGGAAATATAAAAGATAAGGGAAGAGAATATGCAAACTGTGATTTATACTGGTTCGGCCCAATCCTTGACCTACGTCCAGTCCCCAGAAACACTCTGGGATTTCCAATCCACTGTCTCCTTGTTTGACCGGGCATAAGAGAAAAGCCTTTACAGTCTCTTACCGAGATACTCTCCCTTACAGGGATATAATTACACACTCTGTAAACGAAGGATGGTTCTCTCACTCAGACTCCACTCTCCCTTACAAGTTGTAATTGATACACCCACACTCAAGATACCTATATCTTGAGATTTGAACGAATTGTAAAATGATTGATAAGACTCTCTCACAGAGTGGATGAATGATAATCACTGAAGTACATAATCGATCACCTCACTCTTTACAGTAGACTATATAGACATTGAGAAACAGAGAGTGTGTGAGCAATTGAACTATCGACGGTGAAGAGTAAAATCATTTCATTGGGTTTGTCGAGTCATTTGTCGTCGTCACTTCTTTTGGTTTCAAGACTTCACAATTTATAGGTTATTGTATTTCGACCGTTGTGAGCATTCGACCGTTGAGCTATTCTTCCAATTTAAAATATGACCGTTGGATGTCTATTGGAAGTAACCATTGGAGCTTCTAACGTAGTCATTTGCTTTTTGTAATCTGGTGTTAATCCTTCATATAATCATCTGAAACTCATTAGCAAACTGATTAAAAGCAATTAGGAATAGTCATGAGTGATGATATGAAGAAGTGAAATCACAATCAATTAATTTAGATTTCCAGAGACGGTAATTTGAAGAAACAGAGGATGATCATGCTCAAGCATCCTTGCTTGTATGCTCGAGCAACCAAGGTGTAAATACGTTGTAGAAAGTGATCATCGTCTTGTGCTCAGGCAACAAGCTATGCTTGCTTGGGCAGCATTCTGACTCACTCTCGCTATTGCTCGGGCAACCCAGAAAGCATGCTTGGGCAAGGGTCAAGCAGAGGCGAGAATTTGTGAAATCAACGATGTTGCTCGAGTATGGTTTTTCCTCTGCTCGAGCATGGTGCTCGAGCATGCCTTTTACTCTACTCGGGCATGCCTCAGACCAAAGCTTAAATAATCTTCAATCATTGCTGATGCTCGAGCATGCCAAATATTATGCTCGGGCAATGTTGAGATAGAGAGGAAATGAGTTCAGACACAAGCTTGCTCGGGCAACCTTTTGCTATTGCTCGAGCATGCTCTCGGGCATGGCCAAATATTTGCTCGAGCATGACTTTCCAATTTGGTCTTCTTCGTTTCAAGTCCGATGATGCTCGGGCATGCTTTTTATCCTACTCGAGCAAGACTCCAAAGTTGCTCATTATTCCGACGTTGCTTGGGAAAACAAATTCTTCTGCTCGAGCAAGCCTTAAGAGCGTGCTTGGGCAAGATCCAAACAGAGGCGAGAAGAGCCATTTCAACAATGTTGCTCGAGTAAGCCTTCCCTTACGCCCGAGCATGACTTCCCATGTTGCTCTTCTTTCTTCAATGTTACTTGAGCATGCTTCCCAGAATTGTACTTCTTTGCTCTGAGGTCGATGATGCTCGGGCACTAAGTTCTCTGCTTGAATGGCCATCTCTGAGAGTCAAGCTTCCAGCTACCATTATCTTTTGCAAATTTCACTTTCAAGAAGCAATTACGTTGACATCAATTTCCAGTGAGCATAACATCTTCGGTGTAAATCCAAATTTAGGAAATCATCCCATGTTAGAAATCTCTTCAAATATTCCTTCCATTTCAATAAGAATCAACTCCAAGCTAGTTGTAGTTCGTCCATTAACATCAGATAAATGGAGGTTGATCTTATCCAGCATTTTTCTAGAATCCAGAACAGACTGTCAACTTCAAAACATCATAACTCCTTCAATTGATCTTCGTTTTCTGCATTCTTGATGTTTTTGAAAAGGTATTTGAGGCTAGTTTCCAATGGCACCGGTCTGAGCTCAATTGGATTTGTAGTTTGTGAGTTACACTCAAAATACCGAAGGTTGGTCTGGACAGTGACGGTGATACTTGTTCCAACTTGTAAAAATCATATCTCACTCATCTGGACTTCTTTGGACTTGAATTTTTGTCACAAATACGTGTTAGATGTCTAGTTTCATTTTCTGCTGGTTTCGTGTCAATCCAATTCTTGGTTTAAGAGATATCGTCAAATTACCAAAGGTCGCTAGAAACAGAGCTGAACAGAGGAAGCTGGTGGAACTACCTTGCTCGAGCAAGGATTTTCTCTTGCTCGAGCAGCATGCTTGAGCAAGCATTTTTTCTGCTCGAGCAAAGACAGATTTTGAGCAAAAATGAGCCAGAAATGGACCTTGCTCGAGCATGACTTTTTTGTGCTCGAGCAAGACACTGTGCATGCCTTAAAAAGAGCTGAAATTACACAAATGCCCCAAAACAAACTAATATTCTTCCGGAAGCTTGAACTTGCTCATATTAACTCCGAATTGACCCGTTCCAACTTCTATTTGATCACAGAAACTTGAATATTGATATTTTCATGATAATTAACAGATTCTTCTTTCTTCAAACTCAAGGCGCTGAAATTACATAAATGCCCTCCAACAAACCAATATTCATTTGGAGGCTTGAACTTGCTTGTTTTAACTCCGAATTGAGCTGTTTCAGCTTCTGTTTGATCATGGATACTTGGATATTGATATTCTCATGATATTTAACAAGTTCTTCTTTCTTCAAACTTAATTCTTGATCATTCTCCAAAATTTGATTTGGACTAACCTATAATAAACAAGGTAATTAGTCAATGTATATGATCTAAACTTTTTGCTCTAGATAATGGCATCAATATAAGACATCATCAAAACTAATCACAACTAACATCATTTAATGTTCTGAACTGCTTTTTGCTTTATGCTTTAACCCTTCAATAAACATTCTTTAAACATCTGAAATTCACTAATAAAGTCATTAAACATAGCTAGGAATATCAGAGAATAATATTGCAGAGTATTAAGATCAAACAAGAATGTTTTCTGAAATCGTCATATTTGAATTTTAGAGTCAGCATCATGAACTCGAGTTTAGTTCTTGCAGGCTCGAGTTCAGAGCTTCAGTTGGTAAAGGTGTTTCAAGTTCAAATCATAAAAACTGGAGGTTTGAAAATAAAACCTGAGGTTTTTAACTCATTGAAACATCACATTGTTCTCTGGTTGATTTGAACCCGAGTTTGCAAGTCTGAACTCGAGTTCCTTTCTTCTAGAGAGGAATGTCGCGATTTTGAGTTCTGGAGAGTTTGTGACTAAGTGGCAAACTCGAGTCTATTAGTAACAGGCTCGAGTTTGACACTGTTTAAAACAAAACTTAGTTTTAGCTTTCAAAGGCCAAACCTGAGGTTTGAAGTCCAAACTCTAGAGTTTTCTCTAGTTGAAAAGTCTTTTGCTCTCTGTAAGGTTTGAACTCGAGTTTGTAAAGTTAGGCGCGAGTTTGTTACTGTTCAAGACAAAACTCAGTTATAGTGCTTAAAACACAAACCTGAGGTTTCCAAGGCAAACTCTAAAGTTTTCTCAAGTTAAAAAGTTCTTTACTCTTTGTAAGGTTTGAACTCGAGTTTGTCATGTTAGGCTCGAGTTTGTTCAACTTAGAAAAACTCTGAATGTTTTTGTCCTAAAGTAAACTTGAGGTTTGTGAGCTAAGTCTCAGGTTTATTTTGGTAGAAAAACCTTGAAAGTTCTCTGCCAAGTGTAAACTTGAGTTTGCAAGGATGAACTTGAGTTTACATGTTTTGTAAACTCTTGAAATTTCTCAAGCTGTAAAACTTTACTCTGAATAAAACAGTGCAGAGTTTGTGAAAATCTCCTAATTTGAAAAATTCTTCCCACCAGAGATGAACTCGAGTTTATCATAACAGGCTCGAGTTCACAATTTATGTAAACTATGAAGGATTTTCTCTGGAGGTTACAGACTTAAGGTTTGAAGGAAGAGGTGTCAAGTTTAAAGTTGTTTTCAAAACAAAAACCTCTCAACCACTGATGAACTCGAGTTTTCAAATGTGAACTCGAGTTCACACAAAGATTTTGAAAACTTTGGAAAGCTCTTAAGTTTTAAACTTTAGGTTCAGTCTTGAGTTTGAGAGTCAAAGTGGCAAGTTTACCCCCTCTGTCAAAGGCAAACTCAAGGTTGTGTAACATCCTAAAAATTTACTTAACATAATAAGTAATTAAGGGTTCATTAACAACTAAGTAATGCCCATCAATCCAAAATATACCAAAAGTAAATCAGAGTATGCAGATTGAGCCCTAATGTGGCAATATACAATCATCCCACATAAACCAAAAAGACAGAAGCACTACTTTTCGCAGAGTAGCCTAAGCTTCTGAGGTCTTCCCTGATGGACCTGCACGAGAGCTATCACCTGAAAAATGTGGGTAACCATCAATCCAACTTATTACAAATACTAATATGTGCTAGTGAGGTGCCAAGTGGAACAATTTATATAACAGGGTATTAAAATATAATTCACCAATATACACGTCACAAAATTTATATCATAAATTCTATATCAAAATTATGTATCACGGTTCTCATTAAAACAATTCCCAAATTGCCTCCCACCAATCCATCCGAACCGCCTTATTTCCTCCGACTAGACCCATGGGCTAAGTTACATCCATGTTACTGGTGACTCAAAAAGCTCTCTGGTCATGTGATGAGGACCGGCCAAAATCCTCAGAGCACATGTCCCAGACCATGGGCCTTTCCCCTCATTGAACATGCGGGGTGTCGTATGCCCTTATTGCATTAGTGGGCTTGTCCCTTATTGAACAGTGGGACAATAGAAAGCCAACCATCATGCATTAATGGAGGCCTCACCACGTGGTGGAATAAAATACTCCATCTTCCCAATTCAACCCTTACCATATTTATCAAAATAAATATCATGATATTAAATTGTCAATTCTTATACATAAATAAGTATATGCAAATATTTCACAATTCAAATCATAAGATTCCACAAGGCAATTTATATTAAGATATGCATAATCATTTCACAAGATACTCACAAGCAACATATCAACACCCATAACAAGTGGAAAGTGGTTACCTCTTGTTGAAGCTAGTTACTATCTCACAGCTCCTAATCCAAGAGCTCAAACATACGCCAAAATCAATCTACCACAATCAATTTACTAATTATCAATCATTTTTCTAAAACTCTACATAAGTAAAATTATCAATTATAATTTCGTAAAATTAAAATATTCTAATTTTAATAATAATTTAGAATGCTTGAAGTGGGGCGAACTATGACTGTACTGACCATTGTAATTATTAATTCTCTTTTCAACTTACTATTAATTAATAACTCTCTTTTCTGTTTATTATTTATTAGTAATTTCTAAATTATTTATTCCATTTTTTTTTTACTAATAATAACATTTATTATTTATTATTATTATTATCATTATCATTATTATTATTATTTTAAAAAAATGCAATATGGTATATATATATATATATATATATATATATATATATATTCCAAAGGTAGCGTTAAAAATGAACATGCAATATTAAACTACCAAAATCACATATAAATAACACACTAAAAGCTCTTCCTAACATGACAGCAACATTCAAACTTACACACACACATATATATATAAAGCCACTATGCTTTCTTTTGATTCCTATGTGTAGTGCATATATATATATATACACTCATATGTATCAGCTTCCTTATTCTTGTCTGCAACGTGAGGTAGCTTTTAGTATATTATTCTTTAAAAAAAAAAATAGTTAGCTTGACTCTTTCCATGCTTCATGTAAAGTATTACACACACACACACACAAACCTTGAATCAATTCAATACACTGCAAGTTTTCTTATCATTTTTCTAAAAGTAGAGCCTTTTATCTATATCAGCTTAGCAAGATAAAAAAACAAAACAAAAGATCCCTGTTTCAACGTGTATAAAACAGAGCTCTCATGGTATAAATTCCCATATTACTTCCCACAGTAGACCCATGCATAAATATATATACTAACCCCCCAGACATCAAACAGATTAAACCACCCCTGTTTTAAGGCTTTCAAAACAGAGAACTCATGAAAGCAAGAAGGAAGACAGCTTAATGATTACCTCCAGTTTTCCAAGTTTGTCGCAAATGATCTCCATTGAAAACGCACCGCTGTTTTGCTGATATGAAAGCAGAGGAAGCTTACTGTGTTTAAGGTCTCTCTCCCTTGGTCACACTCTCGGTTTCACACTGGGTTCCCTGGCTTGTTTGTAAAGCACGCACAATAAGGGTGATCCTAACTCAATCTCTCTCTTCTCTCTCTCTCTCGGACTCACGGCTTTGCTCCCATCTCTGTCTGATGCTCTTTGTGTTACTATGAGCAATGGTGTATATAAGAGAGATTAAGGGTCCGTCCTAAAGGAGAGAGAAACTAACGGCTAAAAGCGTTGACATTGAGGGGTATGGGCTGTCTGGATTTTCTAATGGAAAAAGCATGGAGGTTGCGTGTGAACAGTAAAGCCGAAAGTGAACTGTGTTTTCGTGTGATCAGTTGCCAGCCAAAACTAAGACCTGGATTTACGGCGTGATCCTTCTCTGCTCTGCTCAGTTAACGTGTTTTGGCATATGGTTTATTTTATTTTTGATAGATAATAATGGTTGAGAGAAAAATACGATGGAACTTTATTATTTTAACAGACTCACTTTTTATAAAGCCTAAAGGAAAATGTTTTATTGATTAAGAGTGGTGTCAAATTAAATGAATTAACGTGGGTAATTAATTTCATTAATTCCAATTAGTTTTTGAGTTTTAAAATTTTAAATTAGTTTGAAATATTTAAAACATGAACCTTGATTATTTCCTGAAATAATATGAAAATTATAAGATTTTGTGAGAGAAAATATAGGAGGATTGGTTAAAAATAATTTAGTATTTTATAATTTATGTTAGCATTGACCTTCGAGAATTACGTCTATGATTACATCCAGCTTAAAATTTAAATTTTAAATTTCCATTTTTTTTATAATATTTTTTTAAAAATTTTTTTTTAATCCTAAAAATAAATTTTTGGGATATTACAGGTTGCACATAATAGGCTCGAGTTTGTCGCAGACAGAGTGTTTTTGCTTGAAATTGACAAGTTTAAAATCACTCAAATCTTGATCAAAAAACATCTCCACATTGTTTACAACTATTAGTAATCATCAAAACATTTTTATGGTCTTTGAGACCTGACTATAATCTTCCCTATAATTTACAGCGAAGAGTTTAATAACCATCAAAAACAGTCTGCCTCTAAAAATAATAACGTTTTATTCAAATATTACATTTTTTTTTTGTTTGGAAATTTGAATTATATGGGTGTTTTCTTATAGGGTTAAGGTGCGTCCAACACAATAAACTATTAGCTCAGGAGCATCCAATACAATTAACTATTAAGTAGACCGCCCAGCACAACAAACTTTTAAAAAGGAGTGCCCATCACAACAAACTTTTAAAAAGGAGCACCCAGCACAACGTCGTTAGCAAAAAGTTAACGTCCGTTATCTAAGGTGCGTCCAACACAACAAACTATTACTCCCCAATAACTTATATTTTGACTTTTAATATTAATTAGATATTGCCTAACTATAATGATTCACAATAACTATATTTAAAATATTCCAGGAATCCATTCTAAAATAGTAGACAATTTGCTTAATTATAAAATAAAAACTATTTAGAAAATATAATTCGGCTTTGATATTAATGAATGACCGTAATTACCGCCACGATGACTCATACTTGAAATCATTATTACAATGACTCGTTTTTTTTTTTTGTGCCAATAGACTCCTAATGGCTCAATGAAAATTTGAAATCATTATAATAACAATTAATTTGGCGTATTAAATATAATCAGTGATTTTTTTTTTTTGGGAAACCAATCATAAATGCGAGTGAATCATCATCCTTTTAATTAATAAGTTATAATGACTCATATTTAAAATCATTATAATGAACTGTGCCTCCATTATGGGCAGTTAAAATATCTCTTCATTATGGGCGGATTCTGATGCGATTTCCTCCTTTTTTGGCCATATTGCAAATAAGCCTTGTAAAGGTTCGTAATAAGCGCCAATGCTAGCACCAATGCAATAAGAAAAGCATTAAATGAATAAATCTTTTCATATTTACCCTTATTTATCAAAAGGTGCATATCTTCTCTCACATTTTTTATCTCTACGCATTTACGTCTCCCTCTTTCTCTCTCTTTTTTCTTTCCCATTTGCCCAACCAATAGTGACTAGGTGTAATGTTGACAACACTTCATTTATTACTGCACGATTTACTTATATTTTTGAATAAAACTTTTTGGGTATAAGTGACTTATAAAAAATACACAATGATACACTACTATCACATTTAACACTTTCAAGGTATAATACTCGCTTGTACAACACAAGGGGAGACATAGCTTCTAGTATGAGTGGTGATTCCCTTTTAGCCTAGGAAAAGTTTTTTTAAGGAATATATATATATATATATATATATGGGGAAATGATTTGTGCAGTCACTACACCTAAGGTTTTTTCCAGTGAATACAAAACGACGCAGTTTAGTTTAATAAACATTGATTAAAAATAATAATAATATACAATTCAAAACAAAACATATACTGAAATTTCAAATAATTTTTTCGTATGAGATCACGAATAACATTTTTTAAAAAAAAACAGAATCAATTTGTGTACATGCTCACATTATTCCATAGGGATAATTACATTTTAAATTTCAAATTAAATACATTAAATTAATTTGAACGAATCATCAGTATTTACCTGTGACGGGTATTTCCACGGCAAACTCGGTGTAGTAGAAGACTGAAAGCAAGGCGGAGACGCCGGAGATGACAAAAGATATGACCATGGCCAGGCCGGCCCTGTCCCTGGCCTCAAGGCCAATAAGAACGAATATTCTGGCGCCAATGACGGATCCAACGCTGAGGAGAGGTGATGCAGAGAGAGAGAGAGAGAGAGAATGAGTTTTTAAAAAAAAAATCAATGTTCATTAAACTAAACTGCGTCGTTTTGTATTCACTGGAAAAAACCTTAGGTGCAGTGACTGCACAAATCATTTCCCCTATATATATATATATATATATATATATATATATATATATATATATATAAATTGAATCCATTCCTGTAGCAAACTACATATAAGATTTACATCACCTAGTTTCCCTCATCATCTTCCACCTATTATCTAACAAGTGAAGGTTGATCAATGACACAAAAATTCTCTAGAATTCAGACTGTGAGGAAGTGTGATTTTGAGTCATTAATTAAGGAGAACTGATAAAAAAAAAAATTATAGTTATCTCATTGATGATTATTTGCTTCCGAATTAAGAAATGTTATTTTGAGTGATAAAAAATGAAAATAAAATGACACGATACTCCTAGAGCATGTAAATATTTCTCCAATTCTCCCTATATTACTTTCACTAATTCATTAATTTTACTGTTTCTTTATCTCTATTTCCACATTAAATACCCTCATGAAAAAGGGGCATTTTAGAGAAAATAATACACAATTTAACATAATAATAGCATATAATTAACTTAACTATTTTTTCCCCTTAATCTCAGTGAATTCGCCAATTAGATTTTATATTTAGAAGGTTAAAGTATATTATTATTTTTCGTCTTTCAAGAGTTCATGAGGTTTTATTTTGGTCCCTTATAATATAACAAAACTTTTTTCCACGTTCTCCTTTAATCTAATTTTCTACTCTTTTCCCCCACTTCAAGGAATTTTAAAAAATTAAATATGGTTATATTTAGTGAAAATCCCTCATAAAAATCTTTAAAAATACTAAAAGACCTAAAGATGCTTCCAATATACATATATAATACTAGAGAAGTGAGCTTGATTTATCCTTTTTGAAATTAAAGTGACATTACTCAAATGCCCTCATGTAACACCCTTATTTTTGTGAACAATATACAAAGTATAAATTAATTAAATATTGAAAAGTTGTTGGCTACAATCAAATGTTTATTTTTATGGAACTTATCAATTTAATTGAGTAGCAAAAAGGGCATTAGAGAACAAATTATTGAACCCTTAATTAATAATTTTTACCATAAGGTGTTTTGTTCTCTCTTCTACGTGTTTTCTCCAACCTCTCTACTCTCTGCACTCCCCCTCCCCCCTCTCATGCTCCCTCGTCGGCGGCTTGTGCCTTACACACAAGCTGCCGGCGACTACTGTTTTTGTGCCACAGACGAGTCAGAGTGGTTGTTGCGAGTTCATATCTTTGATCTACAGTCCTGGTGTTTTGGAGTCCAGATCTCTTATCTATGGTCCTCCCCCTCAAAGTTCTGTCAGATGTGGCCTTCTCTCGTCCTTGTGGCGAGTCCTCTCCCCTCCTTCTTCAGATATGATCTGCAGATGTGAGATTTATCTGGTTTTTGTTTCTTTTTTTTTTGTGGTACTAGGTTGGTGGTGTTCTTCATTCAGGAAATAAACAGATATATAAGATCTACGTTCAAATCCTCTTGGTTGGAAGGTTGTTTGAGCGTTTTTAGATCCGACTATCATCTGGTTGCTCGGATCTGCGTTCTTGGGGTAGATTTGAAGAGGATTTGTTTTGTGTGTGGTCAAGGTCACCAATCTACATGTTCAGAAAAGCAGAAATGCTCTTCAGGACATTATGAGTCTCCTTTCTCCTGAGGTTGGGTTTTCTTGGATCTTCACCCCTAGATGGGGTACCTGTATAGCTGCCTTAGTTGTAGCTTATGCTTATAAGGAGGTGTGCCCGATCGGGTGGGTTTTTCAACCATTACCTTCTTTGTTGTCACTTCTAACTTTGGGTGTCTAGGAGACCGCTGTTGTCCATGATTTTCTTTTTGCTCTTATCTTTTTAATGGGTGGTGACTGATACTTCTTGTTTTTGGTTTGATTTTTTGTATTTGTGTACTGTCTTTATGTTGTTCTTATGTAATGTACTGTTTCTTAATATATATATTGTTAGTTCCCTATATGTTTTGATGATAATCAACAATTGTAAACACACTTTGGAGTTTTGTCTTTGGTAAAGACTTACTGTCAAAGGGAAACTCGAGTATTGATATGAATACTTGAGTATTGACTTAACAGAGAGTTGCTCATCCTTTTTCACAAAGAAATACTCAAGTATTGGATGCTATACTCGAGTATTGGACTTACAGAGAGCACTCCAAGTTTTCACCTTGAGACAAACTCGAGTATTGCTATGAATACTCGAGTATTGGACTTACAGAGAGCACTCCAAGTTTTCACCCTGAGACAATACTCAAGTATTCAATGGAATACTCGAGTATTGGTCATACAGAGAGTCATCAGAGTTATACACATTATGAAAACTCGAGTATTGGTTTTATATACTCAAGTATTGGATTTTCACAAAGTTTTTCAAATTTAACATCTGTTTAGGAATACTCAAATATTCATTTGAAAACTCAAGTATTGACATGAAAAACTCCACAAAACTTTTCAAATGAATACATACTCGAGTATTGATTTGGAAACTCAAGTATTGGGCATACAGAGAGCATTTTCTCTTGTCAATGATTTGAAAACCCGAGTATTGAAAGCAATACTCAATTATTGAGGTTTTGAACTTAAACTCATTTTCTTACCAAAAGTTCAAAACTCGAGTATTGATTTGAATACTCGAGTATCGTCCTTAAGGTTCAAAGTTCAAGTCTCGATGATATCTCTCTAGATGATGAATACTCAAGTATCAAGATGGATACTCAAGTATTGAGTTAAGTGCACAGTGACAAACTCGAGTATTGATAAACATACTCGAGTATTGAACGCTAAACTTGAAAATCAAATCTGACGAATTTGTGAAACTCTCTCATTTGATCTTAATACTTTCATTTATCATTCTTATATATTCTTAGCTATGTTTAACCACTTTGCTAATGAGTTTCAGATGATTTAATGAATGATTATTGAAGGATAAAGTGAAAAGCAAAAAGTAGTTCAGTTCATTAAATGCACTGCTCAGAAAGTTGCATAAACTTGGCTAATTCCTCTGCACACGGTTGCAAAGCATTAAAGAATGTTTTCTACAACAAGCAACCTCATCTCCAACGGATTAATTTGCAGAAGAACAAGTCATATTACTTGGCTAGCTGGATTAAGCTTAGTTTAGAGAGAGAAGATGCCAAAAACACTTGCTAATCACCTGAAGACTTCTCTCAACGGTATTATTGAAGATGCAACGGTCAATTAATACTACTTGAGTATAAATAGGACTGCATTCAAGTCTCTACAACAACTATAACATCTGAAAATGTATAAGCATTCAAGTTCCTCAACTACCTTAGAGTTTTTACTTGTATTTTGTCTTTTGACATTATAAGCTTTAGTATTTATCATCATCTACTCTTAGAGAGAGTTTTTCTTTGATTGTTAATCATCTGTTGTAAAGAACCACAAGTCAAGGGACTTGGTGGTTGGGTTCATTGATTACAACTTGTAAGGGGGAGTGAGTTCTAGTGAGAGAATCACTTCTTAAGTGCAGAGTGTGTAATCATTGATATAGTGGAAAATCCCAGCGAGTCTGGGGACTGAATGTAGGTCAAGTTGATAGGACCGAACCAATATAAATCCTTATGTCCAGCTATTTCTTCCCTTTCTCTGCTAACCCCTATTTTCATTGTTTAAAAACAGAGCACTTAACCAAAAATTTGAAAATACCCAATTCACCCCCCTCTTGGGTATTTAGCTCCATATATATATATATATATATCCTTTGATTTTTATTTTTTTTTTAAAAACCCTTAATAAGGGCAAAATATCGCCCAAGCAAAGTGAAAAGGGAATTGAAATGAAATTTGAAAAGTCGAGCACATAAAATCTATGTGACAAAGACTTAGGTAATATAAGCTTGTAAAGGGAACTAAAAGCAACATTCTTGTTCCTTATGGTCTAGGAATTTCGCCCAACTCAAGGGAAACATGGGACAAGGACATCTTTCCATATGAGAAGGATAGTTAGAAGTCAAGAATAAATCATGTCAAGTTCTAGTTAAAAGACAACTAAAGTCCCTTGAATGTCTTTTAACTAGGGCATCAAGAGTGACATAATCTAACTTAGTGTGCAAGAGTCAAATAGGCATGAAGACACAAAATCTTCTCCAAGAAGCCTAGAAGGTGTCGGCCAAAGAGAAGAAGAGGGAGATCATGCACAAAACTCACATGATAAAATGAGAAACCCTAGTGTAATAAGTGGCAACCTAGGAATTTAAGTTTGACTTTCAAGTAGGCAATTGTACAAATGAATTAAAGGCCATTGAAGTCAAAATTTCTTCTTCTCCAAGCCATAATTTTCTTCCCACCATGAGTCAAGAGAGAAGATGCTGAATCAAACCAATGTGAAAGCCAAAATTATTATTATTATTATTTTTGTTGATTATAACAAGTTATAATTTTGACAAAATTGAGGAGGGTGTAATTTTTTTTCCATAGATATCTATGTAAGTTGTGAAAAATAAAAATTTGAGAAAACTTTTATTTAATTTAGTGAAATTTAGAACTTTGTATTAGTTTTAAAAATAGAATATGTGGAAAGAATGTAGAAGGGAATATAGAAGATTTTCTTAGGGGTATTTTAGTATTTTTAATTTCATATTTTTGTGTTTGGTCCTTCTAAATAATTACAATTATTGTGTTCTTTCTCAATAAATATTTTTTCCTCTAAGTCCTTCATTCTAATTTTCCCTAAACAAAACTTGTAAATGAAAAGTGTGGATTTATTACATGGTAAACGAAAGTTGATTATACCAAATAAAATGTAAGGAACACCTTAACAAAACTTGTGAATAACTTGAAAGTGTGGATTTGTTAATTGGTAAACAAAAGTTAGTAAAATCTAATGAAATGTGGTCAATAATTTAACAAAACTTGTAAATGACCTAATAGTGTGGATTTATTACTTGGCAAACGAAATTTGTTAATAACTAAAGAAATGTGAGGAATGCCTTAACAAAACATGTGCATGACTTGATAATTATTCCTGCCAATGACAGAGCTCCGACAGCTGGCCAGTCGTTGGCCAACAGAGCTTCGGCATTGACGGTGTAAAATCCTTTCCTTAAAACTCAATTCTCCATACACTTAATCAAATCTTTTGATAATGAACAATATTATCATGTAAAAGAGGAAAATTTAAACCCGAAGGTCTATTGTCATAGAAAAGATTATAACTCATCTTTCAAAAGTTAACTGTGGTAGAAAAAGAGTTCAACTAACCATTTGAAAATACCACCACGCTAATAAAGGATTAAATCATTGGAATATCTATCCAAAGATATAAAAGAATAAATTAGCCATTTAAAATTTATCATGGATAATAAAAATTTTCCCATCACTTCACAAGCTAAACCATAATTAATCAAACCACTTAGGCGTTGGACTTCTCGAAGTCTAGAATATAATCATTCAACCACAAGCCGAATATCAAACTCAATTATCAAAATACCTAAACAACAATTTTCTCAAATATTGATAGAGATTTGTCGTAGTCTCACAAAATAACTAGGATCAATAATAATTTGCAGTATAATGGAAATCTGGATCGTTTTCCCAACAAATTCGTAGCGGGTCTGAATTAACAGTAAAACAGCAATGAAACAAAAATGGAGGTTTTTGTTTTAGTGATAAAACTAAAACATAAAAAGAATGTAAAAACAAAATCAATCAAATTAAAATTAATCAATCCATGAACGGGATTCTTGAACTTCCATTCCATCATCAGACGAAAACATTGTAACGAAACTCATAATTGGTTCTGGACGAACCGAAATCTTTGCGTTCATATAGAAAATTTCTCAATTAGATGATCACCTAGCATCTATCTAAACAATGGTGTCTCACTGTGCGATCGCACTATAATACTTTAACTTAATTCAAACTCAGTCCTTGGAATGAACCAAACCGAATATTATTACATATAATGTTTCTAAGAATTCCAAAAATGTATCTATGTAACTTGACTCTTTACATAGGACTTTTCCAGAGTTTTTCTGATTAAACTTTGAAAATTCGTAATTAATTCTACAAGAATCTAAATGAGGTGCTTCCAAAAGCTACGTATTCCTTAGCATGTCTACTTTCACATAAAAATAATACCAATAGCCATAAAATATTATATCATTCCCAGATTTTTAAAATTCAAACATTGTCCAGAAAACTTTCTAAAATTGTGACTCAACTTCCAAAAATCATATCACGAGTTACAAACCTCCGTTTAAGGTGATCCAAAGCTCCTTCTAAATGAGGTGCTTCCAAAAGCTACGTATTCCTTAGCATGTCTACTTTCACATAAAAATAATACCAATAGTCATAAAATATTATATCATTCCCAGATTTTTAAAATTCAAACATTGTCCAGAAAACTTTCTAAAATTGTGACTCAACTTCCAAAAATCATATCACGAGTTACAAACCTCCGTTTAAGGTGATCCAAAGCTCCTTTTAAAGATTAATATGTGTACTATCAACAGTCAAAATTTCATGAAATATATCAAAGGTTTCATATTCCAAAACCATGCCATAAAATGATCACTATTCCTGGAACACAAAATTCGTCCAGATTTTCGGTTAAACTTTGGAAAATCATATCTCCCTTTCTACGCGTCCGATTTAGGTGTTCTTTGGCTTTTTGGAAAGGTTGAGATGTCTACTATCTACTGTAAAAATTTCAAGGAAAAAATAAAATTTTTCCATTTCAAAAACGAGCCCGAAATTTACTGTTCACTTTTGAAACTGACATTTTCCAGTTTTCAATATCTAACTTTGAAGAATCATAACTATCAATATACACGTCCGTTTTGACTGGGTTTTTGCTCATTTTGAACCTTAGTGAGCCTATTATTTACTGTAAAACTTTCAAGGAAAAACTCAAAGGTTTACTTGGTCATAATTGCCACGTCATTTTCATGCTTCAGAGGCATACCAGAAATTTCCAGATTCTTAGCTCAACTTCCAAAAATCATAACTCTCAATCTACATGTCCGTTTGGGATGGGTTTTGGCTTGTTTTAAAGGTTAATATGTGTAATATTTACTGTAAAAATTTCATGTAAAAAATCGAACGTTTGACCATGAAACAGATCAGCACAAGGTCACTATGTTTTCAGTCAAGAAAACAGAGGTGTTTTGTTTCAGTTTCTTCCTTCTCGACCAAACAGCGAATCCATCAGCACACTAAGGCCATGGAAACTAGAAGGAAAAGTCTCCAAGAACTCACCTTAGTCATCCCTCAAGCTTACATGCAAGTTCCACGTCGTTCTCCTTTGGTTTTGTTCCCCCTAGGTTCCACGTTGCCGCTCTTGGTTGTGTCTCTCTCTCACTGTTTCTCTGTCTCTCTGCTTCTGCGGTCTATTTCTCCATCTCCTCTATTCTTTTCTGGCCTAAAGAATGAGAATGAAGAACAACAATTCTCAGTCTCTCTCGCTCTCTCTGTCTCTTGCGTTTTTTTTTTTACTTCTGTTTCTGCCTAGTTATAATGAAGGGGAGGATAGGGTTTGGCTCAAGAAGCATGGTGTTACTATGGCGTGATCCCGTGGATATCGCTGAGATGATATCTTTCTCTGCCGGTGTGGTTGGCTTTTTGAGCGTACTACAGTACTTTTTCAAAAAAATTTCCAATCTAACGCACTTTTTAAAGTATTTACCAACTTAACGTTGGCGCCGACGAAGGCGTGGGAGGGGGTTGCGGGATTACACGGTGGCGCGTGGGGCCATGGCGCTCTCAGAGGCGTGACAGACAGTCACGCTTGCTGAGGCGTGAAGAGGTGTCACGCCTTCAGTGAGGCGTGCACACGTGGCACGCCTCAGAAGGCGTGACACAGGGCCACGCAACAGGTGGCGCGAGAGTCAGATGCGCCACCTGCTCGCGTGGCCCTGCCCCAGTTCAGAGATTCCCTCTGAACGCTGCAACCCTCCCCCCTACGGATTCCCTGCGAAAGCCCCCCCTCCTTTTCTCACAACACGCAACCAGTCACCACTCCCTCATTTCTTTTAGCTCGTATCATCTGCACCACTTCCTCATTTCTTTTAACTCCATTTATCAGCAGCATTCGTCCACCCCTTCCTCATCTCCACCTCCATTTTTCTCTCTTTTATTTTCTACTCTTCCTAGCCTGCATTTTCTTTTCTTCCTTGTCAACATTTTCTACTTTCCACTTTCCACCTCTTCCAATTTATTCTTTCATTTTACTTGTCCACCTCTTCCATTTTCACCGGAGAGGATACGTGAGCATACTGAGAGAGTGGTGGATATCTCACTGGATGATCCCCACCCTCGCGTTCGTTGGGCTGCCATTCAAGTAATTTTGAGTTCAATTTCAGATCATCCAGAAGTCCATGTTCCTCCATATTTAATTAAGTTCCTGCCCAGACTAGTCAACATAATTAGATCTTCGGCCTCAATTTATCCACGTGTTCAGGTATATATTCATGGACTCTTGTTCTCTCTTTCCCTCTTCCACATTCACGTAGACATACCTGCTCAGCCTTAAAATCTCTACCTCATTTTGAAAAAACAGGGAGAAAGGCTGAGGAAGACCCGGAGAGGAAGAAACAGGACACGTTTGCAGCAAAGGTAAAATTTAAATTTTTGTTATATTTATTTTTTAATTAGTTGAATTAACTTTTAATCATATACCTGTTATTTTTTAATGGGTTAAGGTGCAACTTTACCAATGAACTATTGGTCCAGGAGCACCCAACACAAAAAACAATTGAAAGGTCCAAAAATGCAAAAAAAACATTTCAAAAGTGACAATTACCACAATTCACTTCAAACTAAACTAACGGGCGTTTAAACAGTCAGTAGGGGGAGACTTTGAAGCTGACGTGGCACGGTGGAAGGAAATGTGTGGCATACACGTGGTCAGCAGGGAAAAAAGAAGAAGAAACAAGCTACGCTGTAATTTCATTGGTCGATCTCTCCCTTCGCCTCTCTCCTTCCTCGCCGGCACTCCTTCACCTTCATCACCGTCGGTGAGATTCTTTCATCACCGTCGATGAGATTCTTTCATCACCACACTACCACCACCTCCATTCCTTCACCTTCTCAGCGTTATCGGACATGAATGAGATGTGCGCAATCTATTATTTCCTAAGAATCTCGCGCGAGGCGAACAGAAGTTCGAGCTGCTAAAAGCTCGAAAGGCGACATGGAGGAGGGTGGGCGAAAGCGTGGGTCAAAGAAAGGTTGGGCGGGAAAAGCTAGCGCCGTCAACTGCTAGCTCATTCCAATTTCAACTTGACTGCTCTGAGTTCCGAATCTTCTCTTCTCCTCAAGATCTAGTTGATTAAGATTTCTTGGGTGCAAAATTTTTAGGTACTTGAAATGGATAGTGAAAGCCCAGGCGAGGCAAACAAAACCAAGTCCAAGACCCCACAAAAAACAAAGGAAAGCCTTCTGAAGCAGAGTCTGTCTCTCTTTCTCTCTTGCTGTTTTCTATCACTGCATTCTTAAACTCCTATATTTCATTTGACGTTTTATTTTGATTCTCTCTTTCCCAGAATCTTCGGCCGAGTTCTTCGCTGAGAACAAAAACATAGCTAGATTAGTAATGTTAGTATGATTTGTATTTCCCTCTTTTCTTTTGTTAGGTTTTTCTCTGGATTATTTGTTGCATCGTCGATTTCTCTGAATAAATTAATTTGTTTGACAATTCCCAATAAACTTTGCAACAATAAAATAATAAAAAGACAAAAAAGAAAAGCAGCTGCGAAGATGATGATGAATTCTGTGTCACTGGACACCCACACGCTTTTGACAAAAAAAAAAGACACCCACACGCTACAGACGGACGTTGCACAGTCACTAACGGTCATTGTGATGATTTAACCAATTCAAAAGTTCATTTGTATTTAAGGTCCACATCATAGTTTATTGTGTTAGGTGCTCCTGGACCAATAGTTCATTGGTAAAATTGCACCTTAACCCTTTTTTAATTAGTTGGATAGAGGCTCAACATTTTATCATGTTATTATGTTTATTGTTTAATAATAGAATTTAACGGTTAATTATATACATTAAATGCTTAATAAATATGAATAGGTAGAGATGATTAATCACTCATAAAATATTAATAATTATATACATTAAACGGTTAATTATATTTATTGTTTAATAATAGGATTTAAATTTTAATTATATACATGAAATTTATTAATGATGGTTAGTAAATGCAAAAAATTAGGATAGATGCCATGGTTAATATCTAATTTTCTTGTTATGTTTATTATTTAATAATAGGATTTAACTTTTAATCATATACAAAATAAATTTTTTAATTAACCAATAATAAATTTTTAAAATTGTAATTCCATAAATGATTGATTTGAATTATTATTTTATCTTTTTATTATTTATAATTATTAATAAATAAGATGTGATTAAGCATCTATCGTCACTAGTTAAAATATTTTTAATAGAAGAATAATAATGGGTAAATTAATTAGTTAGTCAATTAATTATTCAATTTGTATGTTAATTATAAACCTTAAGATGGAAGACTTATTATTTTATATTTTATAAAATAATAATTTCATATATAAGAGGGACTTAATATTCTGTTGTAAAATAATAATAATCTAATTATTGTAGATTGTTGTTAGTGAAATGGAGAATAATAATTACTCAAATAATTAATTCAATAATTAATTATTTAGAGAATAATTAGTAGTGACTTATTAATGTGTTGTGTTATTCTAAAATTTTTGTTAGTTAAATGGATGACCAACGAGCGCTTAGTATTGAGCCTGGCCCGAAAGAGTGGGGAGTTATAAACGAGGAGGTCCAACTGTCACACCGATTACAAGTGGTGTGGAATACCGGAGACTTGAATGTGTTGAGGGTCAGGCGAGCCTCACAAGGGTCTGCAGCAGATCTCCAAGATCCAGATCAAATCCCAATACAGCTGCAAGACCACCTTATGCATGCAGGTTTCTGGCATGTGACTCGCATGAAGAAACCCCCAGTAATGTTTTAAAATTCATTATTTATTTCCTTATACAAATTTATTTCTGATTACATGAGACGGATAATAAATGACGCTGACATATCTGTTATTTACTTTTATGTTGGTGCAGATTGACAAATACCTTATTTCTGCTTTGGTTGAGAGGTGGAGGCCAGAGACTCACACCTTCCATATGCCGGTTGGTGAGATGACTATTACTCTACAGGATGTAGAGGGCATTTTAGGTCTGTCAACTGAGGGTCGAGTAGTCTCCGGTCGAACGCATGACAACTGGGCAACAATTATGCGGCAATACATGGGTGTGACTCCACTCCCATCCGAATTGATTGGCGGAAACATCAAGATGGGCTGGTTTGACCATCACTGGGGACACTGGGACGAGCACTCAAAGTCGATTGAGGGTCAGCATTTGTACACACGTGCTTACCTCATGCGCTTATTCGGTGGATTTTTGTTGTGTGATAAGTCTAGCCACGAGGTCCCTTGCCGATATATACAATTGCTAGGTGGTGAATTCTCGGAGACTGCCACATACAGTTGGGGGTCAGCTGTACTCGCCACACTGTTTCGTGAGCTATGTCAGGCCACGTCTGCTTCAGCGAAAGACATGGGAGGTTGTTTGTTGTTGCTGCAGATATGGGCGTGGTCCAGATTTCCTGCCATAGCACTTGACATTCCACCACCCATTGACGCAGGCGATCATTACGGACGCAGGTATGCAAGAATTATGATATAATAAATTCTTTGAATTGCTTTGAGTAGCTGAGCGATTACCACCTTGTTTGACTAGGTCACTTCACTAATCTTATTGAGTTACGTTTTGCAGGTTTAACAATGTTGAGCTACGGTTATTGCGACGGAATTTAAAGACATATCGGATAGAGCTTGACCAGATGGGTCGAGACGATGTATGTATAATAAATTTGAGATTATGGAACTAAAAGTATAACCTAATTCGCGTTTGTTTACATGTACAGGTGAAGTGGGATGTACGGTTTTCTATGAATGTTTGAACGAAAAAATCCACATCCTCATTATCGGAAATCTCAAAACCCACATATTTCCGGTTACCACAGGGCAGTCTACCCGTCACTGAAGATATTATCTGATTTTGTTGAAGCTTTAACTTTCGCCGGATCTTTGCATGTAAATCTTCAGTGGACATGCCTGGTCCTATGAACATTCCTCTTTTTTCACCATCAAAGCTTAGCCCGCTTGGACCTATTTTTTTAGAACCATTGAAATATACAAATGACCGAATATCACTCATTTTTCTTTATGTAATATTATGAAAAAGAAGCTTAAACTACAAATAAAACAAAAATAATAAGAACACAAATTGTAATTGAACAAAAGAAGAAACACAGTATAAATGGAACTAAACAAAACAAAAAACTATTCAAGAAATAGAATGAAGGAGATGGGGAGTCTGCAGATTGTTGAAGGAAGGGGAGAAAGAATCACAGATGTGGTTGAAGGCAAAGAGTGAAGTGAAGCTACGGGTGTGATGATGGAAGCCAAACAATGAATTTTATAAGCTGTATATGGGGGTGAAATAAACATGTGTGAAAAGGAAAGGAAAAAAAAAACAAACAGCAGAGATCACAGAGTTCACGGGAAAGGCCGGGGCTTCGCGTGTCTGGTTGACAGGTGGAGGCGTGGGGGCCAGCCACGCCATCAGAGGTGTGGGCAAGCCCCACGCCACCAGCCAGCTGGTGGCGTGTGGGTCCCTCACGCTACTGATGGCGTGGGGGACCCACACGCCACCAGGTGTGCTGGCGTGAGCAATGCTCACACCAGCAATGTGTGGCGCCGGGCCCACCAGCAAAACTGAAGGCGTGAGTCTGTCGTACGTCTCTTGTGGCCTTACTTCGGTAATTACTTTAAACAGTGCTCTAAAATGGAATTTTTTTTGAAAAAGTACATTATTTTGGTCAAAAATCCCGATGTGGTTTCGTGTTGCTGTTTTCGTTATAAATCCCATATAAAGCTGCTTGAAATAGGAAAATTCGAAATTAGGTTGGTAAATTTAATAAATCCTTAATTAAGTTATCGACCCAATTAAGAATTTCAAAATTGAGATTAAATGACGCTACTACCCTTTTGATAGTCTCCTCTCTCATCTTAAAATGTTTCAATACTTTTTAACTTATTTTTACAATAAGCGTAAATATATATAAACATTAATATATAATAAAATATGATTAACTTAGATCAAATAATTTTTTTGTGTGTGGAAGAATGATTAGGAATAATTCCAAAAGAAAAAGTATCAACCCCAATATTAATTAAATGTTTTCTAGTTGAATATTAGAATAAAAAAATTATTTTTTACTTGATTTTTTGTTCATTGAGAAAAAATGTTAATATAAAAAAATAAATAGTTTGATATAGCAAAGTGCATATCAAAGATTCTCATTAATGATTTTTTGGAATAAAAGATATTTATTAATGTAAAAAAAAAACCTATATATCACATAAGTAAAATTGCATGATTAATGAAGATTAATTTTTTTTTATTGACAAAAAACTAATATGAGTTTTTTCAAAAATAAGATTTTATTCAAAATATTTAATTGATAACGGTGTTATGCATTTTTTTTTACTCAAATCAATAAATCATTCTTCATGAATACAAAAACTCATTTGATTTAAATGAATCATATTTTATTTTCTCATGTATTAATGTTAATATATATGCACACTTATTAAAAGAAAAAATTAAAGAGCAATTAAATTCTTTAAAGAGGAAAGATGATAGAGAAGATTAGGACAGTGTATTAAAGTCAATTTTCCTATATTTTAAAATGCTAAATTGAGTCTATAATTTAACTAGGGAATTTTTGGGTTTAACAATTTGATTTAAAATTGGGAAAATTATAATAAAGGACCTAAGAAAAATAATATTTATTAAGAAAGACCATAAAAATAGTAATTATTTTAAAAGACCATAAATTAAAACATTAAAATAGAAAGACTAAATTGCCCTTGTCCAAATTTTTTATATTCTTTCTAATTAAATCAAAATTTGGAGTGGTTACTCATTATCATCCAAATCTTCTTCATTTTGAGAAAATCATGGAGAGAGATGATGGAAAAACTGAAAACATTTATGATCAAACACTAAATATACTCGTGCTTGGACATTTATAAGTTTTTTATTGATAATATGAAATATATATAACTTAGATTGGAAAAGGAAGGAAACAATTTCTTTTGACTTTTATATTATATATAGCCATTGAGGTGTGATTGCTAAAACGTTTCATCTCATGATAGCGACGGTTCAATCTGCAAATTGAGGGGATTATCTTCGATTTGCAAAAAAAAAAAAGTTGCTTTGTTTTGCTGGATAATATGAATTCAGAAGAGGGACAGACAAGGAAGATACCTTTATCGTAATTAAGAAGAGATTTCGGTACAGTAGAAATGACATTGATTTTGATTTGGTCTTTAATTGTTATTATTTATCAATTATTTCAGATTCTGATTTAGTTAGAGAGAATATAGAAAATCTAGGTAAGGGCAATTTAGTCTTTCTATTTTAATATTTTAATTTTTGGTCCTTCAAAATAATTACGATTTTTATGGTCCTTATTAATAAATATTATTTTTCTTTGGTCATTTATTATAATTTTCCCTTTAAAATTTCTCCATTTTAAGCAACTTTATATGAGATTTTCCCTTGTTTTTTATATTAATAAATATCTTTTCTTTTAAAAAATCATTAATGAAAATCTTTGATATCTAGTTTGCTATATCAAACAATTTATTTTTTATATTAACATTTTTTCTCAATGCACAAAAGATCAAGTAAAAAATAATTTTTTTTATTCTAATGTTCAACTAGAAAACATTTAATTAATATTGGAGCTGATAATTTTTTTTTTTGACTTATTCCTGATCATTCTTCCACACACAAAAAATTATTTGATCTAAATTAATCATATTTTATTTTATTACATATTAATGTTTATATATATTTACACTTATTATAAAAATAAGTTAAAAAGTATTGAAACCCTTTTAAGATGAGAGAGAAAACTGAGAGGGCAGTAACGTCATTTAATCTAAATTTTAAAATTCTAAATTGGGTCGATATCTTAATTAGAGATTTATTGAATTTACCAACCTAATTTAAAATTTTCCTATTTCAAACAGCTTTACATGGGATTTTTCCTACTACTATTATTATTATTATTATTATATCCAATCTATTCCCTATCTGATGCAGGGTGGGGCTTGGGCTGGTATTTAATGAATTAAATGTATTGAGGTATTATATTGGGCTATAAGGTTCTGCACGTATGGGCTGGAGGGAGGGTTCAAAATATAACAGAGAGATATATGTAACTTAGACTATTATTCATTTAACTGCTATTATTGAATAATCATAGAAAATAAATCCTTAATCTCCTTTAACGATTTTCTTTCTCAATTAAATTTCTTTCGGCCTTAAAATATTATCTCTAAAATATTTATGCCAAAAATTATTCCCTAATTATTTGTCATTAATTTATGGGGAAAATATGCCTTAAATTTTAGTAATTAATTTCATAATTCTTTTAGGGAAAATTTCACAATTAAATTTTCCAATAAAATATTCAAATTCTAAGTCTCAAAGTTTGGGGTGTTACAATATGAACTTACTCTTATGCTACCTTTACTGTGGAATCCGAGAACAATTCCTGCCAGCCAATATTACATAAGCAACAATCTAACCTCTTAGTCATGTCCACTCAATTTAGGTCCTCTCCATGTGAAGAAAGGTCCTTTTGCACCCAAATCAATGAGTTCGATTCCTTCAAACTAGTCACGAAACCGTTTACACCTTCCCTTATTAACCCTACCCCTCCCCCCTTTTGCTCCAAGCAAGTACTTATTTCATTCCAATCCCCCGCTAGAAGCCACGGTTCAGTCATGGCAACAACTATATTGTCTAACTTCCCCCATAGCTCTCCCCTCATGGTCACATGCGGATTGGCATAAACAACAATAAAATACTAGGGTAGTTGACTCCCAATCAGTAACTGACAATGCAAAAATTGTAGATGTCTCTCTACTACATTGACTACCATATTTGGGTCATTCCATATTAGCCAGTACCTCCAACAAAACCCATAACTTCCACAATCTCCAAATACCTAAAGAAGCCAAAATTCCAGATGACTCTCCTAGCCTTATTACCACTAATATGAGTCTCCAACAAAACAACAATATCCACTTTTTGAGCAAAAACAAGGTTTTTCAGGAAGCGGTAAATCCCTTACTAGCTGTCCCTCTACAATTCCAAACTATGGTCTTAAACATTAAAAAACAATAGATGGTGATACCTTATTACCTTTGCACACTTCCATTGACCCTATCACTTGAGCTTGTCTTATTTCAGTAGTACGTGAAACACCCTTGTCATAACTATCTTAAATATCATCACCATAAAATTGCCCCACATCCTCTACCGTAATCACCCTATTTTTAGAGTTAGGAATTAGGACTGGCCCAGCTTAATAGGGCTGGCCCGTGAAGGGCCAGGGCCTAATAAGGCCAGCCCTCCAAGGTTCGGGTACGAGAAATATCTTTTTTTCAAAGCCCGGTCCAAGAGCACCAGAGCCAGGGCTAGCCCTCCAAGACCTAGAAGTTACTATTCCAAATTTTAACTATTTTTCCTCTGTTTTTTTTTTCCAAAGAACTATAATTAGTAAATTATAACAATTAAAGTTATAATTTATCAAAAAAAGTGTTGTCAACATTAATATCAAAACAACACGAATCATCCAACAAATAAACACAATCACCAATTCATAATCAAAAGCAAACTAAGTTCACAAATAACTCACATAAAACATAAAAATCATACCACTAAGCGACATTAGTACGATGACTATTATTGCTGTCATCTTCGCCACTATCAGCAATTTTGACGCTATTTGATTGTGCTTCACTTTGAGTAGGCTTTAATTCATAAGTAAGAATATCATTAATTTCTTCTCTCGCATCATGAACACATCCATAATCTTTATTTGTAACAAATAATAAACCAAATCATAAAATTAGAGTATAGTTATTATGTATTTGTGTATTTTTACTTCAATGGATAAAAAACTCTATAACCAATACAAAATACATATAAATTACTCCCTCCGATCTTAATTATAAGAGTTTAGAGTTGGTTTTGGTCCTAATTATAAGAGCAAATTTTAACTTTTGTCAATTTTTTCCTATAATACCCTATTTATAATTTCTCAATAATATTAAAAACAATAATAATTTAATAATAAACTTATATATTTTATAAAGGGCGAAGGATCGATTTTACACACGAAGTTCTCCCCCAGGAGCGCCCAGCACCACGAAGTTTTTTGAGGATCAAAATTACACATGAAGTTACGTTTTAAGAGCGCCCAGCACCACGGCTGTTAGTCAATCGTTAGTTGACCATCAACTTGCTGACGTGGCGCTAATTTGGACTAACGCACTGATATGGACAGTGACGTAGATGCTGACATGGAATAAAAAAAAATAAGAAAAATTAGAAGGAAAAAAAAATTTTAAAAATTAGGAAAAAAATTTTAAAAAAAATTCAAAAAAATTAGAAAAAATGAGAAAAATGAGAAAAAAAAATTAAAATAATTAGAAAACAAATTAAAATAATTTGAATAAATATTAAAATAATTAGAATAAAGATTAAAATAATTTAAAAAAATTCAAAAAATTTAACCAATTAGAAAGAATTTTTTGAAAAATTAAAAAAATTTGAAAAATAATTATAAAAAAGTAGAAAAATAATTCAAAAAATGAGGAAAAAAATTTTAAAAATTTGAAAAAAATTCGAAAAAATTAGCAAAAAAATTCAAAAAATAAGGAAAATATTAAAATAATTAGGAAAATATTAAATTAATTATTAAAAAATATTCAAAAAATTAGGAAAAATAAAAATAAATAGAAATAAATTAAAATACCCCTGCCAGTAACCACCCTTTCGTCGGCGATCTGTTGCCCTTTATTATATACATGGTTGGATATAGGGATGAGTTTTCAAAAGAAACGATGAACTAAAAGAGGAGAATCTAACAAGACCCATTAAATTAAAATAAAGGAAAAATAAAAAAATTAAATTTAAAATAATTAGAAAAAATTTAAACAATTCAAAAAAAATTCAAAAAATGAGGAAAAATTTAAAATAATTAGGAAAAAATAAAAAAATTCAAAAAAATTTAAAATAATTAGAAAGAAATTAAAATACCCCCGCCAGTGACCACCCTACCGTTGGCGATCGGTTGCCCTTTATTATATACATGGTTGGACAGAGGGATGAGTTTTCAAAAGAAACGATGGACTAAAGGGGAAGAATGTGACAATGCTCATTAAATTAAAATAAAGGAAAAAGAAAAAAGAATTAAATCTTTTGGGTAAAACTCAAGAGGCTCCATAGCTGACAACTCAGCGGAACACTCTGGAGCCTCTTGGGTTTTACCCAAAAGATTAATTTCTTTTTTCTTTTTCCTTTATTTTAATTTAATGGGCTTTGTCAGATTCTCCTCCTTTAGTCCATCGTTTCTTTTGAAAACTCATCCCTCTGTCCAACCATGAATATAATAAAGGGCAATAGATCGCCGACGAAAGGATGGTCACTAGCAGGGGTATTTTAATTTATTTCTATTTATTTTTATTTTTTGAATTTTTCCTAATTTTTTGAATTTTTTTTAATAATTTTTATAATTATTTTAATATTTTCCTAATTATTTTATTTTTTCCTTATATTTTGAATTTTTTTGCTAATTTTTTTCAAATTTTTAAATTTTTGTTCTAATTATTTTTTTCCTCATTTTTTGAATTATTTTTCTAATTTTAAAAAAAAATTCAAATTTTTTTAATTTTTTAAAAATTTCTTTCTAATTGTTTGAATTTTTTTTAATTATTTTAATCTTTATTCTAATTATTTTAATATTTATTCAAATTATCTTATTTTTTTAAAATTATTTTAATTTTTTTTTTACATTTTTTGAATTTTTTCGAATTTTTTAAATTTTTTTTCGAATTTTTTTTATTCCATGTCACCGTCCACGTCAGCTAGTTGACGGTCAACTAACGGTTGACTAACAGCCGTGGTGCTGGGCGCTCCCAAAACGTAACTTCGTGTGTAATTTTGCTCATAAAAAACTTTGTGGTATTGGGCGCTCCTGGGGGAGAACTTCATGTGTAAAATTGCTCCTCCGCCCTTTTATAAATTAAATAATGTTTACAACTCATTAATGTTAGATGCACCTCAATTGTACTTCTTTTTTAATAAAATAATTTGAGCAATTTTTGTTATATTTTTCCCATATCACCCCTACTAATATTTTTTTTACAATAATTAATTTATTAATACGCTTATATTCTATCAAGTGAAAGATTCTGTTTTATTTTTTTATTTTTAAATAAAATAATTTTAATATTCCTTTAAAAAAGGAAAAGAAAACCTGTAAGTAGCTTTGGAGCATGTGTTATGTGTCCAAGGTTGTTGTGTTTATTCCCCACATAAATTGAGAATGATTAAGACGTTAAATTATTGGGCATCATGCCTTGACTAAGGGTGGGATTCAACCCCCACATAAATGAGGAGTGTATAAGTATGGGAGCACTTAGTGTGTGGGCTAACCTCTCACCACTTAGATACTCTGTTAAGCTCTGCGTGGGCTACTAATTCAAGCAGGGGTAATTTTAGAAAATAATTATCATTAACTAATTTAATTTCTCTTCTTAATCTCTCTAAATTCTGGTAAATAGTTCCTATAATTAAGACCAGAAAGAGTAGTAAATTACCATTATATATGAATCCATACATCCAAATATAATAATAATAAATTAAAAGGGTCTGCAGGGCCAGCCCGAGGCCTTATAGAGTCGGCCCTTTTAAGCCCAGACCCTACAAGGCTATTTCATTAAACTCATCTAATTTTTAAACCCAACCTTTAAAGAATCAGGGCTTAAAAGGGCTAGCCCGACGGACTCAGCCCAATTTCCCAACTCTACCCATTCTTATGGCTACATACAGGTTTGGTTTATCTTTGTTAGTCGAAACACCTAGGACCCGTTTCTTTCGCTGAAAGAGGGCGGTGGAAAGGGAAAATAAGACACTTCCAACGAAAAAAACACGTTTGGTTGTCCCATTATCCATCGAGTAGCTTTCCCGCGAGTTTGAATTTTCCCTCATCCACTGGAATGTGCTTTCCCTTAAAAAGAGGCGGGAATGTTAAAATGCTGCCAGGAAAGTGAAATTATCGGACAAAAAGACCCCTTGAATATACTGTACCTATTTATCAAAAAGCACGACGAAGGCACGAGCTGGAGCTAGACGAAAAAGCTGTCGATGAAGAAGCCTGGAAAAACACTGTGCCTATTTGTCAAAAAGCATGAGGAAAGCGTGAGATGGAGCTAGGCGAAGCTATCGGTGAAGAACCTTGGAAAAACAGTGGGCGTTTTTCAGCGAAGGAAAAGTATATCCCAGGGAACAGAGCTGCATTTGGAGATCAATATACATTCGAAAGAAAATAATCTTCTGTGATTTACCGATAGGTTAGGAGACTTGGGAAGGCCTGTTCATTCGAGCTGGGGGAGACCATGTACATGTATCAATATGTTGCACTGACAGCTTCAACTGATGTGCTCACTGTCAAAGTTTTCGTTCGAACGCGCAATTACTTCAATGTCTTTAGTTCAAACGAAACCATTTAGTTCGAACTTTATAGGACAACAGTTTATCCATGGGAAGAGGTTTCAGCAATGTTTTCGTTTGAACTAATTGATCTAGATCGAACAGTCGGTTTCAGCAGTGTCGCCATTTTAACTGAGCTCACTTTCATTTTAATCAAATCGCTGCTAGTTTGTTGTCGTTAATTTATTACATGAAGCGATCATTTTTTTCCATCCAGTCTCTCACCTTACGCACAAACTCCTTCGCCATCCTCTAATCGATTGACACCTTCTTCTAAAATATCAGAGCTTTTGTCGAACTTGTCACCTCTGGATGCCAGTCGTAATTGCAATTTCATATCTCATACACTGCAACTTTAATTTTTTATCTCACCGTATTCGCGATCTGGGTTAGGGATCGATGAGTTCACACTGTTCAAACCAAATTCACCTTTTTTCCTTTTTTTGTAAAGGGCATTTTCGGAAATTCACTCAGTCTTCCCACTTAACAAACACCCAATTCTTCATACCAAACATATCATTTTCCCTCAACTAACTTCCTTTTCCTAGTGTATCAAACGGCTCACATTTTTAAAATTCCCTCCTAATCTTTCATTCCTTTCCTTTCCATTCCATTCCTTTCCTTTCCTTCCCTTCCCAAAATCTTCTTTGTAACAAACCGGACCTACATATTTTCTTTTCTTCTACGCTCCATTCCAGGAATTAAAATTAGAATACAAATACGTCGCCGTTTTTTTGTAGATGAGGAGGAGCGGATAGAAAGTGGAGATGACAGAAATCGAGCGATTTAACGCAGCCTTTCTCCTACTCCCCCAATCCACTCCTCTCATCCACTCTCACTCCAGAGTGTTGAGAGAGAGAGAGGCTGGCCTGTTCTGATTCTTCTGCCATAGCTCAAAATCCTATCTCTACTTCCACATCCCATAGCCTCGAACCTTTGGCCTTTCCTCTCGTTCACCTCTTTTATACGCCGAGAAAACTTTTTGTGGTCTTTATCTTTAAGCTCTTCTCACATTGATTTGCATCAAATATAGCGAATCGACTTCATTTGACGATCCTACGGGTTTAATATTGTCAAGCATTTTCGGACTCGATTTCGCTTGTGAGATTGATAGATTGCGCAATAACACTTTCGAGGACTTTGTGTCAGGTGGCGTAAAAGAGCTTCAACCGCGGCTGAGCACGCAAAAACTTGCTGTTTTTTAAGTCTGAGGATTCAGATTTTGAATTTTCTACATTGGTGAGTGTCATACCTGTTTCTGTAAAAACTGATTTCTTCTTTTCTGAAAAAGGGTATTGTTGGCCTTAGCTTCTTTTCATGTGAACTTCATTGTTACTGCTGGGTGGAAAATACTTTCTGATTTCAGTTAGCAACAAGAATGCGCATTTTTAAATGGTTCCAATTCGATTTTCCCGCCTTTATTAATGCTAGAATTAATGAAGGTAGACTCTCTGCAACATTAAATTGATATAAAATCAACGATAAAGGGCAGTTGTTGTGATTCAACCTTTGAGGAATAAACCCCAGAAATTTAATGTGGGTTTCAATTAGTGGTATCGAGTTTCAGATTGGGGTTTATATCAATCCACTGTCAAAACATGTTTATTTTCATCATCTTTCTGTTAGTCTTGGAGAAATACAGGTTTTTCCCAACAAATTTTCTTCTCAACATTTTGTTTTGGTTTCCCTGATATTTGCATGTCTATTATACTGAAAATCCTTTTACACATTTACAGAATAACATGGAAATTTCTAGTACCTGTAATGGCAGTAGCATGATGTGGTTTTTTAAGGATAGAGGATTTGATGATAAAAGCATACAAGGAATGTTCAGGAAATGCAAGCGCCTTGAGGTTGTGCATCAAGAAAGAGCATCTGAGAATTGGGCCTATTTGACAAGCATTGGCATTCAAGAGAGGAAACTCCCATCTATCGTTTCAAAATGTCCCAAGATTCTTACGCTTGGCCTTAATGAGAAGATAGTTCCCATGGTTGAATGCCTCAAGACGCTGGGAACGAAACCCAATGAAGTTGCTTCTGCCATAGCCAAGTTCCCTCAGTTACTCTCACATAGTGTGGAAGAGAAGCTTTGTCCTCTTTTGGCCTTCTTTCAGGCATTGGGCATCCCTGAAAAGCGACTTGGAAAAATAATACTGCTCAATCCAAGGCTTATCAGCTACAGCATTGAAACAAAGCTCACAGAGATTGTGGACTTCCTTGCTAGCCTTGGTCTAAATAAAGATGGTATGATTGGAAAAATTTTAGTCAGGAACCCATTTATTATGGGATATAGCGTCGATAAAAGACTCCGCCCTACTACTCAGTTTCTGAAATTAATTGGTCTGACTGATCTCGAACTTCAAGTGGTAGCTGTGAACTTCCCAGAAATTTTGAGTAGAGATGTGAACAAGGTTTTGGAGCCCAATTATTCGTACTTAAAGAAATCTGGATTTCAAGACAGACAGATAGCTGCTTTGGTAGTTGGATTTCCTCCAATCCTGATCAAGAGTATCCAAAATTCTCTAGAACCCAAGATAAGGTTTCTAGTAGATGTGATGGGAAGACAAATCCATGAAGTTGTTGACTATCCCGACTTCTTTCGTCATAGTCTGAAGAGAGAAATAGAGTTGCGGCACAAATTCTTGACACAGAGGAACTTAATTTGTAGCTTGAGTGAAATGCTTGACTGTAACAAGAAGAAGTTCTTCTTAAGATTTGGTTTATTAGAAGGACCTGTGTTGAGTAATAAGTTTTCATCCCACTTATAACTTGGATATGACTTTTGTATAACTGGCTTAGTCTAGTTGTCATTTTCAGATTTCTGCCTTTGATGTGGATTCTTTTGAGTAGTTCAAGAGGTTGGGCATTCCACATAAATTTAATTTATTTCAATTGAAATATCCAAGATCAAGATCTTCTGAGATGATTTTGTTTTGTTTTTTTTTGGGTTCAAGATCTTCTGAGATGATAGGTTGTGCCTTTTCTGAAGTTTGTACATGTTTCAAAGATACAGAGAAGGTATGTGTAATTTTAACAAAGCTCATGGGAGGTTTGTGTAGTCTATTATTTGTTTCAAGGCGTAGGTTATAAAAATGGAGGAAAGTCCATGTAATGTTAGTCATATTTCCAAAAAGTTTGTATTGATCTCAGAAATATGGTCTTGTCCATTAACATCTCAAAGGATGTATGCCTAATTTTTGCTTATGGATTATGTGTGTGTTTTTGTTTGTTCCTATTTATAAGGTTGGGAGGGAATGTAATTTTTGTTCCTATTTATAAGATATGTCATTGACTTCATCTTAGAAGTTTACTAATTTACCCCTATTAAATGATGTGCTTGAATATGGGTAAATTGAAAATTTATTAGATTTTAAGATAGAGTTAATGAGTTAAAATTGTTCTTGGTTCTGATAAAACATGTTACAAATATTTTATATATAGGACTCTTCTCTGAAATTTGAGGGGCAATTTTGTGTGTGTGTGTTGTGTGAAGCAGAGATTTGATTAGTGATTTGGTGGCAGACATATATGATTAGTGAAAATTCATTGTCATGCATGGACCTTGTGTTTGATTTGCACGATTGGGGTGTGTAGAGTCAAGTAATGGTGAGTAAGATAGAAAAGGATTTTGATTTGTTTAATTTACAGATTTGAATATCTTTTAAGCAAATATCAATGAACCTATGTTTGGCTGAACAAAATAAGTAATTTTTATTTTGAGGCAGGGTTTAAATTCATCAACAGTAAATTAACAAGAAAAACAGGTTGGGTTGCAATGAGTCGTAACGCATATTACATGGGTTTTTAAACGCACCAGACAATCACTAAAAGAACTAACTTTACAGTTATAGAAAACAAATTTGAAGAATTGCTTCTTCTACTTTTGAGTGAAAATTCGATTGTTTTTTTTTTTTAAAAAAAATAACTAGTTACGTTAAAATGTGTATTATTTGGTCCTAAGAAGAGTAGGGCGATTTACTTTGCATATTCATTGTATTTCAAGTTGTCAAGAATAAATAAATGACTAATAAATATTTGATACGCAAATATGGAACATATTTATTTCTTTCTTTTAAAAAAAAAAAAAAAAAGAAGCCACAAAACCTCTAAACTATGAAAAGTACAATTCACGTCCTACTCCTTGTAAAATCCTGAGACACATTTTAGTTGTCGGTTAAAAGCTACAAAAACCAATCAATATATCAAAATAAAATAGATTACACCCTCTAGTCTTTATTATAAAGCACCAACTAATGATTGTATTGGATCTTTTATATAAGACACTAGCTTGTTTCTAAAGCACATTAATAATTTTTTTCCCATATATGCCTATAATTGATAAGGGTAGTGGGTGAGAATAATAACGAATATAATATTAGAATTAAATGTAATTAATAGGGGTAATATTAGAAATTACTTAAATTATAAGACAACTTTATTGATTTTAACTATTTTTATTGGTTTGTGGGAATTGGTGATTGATGCCTTATAATAAAAATTAGAGGGAATATATTATATTGTTGCTTTCCTGTATATGTTGACTTACGTTGAGGGGGGAAAAAAACCGTATATGTTGAATTCCGTTATCTGTCTTGTGTCATTTCCCTTCCCTTGATCTCTCTCTGTTTTGTTTTTTTGTTTTTTTGGGCAATAGCCTTGATCTCTCTTTTTTGGTCATTAAAATAAACAACAGAGTTTGCAAACTCAATGCAGAGTTGTTCGAGTTATAAGCATCAAAGTAAATCCAGACATCCAGTATAGTGAATGCCTATTTGGCAAAGTGGTGGAAGGGTTGAAACGTGATTGAAGGAGAAAAAGCATGTTGAAGCTTTTATGAATGTTTGGGTTACGAAATAGTTAATGGGCTTTTGATGCAAAAGCCAAAATTTGGTGCTTTCAACCACACTGCGAAAAGAGAAAACCAATAACTACAAGAAAAGATAAAATTATTTCAATAAACTGAATAATTTGATATTTATAAATGTATCTAAAGGGGAAAAATTAAATAATAAAAATTGAGCAAAAAATAGGGAAAATTCTATTATTAAAAATTTAATTGGTAAGAATAATCTAATAATTTTTTATATACCTAGAATGCAAATTCATGTCATTTTACATCTAAAGTTGTTTCTTTATTAATCATCTAAATAAGTTTCAGTTTTAAAAAGTGACTTTTTTTACAAAGTCAATCCAAACTTGAATCGTATTATACTGACTTTTACCCTAACTTCAGTTTTTAAAAGTCAAATACAATCAAAGTTCTTTTTGCCGCCGCTACACCAATTAGAACCTATATTAATCTTTTAATATACAAAATCAAAATCCCACAACTCAACCAACAATCAGTAATTCTATGTCCTGCCCAAAAGAAAAGCAAAAGGGGGAAGAAAAAGAGAAAAGAATAATCCCATGTCAGTTCAAGACTTTGCACCTTTTGGCATGATCATCACAGCCAGCATACACCTCTAAGCCTGCTCGGCTCAGTTGATTTTCTTCAAAGCAGGCACAACGTTTGCTCATTTTTCCAGTCAAAGCAATCTCAAGCGGCCTCTGAACAAGCCTCGGGAAGCCAGCATCACACCATACCTGATCAAAAGTGCAATCTGTGTTATACAACTGAGTCAATTCAAATATATATCAGCACAAGTTCAAAGAGAGAACTCATCCTAAAAGACTATTAAGTGAGAGAGTCCTTTAACTTGTAAACCACATTTCATTTGCGAGGTTCTCTTATGCATGACTCAAACAATGCGCCTCATTCTATCAGAATCTTCCGTGAGCATCATCCTCTTAACGAAACACTAATGTTACCAGCATAAGTCAAAGGGAGAACCCAGCCTCAAAGGCTAGCCTTACTAGATAGGAGAACTCTTTTAACTTACAAAACATACTTCACTTGTGAGACTCATGACACATGAATGGAACATAAAATGAAGTATCAATTTACATTAGTTAATGACGAATCATGTCATAACACTACGACTCTTGTTATACAAACCAAAGTTCCATATGTTTGCATGTGGCTTGATAAAACCAAAAAAGTTCTATCAGAGAAGGGAAATACCGAATTTCTAGTGAGTAAAACAGAAAAAGATCGGTGAGTTTGTCACGTTTGGAAAGATTTAAATTAAAAGCGTGAACAAGTCGATTAGATTTCACCAGCAAACAAGTCATTTAATAATAAAAGAAACTATCAGATGCATTCAGAGACTTCCCGCAAGTTGAATATTCTCAGCACTTTTTCACTCGATTCACTCTTGGTAGGTACAAACAAATACCATAAAATCATTTTCAATGGTCAAATTAATTAATTCAATTAAGGAATTGTGGATCCAAAATGCTCTAAGAAAATATAACACTCGCACACTGACACAAAATCGTGCCTGAGCACAACTAAACCATGATAGGTTGCTTATGATACGGAATTTATAGTTCATTTTTATAGTATTAATGCAGAAGCGTATGAATCCAAATTACAGCTAATTATCTACTAAAGCACGTAACTCAGCTGAAAAAGTAAGAATTACTTGGCAGTATATAATTAATAACCTATGATATTGGCTCTGGTCTTCTATTCAAAGTAGAGAGATAAGAGATATAGGCAGCAATGAAATATGTAATGTACCTCTCCACCCTCATCTTGACTCCATCTTGAATTACAGCTAGGTTGTTTAGACTCTTCGATCTTCTGCTTTTCCAAAAGTTGCGCGCCTCTGGCAGCCTTTGCTTCAACCCCTTTCAAATATTTAGTAGGATGCCCTTGGCTATCATAGTATCGACCAACAACCTTACCAACATACCTACGTAATGGAAGCAAAAAAATAATGACAAAAAAAGTGTGTGCATGATATATTTAATTTGCTTAACCAAAGATAAGTTAGCAAAAAGCTAAGAGATATCAATGTCGGCATTTGCCATCAATAAAGATATTCCAGCAGTAGCACCAAACCTTTTTTTTTGGGGGGGGGGGGGGGGGGAGATTCCAGCAAATATGTCTAAAAAATTGCAAACGGGAAAGAAGGATTAACTGGAAATTTAAAGGAAAGTAGGAAACTATCAAAATGAACGTAAGATTACAAGCCTGATGGGAGTTATTATGGCCATGAAAGTCTTGCTAATAATGGATGTAATCTTGATGACTTTTAATAGCAACTTCAAACAAAAAGATTGATTGCAGAAAATATGACTCACTTGTAGCTTCTAAAGTAGAAGTCCCTCCATTCAACAACGCTCTTCACCTGTATGCACAATATAATAAAATCATACAAATAAATATCAAATCGATTCCAGAACCCTAAGACAAGAAGTAGGTCTTATTTGGAGCACCATAGGGACTAAGGCATAAGTGATGGTATAAAAAGCAGTGACAGAAATTGTAGGCCGAGAACTTTTTGTTCACACATCTAATAGCTTAAACCTGAGATGAAGTGGTCAATGACATAGTATTAGATCCCCTGTTCAGGAATCTAATATTTGTCATCCCCTATTCAATTAGAGTGTGCTTGGCTTGGAGGGAGGGAGGGGAGGGGAGAGAAAAAATTTACCTCATTTTGACTGAATTGCCCATGAAAAATTTTCATTATTTCATAGCTACACACTCCATCCCATCCCATCATTATCTCAACAAGAAACCCTTTTTTTTCCTCTTTAATGGCAATTTGGTAAAATATCCCCTCCCATCCCCTCCCCTCAAACCAAACACACTCTTAATTAAAATTAACTTACAGCAGAAAATTTGGAATGCACACACATCAAACCCAAGGGGTTTTGGTATAAAGAAATAAATTAGAGATAATAATTGGCAGAATATAGCATTAGTTTGCCTTTTTTCTTTGTTTAGGTAAACTATAGAAGTGCAGCCATTGTTCTATCTCTAGGTATGCAATGTTCCCTCTATTATAAATATATATAACACAAGCCTCCCTTTGTATCAAGGGGAGGCTTCACGCATCATTGGCTCTACTTGCTTTATTCTTTACAACAACAAAAAGGGGAAACTGAACATACCCACACTTGTCTTTGCCTTCAACTCCGATGTCCCCCTAACTTATAAAAAGTTGCAACTTTACACCCATATCTATTAACCCTGTTGAATTAACCTTCCATCATCTAATTTGGATGTCAAATCTAACTTAACTTCACTTATACAATCTCATCTTTGCCTTTGACCACAATGTCCCCACAACCCAAAAGTTGATATTACTACCCTTCCCATTGTATACACATTTGCCCTTGTATTCATCTTCTTTACTAACCCTCTTTCCTACATTTGTAAAAAGCATGCTCATCCAAATTGGTAAAGAATGCTCGGAGAGCGATGCTGGTGTGTTCTTATAGAAGAATTATATTTGTCTATAGAAAAAGATATTAGAAGAAATACATTGGAGTTAGTGATCAAGAAGTTCCACAACATTATGAGGCAGTGCTTACTACCCGAGTTCTAAGCTCATCACATGTTGCACACAGATTCTTGATAGAACCCTTACCAAAAGCTCCCAAACTACTAAATTCAGACCAGAATTATACTTGAAGATGAAAATAAGAACTAAAACACATTACAATATGAAATAAACACTATTCTGGTATGCACTTAAGAAGAATAAAAACTTAGATTACCACACAACAGAAACAACAACTAAGGATATAAATCATAACACAGACACTACAACTCTCTAAAACAGAGGCTTGCCAAACTTTTGAGAACCCAGAGGCCTGGACCACACTTCCAAGTTCTTCTGCTCTTGTTCTTCCCAACCCTCTCTTTTTATACACCCACTCCCAATCTTCTAACAGTTTCTCTTATTTTTATTGTCCCATCATGACTATCTAGTTTCATTCCCTTACTTTTCTGCCTTATCTGTTCCTTAACCATTGCATTTTCTTCTAGACCAATAGTTCCACCTTTTCTGCCTCTTTCAACACTTTTTTATGCCTTCTTTTGTAAGTTTTGACGGCAAAAGGTGATGGGATCTTATCAGATTCCAGGTGAAGCTTGATGGGTATGAGATTTTGTGCACACCATAAAACTGTTCATTAGCTATTTTATGTTTGCCATTTGCAAAAAATATTTGCTATTGGTAGTTATTCAAAGATTTTGCCTTGGCTACTGGCTCATCTCTAGCATAATACCTCCATTGGTAGCCTTTCTTTTTTTGTTCACTCAAATGAGATTACAGACACGGATGGCCTGATAATAACTACGTTCAATAGTGGTCAAGACGAGAATGGATTGGCCACAACACTTTATGCATTAAGGGATTGTTTGGTGTGCAGGACATAATTGAATGAAAAGAAATATAGTTTATTAAAAAAAATGAATTTCAACAAGAAAAATGTTTCTTTTACCCCATAATTGAGAAAAGAAAAAAAGTAATAGAAATTGGTAGTTACTATCGAATATTGATAGCTAGGATTGTTCAAAATCGATTGAACCAAACCAAACAAAATCAACTATAAGTGAAGTTTGGTTCAGATTTCATGATGCTAATACCAATTAATTTGGCTGGGCTAGCTACTCCATGACTTTGCGGTTTAATGATATGAAGCCATAATTAATAGGTTTTCAAAGCCACAAAATCCAAGAAAATCAATTATTTTGGTTTGGTTTTCAGTTCAATTATGGTCAGTTAGAACCAGACCAAACTGCAAATAATAGTCTTTTGAGAATACTGACAAAGATATAATCATTTTGGATATAATTTGAGATGCAAACATATGGGAATTATGACAATTCTATGCATATATTTCAAAGCTTAAAACTGAGGGACTATTTTTTGATAGGAATAATATTTTTAATTATATTGAAAGGAAATTGATTCTCAATATTGTTAATTCTTTTTAGAAGAACATGAAGGATGAGGTAAAGCAATTTGTTTCCAGCTGTATCACTTGTCAGCGAAATAAGTATCATACACAAGCTCTCGTTGGTCTTCTACAGCCTTTAGATATTCCACAGCAGGTATGGGAAGATATATCTCTTGATTTCATCATTGGTTTGCCTAAATCCAGCACCTGGGAAGTCATTTTGGTGGTGGTAGACCATTTAAGCAAATATGCTCATTTCCTGGGTCTACCACAACATTTTACTGCAAAAACTGTGGCAGCAACTTTTTTTAAGGAAATAGTCTGACTCCATGAGTTTCCAAAATCCATAATTTCTGATTGGGATACTATTTTCCTTAGCACTTTTTGGCAGGAGTTACTCAAGCTTAGTGTGATATGATTATTGATCTAACGGTCAAGAGAATAGAAGTAGAAGAGACACAAGAAAGGGATTAGGAGAGAAGATAGAGGAGAGAGCTTCAAGGCTCTCTCAATTCTATTATTGCAATGCCATAACAAGACTGAAATCTGATCTGAATGTACAATGGGAGGATGGGCTATTTATAACACTATAGTCTCCTTCAAGTCCTAACTAATCCTAATTTACAATTATTGACTATTATCCTACTAACTATCTAGTTTACAAATAGGTCCCTAGGTTTATCTTACAATTAGGTCCCTAAATACAGATTATTATCTTTATATATCATAGTGGCACCAAATTGAGGATGTGTACTGCATACCATCCCCAAACTGACAGACAAACAGAAGTTGTCAATGAGTGCCTTGAAAGTTATCTCCAATGCTGTTCCCAAGACCATCCTAAAACTTGGAGTAACCATTTGCATTGGGCTGAGCTCTCTTATAATACTGGCTTCCATACTGCTTCCAATTCTACCACCTTCAAGATAGTTTATGGTAGAGATTCACCCTCTATCTTACCAATTCAACAAGGTTCAACAAACTTGGCTGAATTGGCAGATTATTTTGAGGTACATGATGCTGTACTTTAGAGTGTCTGTGGTCATTTAAGCAAGGCACAAGTCCGCATGAAGCAGTATGCTGATTCTCACCAAAGGGAGGTTGAGTATCAACCTGGTGATTAGGTTTTCCTCCAGATTCAGCCTTATGAACAACGTTCTTTAGCCCAGTATAAATTTGGGAAGCTGGCTCCTTGTTTTTGTGGCCCATATCTGATTGTGATGAAATAGGTTCTGTAGCATATGAACTCCAGCTTCCTGATGATGCCCATGTCCACCCAATTTTCCATGTTTCATTATTAACAAAGGCGCAAGGGTATACTCTACTATCTTGCCTCATCTACCTCTCAATGATGATTGGGAGGCATTACTGGAACCTGAAAAGATTCTGTCTTAATGATTTTCTGAGCACCTCAATTCAGATGGACAGCAAGAACTTGAGCTACTTGTGAAATGGAAAGGACGACCACCTGAGGAGAATAACTGGGAGATACTGTTTTTTTTTTTTTTCGGGGGGGGAGGGGGGGGGGGGAGGGGGGTGTTAATGATAGAATACCACATCTCTTATTAGTCTACTCTAGAAGGAACAGACACGTGGCATAGGGTAGTTTTGAGGGATAAGTTAGTAAACAGTAAGTTATTGTGTTTTATCTTTTAATTGCCATTTGTTGTCATTTAGTTATTAGCAGTTACTCCTATCAAACTCTACATATTAGGATGTTGTATTCTGTTTTTATCATTGCGTATGAATTATGAATTGAGGTATTATGTTTCTCAAGAGTACAGATTCGGACTCTAGTATCCTGTTACTAACTAGCAAACTACAAGCCCTATCACTCTCCCCCAAATTCTCATCTGTTTGCATCTGTGCAAGTGTGCGTGCATCAACTTATCTTGATCTTTATGCAAGGGAAACAATTATGAATTGGAACCCCATGGGACACAATTATGATAGGATTAGAGGAATAGGAGGGTTAGAAAGAAGAAAAGACAAGGAGAGTCTCCATAATTTACTGAACATTTACATCATAACTTCATAATTTACTGAAAAGACAAGAATGGAACAACTAATACACGCTAAAACTACTTTTTGAACTTAAGTGTCACATTATCCTAACTCAAACCATTCTATTAACATGTAAATTGGGTTTTATCTTTTGTTTACACAAAGTCCTGTCTACCTCTTGAGCCACTGAAAAGTGTCAAGCAATTATAAGAAAGAAAAATCAAAGTGTTAAAATAACCAATAGTGAGATTTGTGTGAAACCATGTCCAGACAAACAAGACATACTTTTTACAAACTTACAATGGCATTAATTTGGAAATCTATAAACATCAATGGATACCTCAGTGCTAGATAAACCACGCAATGAGTCTGTGAGTCCCTCTCCTGCAAAAGCAAGTGGGCAAAGAATTGAGACAACTTTCAAAACTGGGGAAAGCATTAGAAATATAAAATGTTTAGGCAAAAAATTGTTTCTTAGTACTACAATGGTATGTCCTATTTGCAACCACCACAACAAAACCACAATAAAAGACATTTGTAAAAACATTTCTAATGCTTTTTGCACAACTTTCAAGGAGTTTTGATATAGAACATTTTCTTTATTATTTAGCAGCCGTGATTTTCCTCTTTGATGTTATGACGTTCTGTCTGTTCTATAAAACTCTTCATGTCATAAATAAAAATGAAAATCAATATATTTAAATTCATGAAAAGACAAGGGGGAAAGATCATTTCATGCAGTACAAAGTTTCCATCATTAAGAAGGTAGATCTGGAACAAGGCACTAATGAAAAAGCTGAAGAAAGAAACATTCTTAATGTATATATGCAATTTGTTATATCAAGAAACTGTACTTGTTCAGCTAATCTACACAACATAAAAGGAGGCATTCATGTTTCATGCTTTTGCTTAACCTCAAGTTGATTCATTCATTAAAAAGAAAAAATCAAACCAGCCCATCTATTTACCTGTGAAGTTTCCAGAGACAAATGCACGAGAAGCATCCCTGAATTTGTTAAAAATTTTGAAGGCAAAACTGTCAGTACTTATTCAAACCAGCCCATGTACAAAACAGCACCTAAATTAGCGTCTTAAAACAATAAAAAAGTTCTTTACATTATTCAACTGTAAGGATTCCAAGTACAATATCCACTATTATCAATACATTCCAAAAATATTGCGAAACAAAAGCAATGGCAAAATGGAAGGATTCAGCCAAAGAAGAGGCTGCATGGGAGCTGTAGTAAAAGTTAAAAGGAAAGTACACTGGAATACCCGACTCGGAAATTCAAATACAACCCAAAAAAAAGGAAAGTACACTGATCTCAAAATGGATTTCATTGTATTTAATCGTTCTGGACAAGGGTAATCTTAAAGGGAAGATTTGTCACATCCTTGATGGGAAATTAATTGTTCGTAGTGAGGCATCCATATGGTGTTTTACATGTGATCTTTATGATTTTAACACTGTTGTGCTAGCAAGTCTGTCAGGTTGAGTAGAATGAAATAGATCATGGGAGTACAATTAGATTTTAACTGAATTAAAACTATCTATGTTCGTTCTCACTCTATTTTTTTCTTCTCTAAAGCTATGTTACCCATGAGTAAATCCCAGGACTTGAAACATGATACCCTATTACATGAATAAGTTGAATAGTTCGTCCAAAAACTGTAATAAGGAGCATATGTTTGGGAGCCAAACGAAGCAACGGTCATCAATGTCAGAGCACATCAAGAACGTGTACTTCTGAGTTGATAAAGATCATACCTTCCAGCAAAATGATTGTATCCACCTCCTGAACCATAATGAGATTTTCCTTTGGTTACATCAAACACAGATCTATCCAAAATCAAAGATATAACATCACAGTCAACAAACAGGTGTGAACAAATAGTCAACAAAATCAAGCGACAGTCAACTCTCAACAATACAGCAATAAGCCAGGTCAGAAATCCCAACGTTAAAATTAAACACTCGTTGCCAAGCAATTCGGTGCGTGCACACGAAAAAGCAAACAGTACTAGTAAATGAAGAATCCTATATTTCGGCTCAGCAATGCAAGAAATTCCAGACAGACATTGTTTAAGGTATATTGATATCAGCATCCATAACTATCCCACAAACAACGCAGAGAGGAAAAGAGAAGAATACCCGATAATTCCTAGAAGGATTGGCCGACTTTCATCGGTTCCATTGTATAACGCAAGTTCTTCAGGACTGAACAATCTCTAGAAATACAGAGCGCAGAGTCAAAATCGCTGATTCAATTTACCGTATGCAAGCAATAGAAAATGATTTCACTTAAATCAGTCAGAAATAATGAAGAGAAACATAAATGTCATCTCGTCCGAAAAACACCACATTAGAAAGAGAAGAAGAAGAAGGATTCCCAGCCAACACTTTATCGGAAAACAAAGTTCAATCAAAGAGGCAGGAATTATGCATACTAACCTGTGTGAATTTGAAGTTAAAACTTAGAAAAGCAATAAGAGCAACGAAAATAGTAATCCCCAGAAAAGGGGAAGTTGCTATCTTCCACGCCATGAAATCTACTCCGAACAATTTTTTTTAATAGGATACTCCGAACAAAAATGGCTCGCATGTTTTTTTTTTTTTTTTTTTGATAAAATGGCTCGCATGGTGTGTAGCTTCATACATCGAAAGGCAAACCACAGGCCCGAATGTTTTTTTTTTGTTGCCCAACCGGTTTACCAAGGTTAGGCCCGAATGTTTTTTTTTTGTTGCCCAACCGGTTTACCAAGGTTAGGCCCGAATGTTTTTTTTTGATACTGTAGGCCCGAATGTTATGAATATGAATGATCTCAGCAAAGGGGGCAGGCTACCACAGCCTGCGAAAGCGAGACTGAAAATAAATTGGGCTAAGTTCCAATTTTGACGAGGCAAATGTTGCCCAATTAGTTTTTTCTCCCCATTGTCACACTCAGAAGTTTTCAAGTGGTAAAAGGGTCGGACACTCTTACCAAAGAGAGAGGGTTCGATTCTGGAGTTGGTCAAGGCACTGGGGGAGGCATCATAACTCCTAGGTGCCTAGGTTAACGCCTGAGAGTAATAGATAGTTCGTCTTGCCCAACATCGGTATCACCTAGAAGGAAGGGAGATTTCGCCCTGCCCTTGGATTGTGAGTGAACCCGACCCCTTTCCTAAAATTTTTGTAACAAAAAAAAAAGAAGTTTTCAAGTAAAAACAATGTTACCGGCACTACTAGTAGTGCAGTGGTATTGGGATTAATTTCCCCCCTCCCGGTCCTGAGTTCGATCCCCCCCTCCCCTATCGCTTGTATCAAAAAAAAAAAAAAAGTAAAAACAATTTTGCCCTAGCTTAATTTATACAGTTAGTTGATGAAATATGTTAAACTGGCAAGTCAAAATTTTATCCACCTATTTTTGTTTTTAGCAAAGGTCCAAATATGCCTTGAAAGTTTTTACTGAGAAGTACCGGATATCCAATAGTTTCCAAATCATAGAAATTTTATCCTAATCATTATGTAGGTTAAGTTTGACTATTATCGGACTAAATAAGCTGTTATGTCAAGTCCACGTGCCACCACTTCATTTTTTCCTAAGTTAGATTTATAAATAAGAATAAATGTCAAAAAATGCATCATATATGAAGGATTGAAGAAAATCAAAGAGGTGGAAATATGGTAAAGGGAAAAATTGAAGAGGTACCCGCCTATCTCGTTGTTGCTAGGGTAGGATGGCAAAGGATTTCTGGTGGCTTTGTTTCTGCAATCTCCCTTGGTGGGTTCGACATCTAGTAATCGTATCTTCTTCTTCATTGATATTGGTATATAGTTTCTTATTCTTCATTGTTGTTCATTTTTGTTAGCTTATCATATTTGATTAGTTAATGGTCAAACTTAAATTAGATAGCAGCTAGTGCAATATTGCTACAATTTGGAAACTTTGGGACAATATTGGACCTAAAAAACTTCTAAAGCAACATTGCTATTGAGTGAAAGCTTTTGAGACAAAATTGCACCTTAATAATAATAATGTGGATGACGTATACCTATCAACTCATATTATTTAATTTGATCAATTAACAGTTAAACTTAACTTGGATAATGACCAAGATGAAATTGTTAAGAAATGAAAACTTCGAGAAGACATAGAACTCCCAATAATAATAATAATAATAATAATAATAATAATAATAATAATAATAATAATAATCTGGCACAACATTACTCATATGTGACAACTTCTAGATCAAAATTGTATCTCACAAAACAAGCCTTTTCAATTTATAAGAAAACAAGTTTTTTACTTTGGGGGGGGGGGGGGATGCCTTTTCAATATGGTGTTTCCTATTTGGCCAAAAAAATCATATTGTTTCTCCCTTTCCTGGCACTCTTGCTGCACGAAAACACTAGTCACCTGTGAATCGCGAAATTGAAGAAGCTCTTTCTTTTAAAATTGACTTGTCTTATCCGATTCAATTTTGGACCATCGGACACCCATACTGGTAATTTCCAATGCCCACAAATTCCTTGCCCGTTATAATCTCTTCCAGGTTTCTTTTGTTGTTGCATCACATATCACAAGATGGCTTAATCCTCTACTTGAAGTCTTGAAACTAAATAGAGAAAGAACAAAATACTTCACATAAGCACGTACAAATATGTATACAAGGATTGTCTATTGCCTATTTATATAGAATGAAGGGGGACATAAAGGTAAGCACAAAGGAAATTAAGGACAAAACTAGGGAGGAATTAAGGAGGAAATCAAGAATTAAGGAGAGAACTAAGTTGAGAATCAAGGCACCATGTTATCCTAACATTTTCAACACTCCCCCTCAAGCTGGAAGAGCTTCTAGATGTAGCAACTGATCTTTAAGAGAATAATGATCCATAACCTAGAACTCGAACAATAAAGGTCGAGGTAATAATCCACCAGCATCACCAAGAGCTCAAACAACATAGAGTACCAAACCAGAGTAGAAGCTATAGCAGCCAATCTTACAAGGGATGAAAGCAACAACGAATAATCTCATAAGAGACCAAAGCAATAATGAATGTTTCACCAAGGATGAACACCAAATGTTCTCACTAGGAACCAAACAATACTCCAAACACCTCGCCAAAGACAAACACTGTTACACCCCTACCGGCCTCACTCTTAAAATGCCATATACCTACTTGTACCGGCATATTTTCACTCAATTAATTGTCCTACACCTTAGGACATAGTTAGGTGGCATCCTTTCCACCGGATTTGCACCGTATAGGCCATCTGTGCCCCTTTCTCATTAGCACTTAATTCCACGACTTGAACATGCTAGGTCCATTGACCCGTAGCAGATTTTATGTAGGTCTTTTCACTAGCTTGAGCCGGGCTGAACCATTCATCCTTCATCCACCGATCACCAAATCGGCTTAGCCGAGACCAAATCCACTTGGAATAGTATAAACGCGTAATGGCACTATGGCAGGCACCAAGATCACTTGTTTTGTACCATGCCAAAGAAGAACTTTGGGCTTGGAAGCGCCCCCCTAGAGAGCAAAGCCAAAGCAATCAATCATCTTAACTTAAACGAACGGCATTTCCGCTTCTATAAACAGTCCATTCAAGGTATAAAGGGAATAGCGTTCAAGGAAACCTATCGTAAGACTCTGTCCGAAAGAACCCGTTCTACCTTTTCCAAAGATTAGAAGGTACTAGTCTCTAACAAGGACAAGTACCTTCTGTAGTGGTGGAACAGAAAAAGGAAGCCGCTGTAGAGCAGCTTTCTCTCATACGTCATTCTATTCGAGAGCCGGGGGGCGCAGTAGATGAGGTCTAACTGCCCGTAACTAAGGAGATAGATCCCTTTATCCGTTCCGTCAAAGAGATCACCTAATGCAAGCCGTGCAATACAGAATGATAAGCGCGCAGTATAGCATTGAGGGGTTTACCAGATCGAAAGAATCCTGTAGCAAACGGGATTGATTCCACTTCCTTGCTGTTAAATACGTCCCTCTTCTCTCTTGCCGATTCCGAACTCCAGGAGGAGAGTCGCTCAGCCGACTAAAGCTAAAAGCAGAGTTGGAGCTTGGCAATGCAGTTGATCTTCTTGCAGCTGAGAGAGATGCTGGCATTGAATGAAGCTGATTCCCCGTATTGGACAGAAAGAACCTTCTATAATGAAGAGTAGGATGTGAGGGAAAGCCCTCTAGTCGAGTAAGAGAACTGAAAGAAAAAAGCCAGTAAAGTCCGTTAGTGGGGGAGTTAACCCGGAGATTCGTCAATCAATTCTTTCTTCTGGAAACGACTAAAAAGAGCAGGAGCAGGGCTTGTCCGGGGCAAGTCGCTAGATCTTCTTGGTCTTCTCTCTTTCCCTTGGGAAGAATAGCGTAATAAAGGAAGAGCCCACTTTCGTACTCAAGCCTTCTGATACTGAATCCTATATTATAAAATCTGAGGGTCTTGCTGCAGCTCTGTTCTCCGCTGTTGAAGGTTTCGCTTAGTGCTTGGGCTAAGGAATAAGCCCTGCGCTTAGCTCGACTCGATCAGCAGTGGATTAGGTGGAGAAGATAGCAGTGAGCGACTCCGCTCTTGTTGAAGAACCAGGTCTTTCATCCCAGTGCTATCAATGAGTCAATGTGGCTCCAGGATAGAGAAAAGATAGGCTCTTCCATCTGTTGTCACAAGTCTTGTTGACTCAGCCAGGAGTGGATGATGATTCGACGTTCTTCTACATGGATGTCTTCAATGAATAAGTTAATAAAAGCAAAAAGGTAAATAAGGGGTGTAGCGGATTTGATCCTCCCCTAGCTACTACTCGAATTCATCCCTCTCGGTAAGTGAAGCTCCCTCCACCCGCCGCCTTCGGTCAACTCAAACAACAGGCCAGGAAGGACATTGTTGAAGGCTCACTGAGTGCTTCTAGGTTAAAGGGAAGCACTAGACTCACTCCACGGGAACTAGCTTTTCGGTTTGCTTCAGATTTGGCATTCATTCCCCCTCCCCTTCCTGGATTTCGCGTTATTGTCTGCTATGCTAGCCTATGATGAAGGCCTTTCATTTTGGCTCTGTAGGGGCTTCCCTATGGGCTGTTATCTCAAGGGCCTGGTTAGGCTCTTCTTGTTGGAGTATCAAAGCTCAGAGACTCAAATTCATTCTCTCTTGTGGGAGTGCCTGAAGAGACCTGCTTACTTGAAGGTACCATTCTTTTAGAATGGTGAAAAGGTTACCTACCCTATGATCCTCCTTATCTTACAGAGGTTTACTACGAGCCATACCCAGCGGGATACATATTGCCCAAATTGAACCTAAAAGATGGAATGGGTGATCCATAAGAGCATTTGGCGAGGTTCATCCGGGAGCTTTCTGGAAATCAAAACTTTTTTTATTGAGGCAATTTCCCTCGTCGCTTACCCGCATTTATCTTGGTATACCTACCTGTGTGCCTCCTAATTCCGTGAAGTCCTTGGAGCATGTGCGATTTCTTCAGGATCCTTGTCAAGAAAGAAGTCAGTCCCTTATTCTTTCTTTTATGTTGTAAGGTCTGGACTATAATAGGGAGTCGATTCACGTACTTCACCATTTCCCTGGGTCGTTATCGCCTTTCCCCGGTTCAGGGTATGGGTTCTTTCTCTATTAAGAAAGTCCCGGTGTGAACTCCCCTACTGATCTGACTCCAGCAGATTCTCGAGAAGCCAATTCTCTCTCTCGATCTACTTTACCGACAAGAGCTCTGAATGAATGAGCAATGAGTTTGATTCTAACTATTCAAAGCAGAGGAAATCTAATATTATATAGCCTATAGCTATAGGGCTAGGCTCCGCTCCTCGCTCGAGCTACCAGCTTTCTTAGATTTCATTCCTGTTGACTAATCCGAGTCCTTGAGAGCTTAGAGGGAAGAACTCCGAAAGAATTGAATCGGCTCCTCCTCTCTTGCCCTCTTGATGGTATCCAGTTGAAATGGTTGCTGGATTGCCCCTAGTTCAAGCTCTAAGTCAAGCATTCACGCACCAAAGACCTCTTACTACGCTCCTGAGCCTAGGAAAGAAAAATCCCATTTGCCTAATACGTACTACTGTGCAGCAGATGATTTAGCTGCCGTTATTCCTCCACCAGCTTCTTCTTGGCATAAAGCCAGCCCTTATTCCTTGCATCAACAGGCAATCCCGCATAAAAGAAAGGCTACTGACTTGGCTGATTCAACAAGGGAAAAAGGCATCCATTCAAACTGCTCCCATTCCTATGTTGACACCAAGAGAAACAAACCCTGGAGCCCTAATTGCTTGCTGAAATCAAGTAATTCCACTTGTGGCCCCGGGCCAAAACCCTTCAACAGATAAATGGGCTACTAAAGTCGTAAAGGCTCTACTTATTGAAGTTCAGCTTTCGCGTAGCATGGTGGGTGGGCGAAGGTCTCTTCTCTCTTCAAGTCTTAAAGGTAGTTGTTCAGATTGTTCAATTTCACCTTAGCTCCAAGTCGTCTTATCTATAAAGCCAATAGCAAGATGCTAGCAAGCCCACCTCTAATCCAGCAAGCATGTGAAGGTGGGAATAGATTCAAGCGGTCGGGCGGCGGCTAATGCTCGGCTTGGTGCTGAGTTCTGACCGGTGCCTGCTCGGCTGCATGGCATTGACCCTGTTGGGGGCCTTACTATACTCCTTAATTAAGGGGGGATGCGTAAATTCGATTCTTCCCCCAATAGCGCAGCCGAATTCCCTGTGTTAAGCATATGGGCTCTGAAGCCCAGTGAGCACTTTCAGACGACTGCCTGAATCAAATAGGAGGGCAGGACCATCTTTCACTCTACTTAGATGAAGCCTCTGAATCCAGATCGAAGAAAGTCTTTTAGGATCGACTTAGGCCCAGGGATTGGAGTTGAGAATCTATAGTTGATGCTTCCTCCGCTACGCTAATAGGCCCCTTGAACACAAGTCAGGCTGGGGCAAACAAAGCCCTATCCATTAAATCTCGCAAACGGCCGTCAAAGGGCAGGCTCGGAATATCCTTCTTTCGTAACCAAGAATAGCAGTCTTTAAAGCCTTATAGAATAGAAAGCGCCCATAGCCTCCAGTCCTCGTTTGGCCGGGCAGGTAGATGAGGTGAGAGGTTTCAAACGAAAGTTTGAAGATTGGCTTGGTGTTCAGTCTACTTGAGTAGAAGTTCGAAAATCATCTGGTTCACTGTATAGTATAACTCATCAAGTTATTCTGTGTTTGTGTTTAAGGCTAAATATAAAGAAAAGATATATCAGCAGTTCCTTTTGTAAGCTAAGCCACCTTACTACCTCAGTAATTTTGATTTACCGTTCCTGCGGCATTTATATTCCGTCTGCTTGTGGGATAAGGCCTCTCTCTTGGGTTTAACTACCGGTTGGGTTAAGTCAATGGACTCAACCTGTTATATTCACTAAATCAACAAGATCCTGACTGGCTAATTTGGGTTCAGGAGCTGCTCCTTCGAACACCTCCCGCGGGTCGATCCGCCTATTATCGAAGCCAGCGTCAAGTGGGTTCTTCAGCGCAAGGAAATCTTCGATAATAGAACTGCCATGGAGGGACTCAAGGTTCATATTAGGGAAAGGAGAGTGAGGGGAAGAGGGGGCAGCCCTCGGCCCGATCATCCAATTCACTCCAACAGACAGGCATGGTTCTGTAGTCAAAGCAACTTCGTCACTTTCGTGTACCCATCGGACGGCAGCCCTTTCGGGCGGTTCTCAGACGAGGGAATCGTTCCTCTCTAAATAGAAATATAGGCTAGAATGAATGCTTCTATCGATAGAGCGCGTATAGAATCGTTTTTTTGCCTTTCCATTCCGTTCTTACCATATCATGGGCAGTTGGGTTGGAATCCGTGTGATGGTTCGAGAGTGGTTTCAAATATTCTTCGCATTCAACCAGCTGGCAACGAGAGTTGGCGCTTCAAGCCAGATAGACTGGAATGGGAATCAAAGCAATGAGTTGATCACCAGATCCGGGTACCGCAGGTTTCGGTCCTTCATCTGATTAACGAACGACTAGAATTGACTGGACAGGACATAACCGAACGAAGCATTAGAAATAGAATCAGTCGCATATACGCTGCTAGGAAGAATACCTAAAATCAGTGATACCTGTAGGCCGACCTTTGAATCCATACCTTCGCGGTGTGCTCATAGATTATTTGATCCAGGAGATGTTCCCTAAGGAACTCAAGGTGCTTCCTAGTGAAGTTATTAAGGGAAGCACTGAAGATGTTCTTTAAAGAACTCTTCTTCGATCATGGGTCAGACAATGGCTCACCTACTGTCGATGGTACTACGTGATTGCATGGAGTCCGACGGTTACCATCCAAGACCAAGACTTCTTCGATGTTCCAGTCGTTAATCGCGATTGGCGAGTCACTTCAGTTGATCCTGAGCTAGTCCGTTTTGGACTGCTGTGGAAACTGTATGATCTCATAGCAGAGAAAGGTCTAGATTTCAGAGTGCCTATTCTGGAATCTAAGCCAGGCAACTGGCTATTGGGCGGCACTTCTGGCACGAGCTTCTTGGTCCAGCCTCTTGGTCTAGATTGCCTTTGTGTTCAGTCTCTCATTCTCTTCTTTATTAAACCCTGAGATTAGTTATTCTAGGGTTATAATATTATCTTTCTCTATTCCATCAAGCAGAGGAGAAAGAGTGAAAACTCTGATCTTAATCAGAGAGAGAACTGATATTGTCCGATCTGTCTTGTTCACAGCTGCTAAGCAACCAACCCATTAATGTAGTTCTTAGTGAACAGAGTTCTGAAGAGGGAAAGTGCTCTTCCAGCACTCGTTCCAGCATGAAGCAAAGCAAGCAAGCCGACCGAAAGCGTCATATCATAGTCTCGCCAAAGCAAAGGCGCCAGTTAAGGCAAGGAGTTAAAACTATGAATGGCACGGAGGGGCTTCAACCCACTTGACCGATAGGGATAAAGAGCTCTCCTTAGTAATATGATGAGCTATCCCTTATCCTTATATAGTCGGCAATCACTAGACATCACACCAGACCGGCCGGAAAGGGAAAAGTCTATCCTGTATGATTGATCACAGTCCGTAGTGAGAGCCTGATCTCTGGTCTTCTTTCTCCCCTTACACCTAAGCAGAAGCAAGAAAGAAGAAAGCAAGGCGCACTCAATCAAAGCAGCCTTTAACAAAACAACCTGAAAGCGGGAACTCCCATCATCAAGGGATTTGGCTCATTCAATGCCAGCAAGAAAGGCAAACAAGTGGCATATTCAAAACAGACAACCGGTAGCTAGCAGTTTCAGTTTAATCCGCCTACCATGTCTCCTCTGTAAGGTCTCTCTAGACCCTCAGTCAAACCATCGTCCTCTGTAAAGTCCAATGTTTCATATATCTTCATCCTCACTTGCACCTCCTTGTCAGGCCTAGCTAGGCAAACCGGTGAACCTTCTAAGTAAGGGCGAGGGTGTACGTATCCCAGGTGGAAAAAATCCCATTTGGATCAAAACTAGGGGGAATTGATCTAGGCTAATCAGTGGCAAATAGAAAGTTAGGTTCAACCCTTCATCCTAGTGATGACACTAAAGTTCTTGTGATGCCCCTATTCTCTATCCTTATACAATCTTTCACTGAATTACATCAGGTCGCTAAGGTAAGACCTTTCTTTTGACGACATAAACCTAAAAACATCCTCTTACTGGGCTGGTAGTAGCGTTAACGTACTAAGAGCCCTCTGGTTGCATTGAAAAAAGATGAGCTTTTTCCCCCTAACTACGGTGGTTCAGAAGATGCCACATCTGCCTCAAGACCCACAGCTTATTCAACAGCCTACGCCCCGCGATTTGTTGCTTCCAAGGTTTTCGATTGGTCTTATTTCTACCCGGGTTTCAAGCCATCGTCTCAGTCGGTGGCCTAAGATAAGCCAACTTACAAGATCGGATTAGCAAATCATGAAACCTGCCAAAGAAGAGCTACTTAACAACTACCTACTACCAACTACCAAGAACAGATTCTCGCCATCTATTTAGAGGAAGAACTGCTTCTGAAACAAAAGCAATCGCAGCTTCTTCGAATGCCTCTCTCTCTATTCTATCTACGTCAATTTGTTATGAAAGCGATTCCTAACATCGTCTTTTTCCTTTTTCTTTTAATCCAGCGAAGCTGTTTAAGCTTAACTCCCGGCTATTCACATAACGAGAGGGAAAGGAGGGTTCAGCCACTAGACTAAACTACTGCAGTGAGTAGCTTTATGCTCTTGAATATGACTCTCACTGGGCAATCAGAAATTCCTCACTTCATACAGTCGTAAGGCTTCCAAGTCTTACTAGTTCAACTGTCTGCCGCATGCGTGTGTACTTCATTAGTGTGATCTGGCAACTGAAATACATGGGCTATGGCTATCTTCTATTAGAAGCTATGCCCTTTAGAGTTTATCTTCTTTCTATTAAAGGATAATAAGGTGCGCTCTTCTTGGATTGCTATTGCAGCTTGGCTTTATTGTCTGTTATTAAAGGATAATAAGGTGCGCTCTTCTTTCTATTAAAGGATAATAAGGTGCAGCTCAGCCAAGCACCATCCATCAGCAAGTGGATGGTGCTTGGCTGATGTTATGACTCGGAACGGAAGGCTTTTTCGCAGATCTTTTTACAGGGTTCTCTTCGTATTACACATGTCTCACGAGTGAAGCTACGAAAGCCCCTAAAAAAGAGTCGATTCCAGCTTGGATTAAGTTAGATGTACAGGCTACTGGCGAAATTCCACATAAGGGATTACGATCCACCAGAATAGGTTTTGTATGCTATTGAAATGAAACATCCTCAACTCTGTTTGAAAACCCTTTTTGTTACTTTGGCCAACAAAAGCACTTAAGATATCTTAGGCTCATGTCGGGATGAGGAGCCCTTATTTTGCTAAATTTAGGTTCCCTCGCATCAAGATGCTTTCTTATATGAAGATCATGACAATTCCTATTAGGCGCTACCATGTCATGAATTTATTTGCACCAAGCAGCGGAAGAAAAAATCTTTGATAGTGAGAGCTCATGAGCTAGGTTAGGTCTACTACTTATCTTTTGCCGAAAAGGAGAGAACTTTTTTCAAAAAAGAAATGTACCGCTATGAAAAGCACCAACAGCTAAAATAGCAGTGCTTAGGCCTAATCCCAATGCCCTTACTCAAGGACCAATACCAGAAAAGAGAAGAGCGGAGGCGTGAACAAGAACAGCTTTCTCTTGTGACCATGAGTGAATTCCACTTACCAAAAAATGCGATTCTTGCCCGGCTTTCTTTCGGCTTTTTAATTTAAGGCTGCGGTGAGAATGAGGATCACTTCGGAACTCTAGGAAAATGGGCGTTTTAGGGCGGGATCTAAAAGTGATCCAACGTGTTGCGGAGCCTTCGGCCGTGAGAGGGTCTTTTGGCTTCCTCAGGGCCGTGTGAAGCTTAGCTTGCTTTAGCAGCCACGTGATGATTCAAGGTTCGTGGTAGGCTTTGGAGCTGGGCGAAGCGGTAGCGAAGCTCAGGTGGTGATGCAAGTGCGCGGTGAGCGTAGTAGCCCCCTCGGGCATGCTCTTTGTACAACCAAGCGAAGAGCTAGTGAGGGCCGGAATGGAATATCGTATGTAGTGTAGAATCGGATCTGAAGCTCTTTACTAGGATTGGAACAAGCGAGGAACGAGTGACCACAAGCTCCGCTTAAGCGCTCGACATGCAGTTAGCTTAAAACATGTTCATCATGTGGCCGAGCGAAGCGCACCTGTGTGAAGCAGCCTAGCATCACTTTAGATAGGAGCAGAATGGATTACTTACAACTGAAAGTAAGTTCTTCGGATCGATATATCGTACGACGTAATGGAGATCTTGGTCTAGATCCGGTGGTTCGCAGAATTCGGGACCTAACGATGTTCGATTCGTCACATGAACGGGAGCGAACGATTCCCTCGTCTCTCCCTTTTCGGGGAATGGCTGCAATTCTAAATCCATTCTAGAGTCAGATTCATATGGAGTCTATCCCAGTCTACCCTGTTTCAGTCCCACGGCTGATGATTCAATTCATATGCATACCGCTTATTCAACAACGGCTATTTGAACAATTCATCCAAACTGACTAGTTTATCCTTGTGTCCTTTCCTTACTAATCAGTCTCACTGAACTCGCCTCGCTCTAAGGCTTTTCTTCGTCTCGAGATTCCTTACCAACCTGTCCTCCCCCTCGGTAAGTGCTTTCTTTTCATTCATTCATTGATAGCATCCATAAGGTCTACCCGATGGAATTTGTCCACGGGCAAGACACTACAACGAAAGTCAAAACTTTCATTTTAAACCCTCTTCTTGAAAGCTTCAGCGCGGCTTAGTCTTCCTTTCAACAAGACTTTTCCGTCTTCTTTAGCCGACATCGCGTAGCTCTCTCTTTCATATAGGGTACCATCCCTCACATCCGATTCTCGAACTCAGACAGACGATTCTATCTTATTGGCTTATGAAAGTGCCCAAGAACTAAGAGCGCATTCTCTTACTTTCCTTCGAGAAGGCTGGGTTTGAAGGCAAGGCGATCTTGAAGATTTTGTCGCAGTCCCACTACGCGTAAATAGATGGGAATAGCTCCAAGCCCAGCTTTCGAAGCACGTGCCCCCTTTTCCGATTAATGCACCAAAGAATCAGTTTTGCTTTGTGAGAAAGGCGTAAAAATGGTTATTGACAAAACTTAACGATTAAGCTTTGCATGGGAAGCTGCCACCTGTCTATGGAGGCTTTGAGAACAACTTCCAGATGGTTACGACTGTCTTCTCAAGGAAGCAAGCCAATCCACGTAGGTCTTGATCCGATGTGGACTAAAAAGTCGATGTAGATATCCCACACAAATTAGCGTAGACCAAGTGTTAGCTCTGCATGGGCAGGCTTAATACTTGGCTAACTTCATCTTACGTAGATCGAATGCCCCATCTTGCATGGTTAAGGCTCAACACTTAGTGAGCTCGAGTTAACAGCACCGTCAACTCATTATGAACACACGCAAGGTTTTTTTTTAAACTTCTAATTTTTTCATAATTAATTTAATGTCTACGGAAGAAATGCCAGTATTTACATATCCTAAAAAGGAGCATTCACAGGAACAGGCAGATGCGTACAAACTTTGATGAAGGCAGGTAGCTATTTAAAGGCTTACTCATGGAACTAGAATCTTATCGGAAGTTTAAGGAGAGAGACTGGCTTTCATGGGACAAAAGATACAGTCCCGCAGCTACCATTTGTGATGACGGATGAAGTCTTCATAGGGACTGTCAACGAAAGCCCCAAACCATTCATTAAGCAGGTTGACACAGTTAAAGAACTCTCTTGTAGCCGCGCGAATGTATTTGCATGTCTTTCCGGGAGTCTCGCAATCCGTATCCTTGGAAGTGACTTCTTGCAGTTCTACATTCTTCCTTTCGTATGTCTTCCTATACTTTTGAGATGAGCTCGTCAAGGAAAAGCTATATTATCAGGCCAAACTCCGATCCGCTCCTCTTTCAGGTGGTCTTTAGCTAGGAGCTTGAGTTCGATTCGGTAGAGAATCTCTGCACGATTCCGTTGCCTAAAGTAGAAGTCCAAAGTCCAGATTGGATATGAACTCTTGAGTGGCCCGTGTATGATAGTTTGTAGCATCTTGTGCCCATTGGGGAAGAGGCAGGTCAAGGTCAAAATAACGGATTTGGACTTCTATCTCTGAGGGGTCATCATCTGATGGTGGTAATTCTCTTTCTGGATCAACGGCTTCAGGGAATAATTCCTCACCATCAGGAGCCCGAAGTAACTCATCCTCAGGAGCCCCAAGTAACGAATCCGAATGCCTATCTCCAGCCGAATTCGTTTCATAAGACTTTTCGGAAGAAACAATTGGATAAGAATCATAGGCTGAATGAGCAGACGAATCGACCGAGGAAAGAGATGCTTACACACTAGAACACAACCTAACTCTACTTCTTTTCTTTTTCCTGCAGCTATCTTCTCAACAGGTCAGTGTAGTGGAAAAAGCAGACAGAGTAGTCCCCTGGTCATCAGTTAGTAGTTAAATAATCCCAGTAGTTGTCCTCTTGCCTAGCGGAGTCAGCCTTTAATGGACAATGATAGGCAGACCAAAGATTGCACATCGCAGTCTAAGCGTGCTTGCTTTGCGCCCCGGCACAGCAGAATTGGAATTCGCTGGCTCAGATGAGTGGCTCTTGGCTCACTTCCTTGAGCTTGAGAGAGAAGGCCAAGAAAGAAGTGATTAAGAGCACTTTCGAAGTAAGTATCCGCTTTGTTTTATGGTCAATATCATATCCAGATCCACCTTAGTCAGAGTTGCATCTTCTAATACAGAATATCTGGTCTTACAACCTATTCGGAGAATAGTTACCTTAGGTTAGACGGCTTCTTGGACGGAGCAAGTGAGGTGTAGCGTTAGGTGACTCGGAAGCCACGCGTGGCGGCTTGTAGTTTAGGGGGGCGCAGGTGTGGATGAGTCTCCTTGAAAAGAAGAGCTCTAAACCCCCTGTTAGCTCACTTGGTCGTGTCCTGTGGAGACAGCCCCCAACCAGGCCAGGAAGGTTACATAAATTCTTGAAATTAACCTTACCCTCTTTGACAAGTTGTTCCGACTTAAGGCCATAAAGTGGCAGAAGATCTTGGAAGGTCTTCCACTACTTAAGATGGTTCTTAATCGAGTCATCTTGGTAGTGACCGATGGTCTCAACAAAGAGCTCTATGTCGGAGTGCACTTGTTTGCTAAGGAGGTGATCAGGCTTGTCCGGAAATCAGGTTTCTTGTTCACTGCGCTTTACTTAAATGTGCTGTGTCATTGCAGCAAGCTTATGCCCCGGAAAACAGGCCTCTTGCCTTTTCCTGTCTCGTTGACGAGGTCAGGGTATCAACGGATTATCCCGTCTTTCCATCGTAGTAAAGTCGGAAAGATGAGACGTTCGACTTACTAGTGAAACTCTACTTAGCATTCTTCACTCTTGCAAGGGCTATACCCTTAGCCAAGAGATTGACAAATAAAATAAAGTAGTAGAAAATCAATAGTGAGTCCGACGGACTCTGATCAGATGGTAGATGTCGTTAATGACATAACTGCCGACTGGGAGAGTCTAATTCGTACCTATGTACCTCGGATTGGCTCCATCCCCATGTGTCGGGGGATCAGACGGAGTCCGTCTTGGAAGGCCGTCCCCCTGTAATTCGGAGAAAGCATCGTAATCGTACCGCTAAAAAAACAATCCATAGGAGGAAGGGTCTCCTCTACGTATTGTTCATGTGCTCACGAATTGGATTCGAACCAATATTCACCCTCTGGGTTCACTTCCCTGTTAGTGGATCGTGAGTGTCTGTCGTCCTCCTCATTATAGTCCTCCTAAAATCAATAGCATTTCGTCGGAATACATCCTGGTGGCCCACGGACATAGAAAAGAAGGTTCATACTTTTTTTAATCATTTTCTTTTTTTTTATTCGAACGTGAAACAAAAGGGCCACTCAGAGATTCTATCTCCCTCAGAATAGCAGCAAAATGGCGGCTCTGAGCCCCAAGGTCGGTCAAATTCTTTAGAATTTCATATAGTTTCTGATTGCGATAAGAGAAACTTGTACTTTTCATAGGATTAGTTAAATAGAGGTCTACCCCTTCTCGGATATCCCTGTCAGACACTTCGGGTAATAAATTGATTTTCTTCATTTCAATAATAATATTTTCTTTCTTTATTAAGGCATTGACTAAACTCCGCCCTAGGGTGTGGTCGTTTTTATATTTTTCAATCTCTCTCAACTCGTAGCTATAATCCCTGACAGCCTGACCCTCTCCTTCTAAAGCCGAAGGACCAGGCTGATCCAGGTTTTCGTTTTCAATTGGAAAAAAAGGGAGCCCGCCTTCTGGGGCAGGAGGTGGATTGAACCCCCCTGACATTCCTCCCGGCGCATGTGGCAAAAACGGAGCAACAGCACGACTAAGGTCGTCAAAAAAAAGATATCCGCCGAAGAACTTGTAAAAAACAAGAATACTAACAATTATCAAATGAAGTAGAAGCCCTTTTGGAACATTCTTCAAAAGTGGGAAATAATTAAGAATAAAAAAAGAAAATCGAAAATACAGAGTCCAAAAATAGAAGAAGAAATTTGTGATTTGCCCGTTCCTAGTCATAATGAGATTAGATTCCGTCCTAATTTTAAAACATGAAACATGTTTTATGTGTCGATAGTACGACCTGCGCGGTTGTTCTTCTTTCATTTTCTTTCTTAGAAAGCACTCACTGAGTTACTTACGAATCAGAAATTGAGGCTGACTACGGCCTCAGATGATTAGGCGGGGACAGGATTCGAACCTGCAGTTTTCAGGTCATGAGCCTGATGAGTTGACCAATTCCTCAACCCCGCTTCTTCCCCGTTTCCTTCTCTTTCTCTTACTATTTTGATAGAGGAGACTTCCCCCACTTCACACCAACCCAATCTCAATGAAGACAGGGAGACGTAACTAAACCTTTGAACTCGGGTAGCCTTTAAGCATAGCTTTCATCAGAACTAGGCAACTTTCTTTTCTTCTCTTATGATATTTCTAGTTAAGATCATCTTTCATACCTAAAGCCTCTCTCTTATATACGTACGGACCAAATAAGCAACTGCTTAATACAGAATTTCAAGAAAATACAATCCCTGTTAAACCGGAACTCCACTTAGGATTGTTCCTCTTCTTCTCTCTCTCTCCTCTCTTTCTATCTCCTTCGGGTAAAGTCTCTTTAAAGTAGAAGAGAGGTTCAAAGATAGGGGAGGCGCACCGACCGGAAGTGAGGAGCCAGAAAGCATAGATTAGATTTCCAGGTCTATCTATTATACGTTATTTCACCGATGCGAGGATCGGAGTAGTCCCATTCGATTGATCGATTCAGATTTCCGAATCGAAGCCCATACTATGATAATGAGTTCGAACCTGATCTCATGGGTTAGCCAGTCCCATCCCAAGTCAAATCAAAAGGCACGGACGGAGCGAGACCTATTCAGATGAGGTCTCGCAGGATCTCATCGCTCAAGTCCTCCGACAGCCCTGTGTAAGCTGCGAGCAGAGCAAGCGGTTCATACTATTACTTGGAAGCCCGGTGTAATAAAGACAAATCAAGAGGATAATCATTAAATTACTCTCCGACTAGAGAATCAACGCAAAGAGGATCGAAGCCTATTTCCCCAGTTGACTTAGATGACATCAAGTCCGCCAACTAGCCCCATTCTATTCTATTAGGGAAATGGGTTCAGCTGCTTGCCCTTCGCTCTGTTCCTATCACTCAAAAAAGAGACATCTTTAACTGACATGGATATCTTTCGGTCTAAATTCCCGTATTTCAATCTGAACTGCTTGGTCGGAAATTCAATATCTTTTGACATGTAACTGAGCGATCTTCCTCGTATGGCAATGCCAAAGCAAAAGAGTGGAGCAGCGTCTCGCGGAAATGAATTGACCAGATCGATGGAATTGCATGCACGATGCTGACTCCTTGTCCACTACTTCTGATGAACGAAAGCGATCGGACAAAGGCCTATGGATCACTGGCTGGCTTAGCTTCTTTTTTAGGACATTCAAGCTTCCAGTCTAATGACTGGACACGACCAACTCCGACTCTATAAGCCCTCGTCTTTACAGGAATTGTCGCTGCTGAGCGTAGATGACTTCCCGCAGAGTGGGCCACTTCTATTTATCAATAAAAATCAATAGAAAGAAGATCCAACTTTCCCATCAATACTTATACCATAAAAGCGAAAAAGAACCTCTCATCTTGGGATGAGACCCTGGAAGCTTTGGCCCGGCATACTACTATCATATCAGGGGTGAAAGGTGATCATTTGTTGTTCTTAGCAGCTATGGCTATTCATTTGAGTATTCAGGTAATGAATAGTCAATGAGCGAAGGGCGCAGTTACCACAGCTATGAGTTCAAGCGGCTACCCTATAGTAGCAGTTAATTGAGGCTCGACAGACCTGGGCTAAGGAGATTATCTGGGGAAAGCCCTTTTTTTGGTGAGGTCAGGCACCCCCCACTTTCTGCTAGAGCAAAAATGAAAGAAATCTTGTATTGTATGTAATCCGCCCTCAAAGAGAGCTCAGCTCAAGAGGACTACATTCAACAGAAGAACGAATGAAAAAGGAATTCCTACAGGGAAAGGCAAATTGAAGGCTTTGGGACAACATATTAGAATATAAAAACAAAGAAAGACAGAGATAGGGTGCATGCTCCAGCCCTGGTGGAGCACTAACAAGGGGCAATCAAGAATTCTAGTTATCACTTCCAAGCAATATCGCATAAACAAAGACGATATCATCAGAAAAAGATAGAAAAAAGAGATCTCTTCCATTGGCACGTTTAGTTACTTTGTCAATGGTTCGATTAGATGCTCTTCTTCTTCATAGATGATCTCAGCTCCCAAGCCCTCCCTAAGCTCTTCTACCACCAGACTGTCCAAGGCGTGCTGCACTCTTGCTCTCTGTATGGCAGCAGGAGCCACTGCCAACTCTTCTCTCGTGAGGTTATTCATCCAAAATGGAAATAAGCGGTAGACCGATCGGCCTGTTGCAAGGCACGATGGCATGAGGTTTCAGCAGTTCTTCGGCTCTCTTCTTGAAAACAGACTCACCAACCTCGAGACTCCTGGGGCTCCCAAACCTCTTAGTTCCTCGGAACCTGATAGGTCTACAATTTGGGTCGTAGTACCTGGCATCCACAGCATCTGACACCGTCTGAAAGGGCTTGTCATCTGCCCATACTATCTCTACGTCAATTCATCGTACCTCTGGGCACTTTACTGAGTAACGAACGATAGGAAGCTAGGAAGTGAGTTAGTCAGTCAGTAGCTTGAGTGAGGGAAGACAGGAACGAGATAAGAGAGAAATCTGAGTTTGATTCATCAAATAAAAAGTCTTATCGGTAGAACGATAGCTTCGGTTGAAGGGTATCGTATCGAAGAACTTGCTGGGATCGAAGAACATCCTGAGCATAGGCTCGTAAGAGGGAAATGAATAGATGAGCTCCCCTCGCCTTGAAAAAGGCCAGCCGGTATAGTATAATAGTATATATATATATATTATTATATTATATTCTATTTCAAACCGGTGCTTTTATTCAAAAAAGGCATTCTACTTTGATCAAACCCTGCTCCTTCTTGCTTGAGCGTATATACAGGCTTCTTACTACTACTATTGGTTGGTAACGGCATCCCTATCCATATCTTTATGCACGAACGAAAGGGAAAGGGTTTCACCCGTTCCCGGAAATGATGATTTTTCTGAGCTTTACTCCACAGGTATTATTTAGAAAGTCTAACCAGTTCCTATTCTTTTTACCGCCCCTGTTTAGTGAAAAGATGGTTTATTCGCTATATAGCGATCATTTCGTATATGATCTCTTTTCTTCTCAAGCTATTGGCTTTTTATCCAACTTGATAAGATGAGTCAGTACGTTCCACGGTTAAAGACGAATCCGATCTTTCTAATTATTTCCAGCTTTCAACCACCGGTTTCTTATTCAAAACCATGCCAGAGACTCCTCAAATCAGATACTTAGCTGGTCACTCAGGGGGCCTTTGGGAACTTATCCAGCCGGCCCTATCTTCAAGTCAGTCGATTCGAAAGTAGGTTCAGCTTCACTGTAAAATGCAGGTAGAAAAACGCGGATTTAGATGCACCCAATGCAAACTATAGCTATTGATATCTCCTAGACTACTACATCGTAGAGTTGCTATCCGGAGTGAAGTAAGTCGGTTGACCCCGGTCTTGTTCGAGTTGTTTTTGATATTCCCCGCTCGGCCGAGTGTAGACCGAAGCAAATGCTTAGATGAGAAGAAGTAAGAGCAAAAAAAAGTAAGAACAAGAGGAACAAAGAAGGATCTTCTACTAGAAAAGAGGTTGAGGATGAGGAAGTGATGGGGACGACGATGCTCGTCCAAGATAAGTCGCAATGAAGGAATATCGTCAACGCAGCTGGAGCCGCTAGATCTTAGTAAAAGAGGCCTTATCGTGGACTGGACTAAAAGGAAAATAAAGAACTAAAACAAAGAAGATTTTATTCATTACTAGCACTAGAAGCATTTTTTTACATGGGATGGGAGTAGATCCAATGGGAAGCTTACACACATAGACCAGCCAAACAACTAAACACAACATTACAACAAAGTAAACAAACAAACAACTAAGTTAAAAGAAAGATCAAAGTAAAAACACAGGACTTCTTAGTTATTTCCCCCCGGTCCCCTACGAATGATAGAAGCCGCCCTGATAAGCAGCAAATCACGCTCTCGGATGAGAGCCCTCCTTTGTTCTTCCAGAAGACGAATGCGGTCCCGGAGCTCTTGTATGCGCCTTACCAGGACCTCCTCCTCGACAGGAGGCACGTGCTCCCAGAAGGCAGCCAGGATTTGCTCCTGCTCGAACTTTGCGTTCTCTACATTAATAATAGCTTGCTCAATTTGAAAAAGCGTTAAAGTGGTAACTGGTGGATCCATATCTCCACTTGCTTTGCCAAATAGAGAAAGAAGCGTCCGGCGTTGCAAGACTTTTTCTTTTTCTTATTATTTGTAATTCTTTCTTTTTTTATATTATATATAATGGTGTGTTGTCTTGCTTATGACGACGGACCGACCCCTGTTTTTCGCGGGTATCGAAACGTGGCTCGACACCGATGATAATCCGTCAGACTACTACTCCACTAGGAGAGCTGCCAAAGTACGTTCAGCCAATCCTCACTCGACAGCTCGAAAGCGGATCAGTACAAACCCACGTGATCCGTATTCGCTTACGTACCACGCGTGCTTCGTCGTACACTTCCTAGTCCTATTTCACTGGCTTATTTGTACCCGGCTACATGATGGCACTCCCCTCGGCCAATCCTCACTCGACAACCCAGTCCTTGATTAACTTGATTAATCTGATCAGACGCTTGCTTTTTCCCCGGAAACACGGAAAAGCCCCTTTCCAGCTCACTCTGTCAGTCCACTAACACCGGTATACAGTAAGTCAGTACAGCTTTTTTTTAATTTTGTTTAGTGAGAAGAAAGTGACAAAAAAACTTGGCTCCAAGCTCTATGGGCCGAGGCTATATGGGCTTAGGCCTTTTGATGGCTGGCTATTAAAAAAAAAAAAGATCCTAAAATGTATTTGATGGGCTTTGAATTTGGACAGATCCAGCGGGCCCTCTTGCATGGACTTGGGCTTGCTTTGATGATGGGTAGGCTTGTTGTGCTTTGCCCCTTCTGTGGACTTTCATTAAGGAAAACAGACTTGACAGGTTCATTCGTGGGACTTTCCTTGGATGGGCCTTCGATCTTTTGTGGGCTTTAAACTAGCCTACTTTACTCCTTCTAAAGAGGGTGTCCTATCTGCCTTAGATCACGCCCATGACCAATGGTATTCTTCTCCGATCAGGGATGAAGAGGAGAGCATTGACCTATTGACGGATAAACAAAGAAAAAATAAGCTGTAGGAAGTCTGACAAAGATAACTAAAAAGCCTTATAACGAAGACTACGTAGTCGCTCGACTGAAAGGAGAGGGTATTGGAGAGCACTGGATGAGCGAGAACATTCGTCATTGACTTGACAGCTAGTGATGTGTAGAAAAAGGGCTTGGATCAAAAGCATGCCTGATTTTCGACCATAGCGATCAGAGTTCATCAGAGTAGCGGATCGGGCGATGGCAGCCAGTTCCTACTAGGCCAGCTACTACTACATCGAATCAACGAGGCGCGAGCTTTCTTGATTATCCACGAACAGGGCTTGGGCTTAAGAGGATCGGAGCCTATTCTATTAATCATCACCTTTCCTCCGGCTAGAGCAAGCAAGCACAAAAAAAAAAGTGCAGTCAGCATAGGAGCGAACCATCTCAATAAGGGAAGAGCCTGGGCATCTTCACATACGACGCCATTTTCGGATCTGTCATTTCGGGCGGGTGGAGTGAAAAGAGAAGGCAATGAAAAGGACTTTCTAGCCGGCTCTTCTATCTACGCAAATGGAAGAGATGTATGCTCTCAAGTCGGTGCGGGAGAAAAAGGGCAGTTTCCCCTCGCTTCCCGTCCTACCTTTCCGCCCTAAAGGTAAAGGGGCTTGAGCGTGATAAGAGGGATTGCTTTCCTAAGGCCGAATTCCGATCCCAGCGTCTTACTAAGCGTCTTCAATCCTATCCCTGGAACTGAAGGACTTAAGGGCTGGGCTTTAGACAAAGAAGAATACGTAAAAAGAAATGTACAAGTCACATCCGAAGTTCGGAGATAGTCTATAGCAGGAGATAAAGAGAATAACTTTACCTTTGGATATAGCTTTCTGGGAAAGCCAAGGTTTTATCAAAAAAAAGAAACTATGTGCTAACGAAAATCGCTTTAGAAAGCTGGAAGCTAGGAATCCTAGTAGTTCTAGGTCTCCGTTTTCTTCAGGTAAAGTCTCCGAATATAGCTGTTACTGATAAGGTAGAAAAGCAAGGTTAGTTGTCGGTTTGGTAGTACATCGGAAGGTAGCAGAACGAAGTATAGCGAATGCAATAGTCCCACCATCGTTTTTTAGAGACTGAAACAGGTCGAGAGCCAGACAGCCTAACGAGCGAGTGTAGTTGCTTCAAAGCGGGATATGAAAAGGAACCGCTACTAGGATAGTAAGGACTGTCCTCACTGAACCTGAAAAGATATTAAATCCGGGAAGTGATAAAATGTTTTTTTCCAAGGCGGTTGCCCAAGACGTGATGAAGGGGTCTCGGGAAGGAATTTAGCGAACAAGCTTAAGCTTTTGACATCGAAGTCATGTCACTATTTAAATTCTATAGTTTGAGTCTCGTGACCCTTATTAGTTTAGTAGGGTGGGGCACGAACACTAATAAGACTGTCTTCTCGTTCATCTTTACCAGTCTACAAGAAAGAAAGAAGTCGCATATCGTAGAAGTGATATGGGGGGGCGGAACGCACTCCAAGCAGGCTCCCGGAAGCTCATAAAAAGCAACTAGTAGATTATAAAAAACTTCCAAATGTTAACCCTATGGAACGTTATTTTAGGTAACTATACTAAATCTCATTATAATAATCTAAATATTCAGTCAAATATCTTATTTTTATTCATTAATGATATAATATAATTTTGCAACAGACAGGCCTTCTATTTACGAACTGAATGAATTCTTTCTTCCCACCCTTACTACATCCCGGCCTCGAGGCAAGCGAATGAGCAAGCAAACGAAGGAACTAAGCCCGAACTAGCGATCTTTTGAGTCCAGTCCTTTGGTCGCCACCAACCTCACTCGAACTAACCTGCGTCTTTCTTTGTCTCCATCGAGTCCATTCGATCCTGCCAATAACCTATTCCAATTAACATTATTGCCTTTACTCCAAGCCCAGCTCTTTCTCCCTCTCAATGCGACCCAATGAAAGCTATCGGAGTCCTATGTATGAGGTAAGGAAGCCCTCCATCGAGAGAAGGTAAGCAAGCAGACTCCGCCAATTCCTAGCTAGGTTCGAACCTGTTAAGCATCTCTATTCGAGGGCAAATACCAACAAAATCGATTTTTTGCTCCTGCGCCAGCCAGCTAACCATCATCTTTGTCTCCCTCTTCTCCTGATGACGGAAATGACTCCACTAGTCCACCAGAGGCGATGATCCAAATCGGGTATAAAAGAGGAAAAGGGTCTTCAACCGATGATCCCAGGCACCATCCATCTCTTGATTATCCTGGCAAAGGAAGATATTTCTATGCATTCCTCTGACAAGTCCAGTTCCTCTCAGTCTCTCGATTGCATCGGCCAGGTCTTCCGATGAAAGCTCATCCATTCCGGAAAGAGCTATCTGTCTATTTCGAAGGAATGAAAGCTCAACCGGAACAGCAAACAAACGATAGATTCAAGTCCTTTGGTAGCGGAGGCAGAACAATGAAATGAGGGGGAAAGTCTTCTGGGGCGGGAGGAGGAGCATTATACTATATAGCAGGTTGCGCGTAGGCGTCACCAAAGAGAGACGGCACTCGAAGAAAAAACAGTTGTTCAGTTTCGGTACTCAAGTTCCAGCGCTCGTAGAAAGATAAGAAAAAGAGGTAGGTTCGTCAGTTTAGCACCTTAAGGTTTAGGGAAGGCTGGTGGGGACTAGAATCGGTAAGAGGTCAAACTAGAGGAGAGGTATGACTAGAAGTAGGAGCTACTTACACCTGTTGAAAAAGAGGTTACCGAAGTAGACCAAGAAGGGAGTGGAATGATGATGACCGGGCACTCTCTTTGATTTCATGGTTTGGAGCAAGCGGAGCTTTCCTTTCACTTGGCACGAGACACCGTACGCTACACAGAAGAACACAATGTGAATGAATTGAACATCTTCTAATATTTTACTGATTCAATGGAGAAAGCAATGCCCTTCGGAGCGCATTTCCAGTTGTGAAGATAGACGACTCGCATAGCCTGAACTGATCAAGTCTGATCCTCTTTCTTGATGTTCCTTCACAGACCAATCATGTAACCTGATCTTATCTTATTACGGCGTATCTTTCTTGATTGAATACATCATTGAAACAATCATGCGAGAGGTCTACTACGTCAATTGCGTAAGGAGTTGGACAGAGAGAGGCAGGAACGGCACTTACACTAGAGCATACTACCTTAAAAGAAATAATGAATCTAACTGCATCAAACTCTTCCTGCTTAGGGATAGAGCATATTACCCCCTATCCAACTTATTCCATACCACCCCAAAATGCCAGACTGATGAGCTCGAATGAAATGAAGTCCATAAGTGGAGCTCAGGTATCGGTAGCATTCACAGCTGAGTCAATAAGACTTTTGTTTTCTCTTTTGACTTTCCCCTTGTTTCTGGTGCCAGAAGTTCCTCCTAAGCCTTCTTCTTATCTTGAGCGGACCTAAGCCCTCGGTTCGGTGGAAAGGGGGTGAAAGAAAGATTATTGATGTAAAAAGTAAGCTGGCCTTTCTCCTTGTCCACCACCGTTTTTTATTGGCACGGATGGACACCTCGAAGAGAATCCTTCTTATTCTGCCTGGCTGGCTTTGTACTGACTGATAAGGGTCTCCAATATGCAAGCCTTACACGTGACTTAGTAAGCCAAAACAGGGCAACCCACTGCTCGCGACGTGCGGTGCGGGTGGCTTTGGAAAAGGTATTTATGTATCAATCAGTAGCCAGAGAAAAAAAGTACAATTGCAACTTCAGACATTGAATCATCTTTTATAATGAGCAAATTTGGCGCAAGCTAATAAACACCCTTTTTTTGAAATGAAACAACTTTTAAGCGCCCTAACATGTACCTACGGAGCAGAAAATAGATCGGTCCTCGTAGAACGTTCAAGACTTTAAGTCTGTTGTTCCATATCTATTACTAAACCTCGTGGTATCCACGTACAAAACATACCATTACCAAGAAAATAATTAGCACATTGGTGTCGGTCTACTAAGCCAGTCAATCAAGTATGTAGTGTAGAGTCCATGGTGTAGGACAGGTTTTAGTCCGAGGAGTTCAATTAAAGGATTTCTCTATAGTAAGAGTGATCCATGGCCTTGAGCCATGAGTCATAGAAGAATTCCTTCATGCTTCCCATAGGGATAGGAAAGAGTAAAGTGGCCGGTTAAGCAGCTAGTCCTAATCTAGGCACATACACCGGTTAGAGCAGTGCCTTTTCAAAGCTTAGCTTCTGAGATTCTCTTACTAATAGAAAACAATCTTTCTTTCGGGAAAGTCAGCGTGATAGAAAGCTGGCCCAGATCTTCTTGAATAAACTACTGTTTTGTTTGCCCCTTGGAATTAAGCCTCTTAGGCTGTCTACCTTTGATTCAATAGTCTCACCTTGGCGGTCTACTGAGAAGGTCGTATCCATGGTAGGGAAAGGCTTCCTTCCTTGATCACGTGGTACGTACCAGGGATCTCACGGATACCTCTCCACCAAGGGTTACGTGGGAGCCAACCAGGAAGGCTATTCCTAACTCGCACTTCCTATCACAACAATGAGCCAAGTCCAAATCCTGCTTTATCGTTTCCCTGCCGAGCTACTGGCCTTTACTCCGTTTCGTGCATGCTTACGGGGAGCAATGGGCTTTAAGGATGAGGGGGAAAAGTTGACTCGCTATGCCCTTGATCCTAACAATAAGATCATTAGCGGCTGGTCGTTAGACTGGTTCGAGCCTTTCGTTGGCCCCCAAAAGGGGATTGGGGAAGATTCAGAGGTCTGGGTTGTTCATTAGAGGGCGGAGGTAAAAGACGTATATTTGCTATGGGCAACTACGTAAACCAACAGCTATTGCCCGTCTCGTTGTCCAGGTCAGGGTATCCTCGAATCATACCTTCTTTTATACGTCATAAGATGTATAGGAAGGACGATACTTCGGATACGTTGGTTCGGATCTGGTTGTCTCTCTTCTCTCTCTCTAGAATTGTTCTAGCAGCAAAGAAGGTGGACAGATCCATTTTCGATCCAATTGTGTCCCCTGTCACGAACTTTGATCGAGCGTACGAGTTTGTCAATCGGGTTGCGGAAACGCTTCCTCGATTGATAGCTCGTTATACTCCCTGGATATCACAGCTTCCCCTGAATCAAGGGTTGTTGTGGGAACCAACCTGTTCCCAGCTCAGTAATAAATTGCGAGCTGATGGAATAAATCGGTCCTTGGCCAACGCCAAGTCTTGCTTCAATGTTTACCCCTATGAGCTATCTGCATTCGTCTATCTTATGCAGTTTGTTCATATTCGGGGTGAGCAATGGTCGCAAGGTGCTCTCGGGCCAAGGTTCATACGATTTGCTCTTGATCAGAATAAGAAACGGATCTGTGTATGGAGTTTTTACTGGTTTGAGCGGCTTTCTCTTATAAGGGGTCCTTACCTCCTGGTGGCATCACCTGAGGTTCGGAAAGCCATGGCTCGTGGGCGTCTTGGTTGTTCGCTAGGTAAGAGGCGCATATTTGCCATTGGTAATTACGTCCTAGTATTTCCAAGCCTTTTTTTTGAGACCTCTTCATGAGTGGCTCGGCCAGGTTTTGAAAAGGTTACCATGTGATGGGACCTTCGATCAGACTAGGCCTTTAGACAGTTAGGCTGGTGAGAAGGTAGCATATTCCTATGATTTGAAAGCACTGATAGGTGGCCTTTGCTTTTCTTATTTATGCTATCTATTTGATCTCTCATTCGCATCTGCTGCGGTTAACCCCGCGCTTGCGTGCAATATCTTTCAAGTACCCGTACCGGTTCTCTCAAGTATGCTTTGTTGCCGGTCAACCATTAGGCTATGCGTCTTGCCCTCTTTTCGCTCTCCCTTCTTATTCTGCCTTACCCTTCTTTCTTTCCTTTTGCGCCAAAATGCTTTTCTTTTTTCTATTTAGCTTCTTCCACACATTTGACACTGACACCTGGGCTCCACCTGAGGATCACCCAGACGCACGAGCACAGATTGACTGGTGTACACTCTCTGCACATCGCGGGACTTAAAATCAAAGATATTGGAAACCTGGTATTCACTAATAAAATAATCTTCCCAGGGAGCCAAAACTAGAACAAGTAAGCTATTAGCTTGTCGGCCTAACCTAGGCGTTCTTTTTCTTTCTTATTAAGTAATTTATAGATATCCCCAGCTAGCCTTTAGATTAGACAGGAAGACTTGCCTATGAAAAGCAGAGAGAAGACAAATATCCGGTCACATAGCCAGCTTCCATTGATGGATAAAATCCTGCTATAAAGAGGGGAAAATTCGATTAGTTCAAGCTCAATCCTTGGCATGCGCTCTATCATTCCTCATTCGAGCCTAGGCTCAGAACCGAGTTCTGGAAAGGTAGTGAAATGAGTAAGGAAGTCAACCCCATTCATTAGACCACTCGCTGTAAAGGAGAAAGCCAAAACTCTATCTTTAGCGGCCAAACAAAGCCTGAAAGAGTGAAAACCCTGCTACTTATTAATCGAACTCGGAACCGGCTCAAGCCATATAAGATAAAGGCTGCTCCGCTTACCTGACTTACCTAAGGGAGGTTGACTCAGCTCGGATTGCTTGAGTCGCCGGAGTTGGCTGATATTCTTTATTTCTCCATTCCATTAATAAGAATACGTAGGTCGTGAACAAAGCTAGCATAGCAGCCCATAGGCCATTTCCCAATCCCATGGTCTGACCACTAACGGCAGTAATTCCGACAAGAACTTATTCAATAGTACCGTCCTCTTCCTCTCCGTCAGAAGTCAGGTAGCGGCCAATAGATCTATCTACTATTCGAGCCGGGAAAAGTCCTTTATCCTTTAACCGTCGCTCCTCCCTTGCTGTGCTTTCGGGCGCAGTCCTTCTTTCCATCTCCTTGGCCTTTAATTCCAGAGTTATTGGCTTTCTTCCCGGCATCGCCGCCTATTCTTCTTAAACGGATCTAGCTTTGTTATCAAAACGAATTTGAAACTCCCTTCATCCAACAGCTGAAATAGCAGCGGTCATTTTCATAAGAGCAGAAAGACGTGAAAGCTGAGTTCAAAAGGAAAGGAAGGTGTAAACAAACGGCGAAAAAAGCTGAGGCTTTATCTCATTCTCATATAGTGGTATTTTGAATACACTTGCTAGAGAAAATGCTATTGGCCTTTTCGGCTTAGTCACTCTCTCGTCGTTCCGATTAAAGGATTGAACAAGAAGAGTTGCTACGTGTAACATAAAGAAGACTTTGAACCAGGGCTTCCTCTAACAAGAGAAGAAGCCGTTAGTAGTCTAGGTTAGGCTTTCGGTTTAATACCAATCTCCCGCAGAGTAGTGTTAAAACTATAATAGTCGTATGGGCTCAGCCCTAGTTCTTAAGGCGAAGTATCACATGAAAGAGAAAAGTCAACATGAGACTCGAAAGACGCTCGGCGATAAAGAAAAGAAAATGACTCTTTCTTCAGTGGACATGGCGGAGGCTCATGCACTTACCCTTAGGAAAGGTTCTGACCTGGCTTTTTCTCTACAGCTATCTTCTGTTTGTATGTATGAAAACAGATTCATCTCAGGTCTTGAAAGCTTTTCATAGTCAAAAGTCGTCTACAGATCGCAGTCGGAGGCCTATTGTTAGTGATGTGCAGCAACTCCTGATGTCCCACCACAGCTGGTCGGTATAAAGGGTGAACAGATTAGCCAATGCTTCGGCCGATTGGGTGGCAAAGCATCTTCCTGACTGACTGTGTCGACCTTACTGGGTGCAGAGTCCTCCACCAGCTATTCTTGCTATTTTAAGAGAAGATCATCATTGTCTGACTTAGGCCTTGATGTCTTTTGATTTCAGCTTTCAATGCCCGGAATAGGAACTGAGATGATTCGATAGTGGGAACTCATGAGCGCTCATCCATTCTATGCCGGTAATCGAGGATAATGAAAAGATTGCATTCGACGCCGGTGATCAAGGATATAATTTTCCCTTTCCGACCGGTCTTTGAGTAGAATACCCCTTCTTCCGCCTACCCTTGACTGGGGTTGGCTAGGGCCTTTTATTCATAATCATAGTATGTGGCTATCGCTCCTACTTCTGCTTGTAATTTTAGTACTTGGAATGTCTTTGGCTTCACGCTCCGCATCTCAATTTCAAAGGTGGGGAGCAGCTCAATCAACGAAGGCGGATTAGCGTGGTAGCCCAATTTATTGTTCAATTGGTGGGGCCAAATCTTCTTTTAAAGTGAAGGCCGGGCTCAGTTGAAAGAAAGCAAGCCAGCGACGGTACTGATTCACCTAACCGAAGAGGATGATCTCCTCTCTCGTAGCACCAAGAAGTGTAAACGCCGCTCATCGGCGGGATGATGGCTAAAGCAAAGATAAGGTGCGAGGGAAGGACTTTTTTTAATAAAAAATGACAAGACCTTTGATGGATACTTCTCCCTTTATCAAAACCTCGACCCGCAGTCTCCGAATTTTATAGCTTCACCTCACGTCTTGGTGCGCTCCCTCCGTTTGAGTGATCCGGAGGGGGCCACTGGGATGTCCATAATGGAAGCATTTTTCTTCATCGACTGTCGGTTTTTTACTAGGTGGCATGATGGCGGCCATGGCATTGAATTGAGGCATAGTTATGGGGTGGAGGAGCGAAACTCGCTTTTGTTTTCAATAAGGAAAGAAGCAAGGGATTGAGCTCAAGCCTATATATAGCTAAGGCTCTTCAAGACGTAGATCTCGAGCAAAACGAGAGGGGATTTGACTTTGAGTCCCAAGGGAAGGGAAGTGACGGCAGGAAGATTGAAGTAAGTTATTGAAGTCAGTTAGCGCGTAAGCGCACAAGCAGTATCGCTACTATTACCAGACCTGTGCTATAGACTATCTCCTTCCTGAAGTCAGTAGAAGAGAATGAGCTGCAAGAATCAGACTTTGCTTTCTTCTTCCAGGCTTAAGGACTGGTATCAAGAAAATCTTAATTGTAAACTGCAGCTAGAAGATCTGGAGAGTCAGCCAAGCAAGGTCAAGTAGCTGATTCAATAGTAAGTTACCGGATCATGGTCTTAGTCCGATCAGAGGCGGGAATATCCTGTTGATCAGTTAGAAGCTAAGGGAGAATCTGACGGCTTTTCTTTCCGGAGTGTAAAGTCCCCAAAGGTTCTTTGCAAGACAATGTCATTTTTGGCTCTACTTCTTATATGAATCAAATCATATGCTGGAAAGCCATATCTGAGACACTTCTTTCCTATCTCTGTATAAAGATCGTAGTGCTTTCCTGCTCACTCTCCGGCTTCGTAGTGTGAAAGCCTTCGCATTCCTCTCTTCCCTGCATTAAGGGCTATCTAAATTAAGGGCTTTACCTGTTAGCCCGCTTGCTTGTAAAGAACACTACTACTTCTTACTAAGTCCTCAAGCTCTTAATCTTCTGCTTTCGTCTGACGGAGTGAAGTCGGGATTACCCTGTAAGGAAGATTAATGGAATCAGCGGGTTTTAGAAGAGAATCCAAGGAAGTTGGCAGATCTGGGTTTTGGCCTTCTTGTGGTCTTATCTTTCGTAGCCTTCTCTTAGTCTTCCGGGGAACGAAGTCTAATTAGACTGGTCCTACGAATGCATTCTTTAGTCAAGCAAAGAGGAAGCAAGCAGGTATGACTTCCTGGCTGTCTAAGTAAGGGATTCACCAGAGAGGGGTATTGGAATGGGAGAAGGGGCATTTCGGCCCAACTAACTAAAAGACTTGACTTTCCTACCCGAAAAGTAAAGGACCTTCGATGAGATTCTAAGTCCGCGGTAACTACTCTTTCGAATGACTGATTTACGGCTGCTGACTTAGACTTCTTTCCTGCTTATCTACTAAAGCCTGTAACTCAATCGAAAAGGGATGCTAGCAGGGATAAGGCACGAAGGCTGTCAGACTTCTTTCGAACTTCTTACCAAGCCTAGCAGAAGGAAGCTATGACTTCATTCAACTGCTTACGGCGGGGACCTTTAAGCCTTTTTAGTTAGGCTTTGATCCAATAAGGGTGTAAGAAGAGAAAGACTAGTTCGGGGATGATAGTCAGCAAAGGTAAACATCTTCTTATCTAAGGACTTCGGATCAGATGAAATAGTGAGTTCACAGGGACTAGGTCCTAAAGGCCCCTGGCTTAATGGATTGATTCTTCTATCCGCCTTCCCCAACTCCATATTAAAGGGATGCTGACGGCATAGAATACAGGGCGTGGGGAATCCCAATTGGTCACGAGAAGGCGTCAAGTCTGCTATTTCGTCTCATTCGGAATCTCAAGACTTCATGTCAACAACAAAGTCAACTACATCCTTTACTCCACGATCTGGCTTAGCGAGAAAACGGAAGAATTAGTACAGTCTGAGCCGTCAGCCAATAGAGTAGCTTTCTTCGTTGCTTAAGATCTTCCAATGCTAAATCAACTGCTACAGCTATTCTTAAGGGCGGGATGGTAACTCAATCTCTATAGGGAGCAGCTCCTCCTCTATAGGCCTTTTCCTCAGTCAATTCCCGGATCAATGACTTGGGACTAGTAGGTTAATCACAGGGATGAGCTCAAAAGCGAGATGTAGTTATCTGGGGCTGCTCTTTCTCCTGCCTTTCATTGCTTTTTAGATGATTTTAGGTCGGTGTAAACAGTGAGGAAGCAATCTGTATGGGCTTCTAGCCAGTAGGGAAGTAGGGCCCTGTAACTCTCACCTAAAGAGAATGACTGATTTTCCTTCCTCCCCGAGACGACAGAGGGGACTAGTAAGTCCGCCGCAGGATTCTATTGGTCTTTTAGCTGCTAAAGTAGCTGATTCCAGAAATCAAGAATAGTTAGACTGATTTCCGGAATATCAATTCATTAGGAGATCCCTTGTGACTTCGTAGACGACTTTCCCATCTTTTGCTTCAAGGGCTGCTCTGTCTTACTTCTGGGCCTACCTTTGCTTTGAAGAGAATACCGGCTGAATCTACAGAGCCAGATACGGGACTAGTAATAGAAATAGAAGATGGGCACATTTGAGCTGTATTGGTGTATTGGTCACCGAACGAAAAATGACAGGATGCCAACTTCAAAATACACGATTTCCCCGGGAACTTCACCCATAAATTTGCATACTGCCCTTGCTTTTTCTTATCTTTCTGATGGACGAGTGAACTTACCTCCAGCTTCCGACTAAGGTCCTTCTCATTCTCAGGCTTACGGGGAAGAGGCTCTCAGAGCAGTTAGCGGCTAAAGAAGAGGATTACCTTATATGACTTAGCCTCAGTAACATCCCACGGGTGAGGAGATGGGCTAAAGAATTGATTAAAAGGTCATTGGATGAGATGAAATTGGTGTTGGGCCTAAGGGCTTTCTTTCTGACTTTACCTACTAGGTAGTAGTTAAAGGAAGCTCAGGCTGCTTTTTCTACGTAATTTCTAGTCGAAGAAAAACCTATCTAATCTTATGATATTTCGGCTACTCCTTTGACTCTAGCTGCTAAAGGCTGCAACTTAGTCAAAGAGGTCAACTTCCGAAGTATTACGGATCAGAGAGGGGATAAGGCATTAAAAGCTCTTGTTTTCTACTTTCTTACCCTGTCTTCACCTCAGGGATGCTCTGGCTCCATTGCAGACTGAGGAAAAGTCTTAGAATTCAGTCCTGGAAAGACTTTGTCTTGTCGTCATAGGCTTCTTAAGTTACACGGCTTGAGTCTAAAGATCGGACTTCTATTGCACTACTGACCTTAGACAGATCTGCTAGGTGAGGAAAGCTTAGCTTCCAGGTCTAGTTGCTAAAGTCGTCTAAGTAGGGTTAGAAGCAGTTACTAGTCCCCCTCCCATTGAATCGATTACTAAGCCCGGATCAGGGTGACTATAGAAGATGATCTAAAGATTGAAGTCATTCTACGTCCGGAATAGATCTTTCTATTTTGGTAAGCAGTACGACCTTAGAAAGAGCTCGCCTGCAAGCTGCCAAACTAAGACTCAGTCTTTGCAAGTCCCGCTTTAAAGGCTGTAAGCCGAGTTCGCCTACGATTCTTTGACTGAGACGGATTCGAAGAACCGTAACCTTAAACATCAAAGAAGACGGGGACTAGAGATCAAAGAACAAGCGTAAGTCAGAAGAGTTGGTACTACAAGGACAAACTCTTAACTACAAGGACTTAGGAAAGCGGGATTTCTCTTTTGGTACCGGCCCGTACTGAGAAGACTTCTAGTTTGTGTTCCCGGATCTAATTCATGTATTTATTTAATTAACTATAGCCCTATGTTCTGTTTCACTCCTTGAGGAAAGAAAGTTAGTGGAATCAAACTAATCTTAAGGCTTTGGTGCCCCATGCCCAATCCCCCGAGGAAAAGCTGCCTTCTAAGGTCCTATAGCGGGGAACGAAATCTCTTGATCTATTCCCAAAGGATGCTTACAGGTCTAGTCTAATAGGCAGTTGCAGGTCATTACTTCAGCGTCACAATCTCATTTGACTCAATCCCCGGTTTCCTCTGCTCTAAAGTCTAGTCCCTTATCTTAAAAATCACTGATCCGGGAGGATGCTTTTGCAGGTTCTCCTTGTGTACAAAATCCCCGCCTGCCTCATTTATGGTAGGCCTGGAAGAAGAAAGCAAAGCTAGGATCGGAAGTTAGTCTAAAGGCTTAGTGCCTCTCTGACCCACTGAACGTCAGTATTTACTTAAGTGAGCCGTAATCCGTATATGAGGTAACTGACTCTCTAGTGGCAATCCAGTCCTTAGAAAGAGAAAAGAGCCTGAGATGGCCGCAACCTATTTCTATTGTCTTACCAGCCAGTCCTGATACATAGAAGCCCGCGAGCAAAAGAAGTCATGATACAGAGCGGGGGAGGAATGGCAGTTAGAAAGCCTAGGCTTCTCTGCCAACATCTGGTGAATCAATTACCCAAAAGCAAGCACTATTAGTGCCCTCGTAACCGTTCACTTTACTCCCTTTCGAGATGAAAGAGATGCCGTTTGACTTATCCTTTATCACCTCTGCGGAAGGTGGCGGATTGACTATTCCATTTCAGTTCATCCCCAGAGCATAGAACAACGGTAACTCCTAAGTCAGAAAGACCTTCTGACGCCTAAGAAGTCTAAAGCAGGGGAAGTAGGTAGTTAGGAAGAAAGATTTCCATTGGTATTGCATTCGTGCCCGGGGGAATATCGCCCTCAACCAACCCTTCAGGGATAAAACAACCCGTAACTCCAAAACCTCTATTAGTTGGGGCGAATGCCAGGAAACAAAGTAAGAAGTCGTTTGATGTCTAATACAATCTCAATCTCCGATCGGGATTGTATGAGAGAACACTAAACTAGTGACTTTACTTGGCTCTCAACTCAAGTACAGCTGTCTAACTACTAAATCGAAAGACTAATCTCAACAAGCTTCACTCTTTCTTCTGGACGGGAATTCTTCCGGTTATGGACTAGAAATGAAGATATTCAACTGCAACTGATGGGGAATAGGCAGATTCTCTTATACTGCCTTTAGTCCCCGATCTGTTTCAGGAAGGGCTTGTATCAAAATAGAAGGACTAGCGCTCCACTCCTATTTACTCCCTAAGGCCTTAGCCTTTTTAGTGGCTTTCTTCCTTAGTCTCTTCCCTCGGGCCAGATACTAGAATTGGCAGAGAATGCCAGGGTGTTGGAGGAGAATCTATTCTAGGCCTCTAAGTTCCTATTAGAGGGCAACTTCTTTAGCTTCAAGCTAGCTAACTTGACTACTGGTATTTTCTCCCTTTGAAGATTCAGTTTTGGCTTGTAACACAATCTAAATAGTAAGCTCCTAATAATAGAACTTCCCTGCCAATGCTTTAAACTCAAAAACCTCTATTAGTTGGGGTCTTGTATTAGAGAAAGATTCTAACTTGCTTTCCCCGAGCCTACAAAGAGCTAGATACGGGAATTGGGCGGATCTTGGTTTTCTTTCCTAACTAACATCCCGCCCTGGGTTAAAGAAAGTTATTAAACGGGATATTTGGCTCTTCGCGCACCCAGGTTATTTTCTTTCTTGTGAGTTACGATTGTTTAAGTTCCCTTTTTCCTATATCCGGAATGAAGTAACTACGGACTTCCGAAGAATAAGGAAAGAAATCTAAGGAAAGAAGGCTTTGCGGCCCCAACTCCTTGATGTTTACTTCTTTCTTCCGGACGGGAATGCAACAACAATAGCAATAGGAAACTCAGAAAACATAGGAAAGCGCTAAGTCTTATCTTTCCTTACGGGCGGGCGAAGACAGGAAGGCGTCAAGAGAGTTTGCTTTCAACTTCATGACTTGACTTGCAATCTTCTAACTTCCAGACTTTCCTTTCTTTCTATATCCTTACTTGACTTTTGATCAGATGAATCCAGGGAAATGAATCCCAGGGCTTAGTAATGGAATCAATAATCAATGGGACTACGAGATGAATCTAAGCCTTCTCCGGCTTCTCAATCACAGGAATTTATTGTAACAATAGATTCCTTGCTAGCTTCATCAGCTCTTTCTAAGCGAGAGGAAGCGAAGAACCCTTACCTTGCTGTTATTAGTGCAGTCTACCCAAACTTTACCAACTAAGCAGACTAAACCTATCTTCTAAGGCATATATGGCATCGGATAAAGTGTCCTACAACCCCATAACACTAAAAAGTACGATTTCTGAAGTTGCAATTAATGCAAAAAGAGATGAACTCATAACAGAAGCCTATAGGACTGTTCTTAGTGTAGGGATGAGCCGATCCCCAAGAAAAGAGACCGACCCTACTAATAAGGGTACTAACTCTTCTAAATGAGCTCCTCCTATCCCGCCCCTTCCTACCCCCAAGGTAGGGACTGTAGTCCGTTTCTGACCTTCTTCCTGTGTAATGCTAGTAAATAGAAATGGGTATCTGCTTAGATGTCCCCGATTGTTCTCCTGCGTTAGTTGATTGAGGACCGAACTTTAGTATCTATGGGTGAGAGCCGTAGGAAATTCTTTCGATGAGCTCATACTTTCTAGGGCTATGCCCTAGTCTCTCGTGAGCATCTTCTTATTTCCTAAGCAGCGAACTAAAAGGAGTTGTAGTTTAGTTCTTCTCTTTCTATTTAGGCGGATACTTTTATAATGCTAATCCCTGGTTGTGTGCTTTGTAAGTTGAATGGTTAGTTTGGTAGTTGATACTTCCTTTCGTTCTTAAAGGAAGACGGATGCCAAGATCTTAGATAGATTGCATTACACGATCTAAAATAACGGTGTTTCGGTTCTCTTTGTGCTTGTAGTGTCTAATGCTTTCCTCAGCCCAGGGTTTGGCCCATCTTACTAGGTCCCCTTCCTCGCTCGCTTTTGTCTTGAGCTAAATTGCCCTTACTTCGCTCATTCGGAGCTAAGGAAGTTGTGTCAACGGGGAAAATCTGAAGTAATAGAAGATTGATTGAAGTGCCTCACTACTGGCGTGTCGCTTTGCGAGCGTGTATAGTTCGGGGCGTAAGTCCTCGAGAAGCGATCCCAAGAACAAAGGTTGTGGGGTCTTCGAAGGGTGTGATTCAAGAAAATGCCCCACTCGTTCCCCTTCCCTTTAATAGATATATCCAGCCCGTTGGAAAGATTCTTTGCCACATGGCTCCGCTACGACTCATCAACCAAGGGACTGATGCTTGCCTGACGTTCTGATGTCCAGACTCCTTGCCTTCTTCTTTTGCTAAAGAACAACTTCGTTTAGTAGATCGCTTGAGCGCAGATGAATGAGTCTACCAGGTTATCATCCACAATATGTTTAGGTTTTCTTGCATTAAAGGTAACTGCTGCTCTTATTACAGCTTCCCCTCCATGTGCCCAGAGACTCTCGTTTTGCGAGAAGATTGCCCGAGAGGTAGAGAACTTCATGCCTTTCCTTCCTCTGCCTCTGACTCTGTCTCTTCCTTACTGGGGCATTTACCCAGCGATCGACTTTGGCTGAAACAGGCCTACCCGTAGAGTTATCCTTTCCCGAGTGCTTACTTCTTTAGTCAACAGATTCGGCTAGTGATGTAACCTATAATCTAAGCAGTCCCGCATCTTCTGAACCTGAGATTTAGAACTGAACTTCTACCAACACTTCGTTCGAGCCTTAACCGCTCCTTTCGCTATCGCTCAAGCTCCCTAGCTTTCTTCGTTCGTCTAAGTTGGTCGAACACTACGTTCCTCGATCTTCTTCTACAGCAAGGGGCGCCACCCTCCCCCTTACCCCACTTTTTCAACCCCCAGACCAAAAAATAAGACACATAGAAGAAGGATTTGTCCTCCAGGATGAGCCTTAGAATGTTTTTAAAAGCCGGGCTCTCGGAGCAGAGAAATACAATTCGAAATGAGCGCAAACATGAAAACCTTCTAAAATGAAATTAGCTCAATAGAAGGGCGCCCACATCCCCGCTCGCCCCTACCCACCTCGAGGGTGGCCTCGCTCTCGCCTTAGGCTCGAGCTACTTTTGCTTCTGCTTTCGGGAAAAGATAGCTTGCTGCCCAAGTCTACCTCCCAAAAAGCAAGCAAGCCATATCCTCCAACTACACTTTACCCGCGCGCTATAGCTTTACCTGGCGTGCCGCCTTGCATGCAAGCGAAGCGCTATTGGCGGCAATAAATAGCTCACTGAGCGATGATTGATGCCCTCTGAAAGCTGAAGTTGAAAATTTCAAATCTCATTTTTCCACCTTCCCTTGGGTATTCTATGTTAGCCCTTGTCAAGTATCTTTTATGTCTCGATAAATTGAATTAGGGGTTTTCTCAAATAGAGATTTTTTATAGTATTTGAGTTCATCTACACTAGGATTCTCATCCATTAAAAACTGCTCCCACAAGAAGCGTAGGGCTTTCTCATGACAAGCTCCGGGCGGCAGCCCCGCTTCAAAAAAACGAGCTTCGACGAAGTGGATCATCTCGTCGATGACCCGTTTTTGCTCCCCCTCTAGCAGAAGGAGGGCGACGTACGGTTTATCCTTTGGAATAGGCTGCTCTACTGTCTCAGATGAATTCTCCCCAGGGATAGCAGAGGGCTCCGGGGGGTGGGTTCGGATGAGACGGGCCCGCTACATTCCTATGCGTAGCTGGGTCCTCCCCTTGGTTGACGCTAGGTTCGGAGCCAGCCCCAGATGGAAACATCCAAAGAGGCATGTCTTCGAAAGTGAAGACGGCTTTCAAAAGAAGAGCAATGGCCAAGGCAAGTCCCCCCGGTAGGCCAAATTTCATCAAAAAAGAAGAAAGGGCTCGACTCCCTAGAGACAAAGCAACTTTCAAAAAAAAAGGATAAATTGAAATCGAACCAAGAGCAATGGCCAAGGCCAGACCGAGGAAGGAGATAGGGTACGAAGAGAGAAATTGACGCACAGTTGTAAACATGGATATCTTCAGTGTAAATAGGTTTGAAGGACGAAGTCGAGGCATTGTTTCGCGATGTTAATGCTTCCTATTTTGCCATATCCATAACCCGGGGACCAGAAATTGCAATATTATTTATTTCCAGCTTTAGGGCACGAAAGGATTGGCTGGGGCTTCCGCGACACCCCTTGCTACTAGATGCGCAACTGCGCATCCTTCAAACCTAGTGACACTGACGAAATCGCCACCATTTGGAAAAGCCTGGGATCCCGTCCCCGGACGACTTTTAGAAATGGGGGTTCGTCAACTGTTGATTGTTCCAAACAGTGGTAGAACCTGGTGAACCGGGCATAGTGTACTACTTCCTATCCTCTCCAACCAGTCGAGTCAACAACCCTCTCGCTTCGCTCGAGTGATTTCATACCTAAAGCTTAGAAAGAGCTTCCTCTAACAAGCAATCTCATACCTCTCCTAGTCAGTCCTAGTCTTCATTCCATCCATCTATTCCCCATCATAGCACTTGGAATGACTTCCACAGACCTCCATAACGGCACTCTTGCCGAGAAAGCCCTTCCACATCAAAGGAACTTAAGCTTTCACTAACCCCACAGGCCTTTTTTGCTATCACACGAGAAAAATGCCTTATCGCCAATGATGCTAACCATACCTCACTTGTCTTAGCTGAGTTAATGCTTCAATTAAATCATACCTGCCCAGAAATGTATAAAAAACCCTAAACCAATTACAATCACGCCACCGGATGACCTAAAGATCGCGGGGTTACGCCTTAGGAACCGGAGAGGCATATGAATATCTTTCCTTTAGACATTTCATATATATTCTTTATAACCGAGAGAGAGGATACCTATGAATGAATGCTATTCCGCCGATCATCTGTCAAACCTCTCGCATTTAGGAAATGCTTTCCGGAAGGGTGCCCTACATTGGTTTAAACTCATTCCCAGCTGCATAGTGCCATCCTACCAGCGGCTCAGTCTCGCTGCCTTTCCTTTCTAGCTATCACTCTTTTTCCCCAGAAATACATCACCTTGGCGTTGAATAAAATGTCCCCGAGTCCATGTCGTGATAATAGAGCAAGGCCTGGATGTCCTTGTAGAAAGTCTAGCCCGAGTTCCCCAAACAAGCTAAGGTAACCCGCTAGGGCTCTGATCGTGACAAAAGTTCTGTTAGGTTCTTAGTAGCAGTCGGCGACCTTCTTGATTCTTTCTTTTACTTCACATAGCTTTTCGTCTCCTTGATAGCTGGCAGTTCTCCAAAAGTATGAAAAGCTGGAGGACTTTGTACCAGCCATTCCAGTGTGGTTGAATTTTGTTCAACAGCCCAAGGAATGTTCGCCCTTTTTGTTTTGTTATTTCCACTGCTTGAAGTGATTGTTACGACCACGAAGAAACGACGAATCCCAACTACGGATATATAAGAGCCAAAACTGCTAAGGGCATTCCATCCAGCGTAAGCATCTGGATAATCTGGAATGCGACGTGGCATACCCGAAAGCCCTAAGAAATGCATGGGAAAGAGGGTCGGATTAACCCCGAAAAAAGTGATCCAAAAATGGATTTGACCTAAAGTTTCAGGGTATGTCCGACCAAAGATTTTACCCACCCAATAGTGAAATCCTGCAAATAAAGCAAAAACGGCTCCCATAGAAAGTACATAATGGAAATGTGCAACCGCATAATAAGTATCATGTAGAGCAATGTCTAGCCCAGAATTTGCCGGGACTATTCCAGTGAGTCCTCCTATGGTGAAAAAAAAGATGAACCCTACAGCAAATAACATGGGTGTTTTGTATTGTATCGAACCCCCCCACATGGTAGCGATCCAACTAAAGATTTTAATTCCAGTGGGGACAGCTATGATCATGGTAGCTGCGGTGAAGTAGGCACGGGTATCAACGTCTAAGCCCACAGTAAACATATGATGAGCCCAAACAAGAAATCCAAGAACACCTATACTGATCATGGCATAAACCATGCCTAGATACCCGAAGACCGGTTTTCCCGAAAAAGTCGAAACGATATGACTTATGATACCGGATCCAGGCAGAATGGGAATATACACCTCTGGATGACCGAAGAACCGAAAGAGATGCTGGTATAATATTGGGTCTCCCCCTCCTGCGGGATCAGAAAAGGTTGTATTAAAGTTTCGATCGGTTAATAACATGGTAATTGCCCCTGCCAGTACCGGAAGTGATAATAAAAGTGGGAATGCTGTTACTGGAACGGACCACACAAATAGGGGTGATCTATGCATAGTCATTCCAGGTCCACGCATGTTGGGGATAGTTGTTATAAAATTGATAGAACCTAAAATGGATGAAACACCAGATAGATGAAGACTAGAAATTGCTGAATCAACTGCTCCTCCAGAATGGCTGGTAATACCACTTAAGGGCGGATAGACCGTCCACCCAGTGCCGCTACCCACTTCTACTAAGGCTGAGCTTAATAGGAGCAAGAGACTTGGTGGCAACAACCAGAATGAAATATTATTTAATCGTGGAAATGCCATGTCAGGTGCACCTATCAGAATCGGAACAGACCAATTACCAGATCCACCTATCATCGCCGGCATAACCATAAAAAAGATCATTAAAAAAGCGTGAGCCGTTATTAAAACATTATAAAGTTGATGATTCCCACCAAGAATTTGATCGCCGGGTCGTGCTAATTCCATACGAATAAATACTGAGAAGCATGTGCCCATCACTCCAGCAATGGCACCTAAGATGAAATATAGAGTCCCTATATCCTTGTGGTTAGTGGAGAACAGCCATCGGACCGGATTTGTCATAAAATTTTTTTGATTTCGTTTCCTTCCTTATCAGAGAGGGGCCCCTTAGGGAGCGGGGCTTATTTCTTGAAAAAGGGGGAGTGAGAGGGGAAGGAAGAATGGAAAGGGGGGTGGGGAAGGTCCGGAAAGCCCTCACTTTATTGATGGGACATTTTGATCCCCTTTTCTTTCCTACCCCCCCCGGTTCTGGTTCAGGAAAGGGTCAACGCAAGGATCTTACTTCGAAGCAATCTCTGGAGTTTTCCCTTATCCGAACGGGTCTTGCAAGAAAATAGGATTGAATATTGAGCTCCAAATATACGCTATTGGGATAGGATGGTTCCTACTAGCTCTCCCCCCTAAGAACCGCACGTGCGAGTTCCCCCGCATACGGCTCAAGTGGCGAAGGCCCTTTCCTTCGCGCTTGGTAAGCGCTTCGCTGTAGCCAAGCTTACTGCTAGCCTATCGCCTAGAGCCAAGCTTCGACCGCGACTGCTCGTCGCTTCTGGGCGCCTTATTCCGTCACCCGAGATCCAAGTCAGCACCGGCAAAGATCTCTTGATTCCTCGCGGCCGGGCCGGCTTGGAAGCAAGCTACCTGTCGCCTATCTCACCCCCTTTCTTATTATTAGTAAGATAGGTTGCCCCTTTCCCCTTTCTCTAATAATAAGGCTCGTAAGACCTCACTGCCGATCGCCTTCAGCTGGGTGAGCCTTCGCTTTTTGGATCGTCTTCTGCCCAATGTCAATGTGGTACCCTCCCGTTTGTTTTTGGTTCCCATTGGGTTTACCTTGTTTACAGGTCGACCCCATGGCAGCAAGAAAAAAAAGGCGATCTTGTGCTATACTCCGGTGATCTCTTTCCTACCGAGGCACGCAAACCCCCATCGTGTCCCAGATCACATTCCGTGAATCGAAAGGGGAAGCCTACTCATCCATCAGCTCCTCTCGTAGATCGGTGCGGTTTTACGAAGCGTCTAAGCACAGTTCACTCGCGTTGATCAATCAAGAGCTTTGCCGCCACTCCTTAAGGTTACCTGTTGTATCATACACTTCTTGCATTCTTTCCCACGCTTCATACCCCCCATTTCTTCTTAAGGTAAGGTAAAGGGCCAGGCATGGTGGGGTAGGAGCATTCTGCCGGCAATCTTTTTGGCTTGACCAATCAGTCTTATGTCCTCCGAGTCGCACGGCGTTTTAACCGAAAGAACTTCTTGCGCAATTCATGCGTTTCTGTTTTTATGACCAGAAATTGTTTCTTGATTTCCATTTCAAATTGTTCTCTGGACTTTTTATCAATATGAGGTGATCGTAACACAGTATATAAGACTCGTGATTCAGGCAATCCAATCTTCCGTGTGTAAGGCGGAAGCCCCCCAAAATGGTTTTCCAAAAATGGGTGATCAAAAGATCGAATCACTATGCGTATCTTGGTGGTCGTTACTTTTGGTGGTCTTTCTTTTTGGCTGACTCCTTTTTCTATTGATCAGAAGCATCCAGCAGCGCCACGCCAGTAGAAAGAGTCAAGCTACTAAGCGAATTTTAAGGCGACCCGGCTAATGGGAATCGAAAACGAAAGGCCCAAGCAAAGTTTCTACCCACGACCGAATCTTCTTCGTCGGTCTTGCTGATATTGAATTTCATTAATTCTGAATCTCCTTTTTGATTTTGAAAACCTGACTTCTTTGGTGGATTCTATATATGTCCTGCCAAAGTCTTTGTCGCTCTACGGCTCGGGCCCTATCCCGTTCTTGGGCTTCTTGGGTCCGCCCTAGCTCCTCCTCGAGCTGCCATACGTTCCTCTCCCGTTGGTCGATAAAACTTCCTCCCCCAGCAAGAAAACTCCTGTGCGTCTAGCAAGAAAACGGATGCGCTAAGGCGCAACGAGCAAGAAAACGGATGCGCGAAGCTAACGCGCAACGTGCGAAGCGGCTCGAGCGTCAGCTCGAGGGCTTGAGACGCTAGCGCGCTCGGGCCCTTGCTTGTTCTTTTGCTCCGGGCCCTTGCTTGTTCTTTCGCTAACGTGCGCTCAGTCCCTTGCTTGTTCAGTCGAGAACTTCATGCCTCTCGCTTCGCTCGAGTGATTTCATACCTCTCCTTATCAGTCGAGCGTCTTCAAACCTCCTGATGTGAATAAGGTCTTAGTATGTATTGGCATTCTGGGCGGGTCGCAATAAGTCGCTGGTCGAAGGTTTAGACCAATTGCAATTCATCACCATCTTGCCCGCTTCCAATTGATGACTGGCTATTATATAAGTGTTGACCTAAGCCCCTGCCTGTGCTGGGGCTCGGCTCCCGAACCGTACGTGAGCTGCCTCGTACGGCTCTTCCTAAGAACTTGAAGCCCTCTCTCTCTAAATAGAAATTCAAAAAAATGCATTTACACAAAAAAAAGACTTTTTCAAAAAGCCTTCGCCTCCTATTCAACGGGGCTATTAGAGAAGCAGCTTCGTTCCTTGACTTCTTTGCTCAGTCAAGCTTCCTTGTTCCTTAGTGTAGTCTCGGTCCATAGTTTAAGACTCTGTTCCTTATAGCCTAGTTTATATCCACAGCTGACGTGACTCCGTACCGACGCCTTTCCCTTTGTAGACGGCTAAGTGACTTCGTAACCTTAACGTACTTATTTTCTTTCTTTCTTACTATATCATAGGCCTTCGTGGGGCTTTCGTCCTTTCGCCTATAGGCGGCGGCTTGGCTTCGCTATCGCTCATGACTTGGTATAGAGTCCGTGTAGTCGTCGGCCTTCCCACCAGAAGGCCTATGATATAGTGGTCGGCCTTTCGAATGCTTCCTTCCTGACTTTTCTGAGAAGCCCTTTACGACTATAAAGGACAGGGGGCTGTTCACCCACCTTTGGAAACTTAGCTACTTAAGTACTACTCAATACTAAAGTCAAGGCGAACGGCATTCTGTTGTACAGCTACTTAATCTTAATAGTAGTATAACAACAGTCGTACTACTAAAGTACCAAGGAAACCTTCGGTGTTGCTAAACGCATCCTTCAGTTGGGCCGCAAGTCTGGTTGGCTGTTTTGTGCCTTATATCTCAAACAAGCGGCCTCCGCCTTAATGATGGCCTATGGTGGAGATGAATTCGTCCACCCTTCAGGTGCGCTTCCAGTTTCCCTCACTAGGTCTGGGCTCCCTCGGATTATTCCGCCTCATCATCGTGCGATGATTCGGAGGAGAGACGAAAAGTCTGATTTACTTGTAAAATTGTATTTGTCAATTTTTTCTTTGTCTAAGGTTATTACCTTGGCCAAGAAGGTTGATAAGTCCACTTTTGCAAGCATAGTGACACCGGTGACTGACATGGATTCAGTCTTGGAGCTAGTCGGTTCAATCAAAGAATGTTTTAACCGCCTGGTTAATCGCTATGTTCCCTGGATAAAACGTATTCCCCTTGAACAAGGGCTTACGTTTGAACCAACCTGGAAAACTTTACCAACCCACTCATTGACGAAAAGGGTGTGGATTGAACGTATGAAACTGAAACCTGAGAAGGTTTCTCGTTTCCGTTCTTCTTTCACGTCTTTTCCTCATGAGTTGGGGGCCTTTCAGTTCCTTATGAACTTTGTTCATGCAAAAGGTGAGCAATTTTATCAGGGCTGTCTTTGGCCTCCAAGGGTTCGTTACGCTTTTGATGTGAATAATAAAAAGTTCACACCAGAAGATTTAGACTGGTTTGAGAGGCGAATAGGTCCTCTTCTACCGTCTTGTGACGACCTTGGGATTCCCCCGGTACCGGGGCGACTAGGTTGTTCTCTTGAGGGAGCTGGAAAGCGTCGTATATTCGCAATTGGTAACTATATTAACCTTTGGTTATTAAGACCCGTGCACTGTTGGTTTGCGTCTATATTGAAGACCATTCCAATGGACGGCACCTATGATCAACTTAGACCCTTGCGTCGGTTAGTTCCCAGCGACAACTGTTTCAGTTATGATTTGAAGAGTGCCACAGATAGGTGGCCACTAGTCTATCTATTTGAAATAGTTGCCCTACTGTTTGACCGGTCATTCGCATCGAGTGTTGTGAATAGCACTCTTGCGACGAATCTGTTTATTGTGCCGTTCGTTAGGCGGTACGCTTTTCGTTCGTTGCTGGTCAACCGTTGGGATATTATGGCTCTTGGCCTCTGTTTGCCTTTTCGCACCATTTACTGGTGTGGTGGGCAGCGGAGCAGGTTAGACCAGGGGTCCGGTTCGATAGGTATGCAGTGCTAGGTGATGATGTTCTCATCACCGATCCACTGGTTGCTGAGTAGTACAGGTTAGCTCTTCAACGACTTGGTGTTAATCTTTCTTATCACAAGTCGTTGGTGTCGTCTTCAGGTGTTGCCGAGTTCGCTAAGAGGTTCTTAGTTAAGGGTATGCAGGTGGATTTATCCCCGATATCCATGCGAACCTTACTTGGCTTCCATCACCCTTATGGTCTTATGGCCATTAGGGAGAAGTCTCATGTGGAGGATTATTATCTCTTGATGCGGATTGGTGGAGCAGGTTACCGAACTCGCTCTGCTGGGAAAAAGTCTAAATCGGCCAAATGGCGTCGGTTTCGGCTTCTTTTCCGAAGGACTAAGTTACCGATGGATTTGCTCCTTGATGGTGGCCTTCCCTTAAACCCATACCTTTTAGGGAAACTTAAAAGGTACTTATTGGAGAGGTTAGCTCCCCGTGAGTTAAAGACCCTCCTCTTGAGCTCTTTGAGTTTGAGTTGAGGGGATGCTTCTTGTTTAAGCTTCTTGGAGTACTCTCTTTTAAGGAATTGGGTGAAGTCATGGTTAGGCTATGTCAAGTGGTATAGCTTGCTATCTATGGACCCCTCGGTCCCACTTGAGGCTTTCCTGGATAGTCCTCTTGTGGAGTCCCATTGGTATGTCCGACGCACTGATCCTTTATTAGTGCGTTGGGGTCTACTATGGCGTCTCTATGATATTGTACAGGAAGTTGGCCTAGATTAGACTTGTGGGGTATTACCTACGGTTACTAGTCCTCCTCATTGTGAAAAGGAACCATGCAACTCCTTGTTACTGTAATGGGGTTTCACAACCCGTTGCAGTCTCCTACGCTCTTAGCTGAGTGTGGGTGGGAGCCATTGAACTATAAGGAAACCTTCGGTTCCCTTTCTTTGAATAAACGCCACCAATTTGAGTTTACATTCATTACAAAGTAAACCAAGCCTAACCGGTCACGACATGTTGTTTGTTGATATTTATTGAGGAGTTAGCTGACTGAATCCATAAACCGTCAAAGTAACCGTCACTGGTACTTTTTTTACTCTATAGGTAGGTATAGGTATTGGTGGAGCTTGCGTAATGTAGTTGTAGTTAAGGCTGCATTGAAGTAGCGCTTTTTTTTTGAAGATCTACTGAAGTACCAAAGGCGAACGGGGCTCCCAGGCCGGGACGTGACGCAGAATGCTTGGCCTCCCGCGCTTCCAGCGAGACCCGAAGGGTGAGCTTCTGGCGGTTAGCTTCTAGAACTAGATAAGATAATAGGCATTAGGCATTCTGAGCTGGGAGGAGGCAAGCAAATGAAGGGAGGAACGTAGTCGGTCGAGCAAAGCGAGAGGGTTGATTGAGCTCGACCAAACAAGCAAGGGCCCGAGCGCACGTTAGCCATTAGCCCTCGAGCTGACGCTCGAGCGACGCTAACGTCTTAAGGCCTCTCGCTTTGCTCGAGCAGCTCAACAAGCAAGGGCCCGAGCGCACGTTAGCGAAAGAACAAGCAAGGGCCCGAGCGCGCTAGCGCGAAAGAACAAGCAAGGGCCCGAGCGCGCGTTAGCGAAAGCCGTTGCGCGTTAGCTTCGCGCATCCGTTTTCTTGCTCGTTGTGCGTTAGCACATCCGTTTTCTTGCAGGGTACGAAGTATCTCGAGCGAAGCGAGAGGAAGGTTGGGCCGACTACAAGAAGCTTTGCTTCGTAGACTCGACAAGTCGCTTATAGAATGCCGACTACTACTACTAAGTGAAGACTTTCCACTTCATTGTTTAAGGGGGAGGGAAGCGAAGCTTAGCGAGCTTTATAAGGCCGACCACTACATAAGCCGCTGGCGGAGAAAGCTCGAAGAGCTCCCCTTCATTCGTTGCTAAGCCAAGGTCCCAGGTCTCCGAGTCAGCCCGCGCTTTTTCGAAGAATCCTGCACCCATGGGCATACGGCCTGGCAGGCCTTCCCTTTCTGCCAGAGCTTCATGGGCGTTGCCCCGTTCCCCAATCAGATGTTTGGATGTGAGCTATACTCCGCGAGGAGCCAAACGGGCGTATGGCCTTGCCTTGCCATTTGACCTCTCTTCCCGTGTGACTAGGAATGCTCAGTGACAACCTCTCAATTGTCACCGCCTGGCCTCTCTTGCTACCACGGTAGCACCTAGTGTGGTCAGCACCAATCGTGTTCGGGCAACGAAGCTTACACTCATTCACATTTGTTCATCCTGCTATACCCCGGGCCTTTTGCTCTTCTAACGTAAAAGGTGGCCGGCCATTCGTCAAGGCCCAGGAATCCGCTGGACATCTCAGCGGCGGGATTGGATACCCGCATCCGATCGAAGTTCCATTTTAGTGCCCCCTAACATAAAGGAGAGCTGTTTCTAGGTGGGTCGCTTCGCGCAAGACATTGCTTAGGACCAACGGGTCACACGACAGGTGCACGATCGACTTTGCACGCTCCATCCTTCGGCCCTTCGCCTATCGGCTTGGCAGGCAAGCTACCTTGATCCGTCTTTGGCTTCGATTCGTTATGCTCAGCAGCTCCTAAAGTATCTTGCCCTCTAAAACTCTTTAGAGAAAGCGCTGCTTTACGTTTGATCCTATGTGCCCAGAGAATGCTATGCGTTCTCCACTGTCGGACCTCGCAAAGAGAGAACGTGTTTTTTCCTCTGAGTTAATCTCTCATTCGCGGAGCGAAGAAAGCGGGCTTTGCCCCAGCTACCGCTATCCTTGGGAAAGCAAAAGAGCTACCGAAAGAAAGGGATGCAGTCTCTCCCTTGGCCTTTGGAGAGGAGAAGGCAGAGAAGAAAACGTCCTTCGCGCAAGTTTTTTTGCTTCCTGCGCCCTTACTCTTCAACCAAGGGGGCATTCTGGTAGGAAGGCCGACCACTACATAAGCCGCCATCAGTCCAGGAGAGAAGCAAGCTACCTTTCTTTGATCCACCTTCCCGGGCAGGGAAGAGAACGAAAATAGGCCGCGGATGGTGGTCGTGGTAGGTTCGAGGATCTTACGCGGCGGAGCGAACTCCTCTATCGTGTTGCATTTCCTCTGGCGGCGTAGCTGTAGCTGCACCCCCTCGATCCATCATACTGGAGCGATCCGAGAAGAACGATTAGGGTCATATTCTATCCTTTCTACAATGCCCATAGACGAAGTGCTTCGTTTCAGATCAATTCTTCGCTGCAATCGCTTCGATCCACCCCCTCGGTGAAAAACCGTAATACGCCCTGAAGAATTCCTACCAGCAGACTTCCCTGTACTCAAAGTGAATTGTCTAAGTGCTCTCCCCTCTTGGCTTTTTCTCATTGTCTATCTCGTGATTCCGTCCGAATTTTAGCTCCTACTCCTACTCCTCCTTCATCCTCGTTGGTCCTTTTGACATAACTCCGCTTAGAAGAGTGAGAAATTCTTTCCTACCTTCTGTCCTTATGTTGTAGTAAGGTAGGTTTGGGTATAGCAGGACTTGAACCTGCGACCATTAGGTTAAAAGCCCAATGCTCTACCAACTGAGCTATACACCCCAAAAAAAGAAAGATAGTAGTAAACGAGTGAAACGAAGTCTGATTGGTGCAGAAAAGAAAAGAGGGCGGGGTTGGGTCTGGCCTTCTCCTCATCATATTAAAGGGGCTTGGGCTCGAAAGCCGGCCTTACTCAACAAGCGCACCTTTATTAGTAAGGTTGCTTGTTTCCACTCATTGAAGATTCTATCTAAAAAAGAAGGTCAACGGGGGATACTCAAGTTGCTCTCACTGACACCATCTACGAGAAGGTTAGGTCGTCTTTCTTTCCGGCCGCCATACGGTTCGCCTTAAAGCCTTAAACGGAGAAAGGGAAAGGGAGGAGCAGTTATCTATGTAATTACGGTCTTTGTTGGCCGTTGTTCCGGTCGAGCACTCTCTTTTCTTTGCTTTGTCCAATTCCGTCTTACCAAACAAGACTGACTTCTGACCAACCCGCGAAGGGTTGTGAAGTTGGACCAGGTACGAAGAATGAATCTATATCTGTGTACGGTACGGAAGTTGCTGGCACCCACCATACCTTGCTTCGGGGCCGATCTCTTGTATCGAAGCAAACAAATAGATATATATATTTATTGATTGAGTTTGTTCCACCACAAATATCTTTCGCCGCATGGATTGGATAGAGTCCCCTGATCTCGACATCCAAGCACGAATCCCTTCTTCGCTTCGGCGGCGGATAGCAGCATGGGCAAAGCACTCTGCTGCGGCAAGCAGCCGATTCTTATTGCATTCACCAAGATAGTCTTGCTCGCTCCTGAACTCTGCGGCGAGTTCAGCCACCACCTCCGGGAATGAGCTCTGCTCGAGCGTAGTCAGCCAGCTTCGTGACTTTGCTTAGCTTCCAGCGTTGCAAAGGGATAACCTTTCACTATCTAGGTGCCCTAGAAGGAAAGGAGGGGTCCCACGGAGTTCTTCCCCGAAGGTCAAGCCGTAGTCCCTGTCCCTGGGAGAAGTGGAAGGAGTTGCCGGGTGCAAGCTTTGAAGTAGCGCGCTACCCGCTAGGTTCAATCAAATCAATGAATCAGATTCCCACTTACCCAGTGGGGATAAAGACTATCAAGTCGACGTTCCTCAGGACTTGCCCGGAAGGGAGAATCAATCTCTCTTTCCGATGCGATATCCGATATATGATGTGATTTGCTGACTTATCCCACAGGTTTGTTTCCGCTTTATTTACTAATTAAGGCGAGTTTCCTGGTTTCATACCTGCATTCGAGAAAAGCAGAGCCAATCGGGAAAGATGGGAACTCTATAATCATTCTTGTATCTATTTTACAGTCCAGCTGCTGATTGGATGCTGGACTGAATGCCCTCCCTTTACAGGTGCATTACTCCTCGGATGAGGAGCCACCATCGGTACTAGTCCAGGAAGTCAATACTAGCGAGAGTCCCACAGCTGCGCTAGTTCGTTAGGTATAACGTCTTTCGGTCAGCTTTAAAGGCCAAACTAACCCAGTCACTTTTTTGCATGAGCCCTGTGGAGTCAAGTTACCAAGGACTTGACCGGAAGAGCGTCAATAGACCAAGAGTTGAGAAAGGCCTCGTTCCAGCAAGTGGATGGTGCTTGCTGCCTTCAGCGGGGTATCACCTTTCCTTTTGGTAGTAGGTTGATCTTTGTTTTTCTTCCTCACCCCTTTCGTTATGGTAGGATTGGTCTACCACTCAGCTCATACAAGATAATCGAGTCGAGAAGAACACTAGACAGTGCCCTTGCAGGCCTTATCTATCTCCCGCCCACCTTCAAGTTGGAGATCGACAGTTTCAATAGTCCCAACACCATTCTACCACCCGAGAATGCTCGTCAAACCTTATGTCGTCACCCAAGTGCAAAAGACCGGCCGTTCACGGGTCAGGACGAGCTGTACTTCTACCGATGCTACCATACCAGAATCCGGTGTAATATATTATTCCGCCCGAAAGGCTTTGATCACACACATCTCTGGGAAACGGAAAAGACACATACCCAAAAAGCGGAAAAATTAGATAATCCGCTCATCTGAGGCGGAGGATTCATATCTATCTTCAGACTTGGGAAAAACTGGAGTTGTTGGTTCGAGGGAAGGAAAAAATGTTGCCCTGTTGGGTCTGGGATTGGTTACGTTTGTTTAAATCTATAGTACGCTGACTGGGCCCCCTGTCCCTGTTATTGGTGCCATAGGTACTGAGATAACACACCAACTCGAGGGAGGTGCTCGACCTAACATTCTCAACCCATATGAGACAGGGTAGCCGCCTAGATTGTTACTGATGCTGAGCCTGCTAAGCCACATATGGAGGGACGCCTCGCTGGTCGGTCTACAGAGCCAAGAAAGAGCACGAAAGAATCTCGGAGGCCAAGATAGAAAATGGAAGTTTTTGTGGGCAGACTTCGAGTACCTTCATTTAGAACAACCAATATACCAATCAGACCACACCAAGTGCCCTTGAGCACCCTGCCAACCAAATGCGCAGGGCGAGAAAGGCGCTCACCTACAACCTCGCCTGCCTCGGCTTAACCGTACTACCCTGTGGGAAAGGTTCCCACCCAATGGACTTAGACTTGGCTAATATTAATATGGGAAAGGGACGGACGCAGAGCGAGATGTCAATAAGGTCGGGAATAATAACGTGAATGGGAGTATGTATAGAGAGGCTAGTACGTACGGGTTCGGACGGAGATACAACTCTTGAGACCGGGCCTGGATCTTTGGAGTCCGTGTTGCCTCCCCGGACACAGAAAGGCTCATGGAGCTTTATATCAGCGCCGGTCTGTTCAAGGAGCAGAACGGGCGGGAAATTGACTACTGTGCAAAGATGAATTCTTTTTTTTTTGAAATCCATTAAGAGCATATTAACAGTAATCCTTAATGCACTGAAAGAGAGGGAGTCCCCCACCCCAACTAGGAGCTGAGCCTATGCCCTTCTATTTAAGGCTAGCCTTTGTGATTTGATTGCTTATTCGAAGGCAGACTTGGACTCCTTTCCTTGGACCAGGCACCAAAGCAAGCAAGAGATTGAAGCGGAGCATGGGAGACAGGAAGTATTGCGAAAGAAGGAAGAAGGGACGCCTCATTCCATTAAGCAAGAACCCCGAGCTAAGAGCAGGGCAGATGAAAAGTCGACAAATCGGGTCTAAAAGCAAAGGCCCGTACATATAAAGAAAGCATTTTAATTAAAAACCAATATACGATTTTCTTTTTTCGCAGCCCCTAACTCAAGTTTTTGACTAATTCACATTGCCGGTTTTCAGCTCTAAGCAAGAAGAAGCAAACGTAGGGTGGTCATCAGTGACTGCAAGGGATGTGAGTGCGCTCTGATCTCCGACCTTCCTAGGAACCAAGCAAAGGATTGACTTCGCTAACCAGCCCTTATTAGCTTAACCGAAGTCTCTATTATAACAGAAGTTGAAAGGGCATACCTTGAATACTTATCAAGATTAACTCATTCACTCTGGCCTCTGGCACTAACTTAGGCTTAGGAAAGTACTTGCTTAAATGAAAAAAGTACCAAGCAAAAAAGAGCGGGAAGATCTCTATGAAAGAGAAAAGAATCGTACCTTGCTAGCCAATGAAAGAAAATATAAGAACTAACAAAGGCAAGGGAGGACGGAACCCCACTTCGACTCACCAAGGAGAAGGTAAGTACTTTTATATCGTTTCTTCTGAAGTGATATAGATCAATGCCTAGACTGGGGGGGCGTCGGCCCACGGGAAAACGTTTGCAGATGCGACCATAAATCGAACCAGATCGAAACATTCAGCTGTCGACGGACAAACTTTGCCGAAACGTCGACCGCAAACGAAGGATGGCCAGGCCCCGGTTCCCAGGGTTAGAGTATTCCCTATTATAAGCCTACTCAGATCAGAACTCAACTAGTTGATTCTCTTTCGCCTATCGGCCGGCCGGCTTTAAGCAACCTTCGCATTTCCTGTTGAGATCCCAAGTCTCCAAGTGGGCCCTCTTGGCCACCCGCGACCTTGGCTTTTTAGAGAATCCCGCTCCTGTGTCGTGGGACTTGTAGCTCGGCAGTCCACCGGGTGGGTTTGTTTATCCTTCCAGTTTCGAGTGTCTTCTTGGATAGTTATAGCGGCCCATAGGCGCGAGATGTACCTTGTGGGGGGGGGGGGGGGCGGCGGTCCACGGGACATAGTCCTTTCAGGCAGTGGC